>CM042686.1:8084492-8822513 GCA_023614405.1 Avena insularis | reverse complement strand
AGGAGAGGAAAAACTTAGCGTTAGGGGTGGGTGTTGTCTCACGGACTTAGGGTTTGGGATGGGTGTCGCGGTGACCAGACTTAGGGTTAGGGTGTAGGTTGGGGTTTAGAGGATGGTGATCGGTTGGTACCTCACCGACAGGGGACGACACTGGTGATCAGTGTCACCCGTGGAGAGAGGAAGAAAACTTAGCGTTAGGGGTGGGTGTTGTCTCACGGACTTAGGGTTTGGGATGGTGTCGCGGTGACCAGACTTAGGGTTAGGGTGTAGGTTGGGGGTTTAGAGGGATGGTTTGGTACCGGCTGGTACCGACGTCAGCTGGTACCTGCATGAGGCGAGAAAAACTTTAGCGTTAGGGGTGGGTGTTGTCTCGCCGGACTTAGGGTTTGGGATGGGTGTCGCGGTGACCAGACTTAGGGTTAGGGTGTAGGTTGGGGTTTAGAGGATGGTCGGTCGGTGGTACCTCACCAGCAGGGACGATTCTGGTGGTCAGTGTCACCGGCGATGGCGAAGAAACTTAGCGTTAGGGGTGGGTGTTGTCTCGCGGACTTAGGGTTTGGGATGGTGTCGCGGTGACCAGACTTAGGGTTAGGATGTAGGTTGGGGGTTTAGAGGGATGGTCGGTCGGCTGGTACCTCACCGACGACGAGCAACTGGTCATGGTGTGTCACCTGGAGGCGAGGAAAAAACTTAGCGTTAGGGGTGGGTGTTGTCTCGCCGGACTTAGGGTTTGGGATGGTGTCCGGTGACCAGACTTAGGGTTAGTGTGTAGGTTGGGGTTTAGAGGATGGTCGATGCTGGTACCTCACTGACGACATTGTGGTCAGCGGTGTCACCGTGAGGCGAGGAAGAAAACTAGCGTTAGGGGTGGGTGTTGTCTCGCGGACTTAGGGTTTGGGATGGTGTCGCGGTGACCAGACTTAGGGTTAGGCTGTAGGTTGGGGGTTTAGAGGGATGGTCGATTGGTGGTACCTCACCGACGACGGGACGACACTGGTCGCAGTGTCACCGTGAGAATGAGGAAGAAAACTTAGCGTTAGGGGTGGGTGTTGTCTCGCGGACTTAGGGTTTGGGATGGGTGTCGGTGACCAGACTTAGGGTTAGGGTGTATGTAGTGGGTTTAGAGGGATGGTCGGTCGGCTGGTACCTCACCGACAGGGGGACACTGGTGATGTGATGTCACCGTGAGGCGAGGAAGAAAACTTAGCGTTAGGGGTGGGTGTTGTCTCGCCGGACTTAGGGTTTGGGATGGGTGTCGCGGTGACCAGACTTAGGGTTAGGGTGTAGGTTGGGGTTTAGAGGGATGGTCGGTCATTTGGTACCTCACCGACGACCAGAGACGACACTGGTGGTCAGGTGTCACAAGTGAGGCGAGGAAGAAAACTTAGCGTTAGGGGTGGGTGTTGTCTCGCCGGACTTAGGGTTTGGGATGGGTGTCGCCGGTGACCAGACTTAGGGTTAGGGTGTAGGTTGGGGTTTAGAGGATGGTCGGTCAGTGGTACCTCACTGACAGCCAGACGACTTCTGTTGGTCAGCAGTGTCACCGTGAGGCGAGGAAGAAAACTTAGCGTTAGGGGTGGTGTTGTCTCGCCGGACTTAGGGTTTGGGATGGGTGTCGCGGTGACCAGACTTAGGGTTAGGGTGTAGGTTGGGGTTTAGAGGGATGGTCGGTCGGTGGTACCTCACGACGCAGGACGACACGGCTGGTCGCGGTGTCACCGGCGGAGGCGAGGAAGAAAACTTAGCGTTAGGGGTGGGTGTTGTCTCGCCGGACTTAGGGTTTGGGATGGGTGTCGCCGGTGACCAGACTTAGGGTTAGGGTGTAGGTTGGGGTTTAGAGGATGGTCGATTGGTGGTACCTCACCGCGACGGGGACGACACGGCTGGTCGCGGTGTCACCGGCGGAGGCGAGGAAGAAAACTTAGCGTTAGGGGTGGGTGTTGTCTCGCCGGACTTAGGGTTTGGGATGGGTGTCGCCGGTGACCAGACTTAGGGTTAGGGTGTAGGTTGGGGGTTTAGAGGGATGGTCGGTCGGCTGGTACCTCACCGACGACAGAGGGCAATTACCGGGTCGCGGTGTCACCGTGAGGCGAGGAAGAAAACTTAGCGTTAGGGGTGGGTGTTGTCTCGCGGACTTAGGGTTTGGGATGGGTGTCGCGGTGACCAGACTTAGGGTTAGTGTAGGTTGGGGTTTAGAGGGATGGACGACACGGGCTGGTCGCGGTGTAACCGTCGGATGCGAGGAAGAAAACTTATCGTTAGGGGTGGGTGTTGTCTCACGGACTTAGGGTTTGGGATGGGTGTCGCCGGTGACCAGACTTAGGGTTAGGGTGTAGGTTGGGGGTTTAGAGGGATGGTCGGTCGGCTGGTACCTCACCGACGACGGGGACGACACGGCTGGTCGCGGTGTCACCGGCGGAGGCGAGGAAGAAAACTTAGCGTTAGGGGTGGGTGTTGTCTCACGGACTTAGGGTTTGGGATGGGTGTCGCGGTGACCAGACTTAGGGTTAGGGTGTAGGTTGGGGTTTAGAGGATGGTTTGTCGGGTTGGTACCTCACCGACACGGGACGACACGGCTGGTCGCGGTGTCACCGTCGGAGGAGAGGAAGAAAACTTAGCGTTAGGGGTGGGTGTTGTCTCGCGGACTTAGGGTTTGGGATGGGTGTCGCGGTGACCAGACTTAGGGTTAGGGTGTAGGTTGGGGGTTTAGAGGGATGGTCGGTCGGCTGGTACCTCACCGACGACAGGGGCAACCTGAGGTCGGTGTCACCGTGAGGCGAGGAAAAACTTAGCGTTAGGGTGGGTGTTGTCTCACCGGACTTAGGGTTTGGGATGGGTGTCGCGGTGACCAGACTTAGGGTTAGGGTGTAGGTTGGGGTTTAGAGGGATGGTCGAACGGCTGGTCGCGGTGTCACCAAGTGAGGCGAGGAAGAAAACTTAGCGTTAGGGGTGGGTGTTGTCTCGCCGGACTTAGGGTTTGGGATGGTGTCGGTGACCAGACTTAGGGTTAGGGTGTAGGTTGGGGTTTAGAGGATGGTCGGTCGGCTGGTACCTCACCGACAACGGGACGACACGGTTGTCGCGGTGTCACCGTGAGGCGAGGAAGAAAACTTAGCGTTAGGGGTGGGTGTTGTCTCACGGACTTAGGGTTTGGGATGGGTGTCGCGGTGACCAGACTTAGGGTTAGGTGTAGGTTGGGGTTTAGAGGATGGTCGGTCGGTGGTACCTCACCGACGACAGGGACTACTTTGACTGGTCGCGTGTCACCGGAGGCGAGAAGAAAACTTAGCGTTAGGGGTGGGTGTTGTCTCACGGACTTAGGGTTTGGGATGGTGTCGCGGTGACCAGACTTAGGTTAGGGTGTAGGTTGGGGTTTAGAGGGATGGTCGGTCATGTGTCACCTGCGGAGGCGAGGAAGAAAACTTAGCGTTAGGGGTGGGTGTTGTCTCACGGACTTAGGGTTTGGGATGGGTGTCGCGGTGACCAGACTTAGGGTTAGGGTATAGGTTGGGGTTTAGAGGATGGTCGATTGGCTGGTACCTCACCGACGACGGGACGACACTGGCTGGTCATGTGTCACCGTGAGGCGAGGAAGAAAACTTAGCGTTAGGGGTGGGTGTTGTCTCACGGACTTAGGGTTTGGGATGGGTGTCGCGGTGACCAGACTTAGGGTTAGGGTGTAGGTTGGGGTTTAGAGGATGGTCGGTCGGCTGGTACCTCACGACGACAGGGAGACCACTGACTGGTCGCGTGTCACCCCGTGAGGCGAGGAAGAAAACTTAGCGTTAGGGGTGGGTGTTGTCTCGCGGACTTAGGGTTTGGGATGGGTGTCGCGGTGACCAGACTTAGGGTTAGGGTGTAGGTTGGGGTTTAGAGAGGGATGGTCGGTCGGCTGGTACCTCACCGACAGACGGGACGACACCTGGTCGCAGTGTCACCGTGAGCGAGGAAGAAAACTTAGCGTTAGGGGTGGGTGTTGTCTCGCGGACTTAGGGTTTGGGATGGGTGTCGCGGTGACCAGACTTAGGGTTAGGTGTAGGTTGGGGTTTAGAGGATGGTCGGTCGGCTGGTACCTCACCGACGACGGGACCAAGACTGGTCGCGGTGTCACCGTGAGGCGAGGAAGAAAACTTAGCGTTAGGGGTGGGTGTTGTCTCGCGGACTTAGGGTTTGGGATGGGTGTCGGTGACCAGACTTAGGGTTAGGGTGTAGGTTGGGGGTTTAGAGGATGGTCGGTCGGCTGGTACCTCACCGGCACGACAGACTGACTGGTCAGCGGTGTCACCGCGGAGGCGAGGAAGAAAACTTAGCGTTAGGGGTGGGTGTTGTCTCGACGGACTTAGGGTTTGGGATGGGTGTCGCCGGTGACCAGACTTAGGGTTAGGGTATAGGTTGGGGTTTAGAGGGATGGTCGGTCATTTGGTACCTCACCGACGACGGGACGACACTGGTCTGATGTGTGTCACCGTGAGGCGAGGAAGAAAACTTAGCGTTAGGGGTGGGTGTTGTCTCGCGGACTTAGGGTTTGGGATGGGTGTCGCGGTGACCAGACTTAGGGTTAGGGTGTAGGTTGGGGTTTAGAGGATGGTCGGTCGCTGGTACCTCACCGACGACGGGGCAGCTGGTCAGGTGTCACCGTGAGGCGAGGAAGAAAACTTAGCGTTAGGGGTGGGTGTTGTCTCACGGACTTAGGGTTTAGGATGGGTGTCATGGTGACCAGACTTAGGGTTAGTGTAGGTTGGGGTTTAGAGGGATGGTCGGTCGCTGGTACCTCACAATGACGGGGACGGCACGGCTGGTCGCGGTGTCACCGGCGGAGGCGAGGAAGAAAACTTAGCGTTAGGGGTGGGTGTTGTCTCGCCGGACTTAGGGTTTGGGATGGGTGTCGCCGGTGACCAGACTTAGGGTTAGGGTGTAGGTTGGGGGTTTAGAGGGATGGTCGGTCGGCTGGTACCTCACCGACTGGCTGGTCATGGTGTCACCGTGAGGCGAGGAAGAAAACTTAGCGTTAGGGGTGGGTGTTGTCTCGCCGGACTTAGGGTTTGGGATGGGTGTCGCCGGTGACCAGACTTAGGGTTAGGGTGTAGGTTGGGGGTTTAGAGGGATGGTCGGTCGGCTGGTACCTCACCGACGACGGGGACGACACGGCTGGTCATGTGTCACCGTGAGGCGAGGAAGAAACTTAGCGTTAGGGGTGGGTGTTGTCTCGCGGACTTAGGGTTTGGGATGGGTGTCGCGGTGACCAGACTTAGGGTTAGGTGTAGGTTGGGGTTTAGAGGGATGGTCGGTCGGTGGTACCTCACCAGACGACGGGACTCAGCTGGTCGCAGTGTCACCGTGAGGCGAGGAAGAAAACTTAGCGTTAGGGGTGGGTGTTGTCTCGCCGGACTTAGGGTTTGGGATGGGTGTCGCCGGTGACCAGACTTAGGGTTAGGGTGTAGGTTGGGGGTTTAGAGGGATGGTCGGTCGGCTGGTACCTCACCGACGACGGGGACGACACGGCTGGTCGCGGTGTCACCGGCGGAGGCGAGGAAGAAAACTTAGCGTTAGGGGTGGGTGTTGTCTCGCCGGACTTAGGGTTTGGGATGGGTGTCGCCGGTGACCAGACTTAGGGTTAGGGTGTAGGTTGGGGTTTAGAGGGATGGTCGGTCGCTGGTACCTCACCGACGACGGGACGACACTCTGGTCATGCGTGTCACCGTGAGGCGAGGAAAAACTTAGCGTTAGGGGTGGGTGTTGTCTCACGGACTTAGGGTTTGGGATGGGTGTCGCGGTGACCAGACTTAGGTTAGGTGTAGGTTGGGGTTTAGAGGGATGGTCGGTCGGCTGGTACCTCACCGACGACGGGACGACATTCTGGTCGCGTGTCACCGTGAGCGAGGAAGAAAACTTAGCGTTAGGGGTGGGTGTTGTCTCGCGGACTTAGGGTTTGGGATGGGTGTCGCGGTGACCAGACTTAGGGTTAGGGTGTAGGTTGGGGTTTAGAGGATGGTCGGTCGGCTGGTACCTCACCGACGACGGGACGACAGCTGGTCGCGATGTCACCGTGAGGCGAGGAAGAAAACTTAGCGTTAGGGGTGGGTGTTGTCTCGCGGACTTAGGGTTTGGGATGGGTGTCGCGGTGACCAGACTTAGGGTTAGGTGTAGGTTGGGGTTTAGAGGGATGGTCGGTCGGCTGGTACCTCACCGACGACGGGGACGACACTGCTGGTCATGTGTCACCCGGAGGCGAGGAAGAAAACTTAGCGTTAGGGGTGGGTGTTGTCTCGCCGGACTTAGGGTTTGGGATGGTGTCGCGGTGACCAGACTTAGGGTTAGGGTGTAGGTTGGGGTTTAGAGGGATGGTCGGTGGTGGTACCTCACCGACGACGGGACGACATGCTGGTCATGATGTCACCGTGAAGGCGAGGAAGAAAACTTAGCGTTAGGGGTGGGTGTTGTCTCCGGACTTAGGGTTTGGGATGGGTGTCGCCGGTGACCAGACTTAGGGTTAGGGTGTAGGTTGGGGGTTTAGAGGGATGGTCGGTCGGCTGGTACCTCACCGACGACGGGGACGACACGGCTGGTCGCGGTGTCACCGGCGGAGGCGAGGAAGAAAACTTAGCGTTAGGGGTGGGTGTTGTCTCGCCGGACTTAGGGTTTGGGATGGTGTCGCGGTGACCAGACTTAGGGTTAGGTGTAGGTTGGGGTTTAGAGGATGGTCGATTGGCTGGTACCTCACCGACAGGGACGACACGGCTGGTCATGTGTCACACCGTGAGGCGAGGAAGAAAACTTAGCGTTAGGGGTGGGTGTTGTCTCGGGACTTAGGGTTTGGGATGGGTGTCGGTGACCAGACTTAGGGTTAGGGTGTAGGTTGGGGTTTAGAGGATGGTCGTTGGTACTGGTACCTGACACTGGACTGAGCGGTGTCACCGTGGCGCGAGGAAGAAAACTTAGCGTTAGGGGTGGGTGTTGTCTCACGGACTTAGGGTTTGGGATGGGTGTCGCCGGTGACCAGACTTAGGGTTAGGGTGTAGGTTGGGGGTTTAGAGGGATGGTCGGTCGGCTGGTACCTCACCGACGACGGGGACGACACGGCTGGTCGCGGTGTCACCGGCGGAGGCGAGGAAGAAAACTTAGCGTTAGGGGTGGGTGTTGTCTCGCCGGACTTAGGGTTTGGGATGGGTGTCGCCGGTGACCAGACTTAGGGTTAGGGTGTAGGTTGGGGGTTTAGAGGGATGGTCGGTCGGCTGGTACCTCACCGACGACGGGGACGACACACTGGTCATGTGTCACCGTGAGGCGAGGAAGAAAACTTAGCGTTAGGGGTGGGTGTTGTCTCACGGACTTAGGGTTTGGGATGGGTGCCGGTGACCAGACTTAGGGTTAGGGTGTAGGTTGGGGTTTAGAGGATGGTCGGTTAATTTGGTACCTCACCGACGACGGGGACGACACGGCTGGTCGCGGTGTCACCGACGGAGGCGAGGAAGAAAACTTAGCGTTAGGGGTACAGGTCAGCGGTGCAAGGGGGCTTAGAGGGAAGCTAGGATGGCGGCTTAGGGTTCCGGTGGTGGGGGCGGGCGGTGGCTGACGGTGGCGTGCGGGTCGATGAGTTGGTGGTTGTAGGTGGCTTGCGGTCGATGTGAATGTGAAGAAGAAGAAGAAAAAGAAGAAGAAGAAGAAGAAGAAGAAGAAGAAGAAGAAGAGGAAAGAAACATGGGAAGAAGGAGGCAGGGGCATGGGAAGAAGATGAAGTATAAACTTATTCAGGAACCTAGACTCTTTATTTCTCTTCCCTTCATCATTATTGTTTTCTTCATGGACATCTCCTCCGGCAGCAAAACATCCATGCGCCAACAGCTTCAATCTTCATGCCCGTCTCAGTGTGAAGAAAACAACT
Organism: Avena insularis; assembly: GCA_023614405.1. Taxonomy (NCBI): domain Eukaryota; kingdom Viridiplantae; phylum Streptophyta; class Magnoliopsida; order Poales; family Poaceae; genus Avena; species Avena insularis. Next base: position 8,814,631 of record CM042686.1, on the reverse strand, counting down.
GTAGTTCGGTCCGTCAGTATGAGTGGAAGTGCTTTGTTAATAAATAAATATTTTTAGGCAAGGACTTCCTCTCGCGAGTCGCGCGACTCAAAACCACGCTTGACTGTGTCTGCTTTCCTGTAATGCCTGAGGCATGTCGGACAAGAACCATGTCAAAAATAAAATAAAAGATTAGTTTACGACCAGGAGTCCAGGACCAACATGGTACGGAGTCGCCCAACGTCACGTCTCCGAACCACGGGTAAAGTTCCAAGTCACGCCGATTCATCAATCAAACCTAGCCTCAACGTCGCTGCGGCGCCTCAAAATTCGATCTGGCAGCAGGCGCGCCTCCGCCGCCGTATGGAGAAGATGACTAAGCCGGCGGTGCTGGCCAAGAGGCACGCGTCCGACGACCGAACCGCCCGACACAGGCCACAGAAGCGGAGCCGCGGCCACGATCTTATCAGCAAGCTTCCCGACGACGTCCTCGGCAGCATCATCTTCCTCCTCCCCACCAAGGACGGCGCCCGCACGCAGGCCATCGCCCGCAGATGGCGGCCCCTCTGGCGCTCCGCGCCTCTCAACCTCCAGGCCGACTACCGCCTCTGCAAGGACGAGTCCACCTGCCGCTCCATCGTCTCCAGGATCCTCGCCGACCACCTTGCTCCGGTCCGTCGCTTCTGCTTCGACGACATCTTCAAAATAGTGGAAAGGCACGGCCGCAATTCTGCTGCTCAGATCGAGAACTGGTTCAGCACCGGAGCCCTCGACAGCCTCGAGGAGCTCGACATCACCTTCCGACTATTGGGCCATACCTCTAATATGTGGTATCGCCCCCTGCCAAAGCATTCCCGCTACCGTCCTCTACCACCATGTGTCCTCACCCGATGCGCATCAACCCTCGTCGTGGCGAAACTCGACTCATGTGACTTCCTGGACAAGATGGCTCCTTGTCCTTGGCCGAGTTTTCCGTTCCTCAAGCGGCTCGACCTTTACTGTGTTTCTATATCCCGGGATGTATTCCTCGGGCTGCTCTCTGGCTGCCATGCCTTGGAGTCACTATACCTGTGTGAAATGCGTGCCGTGGGTTGCCTGCCAATTAGATCGCCAAGTCTCAGGAGCTTGGGCATCGGCGCCGCCCTTTCTTCGGGGAAACATGAGTTGGTCGTTGAGGACACCCCTTGCCTCGAAAGGCTTCTACTATCTTCTCCCGGAGATAAGGGCAAATATATCCGGGTAATTAGGGCACCTAAGCTCGAGATACTGGGCCATTTGTCGGCGTGCATAGTGTTCGAGGTAGTCTTTACTTATTACAATAGATAACGCTCTTGCTTTCTGAATTCATTGGTGTAATGTTTCTTTATGTTTGCTGTTTTATTTAGGGAAGCTTGAGGCATTCGATATGTTCCGTGAAGGTGATGGCTCTCGAGTTTTCTGTTCCTCGGTTACATGTGGTTCTTGACATCCTCAGGTGCTTCCCTTGCTTGGAAAAGCTCTATGTCAGAGTGAGTACTCATCCTTCTTTGGTTTATTTCACAAATGGATATTTGAATCTCATTTAATCTAGTCTAGCCGGCAATTACTTTGACATGTGTTTCTTCTTTCCTTGTACAGTGGGACAAATATTTAAAGATAGAGATGAAAAGTGTACGTCGTACTGACCCACCAGATACAATAAAATGCTTTGAGAGCCATCTCAAAACACTAGTCTTGAAGAATTACGAGGGCGGACAGCGAGATATTGGTTTTGCCAAGTTCTTTCTTTTGAATGCCAAAGTGCTAAAGGACATCAAATTTTTAGTTAAGGGGGAGACCGATAAGATATGGATGGCAGATCAATATAGGCTACTTGAAGTGGAAAATGGAGCCTCTCGAGACCTTCAAATCGAATTTAGAAGTAGTGCCAATCACAACATATTTAATACCCATGACTTATCAATTGCTGATCCATTCAACTTCCATTACAGAGTACAAGGGGGTGATGTTATTTGAGAAGAGTGTGCCTATGATTTGTCGATGATCGATCTTGTTAGTCTACAACCAAGAGGTTTATACCTAAAGAATCTAATGTCATTTGCTCATTATGTAGACGGTTTTTATGCTTGAAGCTTCTTGTGCCTCTTGTTTGAACCGTTAAGTCAATTGTTCCTTCGTAAACCCAATTGTTTGTGTCTATGCAACAATAATTTACTACCAAAAAGTTGTAATTGTGAGCTTGAACTAGTAAACTGAGCATCAAACTCTTGTTGCACTAAATTTTGTTTGAAAGACAGTATGGTTCTTGTTCTTGATTCCCTCTGTAATGAAATGCTTGTTGAAAGGTTCCTTCCTATTTATTCAGAAATTTGTGCTTGTTTTGAAAACTCTCTTGTTAGACAAAAAGTATACATGTGTTGTTAACTAATATATATTGTCTTTGATCCTTTGGTAAAAAAATAATAAAATTAAGTGCATACTAGGGAATATGGCGCGGGCTTGACGCCGCGCCCGTGAGGGACAATGTCGTGAATTAATCGATTAAAATTATTGTTGGAGATTATTGTTGTCTAAAGTTACGGCAGAAGACAATGGTAGCACTATTTGTAGATAAAAGAGGCGGCGGATGGTGCAATTAGTGTCGGGAATAAAAAAGTATAACAAAATTGAATTGCCGATTGTGAATTACAGCCAGAAAATTACTCACCTATGAAAAATTAGCGAAGGATAACTACCATGTGGAAATCACATATGGAAAAGTGTGGCGAAATAAAATAACCCTAAAAGAAATACCCTGGCGAAGTAAGATTAGACAATAACACACATTTGTAAAGTTACTGTGAGTTAATTACCGGCAGAAAATTATGCCCAGAAAGTTTTGTCGAAAAATTATCTTCGAATAATCAAGAAATGGAGCAAAAAAATATTATCGTAGACGTAGGATAACTACAATAATAATCATTAGTTCCTGCCAGAGAGGCGAGGGGCAAGACGCTGGAAGATATCGCGCTACTCTTTAGCGACGATGATGCCGAGGGTGAGAGTGAGGGGAAGTGGAACACCTTGTTTGGAAGGGGCGAGGGCACACCATTCTCGGCCCTCTCACGGTTCAAGCTGCAACTACTCATTCAGGTGTTTAGTTACAGAAGGTGCATTCCATTTTATTAATATATTGGGTCCTTTAGGACATGAATTATACAGTTAACAGTCTTGCAGATCTAAATTTTAACATTTAGAAAGTACAGAACAAAATGAGAGTGAAATGAGATACTCCATGCGGTAGTACATCACATCACCGGAGGCAGCAATGTAATCTTTCAGTAATGTAGCTTTTGCATGACTGGAGACGTGAGCTTCTAGATGGTGTTAATTATTGCATCATCAGTCATACCACGATCACTCAGAGCCTGAGCTGAACTCCCAAAAGATGTTACAGAATCCTGAGTCGCCATGGGTTCAATCGATCACGCTGCACAGCACCAGCTGATTCACAAGTCGAATTCCTGGGAGTACTGAAAGCCTAAGCGCCTTTGGGGTGGGTTGCAATCACAATATCGTTAACACATCACGATATTTCTCAACACCGAGAAACTGATGAACAATCTCTCGGCCAATTTGGACATGGATTAAATTGTTCACATCTTGCTTTGATCTAGCCTGACGAAGACTCAGTGGGTCGACCGTCATCGATTGGAGCGACCTTGCATTCTCGAGAATATAGAGGGCAAGCTCAATCTGACCCTCAAAACCAATAAATCCTGTTGCATGCACGATCTTTAGATGATTGTGGGGGCTCGAGGGAAGGCTCGCAATCCTTTTTTAAATGTAATGCGGATACATACCAGCATCCATCTGTGTAGTTCAAATAACAGTGTCACATACCAAATTCAATGATAAGTGGTTTGCCATAGTAAGAGATGGCAGAAGGAACATATAAACTATACAACAAAATTACGCATGTTGTAATTGGTGGTGGGAACATACAGTAAGTACTTACATGCAAATCCAATTTCTCAAGAACCGGAGCAACCTTCAAAATAGAAGCTAACTCAAATATCCCTCCTGTACACTTTGGATGCCCAGAAATATACACCGTGCAGCTCACATATCTTAAATAATTAAACTCGACTTCCCTGATCGCATACTCTGGTGCCTGAAGAGTATTGCCATGAGACTGTAAGAACAACGAGAATCTCACATGCTCGCTGACAACAGAAATGAGGAGACAAACTGATATAAGCAACTAGTAGGCGGACCAACCTCTGCTTTTAATTCCACATCCATGTATAACTCCTCTAGACAAGTAGCGCTGTAGAGAGCCCACTACAGATATATTCCAAGTGATAATATGGGCACAACTTGATATTTGCCACTTTAAGCTTTGGGGATTCATAAAACACAATAGGTAGTGGCTGCCCCATATATTTAAAAGTCACCAGATCTATGGCATGTAACTCAATTGCTTGCACCTCAGAATATATAACACACAAATACTGCAGGCGATAAAATGTGCCATGCAACTTTAACTCTTTTCCAAAGTTGCAACAAACGATGTGCAGCCACTTGAGCGAACAACAATTTGAGAACATATTCCCAATATCTTCCGGGACATGCACAGAACTAATTGTGAGCCTAGTGAGCTTTGTGAATCCATTAAAGTAAGGAGGTGCCTTTAAAGAAACACATTTGACCCAGACAGAATGGATACTGTTTTCACTTTGAAAAAGATGAAACGGGAAATCATATGCATCTTGGGCTGTGCGTGGCGATTTTGGATCAAGATCAAGCACAATCTCACTTGCATGTGAAGAAACCGCAAAGCCAATCCAGTTGTCAAGAGAATAACCGTTTTTTTTTACGGAGTTCAAAGGCTACTTTAAACTGCTTTAAGTTTGTACCATCATGACAGCGTAACACAGTATTGACAATATCAATAAACTTTTTCTCTTGGCTGCTTCTGCTCTCCTGGTCTCTTTCAGAACAGAAGTTTGTTACCATGGCAGCATGAAAGCTCAGATTAGAATGAGAGTTCCATAACCTTTTCCACATCCTGGACAGCGTACTCATCCATGCAGCATCTTTCAATGTTAGTCGTGATATTGTTATCTGTAAAATGTCCTATAAGAACAAAATCAACCGTGTAAGTCAGCGAAGTCACAACTATCCTTTCTAGGTTCTTTCTAGGTTCATATGGGCAGTGTATATATTCTGCATCCCCGTGTGGGAGCACATTGTTGCCGCTAGTCCAGAGAGCAGATGAGGAGACGTTATTGGCGTCGGTCTATTTTCTGCATCTCTTCCAGGATGAGGGTGGAGTGCGTCTAGAGGAATAAGGGAACGACACCTGAAACAGAAGAAAAGAGCGCATGTGTGCATAGGAATCATTGAGGCCGCGAAGTAGGGTGAGGATGAGCATCTTATCGATGATTTTCTAGCCAACGTAGGTGAGCGAGTCAACGAGGGCCTTGAGATTGGCGCAGTAGTCGCTGATGGAGAGATCGTGTGGCGTGTTGCGGAACTCCGCCTCGAGCAGGATGGCACGGTGCTTCTTATTGTCACGAAACAGGTTCTCGATGGCATCTCAGATGGTGCGAGCGGCAGAGATGGGGCGCATGACGATGCCAAGGAGGTCGACGGAGATGGACCCATAGATCTAGGAGAGGACCATGAAATCATCGCGGCCCTAGTCAGAGGAGAGCGAGGTGTTGGACGGCGAGGAGTCGCCGATGACACGGGTTGTTAAGCCATAGCGGTCGAGAACGACGAGGAAAGGCTCCCACCATGGCGTGTAGTTGTAGTCGGCGAGGGAGAGGGTAATTGGAACATGGAGTTTGATGGATGTAGGATAGATGGATGTGTTGGGTTGGGTGGGACCTGCTTTCCTGGATCAGCAGCGGCTACGATCTGCTTGGCGAGGCCAGCCTCGCGGGCGTCGGCGTGGGCCTTGAACTCGCATCCATGTCGGCGATCTTGTCGGGAGTCATGGGTAGGGAGGGAGATGTGGAGAAGATTTTAGGATTTTGGGTGGGAGGAGGTTGCGGCTAGTAGTTTTAGGATCTAGCTTGCTCTGTACCATGTAATATTGTAAAAGCCAGGCTGCTGAATCACACGCCTCGAGACCTCTCCCTCCTCTTTATATAATCGAGTTACGGATTGGTTTACAAGGTTTGTTACACAAGAAAGAATCCTAGCTAAATTATGTAGGTGATTGCCACGATACTGTTAATAGATTTAATTTTAATTTGCAGCAGCCTAGTTAACAAAAGGTAGCATATAATACACCATCGTTGGTACCTTTTGATACCGGGGTTCCATATGGGCCACTACCTGAGTCATATTTTAATAGTTTTTCGCAGCAAACAACACATGATCCAATTTCTTTGCCGGAGATGAGGCCACGCACTTGTGTTCCATCTAATCCACACGATTAGTTCTCCACAGCCCAATGATGATTTAAAGATAAGCTTGCTAGTATACATAGAGGATTTGGTTTAGAAACCAAATGTAGAGCACGTGACTATCAAAAACCATATCCTGATTATTTTGGCTCGACGCCATTATCCTCGTGATTTTAGTCTAGATTTTGTTGAGTTTACGGAAGAAGATGGTAGATCAACTTTTGAACACATAGGACAATTTTTACTACAATGTAGTGAGGTTGGCACATAATATGTTTATAGAGTAAAATTATTCCCTTTATCTTTGTCCGGTAGTGCATTTACTTGGTTTACATCGCTTGCTCCTTATTCTTTTTCAACATGGTGGGCACAATTGGAGCAAAAGATTCATGAGTATTTCTATAGCGGTTAAACTAAGCTTCGACTTTCAGATTTAACAATGGTTAGCCAAAAGTATAATGATCATGTCCATGATTATATTAAGAGGTTTAGATATGTCAAAAAACCGTTGTTTCATTTTGAACATAGTCGAAAAGGATTTAGCTGATTTTGCCTTTTTGGGTTTGTTCACTCATATTAAAGATATATTAGAAGGTCAACAATTTTAAGATGTTAATCAGGTTTTGCAAAGCTAAAGATACTAAACAATATAGCCAGCTCAAAGACAATAAGAAGGAAAATCATACGGTTAATGCTTTAAATTATGATGATGATTCAGCTAGTGAAGATGATATTGACATATGTGTAGACAAATGGATTCAAGCATCTAAATCCAAACCTTTTGCATGTTCTGCTTTGAAACTAGCACCTGCTAGAAGAGAGGAAATTAAATACTCTTCTAATGTTATTAAGTGTGATATAATTTTTGATATGTTATTGTAAGAAAAATTAATTAGGGTGAGAGAAGGTCACATATCCTAAATCCAGAAGAATTGAGTAGAAGAGCTGATTGCAAGTGGCACAATTCTATTTCTACTAATGATTGTAATGTGTTTCGCCATCAGGTGCGATCAGCCATTACTGACGGACGAGACATTTACAGAAGGTTCTAAGATAAAGCTTGGCAGTGATCTTTTGCTATGAATGTAATTGATTTTGCGAATAAGAAAAATGCTTATTCGGCTGGATCAGACCGGGTTAAGATATAGTCGTTGATTATAATGCTCCTCCGAGGATGATCAAGTCAAAAAATCCAGGAGTAGGAGTACGGAGAATTAGAATAAATGCTCGTGATCTATTTATATCAAACACTTTTACTTGTTTATAGTTTATTTTCACCAAAATCTATTGATTATTCTATACAACTGACTGGACTTTTTTATATTACATCTCATACCAGTATAATTGTGACTGAAATTTAAAACCGACGATTTATCGTGATACGACTGAAGCAACCATCGCCGGAACACACCCATGCTAAAGTAATACTCGATATGTCGTGAAAATTTAGTTTGTGACATTGTGCTGATTTTTTTTTTGAACAGAAAGATATAGTAATATTAACGGACCGAGTACATCGTGGCTCTAAAAATTAGAGCAAGGTACAAGTAGCAGAAAAGACACAGCCTAGAAATAACTAATGATACCACAAGGTACCGACACTGAAGACTACCGAAGAAACCAAACGGCCATCGCCCATCCGTCGACAAGTCGGATCCGAAAGTGCCGCAACTGCAATCTTCAAAGGCCTCAATGACGCAAACCAGTTGATGCCCTGCGGGTGGTTCTCCCAACAGTCTATCTGGCATCTGCATCTGAGGGAGGGGAATACTGAGCTGTAGATATTGATTATCCGACACCAAGCTCAAACTCAAGGGTCCCCGCTGTTGAATCTGAGGAACCTCAACGACAACGTTGTCGTCCACTGCCTGAGGATCAACACGAACAACAGGGATAGTGTCAACACCTTGCTTCTCATCAATCCAAGATAACCATGTGCAGCTAAACTTTGAAAGTAGACCTTGCTTATTTGCATATAAAACAGTGCAAACGATATGCACCAGGCCATATATAGATTATGCAGATATGACTTTGATTCAGCAATCAAGACTTCTCCAATGATGGTATCAAGAGGAGTAGTCCTGCCCTTAACTGTCAAAAAATATGTGTGAATCATAATAATTTTACCCTGTATCCATTGGATCACACATAATTGATGATTCCAAATTAAACAGCTGAATATCTGGGCAACATGCTGAAAGGACCCTGGAGCAAATTTTATGATTTCACAGATAGTGGCAACGAAACCTTTCATAAAAACCTCCAGTACCACAAGCATTTGGGTGCCAACACCATACCCATATCCAGCCTCTTTGCAATTTTTCTTGTAACAAACCTCAGGTATCACAAAAAAGGCATGGCACTTGCAGCAATCAGAGCAGCAATTCAGATTGAAATGCTCATAACAGAGCACGCATGACTTGGAATGTGGAGACGGGCCATCAAAGTGATGTAGAACTTGTTCTTTTGAATCTTGGTTGCAAAACATCAAGAACCAGGCATGAAGTTGAACTCCAGCAGTATCACCGCTCAGCACAACTCGATTCACTTCCATCAGCCGAGCACCCAGCTTCACATCTTGTCCAAGGGCAGCCAGATTAAGATAAAGCCTTGCCCGACCTCCTTCAGATCTTCCACAAACAGCACACACTGCCTGCTGCACCCAACTAGGGATGGGCCAGATCCCTGCACCATCAACGACGCCACCACCATGGTGGTTATACATCGATGGCAGGGTGACCAAATCCCCCAGATCAGAACAACCCACGAGCCACCACCACACCATCACCCACCACCGGGAAGCGCTCGCCAGCCTCGGTGGTGAACTCCCCGACGACATGTCGCCAAACTCCACAAGGGAAGACGGGACGAAGCCCAAAACTAGACCTAACCCTACAACTACTACTATACATAGGACGCCGACATCCAAGCCCAGCTCTACACCAACCAGCACGGCGGCCGGCGGCGAGAGGGACCGGATCCGGTCGGGCGGAGCCGACTCTCAGAAGGGGGCGGTGGGAGGCTTCGAGAGGGATGAGGTGGAAGAGTCAGCCCCCATTGTGCTGAATTGATTTCGAACTGAATCCAAACAGAGCACACGATCTAACATGAGCGCGCCTATCTACGGAATAATTTTGTGCGACCCAACTTTTTTTTATACTCTATCTGTTTACTAGTAAGACATCTTAGCGAACTAATTTAGTTAGCTAAAACTTCTCATACTAGAGAATATCGGTGGTAGTGTTTTTTTTGTGTGTGTTTGTACACGCCTATTCTTTTACCATGAGTTAGTATCTATGAACAAATATATCCTTATAGTGAGTTGTACAATCATCGGACTAACGAGCAATCGAGCATCACAGCAGTTGTTTCTGGGATAATAATATATTAGTAGCTTGTGTCGTGTGATGCCGCGGAAGACTAGAGATTGAACGCGCGATCTAGTTGATCGGACCACCACAGGACTTTTCTCACGCCGACGCCGAAGAAGACACCGCCGGCCCTCGAGGGGAACAAGTGCCAGTCAAGGGGGATTCATTATTTCCATGTAGTAGCAGCTCCTCTGAAAACTTATCGAAGTGACGTCGCACCCCGCTGTCAATTCAGCCGGTTGCAGCCTCCGCACGCAGACGCTTGTAGCTGGAGTACTTAATCTTTGCGAGAGAACGACCGCCCATCCTGGATCGAGATCTTGGATAGTAGTTTGGTTTCTCCGTGCCTAGCCGCAACTGTCTCATCACCTGGCTACGGGCCGCATCTCTAAAATTCGACGCCCCAACTGCCTGCACCACCGTAGCAGCTAGCTACTGGCCATCGCAAAGCGCACACAGGTGTCAGCATCACCGAGCTACTAGCTACAGGTAAACCTTGGAAAACGGCAAAAGGCATCGTCGGTCCCATGGAGGGGAGGGAATCCTTCGCCCACAAGGAAATTAAAGGGAGATTGTTTAATGTCCACGATAACCAGCCACCACGCAGCGTCGGCAGGCAGTGGTTCTTGCTGCCAGCGGGGCCTGCGCGTCAACGGCGGACAGCAGAGCAGAGCAGCTGGTGGTACAGAGCAGAGTACAGCACACCCAGGCGCGAATGTGCGGGCGGGGCAAAAGGAAGAAACAAAGGGGGACGTCAACATCCGAGCGGTAGTGGCGTGCCACCTCTCCGATGCCCATCCTCCATCCTCTGCTGCTGCTCGGCCTAATCCCATCCTCCTTTCCCCCCAGAGGAAAGTGAGCGAGCGACCGAGCTCTCCTCTCCCACCATAGCCTAGCTCAGGCTGCGACTGCTCCAACTCCAAGTCCCAGGAATTCGACCGATCCACGGATCCACCTGCGGACCAGCTGCTGGTGTGACCGCTCGGCCGACTCCACCATGGCGTCCATCGTGGTGATCGCGCTGGTCTTCTTCCTCGACATATTCGCCTTCGTCCTCGCCATCGGCGCCGAGCAACGCCGGAGCACGGTGAGCACTGCCCCGCCCCACACATAGAGTCCAGTTCATACTAGTTCGCTCAAGCAGGGTTCACGGCATCAGGAGTTGTGTTTTTGTCGGAGCGCAGGCGGAGGTGAGCCAGGACAGCGCCGGGAGGTCCTACTGCGTCTACACCACCGACGCATCCACCTGGTACGGCGTCGGCGCGCTCGCCCTGCTCCTCGCCGGCCAGGCCATCGCCATGGCCGCCAGCAGGTGCTTCTGCTGCGGCCGCGCGCTCTCCCCCGGCCGCTGGCGCGCGTTCTCCGGCGTATGCTTCATCATCTGCTGGTATGTAATTATTCCTTTATAATGTACTAGTACTAATCAATTAGGACTACTCCAGCTGCATCTGCATCTCATCTAGTAGTAGTATCCATCTTTTTTCATTGACAGAAATCCCACACGTATCGACTTCTGATTAGCTTAGACAGCAACTGCTCGTTGCTTCGTTTATTTGCCCCCCGGGATATGCTAGTAGTTTTTTTTTTTTTTGCTGTTGCACATGTTGCGCTGTTGTGCCCGGTTGATGCGCCGTTTATTATTGTTCCTACACACACAGCCTGGCAGCTTAGTTCTAGCTAGTGGCTATAAATAATCCACGATAAGCAATCCTACGATTATTATGGTTAGCAAAAAGTGAATCGCACGATTATTATGGTTAGCAAAGATGACAAAAACTTTATTCCAACCTCCCAGAATAACTGGGTTGCAATGTGTCCAGAGCTATTTTGCTAGGGTGACACTAGTAACTCTTAACTTATCCGTCCCCAATTTAATAGATGACACGTATAGATTGAGTCCAAAATTGATGATGACAAGCATATACCAAATAAGAAGATTTAAAATACAAAATTAATATACCAATAGATTCAGCGTAAGATATATTTTCATAAAGTATTTATTGTTCAGTATTGTAGTTGTTGGTATTACCTAATATATATTTGGTTAAACTTAAAACATAGTATTGACTTCTCAACTAAGTTTGTACTTCACCTATTTGAAGACGGGGGGAGTATTTTGTATAGTTTGAAAAGACTATGCATCCCTCTATTTTCGTTTACTTTGCATTCTTGACCATTTTTTAATAGCAGTTGACCATTTTATTTATTCACAAATAGTTGACATTTACTTCACGATTCTCACGACACAATTTTCTACTCACATACAACCCCTTGTTTACCCCCGATTCATTCATCCTTTACTTCAATCTTCACCATACAAAGCCAAACAAATTGGTTGGGTAATTAGACAAACGAGGTAAATAATTTAAATAGTTTTTTTTTTCAAGATGGAGAAGAGAATTCATATATTTCTTGCAGAGGTAATTTTTTAGTCCCCTATCTTAGAAAAACTAGATTGCACTGTGACAAAAATTGATTCATGCTTTCTTTTATGCTGGTGTGTTGCTCTTTAGTTGTGGTCTTGTAGAGAGGAAAAAAATATGCAGTGAATATCTAGATGTGTGTATGAAAAGTTTATTTACTTTGAAATATGATCGCATAATCACATTTATATGTGCAACAAGTCCGTCAACTATGCAACTGTTAGCTCTGGAAAATCTGAACCTCTGAAGCTGTGAAAATGGTGCAGGCTGACGTTCGTGATTGCGGAGATGTGCCTGCTTGCTGGATCGGTCCGGAACGCGTATCACACCAAGTACAGCGGCTACTTCATCAACGGGCCACCCCGCTGCGCCATGCTGCGCAAGGGTGTCTTTGCCGCCGGCGCTGCCTTCACTTTCCTCACCACGCTCTTCACCGAACTCCACTACATCTTCTACGCCAAGGCCCGTTCCGCTGCCGCGGCCTCCCCTCCCATCATCCATGGCGGCGGCATTGGCATGACCCGCATCTGAAGTATCCTCATCCCTTGACCCCCTAGATGTCTGTGTGACGTGTGGGTCCGTGTAACTCTAATGCGTTGAACACTATATTAATTAGTTGTCTTGTGGAGTGATATATGTACAGATCACATTGTGTGAGACTCTGTCGAGAACATAATATAGGTTAAATACATCAACAGCTAGAGAGCAGCTGAATGGATGCTCTTCTTTTCCTTTGGTGTGGGAGCAGCCAGACATGATGAGACTGAAAACATCTTCCGTCCATGTTCACTTCATTCTCTTGCTTTGTGTTATTATTCATACAAATTATCTATTCTCTATTACTGTAGCAATCATTTGATCCAATAGAATGAACATTTGGCCATAAACTATGTACTATTGAACCCACTCCACATGCTTTTTCAGCACAAAGAGCCTGCACACACTTTTGTTTTTATAAAACAAGTAATAAGAATAAGAAGTGAGCTGGGCTCACTTGGTTAGGGAAGTGGATGTACAACCTAGCCACCCAGGTTTAAGTCCTCACGGATGCAAATTTGGGTTCTTATTAATTTTAAAAAAAAACTCGCTGTAGGGGCTTCCTCTACCGCATTCCTTTCAAAAAAAAACAAGTAATAAGAAAATGACATTCAAACATGAATTGAACAAAATAGGCTCTAAACAATTTATTATATACAAATAATTAAATAAGCCATATTTTTTATTTTCAGTAGAGCGTTCTCGTTTTCAGAGGGGATAATGAAGACCACATTGATTTTGTTGAAGCTCGAGGACTCGGCATCGTGAGTGTTAGGATTACTCTTCGCCGCAATTGGCTAATCTTGGTTTCAATCGCAGCGTATGATTCAGGTGTGAGACTCATTATTCAAAATTCTGCTTTTCGGTGTAAACAAACCATGCAATTTCGCTAGAGCGGAGATGTGTTTGACTCCTCCAGCAAGCGATGGTCATCAAACTCTTACTCTTTCGGCTCGGTTTGGTCAGTGGCGGATCCAGAATTTTAAAGCAGGGTGGTCTACCTTCATATAACTTCTTTTACGCAAATAAGGCATGCCAACATACCGGCGTTGACATTTAGCAATAGCTCAATATATGGTCTTACGAATATATTAAATTTCACAACTAAATATGAATCCCGCATAAAATAGGCCTACATATCTTCAAAGTTCAAATAAATTGTTTTGCTGCCACATCCAATATTAGTTCCTGAATTTTCTCTAGCCACACCAATGATGGGGAAAGGAGACGAAAAAATGAGTCTTCTTTGTTGTATGAAAAGAAGAAGCAATTGATTGGTCATATTCATTCTTTAGAAATTATATCACTAAAAGAATATTTAATCATTCAATCAATTCTAAATTTGAGTATTTGAGATGTTAAGAATGAGTAAGCAAGTTAATCTTCTTGGAGAATTGGAGACAGGACTACCTGACTAAGAAGACTACTGTAGGAAGATTAGAGTGCATGTTGTTTTGCATCATTAGCTTTGTTGTGGGCTGCTGCATGCCGCATGAGGCAAGCAGGAATAGAAGCACGCTTCCTGCTCTCTATTGCGTTTAGGGGCAGAGGATCATAGGAGCCAGACTCGAGCATTTTGATCAAACGCCTTATTCAGGAGCAAAGCTGGTTTATTTTATGCAACTATGATATATGCATCGTACCAAAATCAGAGGGTGGTCAATGGCCCACCATGTCCACCCTCTGGATTCGCCTATGGGTCTGGTGCTCGAGGTTCTCCCACCACTTAGAGTTGTGGCGACTACTCCTCTAACGTCGTCTCCACAACATCCTCATACATCTACAAATTGACCAAGTGTAGAAAGAAATTAATGGATAGTTGTTTTATTTATATCAAATATTTTTACATCTGTATAGGTTTTGTCACCAAAACTAAGTTTTTTTTATAAATTTAAGTTTGCAATCATCATTGTCTTTTCTATTACATCTCAAATCATTATCTAGGTAAATATATCTGTAAATTTAAAGGTCATGGTTTATTATTTTGCAACTCAAAGATATATTTATAAAAATAAATGATGCTAAAGTAATGCTCAATTTGTCATGAAAGTGATGTTAGTTTTTGAAGTTTTACTTTATGATGTTATGTTGAATTTAACTATATCTAAATCCAAACAAAACATGAAACTGAGAAAATCACATCTATATACGGAATAACCTTTACGTCGGTGTGTTTCTATGTGTATGTGGCCCACTTCGCTTTCCCCATTAGTTTGTATCTATTTTAGCATTTTTAAATAAGTAAGTATCTTGATAGTTGGTTCTATTATGCACAGGATGTTTTTGAAATTTTTTGTTGTGCATTTCTCCATGGACTTTTTGTACTCCCTCCAAACCGTAATAAGTGTCGTTGATTGAGTCTAATTTTATGCTAAATCAGTGATACTTATTATGAATCGGAGGGCGTACTTTGTTTCACAAATAAACCATTTGGCGATACTAAAATGGGAAAAGCAAAATTTTGGGAGAAAAGTTGAGAACTCAAGTTGACAATGTTGTTTGTCATGCCAATAGGAAGCACGGTGTCTAATTTGGGAAGATTATAACGAAGTATGGTATGGATTTGGCTATCAACATGGTCATGTATATAGATAGCCAAGTTAAATAATATATAATAACAATTTTTGCGAAGTTTCTTTCTCCTAATTAACATATTGCAAGTTTTGTACTTACTCCGATCCATGATAAGTGTCGCTGATTTATTACAACTTTGTACGAAATCAGCGACACTTGTTGTGGATCGGAGGGAGTATTTTTCTTGGAAAGTAATTCACATGAAAGGCTCCATGCGTAAGTTTTATTTTTCTTATTTCTTTGAATTTATTTGGTTGAGTTCAAAGTTGGGTTAACACTTTGGCAAGTGTCTTGTAGGAATACTCGGCAAAGTTTGTTATTTGCCGAGTACTTCTTGTTTGCAAAGTGTAACACTCAGATTGTTTACCTTTACTGAGTATTTTGTGTTTGCCGAATGTAACAGTGGGTAAAGTTTTTGTTTAGCAAGATATGTTTGTTTGCCTAGTGTTCTAGTTTGCCAAGTTCAAAAAAAAATGCGATTGGCAAACAACTACTCCCTCTGATGCAAATTAATGGACTCACATTCTAGAATCAAATATATCTAGTCTTGTTTTAGTGTTAGATACATCATCTAGACAATTCTAAGTCTATTAATTTGGATCGAAGGGAGTAAATACATGCCGAGACAAAGTTTTTCGCCAACGAGTGGTGTGGGCTGTAGCTGGTACCATACCAGGTTAACTAAGTACTCCCTCTAACTTGCTGAAGATTTATATTGTGAAACCGAGAGAATACTCTACAAACTTCTCTGGAACTTTGTCCGAGAAGCGCTTGGACCGTCCTGGAAGGCCCAAGACCTCGGCGAGTTCCTAGAGACGGAGGCAAAACGTCGTCGTCGGAGATGTGGCCCCACCGTGCGGAGCAGGAGCGGGTGCGGGAGCTAGAGGCGGCGCGCGCACCATCGGCGACGGCGCGCGGAGGAGCCGGCTCGCGCTCATGGCAGCCCAGGAGCTACCCGCCTAGGCATCATGCGCGGCGGGCACGAACCCGAACCCGGCCCAGGCCAGGGAGGTCACGTGGGAGCGCGTGAGGGCACCGAGCGCGCGGGCCTGCTCGGAGCGGCGCCGCCTAGGAGCTCGAGCGCCGGAGCTCCCTCCGCGCCACGGCGAACGACCGACCTTGTCTGGCCAAATTCCGGCACGATTGCCCGACTATGGCACGGAGGGGTGGCTGGGAGGTGGTGGCTGGCGGTTATTTGATTTCCGATGAAGGACGCGGCCGGAATCTGAGCGGGCGGGGGCGGCGGCGAGGGTTTCTACGCAGGAGAGAAGGGGGAGAATGGGATGCGGTTTATCATATCCGACCCCTCCCGTCCCGAATATATGCGGGACGGACGGGCCATTTTGCGGCAAACGGCAATTTTTTAACGGTACGGCTCAGTTTGCGGTATCTACAAAAGCCATTTTTCGGGCTCGATACCGCATATCGGCCCAAAATTTTACGGTATGGCTGATATGCAGTATCTACTAGAGATGCTCTTATATAATAGAAAACTATACTTCCCGCAATAATGAAGCGTAATCAAACATTGTTAACACATCTCAACCAAACCAGATCTCATACGACCCTCACTGGATATTATGAGCTACAATGAATTCATGGAATATAGGAAAATCAGAAAGCACAAACTTAGTTTCTGACATTTGCAACACCCACACCAACTATGAGGAAGCAGTACTTCACCGAGTTGGCTACTGCCTAGTTTCAAATTCTTAACTTGGCTAGGGTATGGAGGTCTGCACTGGCATGAACGGCGATGTTGGCAAGGTGGGAGAGAGGCATGGTTGTACCCTCCACGAGGTCATAGGAGTCGATGCCCTTTGTGGGGAGTTCTCGACTGTTGTACCATTTCCAGTGCTCGTGTCCTGAGCTCCATTGGATAGTCCTTTACACACCCAATTCTTGGACCACTTCCAGTGCTCCATTGCAGGGAGAGCCTATGGCCGAGCTGATGGGATTTTGACTTGCTCTTGGAATTCACCCTCTCAAGAATTTCCTTATGCGAGACAATGACACCTTTAGGGATTTGCAGTCCACCTGATAATGTTCTTTGGTAGGTTGCCCTTGCTTGCTCCGCACCTACATTATTGTTCTCATCAGCTTCAATCTGCGAAGATGGCCCATATGCCTTGTTTGAGGGGATAATCAATTTTGGTGGATTAGATGACATGATAGTAGATGCAAGGTTATGTTTGGTATTATGCATTGGATCTTCATAGCAGTCTTCCTTGGTGAATGAGCACACCTAAATATGAAAAAATAAGTTCATGAAGTAAACCATCTTCTGATAACATAGGAGTGTGTTCACAGTTTATGTTCCTATGATACATAACTATTATACCTCAACTTCTTTCGTGTCAACTCCATTCTCTTCTAGAAAGATCATGAAGTTGCTAAGGTCTTCCGCACTTGGTTTGTAATGTCCACTATAGGCCCATATGCACTGAAATCAGAATAGATCATCAGAAAACCAACATAGCATAATGCATCCAATGAGTATGAAATGACTAGTATATATTTTGTAACATAGACGCAATATTAAGTAATAATTCACCGAGTGTAAAATCTTTGTTTCAAAATCACCACTTGCTACTATGGGTGTTTCTCGACAATACCTTGATAATCCCATTTTCCGCAATAAACCTTCCAGCTGCTATGGTAGCACCTCCTGCTAAAAAGCTAGAATGCTGGAATACACCTCTATCTTTCTAGATATAGGAGTAGAGCATAAATACAATTAAGCAGTAGTAGCAAAGCTAAACTTTCAAAACATGATTTAACATTGCTCGGTGGCAATAGTCAAACTACCTTCCCAACATAAAGTTTCTTTGAAGTGCTCATTACAAAAATCCATTTCATCCCTTTCGGGCCTTGGGTTGTATCAAGTGGTTCTCTAGACTAATCTTTCCCTCAATTATTATGTATTCGTAGTACTCGCGCTCTTGCTGCAAAACATCAGACAAATGTTAGAACCATCTGGTAGGCCTAGCTCCTACAAAGTAGATAGCTCATGCACAACAATCTTCTTTTAAACTTTCATGTGGCAATTTTATTTAGTTACTAATTTGAACATGTTGAGCGGGATGCTGTTTTTTAGGGGAAAACCTTCCAACTATTCATCAACACATGGTAGTACACAAAAATGACATCCATCTCCCTAGATTACCTAGCGACGACCGCAAACACTAGAGTGAGCCGAAGGCACACCACCGTCATCGCCCCTCCCTCACCGTTGTCGGGCTAACCTTGTTGTATCAAATAATTGAGAAGTTGTCGTGCTAAGGCTCCACAAGCCAGGGAGGTTTATAACCTCATACGTATAAAGTATTGAGCATTAATATAGATTGATTTATTTACAATAAATAGTATTAAGATAGATTGATTTTGTCAAGGTGACTTTCAGTGGGTCGCTCATGAGTCGACATACACACCTTCAAGATTGATTTGAGCTACTGATACTTACCCGTTTTGGTAGGTATATAGTTCCAAAAAGTCGAGCAACCTCCTCTAACGCTCTCGATGAGGCTTGTGTTCGTATCTACCATAATGTTCTGTTCGAGCCCGTGCTTTGTTGTTGTACCTTGGTTTTCATAATGGTATATCAAGGAGCGAGCTTTAGTTCGAGGTGGAGAGATATGAGTTCCTTCCACTTGATGCAGATCTGCATTTATTTGTTTTGGTTTTGAAAAGGAGGTTTAACCTGGAACCTTTGGGGCCTAGAACCTCCGATCTGTCTCCAAGAAATCCCTAGGTGGAACAAAGGCTTGCAACACTTGTTCTACAACTCTATGTTTGCCTCGGTGACTACCGGAAACCCCTAGGGCTTACTGTATTGTTGCATAACAGTTGGATTTTAGGGTCTCCTATAAAATCTCCACTCTTCCCATGTGAAAGGGGATGGTTCTATTCTCTTTCCCTCGTTGAGTCTAAAGCTTAGACATTGGAGATCTCCCTCTTTAGCCCATCAATCTTGTTACACTTGGAGTTGTAGGGACGGCTAGTCCTTTTGGAAGCTTCCAAGTTGTGTGTTTTGGAGAAGTTTGTGATGCTTTGGTGGTTAGCTAAAGGCCAACCACCAAGTGGTTTTGAGCTCCTACTCGGCGTGGGAGGCTCAAAGAAGAATATGTTGAACGTCGGCTGTTTCGGTAGCCTTGGTGGTTACAACACCCCTAAAACGCAAATTATAAGTTTAACACTCCCCCAAGAGTGTTAATTTCAGGCTGCATCCTCGTCTCTCACTTGTGGTTACATCAAAACCCTAGACTTTACTTTGTGCGTACTTTGTTAGCTTGTTATCTTGTTTATCTTGCTTTGCTAGCTTTATCTTGCTATATAAGTTCTTCCATCTAGTTGCATGTTTAGATGACTTACCTTTATTTGCATTCCCTTAATTTTGCAAAACAAACTAAAATTATGATAGTCGCCTATTCATCATCATGCCTCTAGCGATCTCTTCCGTGCTTTCACCATTGGGCCATCATTTTGGAAAACATAACCCATGTTATGAGAAAAACATATTTTAGAAAGTGAACACGAAGAAGCACAAAAATAGTAAGAGAGCTAAAGACATTTAAGCACTGATGTTTTTAGCACTCTGAAGTTCTAATACAGCTCTCCTTGAAATATTCTCAGTAAGATAAGTATGATTGCAAAAATAAGTATAGTATCAATATTATGCAAATGATCTTACTGGACCAAGATATTTTATGCATTGCTTCTTCAGCAGAGCCCTTGGACATTCCAGAAGATCTACATCTTTCCCCTCACCAATATCAAGCCTGCATATGCAGAAAAAGCAGTTATTTTCACGCAGTATTTAACAGATTTATCTTGTAGAAAAATGACAAATATCTACATATTGATTGTATTATTGCACTGGAACAATAAAAACATCATATACGCGATCAGTCATGTTTTTACCAGTAGAAGAACGGTTGGCCCGCCTGGCTCTGGCACCAGATATGATAGTAGAAATAAAGGTTGTGCCCACGTCTATGTCTTGGATCAATCTACACGACCACAAATGAATTTCAAAAAAATGCAAATAAAAGGCCAAGTCAATAAATCATCTTAAAAATTCAAGGACGTCAAGGTGTGAAACTTTTATGATCGGTTTTCGCAGCTAACTAAGACTCCTAGTCAACTGTTTATTTTCACACACGTACATTTGGAAAATTGGGAACTTGTATCCAGCAAATGCAAATTTGCAATAATACTAATATAAGCTTAAAACAACAGTAGATGGATATGCACTTACAGCTTCGATCCAGTGCTGGACAGCCAGCTTGAGAGCCTTACCATCCCTGGATAAACCCTGACCTACCTGCAATCAAGCTCAGGAAGGAATATGTGTTAGAAGTAAGGACACTTACAATTAATATAATCGTTTCCTTGTGGTGGCAATTTATATATGCAGGGTGGCAAGGGACCTTGGATGCATTGAGGCTGACGCGGCTCCAGCGCGAGGCGGCGTTCTCCGGCTGCGAGCCATCGTAGAAAGAGAGGGTTGTGTGGTTAAGCCGTGCAAAGTCCAACGCTTGCCACCTAGCGTGATGAGTGAATCCCAATCAGAGAACATCAGTATCGGTAACCATCAAGTCAAACGAAATCTAAGCCGTTTGCATGGAAGCCAACCAGCAAGCTCACGAGAGGGCAGCAGCAATAACCGTAGAATCCCAAGAAGATTTTTCTATCAGAACAAATGGATGAAAAGAAAGAAAAGGGTTTGTTTTTCTGAAGGATCTGGTTACCAGAGCTCCTCGACGATAATGGCAGAGTCGGCCAGCTTGCGCCTCGTTCGGTAGCTCCGATACACCTTCTGCACCTTGGTCGCCGCCGCGCCGCTTTCTGCCACTGGCGACGGCGAGGACATATCCATGTGATCCATCTTCCGCCCGGAAGAGTCCACGTTGTCCAGCCCGGTCTCCACCTCCATCTATGGAGGTAATGGTTGTAGTCTTGTCGAGGAGGAGACCGGGGAGGCAGCAGGAATTTATGCCCCTGCGTTGCAGTGTTTAACACGAGAGATAATTGGAGAATATGCGTTAGTATTTTATTCCTAGAATAAATTAGTATTCTGTTCTGGCCTTCTGGGAATACTGTTAGTGGATGATACTTGTGCACGTACTGCTGCAGATCTGCACTTCTGCAGTCGACTCGAACTCTCGCCAAGCACCTGCTGCTTGACACCCCAGTCTGAAGCTGCAAATTGGTGGTAAATTGATTTGCCAGAGAGTTGTGACCAACGATGAATCCGTAGAGAGCACATCCCCCAAAACGGCAGCAGCTTCTCAAATCGAAGCTAGCGAGAGCAAGTCAATCGACCTATATGTATATAGATCACAAACAAGAATTTTCGCTGAAAGGAACTGATAATTACTAGTATCTGAAGGCAATGGAGCTCCAGATTTACTTGCCTAGTGAAGGGAGGAGGGGCTGAGTCTATCAGGTCAGCTGGCACTTTGAGAAAAGGGATACAATAATTGAGCTAGCATATTCCTCTAGATGAACATGTGTGTTAGTGCTATGTGGGGTGCCATTGCCATCAGGCATCAGCATCGGCATCACATCCTCATAGAGTGAGTGACAGCCAAATGTAGACTGATCAAATTGTGGCTGGGATAATGTCATCGTTAGTCTTGTGAAATCTGGACCCTGGTCATTTTTGCATGAGGAACCAAAAAGCATGTTTTTTTTTAAATGGACACTTTATTACGAATAGTAATGTTTACACCCGACCTTTGCATAAACAGGATGTACATGGCCAACAAAAGTCTGAACAAAAAGAACTAGAAAGGTCTAGGCGATCATCACAACAAGGTCTGTTTATCGTGATGCCTAGAAGTATGAAAGATCAATTCTCAGATATGGATGCAGGCGGACAGGTAAACGGACCATACGGACAGTCCGTATAACCTTATCTAGTTTGGCACCGGCTATACAACACGTAGGAGTTTTTCTTCTAGTGCGTACGAATCGGTATGTAGACGGACTGTCCGTATTGTTTGTTTAGTTGTCCGCCTACGTCCCTATTCTCAGATCACGTTGCCATCTAAGACGGGAAAAAATATCCGTCGCTGTATATTCCAAGCGTGTACACCACTCCATAAGCAGGTCCCGAAAATCTACACGTTTTAGAGGTAACCATAAAAAGAGAATAGTTGTACACCGGTAGATAACCTGGAAGTTAATAGCCAATTTATTATTAAATATTTTGTCATTTTTACATAGCCATAGCGACCAAAATTGTGGCAAGCGTTCTCACCCTAAACAGAATCTTGTACTTATCATTAATCCCATATACTCGTTACCAAAAACATTGGTCACCAGACGTGGTGGTGGTGTGGGGGGTGGGGGTGGGGTGGGGGGATAAACCAGACGCTATTTGAATGATTGACCATATAGACCTAACGAATTTACAATAGAAGAACAAATGCTTAATCGTCTCATCTTGATGACAAAAAATTACTTCCTTGCCAATTTCACTTAACAAGATTTTGTTTAGTAAGAATTACTCCTCGATGTAGATACCATACAAATATTTTTGTTTTCCGAGGTATCTTCATCTTCCAAATTTGTTGGCTATTATTATCATGTGTCTTTTGTGTTCTGCAACAAATTTGAAACTATATTTATATTGGGTAGTAATTTTCTTCTAAATATATACTAGAGGTGAGGTAATGTGAGTCGCCACAAACTGCAAGAAAGAAACTGCCAAACTGCTGCTATCCACCATAATGTGAGCATGCATTGGTCAAGTCACCTGATTTTTTTCCAGTCAGGCTGTTTGTGAAATTAAAGTGTGGAACGTCAGTGCACGTGGGTGATATATTGATTTGTTTCATGATACAACAGTATTGTTGTTGTATTCCATTCCACTTACCATTTCGTGATATTAAAGCGAGGATACCTTTGAAATATTTTTGTTTGCAGGTGCAGCTCTTGGCGTAATTCATTCGTGAGTACCGAAGAAGCACACGCTTCTGCTTCAGGAGTTTCACAAACTAACACTAGTCATAATGAAAGTAATTTAGACTAGTATCATGCATTAATATCACCAGCAACTTATTCGTTTACTTGTTTACTTTCTAAGTAATTATCACTATATAACAACAATGGATGGATCGACCTTTCATCCTAACCGGGGCTAGAAAAATGTGAGTTATTGTGTATGCCTTTTCCTTAAAAAAATACCCCCTCTGTCTGGAAATATTTTTTCTAGATTCGCATGTATGTAGACACGTTTAGTATATAGATACACATGAATCTAAACAAATCAAAGTCACTTACCTTCGGACGGAATAACTAGTATTTTCTGCTTGGGGCATAGAGTTCCCTGTTCATCTCATTGAATTTCTCACAGAGAAGCAAGCTATTGTGCCTTATCCTTATGGCCCATTTATGTAAGTGGATACACACGCTATTTTTACTAGACCACCAGGAAGAAAATGTTGTTCCACAAGAGAGTTAGTGAAACTAGGTTACACAATTGTACAAAATACAACCAAAAACAGTAACCAAATGTCCATCAGCAAAGATCCTCACAGGAAGGAACATTGTATCAACTTGCCAACACACCAACCTTTGCATATACTTAAAATGCCTACTGCCGTGATATCTATTTCTTTGTGTTGTAAATATCATCACCTGACCATGGCCTCATGTTATTAATCTACGTGGCAGCTAAACAACTGGGAGAGGAAGTGGAAAAAAATAAAAAGAAGCATTAAAACATCACACATTGTGTGTAAGAAATAACTAGTCTACAAACAGAAAAGTAAGCACACGATTTATTTTCGAGAACTGTTTGCTTTATTTCGTACATGGTAATATGTTTGATACCGTTTATGATGTTTGTGCGGCGCTGGTCGGTGGTGAACGTGCAGATGGTCCAATTTTTGTGGAGTCGGCGATCTTGCGCATCGCACTCGGCAAATGCATTTTGTGTGCGACATGGGCCTGAAAAGGCCCATTGTGTACTAGTGGAGCACTATTGCAACTCTCTACTTCGATTGAATAAATATCTATTTATACCCAACTTTTTTACTTCTAATATATTATCACAAAATTAACTATTTGATTTTTGAATTTAGTTTACAATCTTTTAATTTTCCCATTATATCTCGCTGCATTATCGAGATAACTGTCTTGCTTGGTAAACTAAAGCTCAAAGTTTATTTTTGTACAACTCAAGCATGTATGAGTATAAATACAACGATGATATATCAATACTCGATTCATAATGAAGTTTGTGTTGGATTTTGAAACTTAGTTGGTTTCATTCTATTTTAATTTATTCTTATATAAACTCCAAATACATAAAATGTGAAAAAATCAGACCTACCTATTGAACAATTTGTGCCATTCTAATTTATTTTTAGTGTGTTTCCTTGTGTTTCTGATTTTTTGCCATGAGTTTTCGTCTATTTGAGAGAATATATAAATTAGTATCTTGATAGTGGGTTCTATAATGCCGTGGACTAACAAACACCATAGCAGAGATTCGTCGAATAAGATTCTTTCTAGCTACGTTTTAACCTACAGAACATCGTAGAACTATAATGTGCATCTATATATATGAAAAAGAAAAATGCAGACGTTCTGTTTTATGCTCTGAGAAACTGAACCTCCAACACATAGATGTGAAAAAATCAGACCTACCTATATATATGAAAAAGGAAAATGCTGACGTTCTGTTTTAATTCTTATATGAACCTCCAACACATAGATGTGAAAAAATCAGACCTACCTATTGAACAATTTGTGCCAATCTAATTTATGTTATGTGTGTTTCCAATTTGTTTCTGATTTTTTTGCCATGAGTTTTCTTCTATTTGAGAGAATATATAAATCAGTATCTTGATAGTGGGTTCTATAATGCCGTGGACTAACAAACACCATAGCAGAGATTCATCGAATAAGATTCTTTCTAGCTACGTTTTAACCTACAGAACATCGTAGAACTATAATGTGCACCTATATATATGAAAAAGCATAATGCATGTTCTGTTTTATGCTCTGAGAAACTGAACCTCTATGAAAACTGTGGAGGCTGGTGATCGCGAGTCTGTGCCTGCTGCCAGGGTCAGCCCATAACTCGTACCACACCAACTACAACGACTACTTCATCAATGGGACCAAGCCCATAACAAGTACCACACCATGTCGCACAAGGGCGTGTTCGCTGCTGTCGTCGTCTTCATCTTCCTTGCCGTGCTATTCGCCGCGCAGATCCAAGCCGTTTGGTGATCGTCGGCGCCTTGATTAACCTTGGCCTGAACTCCACCGTGTGACTCCGGCATGTATATGTCAATTGGTTCTCTTGTGCCTGGGTTGAAGAAACGGTGTCAAGAACAGATGATGGTTTGCAAGATCGGGAAGGAACTAACAATTCATGTGGGTCGTTGTATGTAGCCAGCAGGACTCGCCTGGACTCGGTCAGACCGTACAATTTTTGCGTCTATGTGATGCACCATGCACCGTACGATGTGGCTTTGCTTGGGTGCACCACCCTTCCCAAAACTCTCTAACTTAAAAGGCCAATCTCGTTGTTGGCCGCCGCTGTGAAGGTGGAGATGGTACGTGCCTTGACGTTGTCGTGCACCACTGCTCTAGCCATCCTCTGCCTATACGCCTTGATGCTATTGCCTAGGGCATACCACCACCTATGAAGCCCAGAGCGTGCCATAGCTCGCCGACGGCGAGGATGGAGCCACCATGAGTCACAAGTGACAAGGACGAACCCACCATAGCATACAGATTCATACATATATATATGGATACATACACATTTATATATGCTAGGTATAGGAATTAATTATTGATTAATGGTAACTTAATAATTCATTAAAGACTATCATACCCTTAGTTACGAAAGGGTACGGAGCGATCTCGACCGTTGTTGTGTTTAGAATTCGGATAGGGAGGAGCACTCAAGCAGAAGTGGGAGTATCATTGTCGGGGTGGGGTTGTTGTCGATCGAAGCATCACTGGCGGAGGCACTGCTACAAAGGGGTACCGAGGCATCACAACAACTCGACAAGAAGAGGGGGAGGAGAGCATGAGAAATAGAACTAAAAGGAGAAGAGAGTGAAGCATAATCAACGGCGGCGTAGAGATCGAGGGGGAGAGAGCACATATGTCGTGGTAGTGAGTGAGCATGGGTCGGTCGGCTGGGCCTCTTGGGCTGGTCTAGGGGCTGCCCTTCCTTTTTTATTCTTTCTTCTGTTTCGATTTTTCTCTAATTTAATGGAGAAAAATAAATAAAATGGCAAAGAAGGTTCGGGTGCGAGAGATGAATAGCGAAGATACACATAAGAGGGATAGAGTTAGGTTGACTGTACTTAAAAATATTATTTAAAAGCAAAAAAAGTATAAAGTAAAGGATTAAAAAAATAAAAGTGAAGAATAAAATTAATATTAGAACAAATGCGCTCTTCTTCCCTATTATTAAATATTTTATTTTCCCTTCTTTAAAAGTGTTATATAGGAATTATTATTATCTGTATCTGGATTGTTTTTTCAATCTGTTTTGGTAAAGCTAAGGTTACACTGGCCAATCGATTTCGCAGATTATGCTGACATTTTACATCCATATCATGGCGTTGTCGATTTTGTCTGTTGTTTTCTAATGTAAAAAACTAAACCTCTGAACTTGCAAAAACAGTGTAGGCCGACGGTTTATGATCGTGGAGTTGTGCCTACCGGCGGGGCCAACCCGAAGCGCGTACCACGCCACCAAGGTGTCTCTGACGTCAGCGTTGTCTTCGTCTTTCTTACCGCGCTCTCTTGGCGAGCTCTATAACATCTTCGACACCAAGGTCCACTGTGCCGCCGCCGCGGCATCAGCAAGACCGATGTGCATTGCATGGGGGTTGACCGGCCAGGCACACCTTAACCTACATCTACATGTCTACATATCATAGATGCGTGGGACTCTGATGTACTGTTGAACTGCCAAATGGCTGCAATTAATACTTCCTCTATCCGCAAATAAGTGTGTGCTTCTATCTTTTACTTTGAGCCAAAAATAATTAAATTTAATCGGATTTATAGACAAATTTAGCAATATATAAACAATTAAATTGGTATATTGTGAATCTACATTTCAAAGAGATCTAATGGTACTAACTAAGTCACTCAAATTTTATAAAGTTTGACTTCAGAAAAAACTAGAAGTAGGGAGTATGTCTAAATTTTATAAATATTTTGGTTCTCTGCTCAGTTATGATGTAATAATTTTTTATGTAGCATGGTTACTGTTGTGTTACCGATTTTTTACAGGATATCCTCGAGGTCTAGGTTAAGTTTATATCAGACTAAGGTCTGGGATTTGTTTAACCCTGATCCCGGGGATATCACAACCGCGCTTTCTCGCCGAGCTCTATAACATCTTCTACACCAAGGTCCGCTCTGCCGCCGTGGCGGCATCGGCAAGAACGATGTGCACGTTGCATCGCGGTTGATCGGCCCTGCACACTTTAACCTACATCTACATGTCTACATATCATAGATCCGTGGGACTCCGGTGCACCGTTGGACTGCCAAATAGCTGCAATTAATACTCCCTCCATCAGCAAATAAGTGTACTTCTAGCTTTTAATTTGAGCCAAAAAAATTAAAATTTGATCGGTTGTATAGACAAATTTAGCACTATATAAACAATTAAATTGGTAAATTGTGAATCTACATTTCAAAAGAGATCTAATGGTACTAACTAAGTGTCATAAATATTGATACGCATTCCTATTAAGTCAATCAATTTTTATAAAGTTTGACTTTAGAGAAAACTAAAAGTACACATCCACACGTATTTGTGGATGGAGGGAGTAATTGTCTAAATCCAGTTTGCGATTCTGTCATGAACAGAGGATGTGCAGCAGTTAGTGAGCAGCTGAATAGACCAAGAAGGAAAGTCACGGTCACATAAAAAGGAATAGTAGTACCCATGGACGGATCCAGCATGGTTTATGGGTGTTCAGCTGAACACCCAAATTTTTCTGAAAAAAAATCGTATATATACTTTGTGGTAACGTATAGGAAGGCAATATCTCGTCCAGGATAAAATGCTCAAACCTCAGGTTAGTATTGGGCCTGGGGTTCACGTACGTGCAGCCCAACTAAGGCAATAAGCAGCCACCTTCCCGATTCCTGCCTACACCGACTCACAGACCAGCTCTGGATGGGAAAAAAAGGAAAAGAGGCGGACATCTTTTCCCCAAATCGAGCAGCCGCGACTCTGCGAGGCGGCGGCCTTCCATGCCGCTTCCGATGTCTCCGGCGCCGGGCCAAACAGAGGACGGCGGGGAGGCTGATGCGCCGGCAGGGGGAGTAGGCGGTGGAGACATGGGCTGTCGCGCTGGACAAGAAGCGGCAACAATGATGGAGAGCACGGCGGCGGCCATCGCGGTCGTCGACGCCGGAGACGGAGAAGGGAGCACAGCACAACAACTTATGCTAATTCCCTCCTCAATACCCAAGCCTAAGGTGAGTGAATCCCCCAATTTCTAAAATTTCCATTTGTGAAATCCCTAGTGGCCTAGTCTGTAGCTTTTTCTAGTGATAGTCTGATGATTTCATAGTGGATAAATAACATATGGAATGTTATGTTGAAATATAGGTGGTAGAACATTCGAAAAACAAGAGGAAGTATGTGGATTTGAAAACTCTTTGGAGCAAGGCTAGAAAGAAACCGAATATTCAGGTTCAAGAGCAAGTACAAGTAAGAGAAGTTCCTTCCAGTCAGGTTCAGCAACAAGTTCAGAGCAGTCCCCCTTCCGTTCAGGTTCAGCAACAAGTTGAGAGCAGTCCCCCTTCCGTTCAGGTTCAGCAACAAGTTCAGAGCACAAGTGCAATCATAGAACCTGAGATTGAGAGTGACATTGAAGATGCAGAATGTGATGCTGAGTTGCTTCCACGAGATCCTGGGAAGAGGAGGCCAATTGCAGAGTATGATGTCAATGAGCAGAATAGAATTAGAAGAAGATACATTGCATTGGGCCCTTGCCAACCAAGAAGTCATTCTTTTCCACAAAGAAATATTGGAGGTATGCGTCGATTTGTGGCTACATGGTTTAATGATTATGATTGGCTTGAGTACAGTGTAGAACTAGATTCAGCTTTCTGCTTTGTATGTTATCTTTTCAAAGATAATCTTCATGCTGGTGGAGATTCTTTTGTGAATGGTGGATTTCGAAATTGGAATCAGAAGGCTTGTTTTGGTAGACATGTTGGTGGCATCAATAGTGCCCACAGGCAAGCACAAGAGAGGTACAATTTCTTCATTGTACCAAAAACTGCAATCAAAGAGGTTTTTGCTTCAACCTCCAAACAAGACAAGCTTCGATACATAGCCCGCTTGACATATTCTCTTCAATGCTTGAGATTTCTTTTGCGTCAAGGGTTAGCCGTTGAACTCATTAGTTTGACAAAGATTCAATTGGAGTTACTAAGAGATGATAATGGATGGAAACCTTTTCTTGAAGAGGTCACTTCTTTTTGTGTCAAGCATAGCGTCAAAGTTCCTCAAATGGAAGGTCCTTATAAGCCGGTTGGAAGACCCTCAAGGTTCTACAAAAACCTCACGAATCTCCATCGCTTCCATGTTGAGATGTTTTTATGTCTGATTGATCGACAACTTCAAGAGCTTGGGGATAGGTTTGATGAGGTAAACACCGAATTACTTCATTGCATGGGATCTTTTAGTCCAGCTAAATCTTTCTCCGCTTATCATATGCCCAACTTGGTTAAGCTTGCCCAACTTTATCCTATGGATTTCTCAGAGGAAGATTTGATTCAACTTCCATATCAACTTACTCTTTTCATTGCTGATATGCGTAGAGATGAGAGGTTCAAAAACCTCAAAAATATCGCTCAACTCTCTATTATGCTTGTTGAAACAAACAAGAATATGACCTATAACCTTGTTTACAAGCTTCTCAAGTTGGTGTTAACCCTACCTGTGGCAACTGCTAGTGTTGAGAGGGTATTTTCTTTAATGAATTTTGTGAAGAACAAGTTACGGAACAAGATGGGAGACCAACTCTTGAATGATTGTTTGGTCACATTTATTGAGCGAGAATTCTTCTTACAGGTGAAAGATGATGTCGTCATATCTCGCTTCCAAGCTATGACCGAACGTATGATCATATTGTAATTTTCTTTATTATTTTGCATTTTTTCTTAACCTTTTGAGATACTATTGCTATAATGGTTAATTTGTACTTTTATTGGCGTGAAGGAATGGACCAATTTCAATTTCTTTCTCCTTTATATTTTCTGTTGGTTCAAGTTTGAACATCCAAAGTTAAATTTCTGGATCCGTCCCTGGTAGTACCTACCAATTCGTGTTCGTACATGATTGCATCCGGATTATACTAGATCTGAAAACGTGGCAACCGGCGAACTAAGTGGCGTGTACGTAAACGCCGATCGATTCTGAGTCTGTTTCGGTCAATGTATTTACGTGTGAATATAAACAGGTGTGGCGTGTGATCAACCGAACCAGCTTAACTCGAGATAACAGTATCGCGCAATGTCGGCAGCGGCGGGCGGCGTCAACTGGCGAACGACCGGCGAGGGTCTCAGCCTCCAGAGAGCCAGGGAGGTGGCCAGGAGCCACGGCGTTCCACTGGACGTGGTGCTGCACCTGCCGGCCGGCGTCATCGGCTACAGCCTCGACTCCGTGGAAGACCACGGCGTGGTGGAAACGGATCACGACGGAAGGCACCTGACCAGGTTCTCCGACTACGACCTATTCATGGACATCTTCGGGAAGCCGTCGCCGTCGCCGAGGTACCAGGGTTATCGGCGGCGCGGCAGGCTCAACGTCATCATCATGCCGTACGCCGACCTCGCGTCCTGCAAGAAGATCGACGAGCTCTCCAGAGCCGCCACCCCGCACCTGGACGGCTACAACAGGATCATGATCGCCAACCGTGACCTCCTGCTCCGGAAGCTGCGAGCCGCGGCCGCCGTGGACGACGAGGCGCGCAGGGTCCGCGACCTCGCGGCGAAGGTCCAGAGCCTCGGGCACGAACTCTTCCCCACGAACAAGTACCCCAGGTCAGTTGCGGCGCACGGTCTGCGTCCGAACCGTGAGATCGCCATGGAGAGGCTGATCAAGGCGCACCTCGACGCCAAGCAGTACGGCGACGCGCACGACCTGCTCCTGTTGCTCGACAGGCGGAAGCACGACCCGTGCCGCGGCCCCGCCGATGACTCTTCCAAGGACCTGGCGGAGAATAGAAAGGCGGTGGCGCACCAGCTCGAGGGGTACAGAGAGGAGCTGGCACAAAAGTTGGGGACTGCCCCGCTAGAACAGTGGCCCGAGCGTGTGGATGTGCTCAGGATGGCGGCCCGGCGCGAGTTGGAAAGGGAGCTGGACGACGCGCATAGACAGGTGATCGACATCGACTCGAGACTATAGCAGAGCAACTGCTAGGCGCGGGAACGCAGCCGAGCCTTCTTGGGTTCGGTTGCTGATTGAGTTATATCTTACGTCTCAGAATGCTATAGATTTCGTTCATCCGATATATCTATACCGATTGTTTCTCTAGTAATGAATTCCAACCGGACCACCCCACAGGTAAGCACAACACGATCCGATATTGGCTAGCACCCGAACCATCCTGCGTTGATAGAATCGACACGTCAAAAAAAAAAATTTAACCCGGTTGATTGGAAGTCTGGATGCTATGTACACATCCACGTCCCAAAGAGTCCAGATGTTACAGGTACGTGCTTACCATTTCAATTTTGGATCTTTTTTCCTCCATACCCAGTTAGGCTAGGCCTACAGAGCCATGTATTAAAAACTCAAAAGCACATCCCTTCAAAGCATTATTCCAAGAAAAAATGCACGCAGCTTTGCAAAACGAAGCAACATACACCGCTGCATGTTTGTGGGAGCCAGCCAGCAGTCAATCGATATCCAAACGGTAGCTCCGCGAGAAAAGAAGATATAACTTGGCCGCGCGCTGAGACGACTTGTTTATGTAGGACGGAAAATCAGCATACCATGCCGAGTTCGGCTTCCTTTTTTTTTGATTTGTTTTCAAATAGACAAAGACATGAAAAGAAAAAGGAAATATGCATCTACTTTTAAAAAAAGCTAAGTTATTTTAGCAACAAAATAAGAATATGGTTGGAGCCTTGGCGGGCGTCGGCCAAGCTTGTCTGGACATGAAAAGAAAAAGGAAATATGCGTCTAATTTTAAAAAAAGGTAAGTTATTTTAGCAACAAAATAAGAATATGGTTGGAGCCTTGGCGGGCATCGGCCAAGCTTGCCTGGTCACCGAACAGGTACGGCGACCTCTCTTTTCTTTTGAAAAAATATATTTCTTTTTTTCATATACTTTTAGAAAAAAGAGAGGGTTGGGGAGACATGAGACCACTAAAGATAGGGCTGCTCTCCATATATTATGCTTGATAAATAATTCACTGGTACGATACACTATATTATGCTCATAAAATATAGTCTACAAGATCAACAAGGTTGCTCTTTCGCAGCAACGCACGGACATTGTGCTAGTATTGTCCGAAATTTGAGATTGAGAACAACATGACCGCTAGTCTGTAGGAAGCTTCACGATCACGAAGTCAGCCTGCACCCTTCGCTCCTTGAGAGAGGTTCACATTTTCACATGAAACGACAACACAAACATTGTCATACTGTGTTACTCGTACAATTTTTCATTATTTATTTTGTAGTTCTTTGTTGGTTATAACTACTCCCCCACTTCCAAAATAAGTGAATTGGGTTTATCATGTATCTACATACATAAACGTGTCTAGATACTGTTGTTGCGATCACTAGATCTCTCTCTGAATCTCACACACTCTCCTCTCTCTGAATCTCACACACTCTCTCACGATCTAGTTTTCCCTGAAGAACACTGAAGAACGAGAGAGAAAGACAGTAGACAGTAGACAGAGCCTCATGCCAATACGCTGTGCATACTCAGGTACGAAACCCCGACGTGTCGTCCAACGAGTTCGGAAGATGAACATGCAATGTTGCCTCTAGGACCGGAGTCTCTGCCCTCGACCACCCGGAGTCTCCGCCCCTCTGCCGCACAACGCCAAGCTGCAAGCCTCTGGAATCGATCTAGAGTCTCCGACCCTGCCCGGAGTCTTCGACTCCGCCCGGAGTCTCTGCCAACATGCACCTGGAGTCTCCGGCTCGTCCAAACCCGACCGCATCTGCAAAACCTCCGAAACGCATTTGGAGTCTCCAGACGCTAATCCGGATTGTCCGCCTCAACCGGAGTCTCCGACCCCGCAACTCCGGAGTCTCCGGCACAAGTGATGGGCCTTCGCGACAACAGTTGGGCCTTCGGCCCTGTACTCTCCAATCCGTCCAGAACTTATCCTTTTATGCCCAAACTACCCTTGCTTAGTTGTTGGCCTACTCCTCCTTATTGTATCCCTAGAATTGGATAATTGAATTAGAAGAAACCCTTTGTGGATCTATCTAATTTAGTCTCATACTCCTTCACAAGGAGGACCAATTATCCCCAACCTTTTGGATTTTTTCATCGTACGGTGTTCCTTTTCCAAGTTGTCAAGATCTCACCAGGCCTCCCACCCGTGTACGTGGCCTACACACGCCACACACACTCTATGCCTCTCACCCGAGTTAGCATCTAGTAAATTCTAACAGACAACCTAGCTAATTAATCCACACTAATCCGTATATATGCACAAATTTCTCCCTTCCTAGCTAGCTACCTAATCTACACCCTAGCCAAGTCACCCTAATCTACACCATTTGGCGGCCAACCGAACTAGTCACTTGTCCCTCTCTCCACCATGCCCTCTCTGATCCTGGTCCAGCCGCACCATCTGCCTAACTAAACCTGGTTCGTTCACAGCAGTCGGCAGCTGGATACGGGATACCACAGTGGACACGCCTCCCTGACCCGTGTTCCTCTTCTAGCCCGAGCCAAGCACGTGATCATCCCTCTATCCCTTCTTTTCGTCCCTTCTCTCTAGCGCAAAGCAAACCTAGCAACATCCAAGGCCCTCTCCACAACTTCCTTCCTATCTCCTTTCCCCATCCCCAAGTTGAACTAGATCGAAATACTTGCTATTGCCATGGTCGTGGCCGCCGCCCATGTTCACCACGCCGTTGATCCATGTCGCCACCGGAGCCACCGCGAGCCAAAGGAGCTCTAAGTCGAGCCTCTAGAGTCACCTGAAGAGTGGAAGAGAAGACCAAGAGCGGCTACTATATATCCACCGACGCCCTCCCTGTGCACCCGAGCTCGCCGTCAACGTCTACTCCATGTTTCAAAGTATGATTTTTCATAATTTTTGATTTTTTGAAAAATCTGAACAATTTTCAGAAGCTAAACTTTTTTTTAAATATGAACATTTTTAATCTGAACAACTATATTATTATATATTCAAATATGCATATTTTCAATTTTGAACATTTTTTAATCCGAACATTTTCTAAATATGCTAGTTGTTGGGCTGAGTTGGAAAATTTTGGCCCAAAGTTCGCGAGAAAATCCTGCTAGTTTACCGCGCGCAATATGTGTACGTACTTATTAATTTTTTTTTTTTGCAAAGAACTCCATATATTAACCATAGTAAGAACGGATACAGGAGAGGGACATACAGTCCCTTTTACAGACCACAGAGCTGGAAACAAAAGTGCATAACCACACAAAAGAGAGAATCGATGTCCACTCATGAAGAAGTCGCTGAAGATCGCAAATGGAGCCAATCAGCCATCGCTTATCCGACGACAACTCGAACTCGAAGATACTGCATCTCCGATCTTCAAGGGCCTCTAGCGTGCTACATACCAGTTGATGCCCCCCCGTTGGCTCATCCGGCGGTCTTTCTGGCGTTTGCACAAGAGGTATTGATGAGTTGAGCTGTAGTTTTTGTGTTTGCGTCACCGAGCTCAAACTCCAAGGGTCTCCGCCGTTAAATCTGAGAAACCGCAGCAGAGGGGTTGTCATCCACCTCCGGCTTGTCCCGAACAGCAAAGAGACAGCACCTTCCTCTTGATAACCATCGAGCAAAGAAAACATTGCAGATTGATAACATCGTAGCAAATTCCAGCAGGAACACGAAACAGTCCCACAACTGAAGTGAAGTGGTCTGTGTCGAGAGTCCGCGAACAGGATATCGCAAGAAGCATCAGGCACATGAGGGCAGCAACAAACCAACACCTCCGCCGATCGGAGACCGGCCCGTCGCCCGTCGTCCAACACATAGCAAAGAGGCAAGGCCACCATATCTTCTTCTTGCGTCAAGTCAAAGCCACGCGGCCGCCAAAACCAGAATTTCTTGTGAAAAAACTGGGAGAAAAAGTTTGTTCTCCGATGCACAAAAAGTTCAGGAAACACATAATCAGAGAACAAAAAGGGGGGAGCTAAACCAGAGAAGCTGAAACCCAGCTCCACCCCCGTACCAGATCCCCAAAAACAGAAAAGGGCTGGATCGGCAGGAACCAAACGCCGGAGTTGGAAGGATTTGTAAACTAGAACCGGCTTACTCAAAGAAAAAGAACAAAGATAGCGGTGGTCGACCGGCAGAGCGCCGATTGGCCGGAGATTATTTAGGGGCGGAGCGTCAAATCGAGGCTCATCGTGACTGACGACGATGAGGACGGCAGCGACGATAAGCAAGGACCAGAAGCAAGCTCGTTGGCTTCTCCGCGCCGACGGAGCACTCCGCAAACAAGACGGCATAGAGCCGATAGACCGGGACACGCCACGAAACAAGGGATGGACAAAGTGGAAGGCGGCGCCGAGCCCCTCTCCCTCCCTTCTCCGGCCGGGCAAGCCGGCGGAGGAGAGGGGGAGAGGAGGCGTCGGGGGAGTCGCTGGCGGCAGAGGAGGTCAGGCGAGGATAGGGACGAGAGGATAGGGACTCGGAGGACCTCTGTACGCAACCGGCGAACGAACACGTCGCGAACGAAGTAAAGTACGTACGTAAACGCCGACCGAGAATGAGTCTGTTTCGGTCAATATCGAATCAACTGAAAAAGTGGGAAGTCTTCCCATATCAGGTGATCCCGACGCGTATACGAGAGTCAGAGTCTGAATCGGTCTGTTTGTCCAGGGCGTATATATAACGGTTTTGCTATTTCTCAGTTGATTGAGATTTTCTTAAGTCTCAGTCACCTAAGAAAAGTGCAACCGTCTGTTAAAAAAAATGCAACAAAACCTAGTACAGAAAAGTGTAACTGGAACGAGTTGCACATTTCTTTTAACTACGGTTATACTTTTCTTAGATGATTGAGACTTAAGAAAATCTCAGTCGATTGAGACATAGGCAAACCCTGTGACCGGTACGGTGCGTCTAAGCAAAAGGTCCAGACCACCACGATATTGATCTATGGCGGCTGAAAACGTCAGTTGGCGTGCGACCGGCGAGGGTCTTGGCCTCCAGACGGCCAGGGATGTGGCCAGGAGCCACGGCGTGCCCCTCGACGTGGTGCTTCACCTGCCGGCCAGCGTCCGCAGCAGGCTCGACTCGGTGGAAGACCAGGTCCTGGTGGCAGCGGATCATGATGCGAAGCACCACCTGATCAAGTTCGCCGACTACGGCCTACTCATGGACGTCTTCGGGATACAACCACCACCGTCCCTGCCGAGGTACCAAGCAGGCACTTATCCGCTCGGCCGCCTCACCGTCGTGATCATGCCCTACGCCGACCTCGCCTCCTGTAAGAAGATCCACGAGCTCTCCAGCGCCGCCACTCCTCCCCACCACCTGCACGGCCACGGCTCCGTCAGGATCGAGATCGCAAACCGCGACCTCCTGCTCCGGAAGCTGCGAGCCATGGCCGCCATGGATGACGAGGCGCCCAGCGTCCGCGACCTCGCCGCGCAGGTCGAGCGCCTCGGCCGTGGCCTCTTCCCCGCGAACAAGTACCCCAGATCTTCCGCGTGTGGTCTTCGCCAGAACCGTGAGATTGCAACGGAGAGGCTGATTAAGGCGCACCTCGATGCCAAACAGTACGGCGACGCGCATGACCTGCTTCTGCTGCACGACAAGCGGAAGCACGACGCCGTCTTCACGTTCTACGACCCGTGCCGCCGTGCCCCCCGTGTGAAATCTCCCGAGGAACTGGCGGAGGATAGAAAGGCGGTGGCGCACCAGCTCGAGGGGTACAGAGAGGAGCTGGAAGGGAAGTTCGGTACTGGCATGCTGGATCAGTGGCCAGAGCGTGCCGATCTGCTTGATGTGGAGGCCCGGCGCGAGTTCCAGAGGGAGCTGGTCGACGCGCGTAGGCAGGTCATCGACATTGTTGAGACTGCGGTGCAGCAGCTCGAGAGTATCGCCCAACAACTGCTGACCGCGGGAACGCAGCCGAGCCTTATCGGGTTTGGTATCTGATTCTATATAACATCTCAGAATGTTATAGTAGAATTTATTCATCGTACTCCCTCCTTATATTATTAAAAAGAACTAGCAATTGTGAGGGCATCGTCTTTATTTCCTTAAAAGTGCTTCAAATGTAAATTTGTAGTTTCTTAGATATACATATGTTATGAGATTGGAAGTTTTTTCAGAAATTTTAGGATATCGTAAGGAATCATACATCTCTAATTTATGATTCAACGATTGTTATGTCATTTGCGAAAGTACTATTGAATGATTTACTATCTGGTCATTTGCACATGTCATTATATATATAACAAATAATAAAGCTATGGTAATTTTACTCTTATTTTATAACACCCATAGATTGGAAAAGAGTAAATTCCTACCATTTGATTTCCTAGCCAAATTCAAAGTGGCGACCGCCTGTTTGGTCATGCAAAAGAGATTCAACCATCATAGTTGCTAAAATGTCTCTTCATGGATTGATGTCTTTTAGACACTAAAACAATTCAAATCTCTAAAGTTGGTGTTCACAAATATACCAAATTTTAATATTTTAGAATAATTGAAATTGCTTTCTCGAGCAAATGGACTCAATCTCATAAATGTTTCAACGCGATGTGATCAATCTATTATCTTTTAGTATTTTCTATATTTTCATTGGTTAAGTAGGCCACCATCATCTCCACAAAATCATGTTCATACATAAATACAATTTGGTGATCATTGTTTTGCATATATGGATGATCTGCATGAATTACCACACTCTATTAAATTTTACTCTACTATCTAAGGTATCATTCTCGGTAAATTTGAAATAGTATTTCAAAATATTGGATATTTGTATATTTACTTGCTTTATTATTATATAAATAGGGATTTGAGTTTGATCTTTAATGTCCTTGTATGTACATATTGCATAATCCCACTTTGATGGTCTTAAATATGTACAAAAGTTGTCCTCCATAATTTGTCACAAAATGGCACACATATATGCGTGTGTAACATCTTCATGTGAATTGATTTTTTAGTTGAATTTCTAGTGACATGTAAAATACGAATATTTTCAAGTACATTTTTTCTAAATTATATGCATATTTTGTTCTTATAAATTTGACCTTTAGTTGTAACCATGTTATATATTTTTATTAATATGTGGTAGGGAATGCTACTACCATTTTTTCTTTAAAAATACTAAGATCCTAAATTCGTTTCTATGAGGAATTGAAGTTGGGTGGGTAGGGCGTAACACCTCTCCCCTAACCAAGTGAGTCATGCTCATATCTTTACTAGAATTATAGTGATGTGTTTTTGAATTACAAATGCAATTTTTGTGTGTAGCATAAACCATATACTATTTGACAAATTATTGTTCATTAAAAGTATACTATATATTTTGAAATAGAGGAGATATTTGTAAGGCTCATGCATATTTGTTTGTAAGTGTACATATGTTAGTTCAACCGTGGAAGTTATAATTTTTATTTGTTTTACACAATACAATGTCATCTTTGAGTTAATGGCCACACTGATATATCGGATTATTGTTTTATCCGAACCTAATAACACATTGGCAATGAAAAGAATGGCTCGTACTAAATAATAATCTAGAGACAATCATACATAATACTCTATATTCTTAAATGTCTTCTAATATCGAGTAGTAGGCACTCGAACTATATTTCATGTTCTCCCTACACCTCCTTTCCCTCGGATATTGCTCTCTAATTTTCTCACTTATGATACTTCTAATCATCTTTGCTTAAATTAGATGAACTCTAACATATATTGACATGATATATGAGGTTGCATTTTAACATGTCTTAAAAAATCAACATGAAAAGTTTAAACTTTTATATTACTCTGTGCATTCACTATATAAGATGTATTGGCAAACTAATTAGTTACCAAAACATCTTATATTGGTGAACAATGTAAGTAGGTTAATTCTATAATGAATGTGTTCGAGAAATACCTTTGTAAGATCTAATGCTTTTTAGCAGTTGACCTCCTACAAACAGTCTTACAAAGCGAAGGGTTTGGCCTCACTTTTTGAAAC
Source organism: Avena insularis (assembly GCA_023614405.1). NCBI lineage: Eukaryota > Viridiplantae > Streptophyta > Magnoliopsida > Poales > Poaceae > Avena > Avena insularis. The sequence goes on along the minus strand of CM042686.1, from coordinate 8,774,960 downwards.
CACAAGCTGCTCCACTATAGTTGCATGGCGTTGAACAAAGTAAAATGTGTGAAAATAAAAATTCACGGTCATTTTATACCCATAGTTGTTAATGTGTCCTCTTTAATTTTTTATGTAACCAAATAGACATTGTACTCCTTGCACTCCTTTTCTTAAGCTAACCTGATCTCAACTTTCCCCTTTCACTAGAGAAGTAAAAAATATTAAGTTCAGTATTTACTCGTACGACGGAGAAACTGTAGACTCATGCCTTAATTCACCCTCTCATGAATGTATTAAAAATTAGTACACATGATTATTCATAAATAATTTACAGGTCTGTAGGATAAGCACGTATAATGTACAACTGAAATGCGATTATTCATAATTGCTACCAACTCTCCTGGCTTGAAATGAGTAATTGAGGGCTACATTGACTTCATGATTGACATACCTTTTCTATCACTTGATATGAAGAGTACGAAACTTGATATAACACACATTTGATTTCATTTTGCTTTACCTAATGAATCACCACAATGTCGCAAAAATCACAGAAATAACCTAATTAATAAAAAAGTCAAAGAATAACCTTCAAGTCAATGTGAAACCGAGCCCCAACCTTTCTTGTGGCAAATATCTCGAGTGACTTATCTTCGGATGCCGCCACCATATCCTTATATGCACTCCAATTCAACTCGGAGTTGATAGGAATTATCTTCAGTCTATTGTGATGTCCAAACCCGACATTATACCTTCCAACCAACTCATAGACATCACTAGGGTCCATCCATTCCAAATCATTCCTCACTCTTTCTACTACCTCGGCATAGGGTCGGACTAGTGCCAAACACCATGACAACCTCATCCGGGTCACACTCGGCATTGCCTTTCAAGAAAGCAGCCTTGTCCACATGATGAACATTGACGATCCTTGCCATCTAAAAACATTGACCACGACAAAAATGTATAAAAAACAAGTAGGTTACCACCAACCATAGCAACCCACTAATAAAGTTACCCACCGTAGCAACCCACTAATAAAGAAACACAAAATCTAGTTTGTGGCTGACCACACTTCGGCCTTACCGGGTGGTCACATGTCTGTTCCGCCGGATCTAATCAGATGCTCGAAATGTTGCCTCCATAGTCCCTATCTTATCCACTCTTGTCCTCACCTCACTTGGTTTCTGAGCACTCCTCGCTCATCTGCAATGAGACCGCCGCCGTCGCTTGCTTCACATGCGCTCCACCGTCGATGTTGAATCGCGGCTTCTTCCTTCTTCCCCCCCTCAACTCCATGATGTTCTCCACTGGTGCAGCTGCTACTTGATTGCCTCCATCGGCAGGAGCTTCATGAGGAGGGGAAGGCCTCGCAGATCGCGACTCGGACTCACTGGAGGTGGGGCAGGTGGTGGAGGAGGGAATTGGTGATGGGGACGAGGGAGGGATACTGGTGCTGAATGGCTCGGCGTCTGGCGTTTGGCGGCACACCAACGGAAGGAAGAAGACCATCACGATAGGATTAGGGCGACGCGTCGAAAAGGTACGTCTGCAACGCGCACTGCTTCTAGCAGGCCGATTCCTTGCCGACCAGCAAACGAGAGACAATTTTTTTATTTCATCCCTATGTTAGTTCACCCTACACTGCCATCTTGAAATTTTGATGCCCTGACCGGCATGTTGTGTGATGCATGTGAGATGCTTGATGATTTTACTGCCTGGTTTTTGTTCTATCCAAGTTGGTTTTGGACGCTAGGTTATAAACGGGAAAGAACTGTCATGTAAAACTTGTCAACAATATGGATCTACCATCGCTAGCGTTTGCATTAATCATGTGAGTGTCATCTCTTTTTTGCGCACGTGCTTCTTACTAGTGTTCTCTAAGTGGTGGTTGCAGCAGACAAATTGATCTACACGTCTCTGTTCTACGCTAATATGAGTTTCATAGTTTGCACTCACAGCCGGTTTAATTATCGTGTGCACGCTTGTGAGCTCCTTTTGTCCGCTACATCAGCAGGTTTGACCTCATGTATTTGTTTGTGGGATTGATCCATTGCTTGCACACTGATGACAGGCGCTTGCTAGGTTGAGGAAGGAGGTAGATACCTATTTTTGGGGTTCGTGTTGTGTTATCTCATATATCCCGGTTAGTTAGGTCATAATTTAGCTTGTTGTTGCACAGATGGTAGTTTACATTTAGAAGTATATGAGTGCGTATCTCAGTGTATATTAGCTTTCTATCTAGATGTACAATATTTTTCTATCTAGATGTCCAATTTTTATTTCTATGTCATTTAGATGTACATTACCTTGATGCCATTACCTTACAACTAGATATTCATTACCTTATATCTAGTTGTACATTAGTGAATCCATTGAATTTCCATATGTAAACATGACTCACTTTTTGTTTTGCATTTTTTTACAGGGTGTTTGATCTAGACACGAGGAACCTATGGTGATCTGCAACTTTTGTTTCTCTCCCAATATGTGGTAGCCTGGGTCACTTGTTGTGTGCATTAGAATAGAGCATGACAACCATTGTTTGTAGATTTTTACGGTACTTCCTAACTCAATGAATATTATTGTTCAATCATGTATGTATGTTAGTTTTTGTATATATGGTACTTTCTATTTAGATTTTTTTTGCGAGTATTTCAGGTCTATTAGTTTTAAATTAGCTTCCTATTTAGATTTAAATTAGCTTACATATAAAGTTGATATTTCAGGTCTATTAGTTTTGAGTGTCTAGAAATAATTTATTGCAGGATTGGATGAATGTTTATGTTATACTTGATGTAATTTAAGCCATGTATAGATGGTTCCTTATTTTTTTAGAATGTTTAGCTAGTACTTGCAGAGAGAAGCAAAGTCTAAAGTAAGATGACCTGGGACAGATGTAAATTCAGTCAAGAATCAATGGTCATCAAGTTATTTAGTTTTGTTTGGGAGAATCTAGGCATCCTACTGCTTATGCAAGTTCAGCTCTGACAATAGATGTGCATTCAGTCAACACAAAACTATCATTGTTCGAAATCTAGGTAGTTTAAGATTCAGTAAATTCCCTTTCTATCTGGTTCTTCCATGGCGCCGTCTGGTATGGCGCCATGAAATCAGGTTAGATTGCGAAATCTTCTAAAAAGAAGGTTATTCTTTGCCTTCTTTCATTAATTAGGTTATTTCTATGATTTTTGCCCGACAATGTCTCTTCCATTAGAGTTCCATGGAATCACTCGGTGTGCACATCCTCCAATATGCCACACGTAGAGGCAGCATCATGAAAAACCACTTGTCAAAATATATTCAATCTATTGTCTGCTCGTGCTGCAGCTCAATGATCATTAAATAGCTGGAGCTCTGCTACGGTAGTACTGCCTCTATTTCGGTTTATTAGGCTAACACGGAGTTGAAAAAAAGTTTAACTACAAATTTGATCAACATAATATGAATCACATGTCACAAAAGTTATATCATTGGATTCATACTTAAAATATGTTTCCAATGGTATAATTTTTGTGACATATAATTTATATTTTATTAGCCAAATTTATGTTTAATTCTTGAACTATGTATTAGTCTAATAAACAGGATTAAATTGACGACGTGTCATAGAGCTGATGCCGATTTCACCCGGATGGACGTCAGCGAGCCCGGCTATGGCGAACCTTTGGCATTATAGTTGTCGTGTCCGTGTGCATTGTACACTCGGTACGGGCCGTGATGTCCTGTGTCACCGTCGGTCACGAAGCTTGAGAGCTGCCGAGGAGTATGTCGGAGAAGAGTCGGCAGCTGATATCTGTCGTGGTGTCTCGCGCCGTGCAAGGAGGCCGGCAGCGTGTTGGAAGAAGAGCCTACAGCTGCCTCGTGCGCTTCTTCCTGGGACCAGCGGGCGTCGTATGTAGTGCCTATCTGTAGATACGAGGCCACGTACAATGCTAGGAAAGACTGCCTTCTCTTAGCTATATATCATTTAGAGAAGACACGATATATATAACTTGTACAATGCATTATCTCTTAGCAATTAATAGAATTAACTATTTTTAGAAAAAAATTGGCTGGTTAAGGAAAGACATATGGTATAATGGAGAAAATAGACTTCTCTTATTTTTAAGAGATCATCCCTTAACTAAGAGAAGGCAAACTTCTTTTTCTTATTTCTCTCTCCTCCAATTAAGTAAAAATCCAACGTGGCAAGCGTAAGGCAAGGCTGACGTCACCGCATTAAACGTGCCCTGATGACATCTTGGATCGCTACTGCAAGGACTATAGTTGGTTCCGTGAAGTATCAACCGGGGAGTACATAGAATTTTCAAGGTGTTCTTGTCCTGCGCATTCATGGAGGCACTACCCCAGTCGCGGACATTCCTGACGGCCAGGAACCGTCGGGAATAGGTGCAGAGCCGTCAGGAATATGTATTACTGACGGTGTCCGTCAGGAATTACCCGTCAGGAGCAAGGTGTCAGGAAAGTAGCCGATTCCTGACGGTGGCCGACAGGAAAAAGATTTCCTGACGGTGTTTCCTGACGGATCACAGGAGCCGTGAAAATGGACATTGCCGACGGTGCATCTGTCAGGAATTCACGTCAGGAATTTTACCGTCAGGAACCCTTGAAGGAGCCTGACGCTTAGGTCACCCCATCAGAAATGTCGCACCGTCAGGGATGTTGTTCCTGACGTTGACAGAGTGGCCAGGCAAGTTGGTTGGCCGTCAGAAATGCTACTGGATCAATTCACAAAATATAGCCAAAATTTCATTTCATAGAATATAGAAATTGACAGAAATACATAATATGTGGATGCTACCTTTACCCTAAACTCACATATCAGATTCACAAATCGCATTCAACATTTTTTGCTATGAACAAAAGATCACAGTAATCCACAACAATCCATAATCACAAGTCACATTCAACATTTTCGCAATGAACAAAAGATCATAGTAATTAATCCATAATCAGAAGTACTTTATCCATAAGATCTACTTGTTTTTCGCAACATACAGACAAGCCAATATAGAAACATTCCAACATGGTAGCTACATGCTTAAGCAATATTCCTACATATCATTCATCCAAGATAGGTGAATCCTCCCGTGTTCGAGTTGTATGATTCTGGCTTGATAGGGGAGTATCAGTTTCCTCTCCCTCACGAGACGATGTCGTCAATGGAGTGCCACCATTTTCTATAGATGGGGAAGATTGATTCACCTAAAAAAACACGAAGATACATTTGTTATACTTGCTTCTACTAACCAGTGCCATACAAACATGTGAAAAACTTGCAATAGTATGTGTACGTATGAGCTAATAGTAGTATTACTGTCCCAGCTAGGTCTGCTAATTTAGAGTCTCATTGTATGTAGAACAGATACTACACTTATGCTTGTAATTTGAACAAATATTGCTAGACTTTGTATGACAATACATGCACTACGTTGTCCAATCTGATCAGATGAAAACAGGAAGATATATGTACTAAAAATCCATCTGATCAGACCAATAGTTAGTTGTACTTACATCACTATCTTCCATGGAGTCATCTTCAAGGTCTTCGGGCACAGGAAGTCCAGCGTTGATATATAGAACCTGTTATGTTCATATTCATACTTGTTTAGTTTTGGGCAACTAAGAACTTCCTAGTATATGCAAATCATAAAACTTACTTTCATATGTTTAGAATTATTCTTATTCTTTTTTTCCAAGTACCGATTCCTCCTCAACAAATCTTGGTAGGACATGGAGTTTGTTGGCTTTATATTGCTTCTTCTAGCAGCAACAACAACTTGCGACTTCCTAATAGAACCATCACCTATCAAAAGTCGTCCATGAGGCATGCCACCACTGACAGAGTATGTTACCGCGGGATCGAGATCACGATCACGTTCCTGCCAATCTTCCGGATATGCACGTTTGAGACCCGTCTCATAGTCATCCTTGCAACATGATAAACAATATATCACATTTCAGGTTACTAATGATAGTACTTTCATAGATAGAGCAAAGTTCGTAGCAACTTACAAGACGTTTCTTAGCCCTCGGGTTGTCAATACAAGTGTTGCTTCCACTCTCTCTATATTTCTTAGCTCCTACTTTCATGAACCTATAGGTGTTCATGCTTGTTGCTTGTTCAGGTCCAAATGTCTTCTCCTGCATATGAAAACATGATCTTTTAACAAACCGCCACAGCTAGAAATCCAGAGAACACATGAATCTGAATGCAACTCACAATGTATTCTTTGGTGCGATTGAAATTTCGAGATCCACCCTTGTTTTGTGCAACATCATCTAGTGATGATGTGCGTGAGAGAAAGCCACGCTCACTAGCCGTATCAAATTTATCAGAGCACCAGTATGCACATAGGCTCTCCCATGCCTCGGCATCTTTGCACCATTCAAGTCTACCTTCTACATATTGGGGTTTACTGAGCTTTTTCTTACATGCCTCCGAATCTGAAATAGGCTCATCATGAATGAAGCAGTACATCTTGACAGCCTCCTTACGAGCTTGGTACATCATTTGCTTCAATTGTTTCCTTGCCAAGTTTTCGAGAACAATATCGGCATCTAATCTTCCAGGGGGGGTATCATCAACTAGTGTATAGATGCTCTGCAAACAAAACAAGTTAAATATGGCACAGATTATACTTCATGTGTACTATGGAATGAATTTTATATTTCTAGAAGTTACCCAAAACTCTTGCTTGAACCGGTCCGCAGCTGACTCACTTATTTCGCCAGTTTGCTCATTAGGCGGGTAAACAATACAATAATCTTCCCATTCAAATGCATGACGCTTGGTTTCCACACCAGCTCTGTTCTTCACCTTGATTATGGATGGGTATTCATATTTCAGAAGTGCTGTAACCTGACCCGCTACCGATTTATCTCCTTTGAAGGAACTACATCACATTAATATGCATGGGTCATATAAATAATAAACTAGCAAAATGAACAGAACAAAAAACCTACAGCGTGTTAAAGTTATAAACTCACAAATCACTATCAGGTTCAATTGGAATACGAACACCATTTGGTGGCTTCTTCAGCTGAGTGCTGGTCCGCCCCTTCTTTTTCTTAATTATAGGGGCATTATCACTATTGTTGGAAGCATTGACAATTCTATTCTCTTGTGACACCTCTTGTGTGGGTCTTCTCCTACGCCGATGAATAATGTGACCTACAGCCGCATCCTGCAATATCAGAAAGTTATAAGATAGCAAGGAAGTTAGTATCGAAAACAAGTGGCAGAGAAATTCATCATAACTGCAAGTTCACAGAAATATCATATCTTGAGTGCTGAACATTTGAAGAACGAAAACTATAGTACATCAAAACATCAAGTATTAAACTAAAGATATAGTTCCATAATCATCATAACATAGGTGATAAGCTAAAAGTAAACATAGTCAGAGCTTTTCTTCATCCTCTTATTTCTTCCACTTCGTCCTCTTATTCCTTCCTCATGTTCTTCCACTTCCCCTTGTTCATCTTCTTCATCTTGTGATTCTTCTTCTTCCACTTCTTCGTCCTCTTCCACTTCTTCCTCCTCTTCACCCAATTCCTCTTCTTCATTTGAAGAGGGAGTTTTGCGCTTCTTTGCCAACACCTCTAGTTCCTTTGGATCAGTTATTTCATCTACGCCTATAGGGTCCAAATTATCCAACTCATTTCCTATCTCTACCCCAAATATTCCTTCTAGGACATCCTCTTGAAAGGTTGGCAAATCTTCAGATAGCACTTCGGTGTTGTTGTCAATAGGGAGCAATCGGTCTCTAGGTGGCACGTGGTACACAAGCCACCACGGAGATAATGCGGGGCTTTGACATGCATATGGCAGATAGTACACTTGGGTAACTTGACTAGCCAACACAAAGGGATCAAAGTTGGTAAGCCTTGTGCTGTGTTTAACCTCCACCAGACCTAAATTTGATGTGCGCCTAACACCATTAGAAGTTGGATCAAACCAACGACACTTGAATAGTACGAGCTCAAGTTCCATACTGCCTTCCCATGAGATCTTCAAAATATCATCAATGATCCCAAAATACTCAACAGGATTATCATCCCCATCGTAACCAGTAACACAAACTCCTACATTACGTGTAGCCAAGTCATTTTTTTTCTCCTCATACTTCTCTGAACGAAACCTATACCCATTAACATCATAAACTCCATAGATTTTCACTCTTTTCCTAAAGCCATGTGATATTTGACGCAATGCATTGTTAATACTTGAAGTTTTCTGACACTGCACGAAATATTAGTTGTATTAGTGTTTGGTTTAGTTGAAAAAATCTACAAGGGCATAAGACAGAGAACACATTACAATAGTTCTAAACCAGCTGAAAAAGTCAGGGCACTCTTTGTTGACAACTCTTGAACCAAATAACCTTAGTTCTAGAATTTGTTTTTCAGTTGGTTTGGTTCGACCATTCCAATGTATTGTGTCATATTGTCTACAAGGAAAAACTCAGATATTTCAATAACATATACATATTAAAGCTAACTTTCCAAATTTCTACAAGACAGACAATACATACTTGAAGAAATCATCCATCTCATCGAGGTTCGTCAAGATATACATAAATGCTGCATTGTATTCATTTGTTGTGAGATCATAAAGGCCACCAAAACTTATGGACCTTCCAGGATGTTGAAACATTTCAAGGTCACAAGTGGACTGAAATGTCATTGAGCCATCATCATACCTAGGTAGTCGGTTTCTAACTGAGTGTGCATTTGATTTTAAATAAAAAGAGAAAAAATTGGTGGCCTCATCAATTAGGTAGGCCTCGGCTATTGATCCCTCAACTCGAAACTTATTACGTACTTTCTTTCTAAGCTTTCCAATACCCCTGAATGAAAAGAAAAACATCAATAAAGAAATAGACTAACCAAGGACAGAAAATATGTTATAGTTCCATTTAATTGTACCTCTCATATCGATACATCCATGTATTCTGGACTGGACCGGCTAACCGGGCTTGGCGAGGCAGATGGATCATTAGGTGTTGCATGGGATTGAAAAAACCAGGAGGGAATATCTTCTCTAGTTTGCAAATCAATACCACAATATTCTTCTCAAGATTAGTTACCGTGTCTTTGCTGAGTTGCTTAGCACACAGTTGCCTATAGAAAAAGCTAAGCTCTGAAAGACAAACCCAGATATCTTCATGAAGAAAACCACGAAAAGCAGCAGGAAGTAGACGCTCAATGAATATATGGTAATCATGACTTTTGAGACCAAAAATTTTCTTATCCTTCAAGTTAACCCCCCTTCTAAAGCTTGCAGCATACCCATCAGGAAACCTCAAACTTTTGAACCAATTTAAAATGATGATCTTATGCTTCCCCTCGATGCAGAAAGGGGCCCTTGGCTTGTCCCACTTGCCATTCGGCAATTTTTTTAGGTGCAGACCGACACGGTTGCAAATCAATTCTATATCCTGCCTTGCTTTCACATTGTCCTTTGTCCTATCAGGTATGTCAAAGCATGTGCTCCAAATAGATTCAGCCACATTTTTTTCGTTGTGCATTACATCTATGGTGTGACGAAGAAGCAATTTCTCAAAGTAAGGCAGATCCCAAAAACAGCTAACATGGTTCCAGTTGTGTTCGTTTCCATATAACCCATCACCTACTCGCTGCGCTTGGGCACGCACTTGCACACCAGTCAAACGCCTAGGTGGCCCCTCTACCATTACGGTATCTTTTCGAAATGCATTGGCTTGGGTTCTAAACTCATGGTCTGGAGGAAGAAATCTCCTATGACAATCAAACCAGCATGCCTTCCCACCCTGATCTAATCGGAATGCTTGTGTATCACTTCCGCATTCATAACATGCAAGTCTCCCATGTGTGCTCCACCCAGCAACCATTCCGAAGGCAGGAAAATCATGGATTGTCCAAAGTTGTGCTGCCCTCATATTGAAGTTCTGTTTCCCATATGCATCCCATGTTTGAACACCAGCCCACAACTTGGACAGCTCATCAGCCAAAGGTTGCATAAGGACATTCAATTTAGTTCCAGGATGTTCAGGACCAGGAATAACTAGAGCAAGGAATATGTATTCCGGGCGCATTAGGACATCAGGTGGAAGATTCAAAGGAGCCACAAACACAGGCCAACATGAATAAGAAGCAGCAGTCAAACTATAAGGCGTGAAACCATCGGTTGCCATAACTAGACGCACATTCCTAGGATCTAATGCAAAGTCGGTTTCAACTCTATCTAGTTCTTGCCATGCTTCACCATCACATGGGTGCACCATCATATTATTATCAGGGCGGGGAGTTTCTTTGTGATACCGCATCATTCCTGCGGTCTGCTCATGTGCATACAATCGCTGCAACCTATCTGTTATGGGCATGTAACGCAACACTTTATTTGGGACCTTGGAACCTTCCTTGTACCGAGGAGCGTTACAAAAATCACACTTCATTTTAGCCTCATTGTCTTTGTAATAGAGCATGCAATTATTGGGACACACATGTATTTTATGGTATGGCATACCAAGACCCTCTAGCAATTTCTTGGACCTATAGAAGTTCGTCGGCAATGATGAATTGCTAGGAAGCAACTCATGTATTAGCTGAAGTGTATCATTATAAGCAGATTCAGATTGGTTGTTCATTGACTTTATGGTCAACAACCGTGCTATGGCAGACATAGTTGTGTGGTCTGTGTTTTCATGCACCAACTCTTTCACACTATCAACCATCCTGTAAAAAGCTCTGGCAGATTCTATTGGCTGCTCTCCAACAGGAGGTTCAGAAGCGGCAAAGTCACTCATCATATCGTCCATCCTATCATTTTCATCCATGTTAGCACCTACATGGTATGTCTGATGGACACGTCCCTCGCCATGTTCTGTCCAAACACTGTAGTTCCGCTTGAAACCATAGCCACACAAATCTAACTCAACACAATCTCTATCCTTTGTAACATAGTTACGACAATTTGCGCATGGACACTTAATCTTTCCATTTTGCACTACATTGTTGCCTTGAGCAGAGAAAGCAAAATCTAAGAATTCCTTTGTGTTTTCATACCACTCATCTGTTGGTTTACCACGTATCCAACCACTATACATCCAACCTCGACCATTCTGTGTTAGAAATTTAAGAAATATTCCGATCAATGATTTCAAATCAAAGTGTATCAATGACATTGGAAGAAACAAACATAAAAATAAAGTAATGCCATATCACATTCATACCGAAGTTTCACCGTCACCATCCATGTCACGTCAGCACACTTGGATCGATCCTGCCTACCAACAATAGACATATTAGATTACTAATTGCCTTTATTCACAAACTAAATATTCTAAGCACATGTACAGAGGAGAGTCCTGGTACAAATTCCAACAAAAACTTATTACATTAGTTAATCACCGGATTGGACATGATTGGCAGTGGGATTATAAAAGTAGTATGACCATAAGGATAAAATAACCAATGGTGGTGCTCTGTACCAGTCTTTGAGTAGCAATGGGATCACTAAACAATGGCACCAATGGCATCACTAAACAGCGATCTGCAATGGTGTCATAAAGAATGCAGTACCACTTTTTTCTAAAGATTTGGGATCGTAATGGCATCAACGGGATCAATAAACATGGAGATAATATTAAAAATTCTTGACTGCTTTAAAGTGCACAATGATCTTCACTTTCCTCTAAATAAACAATGACTTGCAAGTTAACTTATCAGCACAGTGCGTAATCAACAAATCTAATTAACTATGACTAGCAAGTGTAAACTGCCTGGCACTTTAGGGGAATGCCTCAAAAGCTTAGGAAAATTATCTTAACTCTGCAGTTAACAGTTGGATATATAATACCGGATGCTTTGGATCAGGTATGACTCTATATTTCAGGAACTATCTTGTTAACCAAGTACGATGTACCTGAAGCAAGAGGAAGATGGTGCACGGGCAAGCTAGGGGGAAGATGGCCGTACGTACGCGGAGTTTATCGATCTGTCGGCGGCTGAACACAAATCAGATTAAAAAAATCTAAGAAAGAGGAGAGATTGAGAAGAGGTAAGAAGAGATCTGAGAGAATGACCAGTTCGTACCTGCAGGGGCGATGGAGAGCAGCTCGTCGGGAAGGATGCAGGAGGTCTTCAATAGAAATCAGGCAGGAGCTGGTGTCCGTCCGGCCAGGTCGGGTGGAGGAAGGAGGTCTGGCGGGGTAGCGGCTTCCTAGACGAGGCGGTCGGCGAGGGCCCAACGGTGGCGCCGTTCGAAGCTGGGCAGCGGCTGCAGAGTTCGTAGATGGGGGCAGCGCGCGGCGGCGCAAGTGGTGTTCGTGCGGGAGTACAGTTCGTGGAGGACGAGGATATAGCGGTGTCCCGAACCTTTCCTGACGTTGGGCCCGGACCACGTCACGAGAACCCAGTAATTGGCGCCAAGGCCCAATATTTTTATCCTTTCCGCGCGAACATGGGACGCGGAGCAATGGAAAAACAACCGCGACGGGCCAAAACTCTCGTGACGGCCCATCCTGACGGTTACGGCCGAGCGACACGAAAGAGAACGTCTGCTCCTGACGGATCTTTCTCTCCTGATGGTTATTGGACCAACCGTCACGATAGTTTCAGCCTTTCGCGTCAAAACAGCTTCCACGTCAGGAAACCAAAACATTTCTGATGGACAGCCCGGAGCAGTCAGGACTGTACTTAGCCGTCAGGAATTTCAGCGTTTGGGGTAGTGAGGTACGTATCTAATTTTGAAGACGGAGAAAAATAAGCTTTCCAACTGATGTACATGTGCACATGTGGATTCCGGTTGTATCTACTGATTTTGTTTGATGGTTACACATACAGGACCTGGGAGTAATTATAAAGGTCCACCGCATTAGTTAATGGAATGTGTCAAAAACCAGATCACATTTGTTACGTAACAATTAATATCACGTTAAATCCTAACCACAAATTTTAGACCCAACCCTCAAAATAATTTAGATGATTTGGATCAACCTAATGGCTCTATTAGACATCCTTATATTGCTTTTAGTATATAATAGACAATACATAGAGTTAAAGTGATTATGGTTCCGTGGGCAAAGCCTCACACGGTGTCCTCCTTTATATAATGATCAGCGTTACAATGGTACAATACTTGTACAAATACATGACAGACTAATATACATACAAGACCTATTTTAACACTCCCCCTCAATCTGAACTTCTACTCTGTACAAGATTCAGATTGGTATTGAAACGGTCTAGCATATGTCGGGTGGCTAGTTTAGTGAAAACATCAGCCAGCTGATCATTAGAAGAAATAGACCTGACCTGAAGATCTCCAGCGGCCACACGCTCTCGCACAAAATGGAATTCTATCACAGTATGCTTTGTTCTTGCACGGAAGACTGGATTGGCCGTCAGGTATGTAGCCCCTAAATTATCACACCACAAAATAGGGGTGCGCTGTTAGGAGATCCCTAACTCCTTGAGTAGCGACTCTACCCAAATAGCTTTGGCTGCTCCATTCGCCAAAGCTTTATATTCTGCCTCGGTACTAGATCTCGAGACAGTAGGCTGCTTCTTGGAACTCCAAGAGATGAGGTTCGGTCCAACAAACACTGCGAAACCTCCTGTGGATCAACGATCATCAACACAACCTGCCTAGTCAGCATCAGTAAAAATGCTTATGCTAGTGGTGGCAGATTTACGAAAATGCAGCCCTGTACTCAGTGTTCCCTTCACATATCGCAAAATGCGCTTCACCGCTTCCCAATGAACATCGGTGGGCTATGAGAGAAACTGGCAAATCTTATTCACCGCAAAGGACAAATCTGGACGAGTGAGAGTCAAGTACTGAAGGCCTCCAACAACATTTTGATACCGGAAAGAGTCATCAGCATCAAGTGGAGTACTAGACTCGCGAGATAAGCGATCTCCTGTCGCCAACGGTGTAGAAGTGGGTCTAGAATTCTCCATACTCACATGGTGCAAAAGATCCAATGCATACTTCCGTTGAGTGAGTGTCAGACCCACTGAATTGTAGGACGCTTCTAATCCTAGAAAATACTCCAGTGTACCAAGATCCTTGATAGAAAACTGAGCAGACAACTGACGAACCAAACCATCAACTGCCGCTGGAGTGGAACCAACAATAACAATATCATCAACATATACCAGCATATATATGTGAATACCTTTCTGGGAGAAAGTGAACAGGGAGGTGTCAGCTGTGGAGGAGCGAAAACCAAGCTCGGCCAGGAGGGCGCTGAGCCGCGCATACCAGGCAAGGGAGACTGCTTCAGACCATAAAGAGCTCGTTGCAACTTGCACACATGTGAAGGGTAACGATCATCCTCGAAGCCATGTGGCTGCTGCATGTGGACATCCTCAGTGAGAAAACCATGGAGGAAAGCATTACTGACATCAACCTGTCGAAGAGTCCATCCTTGTGAGACAGCAAGAGAGAGAACTAGGCGAACAATCGTCGGTTTGATGACAGGACTGAAGGTGTCGCCATAGTTAATGTCGTGCTGCTGAGTAAACCCGCGAGCCACAAGGCGTGCTTTGTACTTGTCTACAGAGCCATCCGGACGATACTTGGTCTTGAACACCCACTTGCTACCAACAATATTGACACGAGGAGGGCGAGGAACAAGAACCCAAGTCTTGGTGTGATGAAGAGCAGCAATCTCATCTGCCATCGATGCACGCCACGCGGTATCGCGGAGAGCATCGCGATGTGACACTGGCGTAACAAGAAAGGAACGGCGTCCCAGATCATAACACACTGTGCCATCAGTGAACTGCTTCTCGCGACATGTGTTATCCCGCGCACGAGTGACCATAGCGTGGCCAGCGTGGGGATACCTTCCACGCACTATGCAGGTGCCCAGCTGCGAAAGCTCTATGGAATGCAATGGCGGAAGTTTGGACGTGCACTGATCCATAGTGGCCGCTAAACATACTGGATAACAAATCGGAGGTTGAACGGATGATGATTCTAATGACGTTCTGGAGGGCATGGTATGGAAGAAATGAAGTTATCCACCAAAAAGATATGCCCTCTACCGAGAGCTCTAGGTAGGAAAAATAATGTGTGTCAACTGGGAAATCGATTCCATAGCCAAGCTCAAGACGGTGCTTACACCTATAAGCTGCGGTGCACCGTGCACGTTGGATGGACAATGTTTCCCTCTTAGGTAAATTCCTCCCATTCCACTGGCAATATCATCCTCACTGTTAGCTGTGACAATCAAGGCTGGTATCTAATCAAGCCAGACAGTTTGTCAACGATCGATGGTTAGTTAAACAATTACTCCCTCTGTTTCATAATATAAGATGTTTTAGCTTTGTAAAAAGAGTGTATCTAGATCTTTTTAGTGGGTAGATTTACTTTAAACCTATACGAACCTACACACTAGAAGTGGTTTAGATACTCCATATATAAAGCTAAAACATCTTATATTTTGAAACGGATGAAGTATATTAGAGCCAGACATGTGAGTTGGAGTAGTACCACTACTACTCGCTGATCATTTTTGTTATTCCTCTCTCGAGATCGTCTGCCGTGATTAACAAGTCTTTTTAGTACATTCTGTGGTGCATGATCCAGCCACCAGTTATAGTACTAGCAAGTAGCAACTCAGCTGCCTGTGATTGACTCGAATCCGATCTACATGAATAATTAAGGGAAAAGCGTTCATGGATCGCAACGTGCCGCCGACGCGTTCGCCTGCACCTACTCCTCTATACGCATATGGTTTGAGTGCCGGAACTCGGAAGATAAATAATATGAAGAGGAGAGACGCCATGGGAGGGGGATCGGAGTTTTTTTCAGGCGGACTGGGAGGAAAGGGGAAGAGAGAGACCAGGTGTTGGTGTCTGGATGATGGATCCCACCAGGCAGCTACAGCACGTCACCACACATAGAAACTTACCGATCCAACGCGTGGCCCACAACCAGCTGAGCGTGCGGCAAATGCCCTCAGCCTGGAGGCGCAGGCGACCAGGCTCAGGCGCGCGCCGTTTAAGCTATAGAATAATAACACGACGCGGCATCATGGGCGGATCAACCTAAAGAAAAGTCCAGCGCGGCATCTAAAGGCTTTGTACCCTTCACTAATGGAGAGGTAGCCTAGAATAGAATGTTCAGCTCTGTTAGTTTTCACCAGTCCCATTGAGGTTCACATGCAAAACCTTTTGTGCTGCTTTCTTTCGATCGTTCGGACGGTCGGACCTAATAATTTATCTACGACAACTGTTTAACGGTGAGTAATTTATAGCAATTCGTTATCAGTAATGTTGTTTAATTAGCGCCATCAAGGAGAAGCAGCTACGAGAGAGCCAATGCAAAGAACAGAAAAACTAGCAATGGATAATAGCAGGTCCATTTCTCACAATATCGCTTTGATAGTAGCAAAACAATAATGATCTCTACAACACAAAACAACTCGACATGGTTAATTCCTCGCAACAGCTGAATATCTTGGTTGTAAGATTTGCAGCCTATGGACGAAACCATGTACAGACGTCCGTCTGTTGAGGTGTAAAACAACACCTTGATTGTAAGGTTGCTTGGTACTCTTTGGGAAATTGAATCGGTTGTGACGCTTACAGTCCCCTTAGCATGCCGCGGGCAAGGAACCTATTGGCTGCCTCCGTGTAATGGATCCCGTCCCACGAAACGGACCTTGACGGGTCGGCGCACGCCGTCGACAGCGGCGTACCGCAGAAGAAGGTGAAGTTGAAATTGTATGGCCCGCCGCCGCCGCCGCAGCACGCTGCCAAGGGCATGCCCCCAAAACCTGCATGCCAACGAAGAAGTAGTGAGAAGATGTGCACCGACTTGTCGGAGAGAGAGGATGGTATGTTGGGCGGCGTGAGGCGTGCACCATATTCTCTAGGCGAGGAAACGATTGCGACGACGGGGTGGTACAAGTTGCCGTAGTGGATAGACGTGCGGGGGTGGGCTCGCCGGAGTTCACAGAGCATGCGGTTCAGCTCACGGTTGTGCAGTTGGGCAAGTTGGTTGAACCGCCTGATGCAGCCAGACTTCCGGTCGTAGTAGTTGCCCCTACCGCTGGGGAACAGGGTGAGGAACTCCGCCTCGCAGCCGATTGGTATCATCCCCGTCACCACCAGTGTCCTCGCGCCAGCCGCTATCACGTCCTGGGTAGAAGAAGGCAGGTCAACGGTGGAAAATATCAGGAGATTTGCCGACTTCTGTTGGTTGGTAGACGGTGACCGATGAGCAGCTGAGTTGACTGGCACTCACGATCAGGGCTGAACGGATGACGCCGACGATGTGGGGAACCAAACTCTCTGCTAGGCCCATGGTGTCGTTGTTCAAGGTCTTGAGGGCAAAGGAGTAGTCGTTGAACCCGATCTCCCCGAAGTAGAAAAGGGACCTCGCCATGATCTTGCGCCGCTCTGTAATAATCAAGGCTCGCCATAAACGAAAATGGAACTTGTCGGTGTGTCATAAATCACTGTATGCTTACCGTTGCGTGGGGAAGCAAGAAGCTGCAAAACACGGTTGAACCAGGTCGTCTGGTTGCTGAGAAAAACAGGCACGAACGATGTTATCCCTTTGCTCTGTAAGAAAGCCATGTCGAGCGCCGTCGCACCGCCCACTGCGAAATTCACGCCGTGCTGGAATTCAGACGCGGTACTGCCGGCAAGGTACGGCGTCGGCTGGGGTAACCTAAGCGACTCCACTGTATCCACAGAAAATGGTGGAGCTTATTTGATCAATCTGGACCAGAATAAGTAATGATTGCTTGTTGAGTGAGTAGTTCATAGTTCATACCGATGAAGTCAATGACAAGGCGGCCGTCGGAGGCTCGGCCACTGGGGCGTTTAAAGTGGGTCTGCCCGTACGGCGCGTTGGTGAAGGGCCCCCCGGCGGTGGCCGGGAGGATGGCCGAGTTGCCGGTGTCGGTGAGCGAGTCGCCCAAGCTGAACACCCGATCATAGTGCGCCGGGCCACCCCTGCCGCGAGCGTCGGCCTCTCCTGTGGCAGCGACAAGCAGAAAGACCGCTAGGACGAGACGAGAAAATGACGCCATTGCGAGTAAGAGAAGCCCGTACGTGATCGGTATATATGATGCTGCTTCTTCCCGTGGTTGTGCTGTCCACGTTGATGTCTTCGTATTTTGTTAGTTCTTTATACCAAAACAAAACGATGTAGTACTGGTGTACCAAACAAAAGATAATAATTGGGACTTTGTCCAACTTAATAATTGGACACATGCAACATGTGCATCCAAAATGTCTGGCACCAACTTGTTCTCTCTGCTAGTACTTTACTTTTGCTATGTGCATTTTATTGATGTCTTGACTAATTCTTGATATTTTATCAATAACTAGCAGGGTGGCCCTCGCAAATGCGAGGGCATCATATTTTGTCAGCCTAAATAACCAAGCAATAAGCCTATGATTTTACATGTATTTGATATTGTAAATATAAAATACTAATATAAATATCTAACCAACAGAATATGTTATGATAAACAAAAATATCATATATGTTGGGAATACCTTTTCATTTTGGAACCAACAATTTGAATGCCCTTTCCCAAAACATCAAATTGATAGTCGTATTTCTTGTTTCTACCGAATATTCGATAAGTAGGTTGAGATAAGTTCACAATGATTGATGCAACATAAATTATTTCCTAGTTAATAAGTACGTCAAGTAAATAATACTTCCTATGTTTATAGATATAAGGTGAGTTGTGTTCAAAAAGACAGAAAACAGAGTCTACTTTTGTTGCACCCCTCGTCTAGAATTTTTTACACCATTGATTACATATTTTTATCTCATGCAAATAGATCTATTTTCTCACATTAATAAGTTAGAGTAATCTCACCAAAAACTTCTGTATTTATCCCTCCAAGTGTGTTCATTAGTTTTCATGCCAAAAACTATATACACCTTACATTTAGGAAAGAAGGGAGTAATTTTTGTTCTACTTTTTGTAGATCAATCTTTCTCTCATTTACTGTCTACATATGTCCTCGAATATGTGGCACCCTCCCACCTTTGAGAAACATGTGACTTCTTAGACTTTGACAATCTTTATGTTGACCTTATTTTCTATCAGAAATTCTAAATATAGAGTCAAGAAATAAATAAAAAATTGTCAACCATGATGTTTTATTTTGGCACGCTTTTAGTATATATTTATAATCCAATAATCAAAGTTTGACTACAGGATTGCACAACATTGTCTGTTTCAAAATGGGGATAGTATCATTTTGTTTTGTTTAACTCTCTCCCTTGTATCCCTACTCTCCAGTCATGTAATTTGTTCTTTTATGTATATAAGATGACTATTTCAACATGGATGACTTAGTTAGTATACGTCATTTAATGACATATCCTATTAAATGATCATAAACCATGAAAGTTGACACCAAAGTGTATTAATTTAGTCCCTAAAAAGACAAATTAAGTAATAGGCAATAATATTTTTCCAAGTGTTCATACCCAAGGAAATTTGTCCTTTCATTTAGAGTGTCTTCCATCGAAAACTTTCTGGATATATCTCTTCCGCTTGACACAATTTTTGTCAAATGCTTTAACCATGTCATTGCGCCATAATCGACTTAGAATACTCTAGTCTAGTTCATGTTCCAACTCTAGCTTGTAAGGTTACACAAAGCTCCTTTTTCATGTTACAACCTATCTTCCTCGTAAGGCAAGGTTACACATTCACACATTATTTTTGAATGAATTTGTATTAATAAGAATTCTAAAGGATTAACTAATAGATCATTGTTCGACTTCAAGGTTTCAATATTTGAGCATTGATCCTTACTAGTCCTCTAACAGTTCTTCCATGACTTTGGCATGAGTCGACTACACAGTATATAATTGAGGAAACTAACACATGGGTCAACCTGTATATCCATTGAGTACCGGGAGGCTCTTATTAGTTATGTCTATCAGTCAGACACACAATATTTTCCATTTGTCATACAATGTATGCATTGTTGGTTAATGCACCAGGCATTAGTTCTGTGAGCTTTGCGACAATCAAATAACGAAGAACGATAAAGGAATCACAGCAAGGGGACACAGATTTAACGTGGAAAAACCTCTCTAACAAAGAGAGGAAAAAAACCACAGGCGCCAGCCAGCGAAACTTCACTATAACGGGGAGTGTTTATACAACGCCGGGAATTTCACAGATGCAACTTATCCCAGTCGGCGGCTTACAAGAGGTATATATAGCAGTGGTAACCTAGGTCATCAACGATCCGCATCGGCCCAAGCCTCCGGCGACGGGACTCGCTTCGCTCCATCAGAAGTTGGCCTTTACTTTGTAGAATCTGGATCAACATATAACAAACTCCACCTTGAGACAAATTCCTTCTTGTAGCATGAATAGTAATCATCTCCCTGAACAAACAAAGAAAACACTTTCGGCGCCAATAGCCACTTGGGCTAAGCAGTTATACCAACTAAGCTTGAGCATAGCTCAAACTTAGCAATAGGAACATGCTTTGTCATCATATCAGTAGGATGATTGATGGCTCAATGCACGGCGCCCAGAAAAGTGTTGATGGCTTGTGGTTGATGTAGAGCTCGTTGGGAACCCCAAGAGGAAGGTATGATGAGCACAGCAGCAAGTTTCCCTCAGTTATGAAACCAAGGTTTAATCAAACCAGTAGGAGCAAGGAAACACTCCAAAGGTGTTACTAGCTGAGCTTTAGCAGTAGTCGTGGTCGTGTCGCCATGAGCAGCGACATCGAGACAGGTCATGACTGTCGTCGCTGGACGAGGGTGAGGAATAGCGTTTTGCTAGAGCCTTGTTTTTCTTCGGCTCCGGCGTTGGCTCTTTGTCAAGAGCGGACTCGATTAACCCCAAGCCCGTGATCGTAGATTGGTGCATGGCGGCTCGGGGATCTCTAGCCGGCGGCTGGTTGTTGAGTAGGTACATGGTGGCCGCTGTCACCGCTGCTTGCGGCGTCTTTGGGACCACATTGCCCCGGGTGTCGACTGTCATAGAGCTGAAGTCGAGGACTTTCGCAGCTTCTATGCGCTCCTGCTCAGTGAGATGGGCCATTCGAGATCGTCTCTTGTTGGCCATGTACTCGTTGCCTTTGGAGGAGGATCCTCCGTGGGATGAGAGCCCGGCCCTTCGAAGGCTCGACTCGTCTGCCGCCTTTTTACGCGCTTCGAGTTGCGTGATTGTTTGTAGCTGGCGTCTATACTCTTCCTTCAGCAGCCAATGGTAGCCCATCAGCAGTTCTTGCAGTGTGCCTGGGGGCAGAGGATTGCCTCGCAGGGCGTCTCGGCAATGAGCCCACTCGAGATCGTTGAGTTTGATTACGACATGTTCGCCAGTGTGCTCGTTCACCATGGTTGGAGGTTCGACTGCCCCTCTGTTGTTGACGGGCGCACCGTTCCCACCGTTGGTGGGGCTGCCATTGGGTGGTCCGCCATTAGGTATGCCACCGTTAGGCGGGTTAGGGCCGTTGTCGCCATTGTCGCGATTGGTGCTGGTTTCGCCGGCGTTGATGATGGCGAACATGAAGTGGTTGGGGAAGCTGTTGCTCCCGCAACTTTCGGATCCGGAGCCATAAACCCCATCTTCCGTTGCTAGGCCACCTAGATCGGATTCGCGACTACTGTCACTGTCCGTGCTCTCAGCTGTTGCTGAGGTGTTGAGCTTGCTGAGGGTGCCGATTGGTGGCGAAAACCACGATGCTGGAGCAATCGCGGATGCTGCCGGATGGTCAGGCATGCGAAGCATGCCCATCTGACCAACATGGAAGCGGAAGCTCCCTATCGCCAGGCTGATCCCGTCTCCCACGGACTCGAAAGCCAGGCGAGTGGCCGGTGTGTGGACGGTGAAGTCGAATGCACCGAAGAGCTGGCGAATCTCCGTTGTTGCGGAGTCGTAGATCACGGTTGATGAGGCCAAAGAAGCCGCAACATCAGCACTCCCACTTCCCACAGACGGCACCAATTGACGAGGGTTTAACTCATCAATGCCCATTGTTATGGACTTGGGTTTTGGAGGAGGGATCGCTGGAAGCATCAATCGGCTAGCAAACAAGCACATAGAGACGCAAGGTTTACCCTGGTTCAGGCCTCGTAGAGGTCCCTACTCCTGCTTTTCTGCTCTTGGAATTAACGAAGGAATCAAAGATTACAATGGTGCACAGATGCAATCTGGCGAGGGTTGTGGAAACTAGGGTTGCGTGTGTCCTCCTCGCCGCCCCCTCCTAGCCTTTATATAGATAGGCCAGGTCCCAGGTAGCAGGTCGAGTTGGTTACAGATTAGGGTTTGCCCTTCAAACTTTCTATCTTTAGACTTCTTCTTGACTCGCAAGTTATTGAGAGTCCGTAGGCCACTCGAAATCTTCATTGGGCCGTGGCAACGCCGTGGGCTTCCACCGTATCTAGACCGTATATACCAATCTCGAGTACCGGCAGGGTACACCCATGTCAGTGCCACTCAGGTTTTCCGAAGGGATGTGTTGAGGAGTACATATCAAGACCAAGATTTGTCTAGTCCATGTAACAGACAGATACATGTGGCCATCTCGGTGACGTTGCATTAATGAAGCTTGCAAGCATGTGACTAGGTCACGGAATGCAATGACATGAGAACGAGAAAACAAGTTCATCGGTAACGAGATCGAACTAAGGTATGGAGATACCGAAGATCAAGTCTCGGATGAATTAGGTATCGAATGACAAAGGGAGCGGGGAACGACTATATCACGGTTCGAGCGATTGTATTCGTGAAACGCATAGGGCTCACATGGCCATCCAAGTCCTTCTGTTGATCATTGATGTGAGAGTGGTCTCAATCATGTCCGGAGTGTTTGCGAACCGAAGGATGTCACGCTTAAGGGTAGGGACACTTAGGGTAGATGATGTATCATAAGAGAAATAGAGAGAGAGAAACCGGAATAGTTCCGGGTAACATCCGATGGAAATCGGAAGGGGTCCGGAAGGTGTTCCGGAGTGAAGGAATAATATAATATGTGTATTTGAATGTTAATTGGAGAATTAATATTAAATATATATTTTATTTTATTTTTAAAGGCTCCTTAATGCTAATGGGCCTCACCCGAAGGGAGGCCCAATAGGGCAAGGCGCCTAGGGAGTGCGGGCCAGCCGGCCTGGGCTTGGTGGGCCGCCCCAATGGGGCCCACCTAGGGCCGGCGGCTGCCCCTAGGTGGCCGGCGGGTGTGGGGTTTAGTCCCACACCGCCTGTCCCCTGGGTGGTGCGCCCCCTCCCACTATATAGGGGTCTCCCCCCCCTTTGGAATCACCCCATTTCCTCTCATTCTCTCTCTCTCTCTCATCCACTAAGGACTTCTCCGTAATATTGGAGAGGACCTCGTGGGTGAGTTCTCCACCTTCACACTACCGCCGTGTGATCTGCGATCTGGCGTCTACTTCTTCCGCTGCTCGTCTGGATCGGAGTCTGGTTGACATCTCCTACACCGGACGTGTGACGAACTTTGGAGGCACCACACTTGGGGTGCTGCTCGTCTTCATCAATATACGCCTTCCTGCGTAAGGCGTGCCTCGGTCTTCAAAGGTATAGATATCGAATCCCTTCTCCGTTACTTATGTCTACATAGTATAGATCCTGGTATTAGTGTTCGAGTAGATAGAATTTTTTTGTTTTCTGCTACGGAACCCAACAGTTGAATCATAGACAAAGTCTTACGGTCTTTCCGCTTCTCTTCGTCAGACCATCTCTTAGCATCATCTTTCCCGAATCCTTCCAGCGCTTCATCCACATCTGAAGTTTGGGCGAGAATCGCCCGCATCTTCACCTGCCACAAGCAAAATCTTGTGGAGTAGTCCATCTGCGGTAGATCGCACTTCAATGACGACATGTCGCAAAACCCTAGATTAGAACCTGGGGCTCTGATACCACTTCTTAGCTTTGCGACAATCAAATAACGAAGAACGATAAAGGAATCACAACAAGGGGACACAGATTTAATGTGGAAAAACCTCTCCAACAAAGAGAGGAAAAAACCACGGGCGCCAGCCAGCGAAACTTTACTATAACGGGAAGTGTTTACACAACGCCGGGGATTTCACAGATGCAACTTATCCCAGCCGGCGGCTTATAAGAGGTATATCTAGCGGTGGTAACCTAGGTCATCAACGATCCGCGTCGGCCTAAGCCTCCGGCGACGGGTCTCGCTCCGCTCCATCAGAAGTTGGCATTTACTTTGTAGAATTTGGATCAACGTATAACAAGTTCCTTGATGTTTATTTAAAGTTTAATTTTGTTGAATACCCGACCATATCATCCATATGCTTAACCCAAACAAAATATCCATTTCGAAATTAGATATTTATTTTATATTATTCTCAGAAGTAAGAAGGGTATAATTATTTATATATGACTGCCAAGTTTTTATTTTACAAAATTTCTTTGCACATCTTGGAGAACCACCACATATGAGATGTCGTGTCCTTGGAGCGACCATGCGTTCTTCCTACCACACAACATTGTACATAACTTGCAGTATATTTTTTTGGCCAAACTTGCAGTACATATTTAGAGGTGCATGTTTCCAGCTAAGCATGATTAAAAAGGGACTTTTATTTTTACTACCGTCCGACATACTACTGGATATTTACTCCACCTTTTTTTTCACGACTTATATTGACTTGATGGGTATACGTTTGAAGTTGTTTTTTCTTTTGGAGAGAGTCCATGAGCTACATGTCTCATTAAGACCTCAGCAGCTAAGTTGTTGACATAGATGCAAATCCAAAGAAAAAAATTGTGAAGTGTCAAGCTCCACACTTACATATGTCGTCGCACAATAGGGTTTCTGCATGGAGTTCTGCCGATATGAATATAACTAAATAATACAATTGGTCAAAATGGATAAAGAGGATCATTTCACTATCATTTTGCATTTAGAGACAAATATAATTTGTTTGGCTATTCTAAGTGTTTCTTCACAATCAAAATCATGTCGACATTTCACTGGGACCATGACTCGATTTTCAGTTAATAAGACGGACCGTAGATATGTATTAGTAGTACCTACTACGGTCTCTATCCATATAAATCTTGTCAAATAGAAATAAACAACTGCGTAGTTCTTTGGTTTCCTTACAATGAGCCGGCCGGCCGCACGAAAGTCCACGCACGGGTAGGAATATAGTCTCCCTACTCATGTGTACACTTTTAATACGTACGTAACAGTTTTGGTCTTTTAATCTTAACTAGCAAAAAAAAACGTGCGTTGCTACTGTGTCACATTAAATTAAATGACCATACTTTTATATTTTTTTGTCTGTGTTTTAAATTTCAAACTTTTGAACCATTGAAAATTCTAAACCTTAAATCTTTTTATTTTCTAATTCTGAAAGAAATGAAAAATAAAGGGGCAGCCAAACCGGACCAGGCCTCTAATCATAACTGATATGGAGTACATATTCTAAATAACATTGTACATATGTTTGGCTAGAATTTTATACACTTGATGACTAATTAACCCCTAAATATATTTGATGACGGTGCTTTGCTCATACAATATGACTTCCAAATAAACAATGTATGATGTATCAATTCAATCAGTTAAGACTGCAGCTCCCTGAAACATGTCAGCTAGACAAATTAGAACAGATGTTCTTTCTAATCACATTGCATTGTCTATCTATTACTTTATGAGTTCACAGAGATGTTGCAGAGAAAATTGTACATACAACAATTCAATGGAGGAGGACTACATGAGAATGGAAACAATGCGATTAACCTACAGATGCGATGATTCGGAAAGAAATGACTCTGCTTTGGTGCTTTGCTAGGCCTTCTCTCTTCTCTACGTGAGATGCCCATACGATCAGCTATGATGATCAATTCGTGCTCTCCGGGTATAGGGATGGCGAGTTCCGCCTCTGGGACCTCTTCACTGGCATGACCACCCACTGCTTCATCGGCCGCTCTAAGGAAATCATCTCCCTTGTCCATCCCATCTTCGTCATCGGCTTGTCCTCCCCGTCCCAACCGGCCACCATCGGAAAAAGGGACTGGCTTTCGCGGCAACCAGAGGCGTGATAGGCGGAACAACATGAGATTATGCTGGTCAAGATCCCTGTTGCCGTGTTCGAGCTCCTGCAGTCTGTTGGAACGCTTAGGGCAGGATCTAGAAGAAAATTATGCAGTCTAGATCCCGGTCGCCGTGGTCGAGCTCATGCAGTCCGGCGGCGTGGCCAAGCTCCTACACCGTTTTGGTCAAGTCTGTTCCATTCCACAGGCCGGTTGACGGCGGTGACTCAAGTGGGAGTATATCGACGGGGTGTCCATGGAGTCCAAGGGGCTGTTTTCTGTTTGTCAACAGGGCTGAGAAGAAGAGAAACGAACCTGTGTGGTCAGTCGTTGGCTGCGGGTCAGTCCAAGTCCTCGTCACACCCGCCGTCGCAGTCCACTAAGAGGAACACCAACTACCGTCCCCCGGCCTCCACGAGTCGTCCGCCGGCTCGAGCGCCACATCGAGGGAGAGCTCTTGTCCATCAGTTCCTTCTAGTGCTAGTGCGTCATCGAGAAGGGGAAGGAAAAAATAAAACAAAACCGGTACGTAACTTAATGGTTTGACTTATCCGTGGCGTTGTTGGTAATATGAGATTTGGTGGGAGGGCAAACCTGACCAAAAAAGTGTTGGACCGGGAGAAACAATCCGTCATTTATTATTAGATATAGATTAATGTAGATCAACGTATTATAATTTATAAGTCTATGTGGATCAACTTGGTGCCTTGGAAAACACCTTTATATTGCTTTTAGTATAGTATAGTATAATAGATAGATAAATGCTACACATACGGGCACTTTTGTTACGAATGAATCTTACGGAGTGATGTGCAACTAGCCGGTTGTTTAAGGTTTTTTACATGTCGTGATTATAAGGTCTTGACACCCCTGGCTTTCTCGAAACACGCATGCGCCCAGCTCTATTAATATAGCAAGCATCTGAGACCATTGCTGGCCAGACAGCATAATGCTCAAAAAAAAACCAAAGAAAAGCTAAGAAGATAAAAGAGAAGAAAAGAAAAACAAAGCTGACAACTATGGCTTGACGAAAACGAGGATGATCCGCCACCGCTGCGCTCTCCGGAGAATTTTCACCATGCTCCTAGTGCTCCGAACCATCACGTACCAAGCATCACCCCCCCGCCCCCCAGAAGGAAAGCGACGACAACGACGTTGCTATCCGAATTGATCATAGGGTTTCCTCCGATACGCTACAAGAGGTGGGGAAGAGGTACACCCGACGCCCTTCAGGAAGGACAGAAACACCCACAGGCATCGCCAGGTCGGTGTCTATAACACAAGGGTTTCTCCCGACCCCTCAAAAAAACCACACTCCCAGACACTTTGAATTGCTCCATCAAGCTCGCCGCCCAACATCACACGCCACCACGGTCTTGCAGTCATCACACCGCGACCCACGATGTGAGGATGGTACAACCGAAAAGAAGCAACTTCGGCAGGGTCGACGGTACAGTGACACGCTGGAGGGAACAACCTCCACCGCCAGAGGGCGATAGCTAACCGGATGTAGCAACCAAAGGCACACCAGTGAGTCCGTCAACACCACAGACCCCTGCCACCAAGTAGCAGCGCCATCCCACCTTGGTCACCCGTACTTGCCAGACCGCCGCCGGTCTAATGACTGTCGCATGCAGTACCCACTAACTCACCGCTGCATGACAATTGGACATAGCCGTTGCATCCCCAGATTGAGACCTCGGGACACAGCACCGGGTGCTAGCTACCGCAGCCACGGGACGCCAGAATCAGGCCAGATGGAACCAGCGGATACAACGGACATGCCAGGGGACCCCGCCGAGGCCAGCTCGACCTAGATCGAGGCCTGCCTAGCCCGGATCTTGGGCCGTGTCACCAGCTGCCACCTCTATCGCATGCAGACTGCACTCGAGGCCTACCTGGCCAAATTCGCGTACAACCCGGGACTGATCGACGCCTAGCCCAGATCTCGCGCCGTGCCACCGGCCGCCACCTATCACCATCCACTGCAAGAAAAGTTGGCTTTTACAATGGACGATTTTCGTGGTTAAAAAGTCTTCAACGATGGATGGCCTTCGTGGTAAAATCCCCATCACAAATGAATCTACCACGGTTTTTTCCAACCATGACGGATCGTACCCTTTAGCCATAAAAACTTGTTCCATCATAGATCTGTTCTTCAGCCGCGTTGACTGCTGACGTAATGCAAACTGCCACGTGGCAAACACCGTTAACGACCAGTTGTCACTGTTAATGGCCACAGAAATCGTGGTAGAAGCCTGGCCTAGCCAATATCTGCTAATTATTAAGTGGTCCGACCCATGAGGAGAGCCTAATAAGAAGACGACCCATTACTGTTTCGTCCTGCACTGCTCGAAATGAGCCCATAAATGCAACCATCCGTGAATGTTCGGGCCCAATACTATTTCAGGCTTCAGAAGGCACACTTTGGTCCAACACTATGCGTTCCATTAGCAGCCTGCGCCAAGTCGGTCCGGTACTGTTAAGGCCTACGGTCGGTCCGCCACTGTTCTCATAGCCCATCGTGGGTCGCCCACTAATGGCCCTTCGTTGAGAATGTTCCTTACTGTTCTAGTCTTTTATTATTCTGGATGTCAATTGTTCAGGCCCACTGGTGGTTTGTTACTGTTCTGGTCTGGTACTGTTCTGGCCTGGTAATTTTGTCGGCATGTTACTGTTATTTTCTGGTATTTTTTTTGGTCTGTTACTGTTATGGCATTCTGCCTTTCAGGTAAAGATCCAAGGTTGTACTACGTCAATTATTTTCTTCAATTTATGAACCTCATTTAGTCTTAGGGGACTCAATTTCACTCTAGCAAGCATGTATACACACCTTTTTTTGCCTTTAAATTATGATTAATTATTAAATTTTAGGATAATCAAATGCCGAAGTTCCGAATATATCCGGAGTTCCAACTATTAGCTCTTTTCAAATTACTAGTTGGCTAGTACTTGGCAGCAAAATGTGAAATATTCGTAGAACAGATGTTCTTAGAGACTTTTTACACTTGCAGCCGTCTGAGACTAGTACTTGGCGGCAAATATCTGAAAATATTTGGACAAATATTTCAGAACTGTGCCACTTTTGTTCTTCCCCACCTGCCTAGACCACTGTCCACCGCCACCTCCGGTCCCCTGCCTCTCCACCAAGGTCGCCTCCGGTCCCTTGCGATGCGGATTCTCTCCCTCGCCTCCGAGGACCCCTTCGTTGTCCATGTCGGTATGCGTGAAAACCAAACCTCCAAAATCCTAAATCAGCAGCTTCGATTTAGAAATTTTGCCATGGAATTTTTCATTTTGCTTCTCGAATTTAAGGTGTAGGGTCAGCATCTGTCCCAACTCTTTTCCGATGGCACCGTCTAGAGAGCCTCCCCCAGCCGGCCAGCATCTGTCCCAACTCTTTTCCCCTTGTATAAATCTCAAAATCTGTAATTGTCACTTCTATTAATAGAGATTTAATTATCACTTCATTGGTCTCTGTATCTATTTTAATTGTCACTACATTACTCTGTTTGCATCTTGATTGTATTAAGATGCTCGCTGTCTGTATCTATATAACATAAGGGAACCTGAAGTGACGCCCTATAGCAATGATAGGTTTCGCATTAACTTTGGTGGCTTTGAATTCCAGTCAACAAATGAAGGGCCCACTGAGAGAATTGAGTTTAGAGGTATCCAAAGAACATCAAAAATTGTAGTCATTTGTTTTGTATGCGTTTAGACGATAGACATTAATATTCCACTTTATTGAAATTTTTATGTGTTGTTGCGCCAGGGCCTCAACACAAGGGGGCACTGATTTTGATAAGCCGAGCCTTTTTTGAAAACGACATGTCTCTGAAAGTAGTCCATGTAGACTTTCTCTTAGACTGGTGTGAAACCGAGTTTCCACCAAAAATCAAGTAGTACGTCTATAGGCTGTCCTATTCATCTCTCATGAAAAAGAAGTGCAAGCTGGTAAGATGATATGTGCTTGATCACGTTACCAATAAGCTATCACGTGATATTTAAATACTTCCAATAATCACAAACATGCTAATTCTTCAATTCCTTGTACTTGTCCACACATTTGGAGCTGAGTTCACAAGAAACTACCTTAAGAATCGCCTTGATAAATCTATTAATATCCATGTTTGGCAAATAAAGAGCAAAAAGCCAAAAATGGTTAGGATGAAGATGGGAGCTGGGTCAAATGCAATCTTGACGACTGGATAGGAGAAGGTTGTGAGAAGCTTCAACCTAAAGCAGGATAGCATTCTCCTTTTTTGCTTTGATGAAAAAGATAATGGACAGGTACATATTCTAGTTCAACAACTTTCAGTGGTGGCTGATTATAAATGCAATGCTGGTTTTTTGGAGAGTACTAGTTATGCTAGCTGATTGATTTATGGACTGCACTTTGTATGTACTGCCATAACGTGTAATGGCTAAATTTGTATAGATTTCTCCAACTATCTGGCTAATGTTACCATGATCGAGCTCCTATAATTTCTTTAGTGTATACCTGTCTGTTAAATCATGATTATGTGTCATGTCAGCTATGATCGAGTTCGAATTAGCATGCTATTATTTAAAATGGTTTACAAAGACTAGAGACAGTCTCTTTAAAAGCCGCTCTGAGGCACACTAGTTCTAGAGACGGCCTTTGTTAGAATCCGACTCAGATTGCCTTACTATTGGAGACGGTCTCTAGAATAGGCTGTCTGAGGTTGAGAAGTTCTTGCAAGCAGTCCGAAATATTAGCCGTCTCCATCTCTTAGATGTTAGAGGCGTTTTCCTTTTTTAAACCGTCTGAGGTGTCGTATATTAGAGCCGCAAAGAAAAACTGGCTCATGTGGTGTGCTTTTAGAATCTATGCGTTTGAGCCAGAATGAGAAACCGGCTGAGACCAATGGGCAGTTGACGTCTCTAAGTAACGTGTTTATACTAGTGAATTGGGTAAAAAAAGACAATCGAATGCTAGTACCAACGTTCTAAAGCCATATTTATTCTAGAAGGAGATGCGAATACAAGATACTTCCATGGTGTGGACAATGGTAGACACCATAAGAAAATTATTCATTCTCTAATACAGGATATAGGTATGATTGAGGGGCATGAAAAACTCAACACATATATTAAAAATTACTATAAAGATCTATTTGGGGCTCTAGAGGATGGTTCCTTCTTGATGGATGAGTCCTGAATAGATGGTATACCCCAGGTTTTCGTGGAAGAAAATAACTTTCTAACTTCTCCTTATACTAAGGAGGAAGTCACAAAAGCGGTTTTCCAAATGGAATACAACAAAGCACCAGGTATGGATGGCGTTCCAGCATAATTTACCAAAATTTCTAGGAAGTCATCAAGGGTGATCTTCTAGATTTGTTTGGATTTCTTCATGTTGGGCAACTAGACTTGTTTATGCTGAATTTTGGCAAGATTATTTTAATACCTAAGGTTAATGAGGTAGAAAGGATACAACAATATCGTCCAATATGTTTTCTTTAAAATGTTCACTTATGTTGCCACGATCAGTCTAAATTCGGTTGGTGACCATGTAGTTCATCCTTCTCAGACTGCCTTTATGCAAGGAGAAACATGCTCGATGGTCTAGTAATTCTGCATGAAATAGTACACGAACTACATAGTAAAAATTTGAATGTGCTATTGTTTAAGATTGATTTCAAGAAGGCTTTTCAGAGGAGTGGTGAGTGATACGTTGCAAAACGTATCTATAATTTTCGATGTTCCATGCTTGTTTTATATCTATTTTATTATGTTTTGTCCATACTTTGGAGTATTTTTATACACTTTATAGGACTAACCTATTAAATAAATGCCACAGTGCCAGTTGCCTGTTTTTTTGCTGTTTTTGGTACCAGAAAAGTCAGAAAATGAATATTCTTGGAATTGGACGGGACAAAAGCTAAAGTCAGTATTTCACCGAGGGGAACATGGAGCCAGAAGACGAGACAGAGAAGGGCCTCGAGGGGGACACACCCCCTGGTCGCGCGTCCTGGCCTGGCCCGCGCTTGGGGGGGTGCAGCCGCCTTGGGCACCCCGTCGACCTCTCCTTTCGCCTATAAGAAGCCTTCGATGCAGAAACCCTAAGTAGCCGATCAAAATTCCACGAAAGAGTTTGTAGCCGATCAAAATTCCACGAAAGAGTTTGTAGCCGCCGCCATCTCCATCCCTAGATCGGTAGGGATCTGAAGCTCTTCCCGGCACCCTGCCGGAGGGGAGAGATCACCCTGGAGGCCTTCTTCATCACCATGACTGCCTCTGGTGTGGTGCGTGAGTAGTTCATCCCTGGACTATGGGTCCATGTAGTAGCTAGATGGTTTGTTCTCCTCCTTTGTGCCACCATGTTTAGATCTTGTGAGCTTCGTTCATGATCAAGATCATCTATTTGTAATACTACATGTTGTGTTTGCGGGCATCCGATGGATACTGAGATGCTATTTCAGATTGATTATTGATTCTATCATGTCTTTGTTATTTGTGATCTTGCATGCTTTCCGTTGTTAGTAGCTATCTTGGCCGAGTAGATGCTAGCAACTCCAAGAGGGAGTATTTATGCTCGATAGTGGGTTCATGCCTCTAGGAATCTGGGGAAGTGATAGAGATCTCTAAGGTACTAGATGTGTTGTTGCTACTAGGGAGAAAACAACAATCCTTTATTCATAAAACAATTATATTGTTTACTTTACACACTTTGCTTAATGCAATTATCTGTTGCTTGCAACTTAATACTGGAGGGGGTTCGGATGATAACCTGAAGGTGGATTATTAGTCATAGATGCAGTTGGATTACAGTCTATGTATAATGTTGTAATGCCCAATCAAATCTCATAGGAGTCAAGATGATAAGTATATGCATGTATGTTTTCTCGATGTTTGTCAATTGCCCCGTTGTAATTAATGGGTTCGTAGCATGGAAAACAAAAAAATTCTATCGCAATAACGAACAAAACCCAGATCTAATCTAGATAAAAGCCAAGATCTAATCTATTAGACATGTGCAACAAGATAGATCTGTACTAACCCTTGTAGATCCAAAAGCCTTGTGCGAGAACGGATCTCGTGGTTGATGTAGTCGATCACTTGCCGATCTCAAGATCGAGTAGACGATCCTTCGGCGGCGTTAAAACTGCTTCCATGATCGGTCATGCGTCTTGGTCGGCGGACCTTCCTCTCCCTATTCATGAAAGCAGCGGAGGTAGTAGATCTCTCCACGAATCCCAGCCTGACGGCATGGTGGTGGTGGTGGAGTAGAGAATTCAGGGCTTCGCCTAAGCCAAAGCAGGAAGGAGGGAGAGGAGAGGCTAGGCTAGAGTTTGATTGGGGCAGGGGTGGCGCCCCCACCCCTCTATTTAAAGGAGGAGGCGCCATGGGAGGGGGAGTCCTAGTAGGACTCCCCTCCCTCCGTGGCCGGCGGATTGGGCGGGGGGGAGGAGTCCTCCTCCCCACTACCTGTGTCTTGCCCTACAAGGATTCCTTGATCCTTTCTTGGTTTTCAAGCAAACTCAAGAAATCTTCTAGAACCTTCCTAACATTCCAAAACCTTCTAGAATCCTAGAATCCCCATACAAATACTCCGGAACATTTTAGAAAATGATCCCCAATATATGAATCTTATTCTCCGGACAATTCGGATCTCCTCGTGATGTCCCGGATCCAATCCGAGACTCAACAACATTCGGTCTCCAACGCACATTCCACATCTATTAAAACAACTTGAACCTTAATGTGTCACCCTACGGTTCGTGAATATGCGAACATGATGGAGACACCTCTCCATCAATAACCATCAGCGGATCTGGAGATCTATAACGGCTCCACATACTCAATGATGACTCGTGATCGATAGAACCATTAACATCTGAAACCAATTCCCTTTGTCACATTCGATATTCTACTTATCCGGGTTTGATCGGTATCTCCATACCTAGTTCTACCTCGTTCTTGATAAGTACTCTTTACTCGTTCCGTGTTATGTCATCCCTTGTGACCTAGTCACATGCTTGCAAGCTAACTAACTAGATGACATTCCATAGAGAGGGCCCGAGCATATCTATCCGTCATATGGATGGACAAATCCCAATCTTGGTCCATGTGCTTCAACACATACTTTCAGAATACCCAATGACACCTTTATAACCACCTAGTTACGAAGCGGTGTTTGATGTCATCAAAGTACCCATTCGGTGATGGTGATTAACATAACCTCATGGTCGAAGGATTAGGTTACTATGCATTTGAAAGCTTATAGAAATACGAACTTAATGACTTGATCTTATGCTACGCTTACTATGGGTGTGTGTCCATCACATCATTCTCCTAATGATATAACCTTGTTATTAATGACATCCAATGTCCATGATAAGGAAACCATGATCATCTATTAATCAACAAGCTAGTTCAACAAGAGGCTTACTAGGGACTCTTTTATGTTTACAAAACACACATGTATTAGTGTTTCCTTATAATACAATTATAGCATGGGATGCAAACATTCATCATAAACACAAAGATATAATAATAACCACTTTTATTATTGCCTCTTGGGCATATCTCCAACAGTCCCCCACTTGCACTAGAGTCAATAATCTAGATTACATGGTAATATACCTAACACCCATGGCATTCTGGTGTTGGTCATGCTTTGCTCTAGGGAGAGGTTTAGTCAACGGATCTGCCATATTCAGATTAGTGTGTACTTTGCAAATCTTTATGTCACCATCTCGGACATACTCGCGAATAGCATGGAAACGTAGCTTGATGTGCTTCAGCTTGCTATGTGACCTTGGATCCTGTGCATTAGCTCTGGCACCTGTGTTGTCACAGTAGATGGCCATCGGGTTCAACGCACTAGGAACCACGCCAAGTTCAGTAATGAACTCCTTCATTCATATGGCTTCTTGTGCAGCCTCCGAAGCAGCTATGTATTCCGATTCAGTTGAAGATTTCGCCACAATGCTTTGCTTAGCACTCCTCCAGCTCACTGCAGCACCATTCAAAATAAATACGTATCCAAAGTGTGACTTCGAGTCATCTGGATCGGTGTTCCAACTAGCATCAGTGTAACCGTTTACAACAAGCTGTTCATCACCTCCATAAGAAAGAACCATATCCTTAGTCCTATTCAGGTACTTTAGGATATTCTTGACCGCTGTCCAGTGCTCCATTCCAGGATCACTTTGATATCTGCTAGTCAAACTAACAGCATGTGCTATATCCGGTCTTGTACATAGCATGGCATACATGATAGAACCTATGGCCGAGGCATAGGGAATATTATTCATCTTCTCTCTATCTTCTGCCGTAGCTGGACTTTGAGTCTTACTCAAGGTCTTACCTGACAACATGGGGACGAACCCTTTCTTGCTCTCTTCCATTCTAAACTTCTTTAGAACTTTGTCTAAGTATGTACTTTGTGAAAGAGCTATTAGGCGTCTTGATCTATCTCTATAAATCTTGATGCCTAGAATATATGCTGCTTCGCCAAGATCCTTCATTGAAAAACTATTATTCAAATAGGTTTTGACGCTATTAAGAAGTTCTACATTATTCCCAATCAACAATATGTCATCTACATATAGTACTAGGAATGCTACAGAGCTCCAGCTCACTTTCTTGTAAATACAAGCTTCTCCATAAGTTTGTATAAATCCAAAGATTTTGATTACTTTATCAAAACGTTGATTCCAACTCTGGGATGCTTGCTTCAGTCCATAAATAGAGCGATGAAGTTTGCATACCTTGTCAGCATCTTTAAGATCGACAAAACCCTTGGGTTGTACCATATACAACTCTTCCTCAATGTCACCATTAAGGAACGTCGTTTTGACATGCATCTGCCAAATCTCATAATCGAAATATGCAGCAATTGCTAACAAAATCCTCACAGACTTTAGCTTCGCTACTGGTGAGAAAGTCTCAACATAGTCAACTCCTTGAATTTGTTGGAACCCTTTCGCGACAAGTCGATCTTTATAGACAGTAACATTACCATCAGCATCTATTTTTTCTTTTGAAAATCCTGTTGGGTCCGCAGCATAGAAAACAAAAATTTTCCTACGGTGTGAATTACACGCCAAGATCTATCTATTAGGTACAAAGCAACGGGTGGACATACATCCAACGAGAACTTACCCTCGTAGACAACGAGCTTTGTTAACGAGTAGGAACTCGTGGTTGATGTAGTCGTGCACTTGCCGATCTCAAGATGGTGATGAAGTCCAGCAGGTCCCGGCCCAGACGTGCATCAGATCCAGCTCCAGCACCACCAAGTCCAGCACCGCAAAGCAGCGGTGCATCCGTGATCGCACACACGTCCGGTACCCCGACAACCTCCGTCCCTCGCTCCAGCAAAGCAGCGGAAGCAGCAACTCCTTTCCAGATAAAGCCACCGGGAACATGTATCTCGCTAATCCTAGACCATGGGGAATAGTACTAGAGGGGGAGAGCGTTCCTTCACAAGGAGGTGTGTGTGAGAAGTGAGGAGGGGATGTCCTTTTATAGGAGGAGGGGGGTGCCCCTCCTTCATGGCCGGCGCATGGAGGAGGTGACTCTTCACCTCCTCCATTCATGTGGTGGTAACTCCCTCCACATAAATTTGCCCCTTCATATTCTCTTTTAAAGTCTCCACTTTAAATGCATTAAATTTCTCCAAATTTAATGCTCTCTCATTTAATAAAACTCTTTTATTATTTTTATTCAGAATTTTGTCAATTACTTTAATTAACAAACATTCACATAAAACCCCCTGCAACATTTCAATATTACATGCAGAACCAATTTCAGCAATTTCACCCGAAACAGTTTCGGTGTCTATTGAAATAATTCCAGCGCTTTCTTAAATCTTTATCTGAAACATATTTGCTCCAAATGGTGTCGGTATCCCTTAAGTGTGTCACCCTACGGTTCGCGAATAATGCAGACATGATCGAGACCCCTCTCCGATCAATAATCAGTAGCGGGACCTGGAGATCCATACTGACTCCTACACATTCAACGATGACTTTTGTGATAGCAATTATCAAGATACTCTTCCGATGTTAGCAATTAACATGATCTCATGGTCTAAGGATAAAGATTACTTCGTATGATGTTATAGCAATATAAACATAATGACTTTGATCGTAATGCTATACTTCGGATGAATGTTCATCACATCATTCCACCAATGGTGTGACCTTGTTATTAAGAACATCCAATGTCCATGATCAGGAAACCTTGATCATCTTGTTAATCAACAAGCTAGTCTATAAGAGAGGCATGACTAGGAACCCTTTTTGTTTATTAAACACACATGTATTGATGTTTCTGAATCAATACAATTCTAGCATGTAAAATAAACATTTATCATAAACATGGAATAAGATAATAACCACTTTATTATTGCCTCTCGGGCATATTCCCTTCAGTCTCCCACTTGCACTAGAGTCAATAATCTAGTTTGAAAAACTTTGCGTATTGAACACCTGTGGCTTTCTGGTGTTGCATATACACTATTGCTAGTGGTTAACATAATCTCCGGATGTGACAGTTTCAGATCTGTGTGTATTTGCATGTCTTTTGCGTCTCTACGCATTACTCATTCTCAAATGAGATGGCATTGTATAAATTTGGTCCTCTGGTGAGACCTTTAGTTCATTCGGCTCAAAATATGTTGATATTATTGTCACACAATATATCTTCATAGTATTAGCCCACTTTGAACCACACCTAGTTTGATAACAAACTACGTAACACAAATGCCCTCCTTTGCTGCTACTATAGCAGTCATATACTTAGCCTTTTGTTGTAGTATCTGTCACAATGTCTCAACTTTGGAACTCATCCAAATCCATCATGGAACATCCTTTCCATTACATTGTGCCACCCATAGTCTAAATTGAGATAAATTTAATTTGTGTCTTGTGACAAAACTAGTATCAATGTAACACTTTACAATGAACTACCTTTAACTATTTGTCACTTATACATGATATATTCTTAGTTCTTCCAAAGCTCATAAGAATATCTTTACTATTGTCCAATGATCATCTTATGAATCATTCTGGAATATGCTCATAACATTTAGAGCATAGGACATTCTGGATATATACATATCATGGTATAATCGATCAGAATCTTCATGTGATTTTACTCACCAAGTGTTGAAACACTTGAATCTGAATACAATTCTTTCCATGCAGCAAGAACCTTTCTTGTTGTTTCCATATTGAACCCTTTCAATATCTCATATTGAACCCTTTCAATATCTTATATATGTATGTCTAGCACAACCATATTAGCGCCTTAATCCATCCATATAGATATTGATGCCTAATATTCTGGGTTTGCCTAAGTCTTTCATCAAAATCTTATTTTAATGAAATCCTTAACTTGTGTCAATCCAAGATACATCATTTCCAATCAACAATATGTCCTCTACATAATGTATTAGAAATATGTCTCAGCGCTCCCACTTAATTTCTTGCAAATGCAAGCATCTTCATCATCTCCGATGAATTAAAACTCTTTTAACAGTTTCATCATGGTGAAGATTCCAACTCCGCTATGGTTACTTCAACTATTGAAGTTTACATGCCCTTTTAGCACCCTTTGAATTAACAAAACCCTTCGGACCATGTCATGTACATGTCCTAGGTTACCGTTCTATTAGAAGAACCTTGTTTTGTTTATTCAACTACCATATACCAAATTATATGTAGTGGTTGCTACATTAATCCATCAAGACTATATATCGCTATGAAAGATCATATCTTGTCATAGTCAACTCCTTGAACATTGCCGTAAACTTCTTTCCGACATGTCGACTATTTCATAGATGTCAAACATCCATGTCTATTTCTTTATAGATCCAAACACGACCGATAGGCTTCACGCCTTTCCGGAGGGTCTTCCAAGTTCAGAAACTTGATTTCTCGTGTATGGATACTATCATGGATTCTGTGACTTCTAGTCATTTTATGGAGTCAGGGCCCATCATCGCTTCTTTGCATGTAGTCAGTTCATCATTGTCAAAACAATGACGACTTGCTTATCAAATCTTACTATTTGATTCTTACCGACCCACACGGTTCTATAGGAACTTTAATCTCCGAGATCACACCTTCTGTAATCACGAGAGCCATGAGCATTGTGGCCGTCACCGGGACATTTCTGGCGCTGCGCTACTTAGCACATATAGCTAAGGTTCAACAACCTTATCAAAGTTCTATTGTCCTCCCACTTAACTTTTCACGAAAAGTTCCTTCTCAAGAAACTTGACGTTCCAAGCGACAAACTCTTTTGTCCTTGGTGTTATGGAGAAATTCCCAACAAATTCTTTGGGATAACCTACAAAGACGTGCTTATCCGACTTTGGTTGTAAACATTTTACTTATGCATAGCATACCAAAATTTAAGAATAGACAATTCGGGTTTTATCCCAAACCATAACTCATATGGTGTCATTTCAACGGATCACGATGGTGCTCTTTTCAGTGTAAAAGCGGTAGTCTCTAAAGCTTCAATCCTTAAAACATAATGGCAGTTTTATAAATGACACCTTTGATCTCACCATGTCAAACATGGTTTGATTTCATCTCTCGAATATGCCATACTCCTACGGTTTATCGGGAAACACAAATCATGGACCAATTCCTCAAGTCTTAGGTGTTTTTGCTAAACATGTAACTCAAATATCTTCCTTTATGATCGAATCATAAACTCTTTATTTTCTTGTTACAATGATTTTTCACTTCATCTTGAAAGTCTTTGAACAACTTTCAAATGTTTCATACTTCTTCCTTATTAAGTAAATATACAGATATATTCACTCAAATTCTTGAAGAAAGCATATGAAGCAAAAAGATCCATCGCATATGGCTACACATAATGGACTATGCACATCAGCATGCACAATTTCCAATAAGCTAGTCATCCGTTCCTCTCTGGCCTATGGACGGAGTTTCAATTATCTCGAGGAAAGTCTCACATGCGTCAATTGATCAAAATCAAGGACTCCAAAATTCCATCAACATGGAGTTTCTTCGTGTTTTCTTTCAAATATAATTCAAACAGCGATGTCACTTCATAAGTGATCTTTCAATCATTTGTCTTGCGACATTTTAGCAATAGTGTTTATGGATGTGATTTCTCCAACTA
Organism: Avena insularis; assembly: GCA_023614405.1. Lineage (NCBI taxonomy): Eukaryota > Viridiplantae > Streptophyta > Magnoliopsida > Poales > Poaceae > Avena > Avena insularis. Next base: position 8,734,806 of record CM042686.1, on the reverse strand, counting down.
GACTTGTAAAAGTTCATCCATCCTTTATGGAATACGGTAATTATTTGAACAACCATTGTTCTCAAAATAACGGAACAAAATAACAATTATTTAAACAAATCTTGAAGGCTTGGTTTGATGACAACGAAAAACACAATTATTAGTGTAGTAAACATTTTACTTACATCTTCTATTCATCCTTATCATGACAACTTTCATGATCAAGCTACTATAGCCTATAAGGAAGAATCGCGAGTATAATATCAGTTCCCAAAATCTTTTTGGTAGATTCGGATGCCTAGCATCTCCATCCTTCACAAATTCTCATACAATATGAGAACATGTATTTTGCTAAATTATACTCTATCATAAAGCAACCAAAAACATTGTTTCAGATATCACAATATCTTTCACACATGATGGTTTCTGAAACAATTTCCAGCTCCAATATAATCTTGATATTAAAACAACCTTTTGAATATCAATAATCATGGAGGCAAACATTGGAATTCTTACTCTTGATTTAATACTACTTATTAAACTTCATGGAGTAAATAGAGTTTGCTGAAAGTTTGCAATAGGACTTATAAACTTTAAATTGACATTCAAAACAATACGATACCGGTTCGTAAAGTAAATATCCAGAATTCTGTAGTTCTATTATCTCAAATAAAAACTAAGCCTAAGGTAGAAAACGAATGCCAATGACTACAACAAACTATGCAAATTCACTTTGATTTAGTTTATGACAAATTGAGTTCGACTAATCCAAATTAGAAATGAACTCCCACTCAAAAACGACATCCCTCGTGCCTTTTTGGTGATTACATGAACCAAATCCACTACACCAAGTCCGATCATCACGTGAGTCGGTGTAGCTTCAAAGGCGAGCATCAATATGGTCATCACATCAACTATGTGACTCATGCTTAACCTTTCGGTCCGTGTTCCGAGGCCATGTCTATACATGCTAGGATCGCCAAGTAAGAACCTTAGTATTCGCGTGTGTAAAACTGTCTTACACCCGTTGCATGAAAGTGTAGAGTTGAGAACACCCGATCATCACGTGATGTCTCGAAACACGATCCTTAGAATGGTGCATACTTAAGGAAGAACACATTTTTATCTTGATATCTAAAAGAGGGATCATCTTACAATGCTACAGAAAGCGCCAAACTAGCAGTATAAGATGCTAACATCTAATGTGTAAAGTGAGATGATATGGTCCATGCATTTGATCTCTATCACTTGCATCATGGTATGATCTCTATCATTCCTTTGTGTGTAAGGCCAAGGTCTATGGAACTTACACGTTGAGTGTGTTGTAAGAGTATCTGTCATACATCTACTTACAACAATACCATATCAAGACACTAGACCAGCAACGATCTAAACTAGACGCCTCTAATTTATCAATTGCAAGTTTTACGTGGATTAGGGCTTTCGGAGATAGAACAGTTCTTACCTACGAACATGAACCACAACGAGGATAACTAAGTTATTAGCAACTCGTTGTAAATCAGATATTGACTATAGTAGGAGAGACAGACACCCGCCAGCCACTTATGCAAAACTAGTTGCATGTCAGTCGTGGAACCGGTCTCATGTACGATGACATGTAAGGTTGGTCCGGGCCGCTTCATCCCACTATGCCACCAATATCCAAAATACATAGAAGATGCAATAACATGATCATCATCGCCCACATATCAACATATGTGTACTACCCGTGCTAAGCACCTACGCATAGATCAGGCTCTGATACCATTGTTGGGTCCGCAGCATAGAAAACAAAAAATTTCCTACGGTGTGAACTACACGCCAAGATCTATCTATTAGGTACAAAGCAACGGGTGGACATACATCCAACGAGAACTTACCCTCGTAGACAACGAGCTTTGTTAACGAGTAGGAACTCATGGTTGATGTAGTCGTACACTTGCCGATCTCAAGATCGTGATGAAGTCCAGCAGGTCCGGCTCCAGCACGTCCATTAGATCCAGCTCCAGCACTACCAAGTCCAGCACCGCAAAGCAGCGGTGCATCCGTGATCACACACACGTCCGGTACCCCGACAACCTCCGTCCCTCGCTCCAGCAAAGCAGCGGAAGCAGCAACTCCTTTCCAGATAAAGCCACCAGGAACATGTATCTCGCTAATCCGAGACCATGGGGAATAATACTAGAGGGGGAGAGAGATCCTTCACAAGGAGGTGTGTGTGAGAAGTGAGGAGGGGATGGCCTTTTATAGGAGGAGGGGGGTGCCCCTCCTTCATGGCTGGCGCATGGAGGAGGTGACTCTTCACCTCCTCCATTCATGTGGTGGTAACTCCCTCCACATAAATTTGCCCCTTCATATTCACTTTTAAAGTCTCCACTTTAAATGCATTAAATTTCTCCAAATTTAATGCTCTCTCATTTAATAAAACTCTTTTATTATTTTTATTCAGAATTTTGTCAATTACTGTAATTAACAAACATTCACATAAAACCCCCTGCAACATTTCAATATTACATGCAGAACCAATTTCAGCAATTTCACCCGAAACAGTTTCGGTGTCTATTGAAATAATTCCAGCGCTTTCTTAAATCTTTATCTGAAACATATTTGCTCCAAATGGTGTCGGTATCCCTTAAGTGTGTCACCCTACGGTTCATGAATAATGCAGACATGATCGAGACCCTCTCCGATCAATAATCAGCAAGGACACGGAGATCCATCGACTCCTACACATTCAACGATGACTTTTGTGATCGTGAGAACCTTTAACGCTAGTAACTAAATCCCTTTGTCCCGCGATATATTACATGTCCTAGATTCGATCATCGGTATCTCCATACCTAGTTTGATCTAGCATCTTGACATGCACTCTTTTCTCGTTCCCGTGATATAACATTCTAGTGATCACATCACTTGCTTGCAAGCTATTTCAATGTGATATCACTGAGAGGGCCCAGAGTATATCTATCCGTCATCGGGATTGACAAATTCCACTCTTGATCCATGAGCCTCAACATAACACCTTCGGAATACCCGAACCCATCTTTATATTCACCCTGTTACGGTGTGACGTTTGATGTTATCAAGATACTCTTCTGGTGTTAGCAATTAACATGATCTCATGGTCTAAGGATAAAGATTACTTCGTATGATGTTATAGCAATATAAACATAATGACTTTGATCGTAATGCTATTCTTCGGATGAATGTTCATCACATCATTCCACCAATGGTGTGACCTTGTTATTAAGAACATCCAATGTCCATGATCAGGAAACCTTGATCATCTTGTTAATCAACAAGCTAGTCTATAAGAGAGGCATGACTAGGAACCCTTTTTGTTTATTAAACACACATGTATTGATGTTTCTGAATCAATACAATTCTAGCATGTAAAATAAACATTTATCATAAACATGGAATAAGATAATAACCACTTTATTATTGCCTCTCGGGCATATTCCCTTCAAATCCATTTGTTCTCGACAGCCTTACGGCCATCCGGTAAGTCCACAAAGTCCATACTTGGTTTTCGTACATGGATCCCATTTCAGATTTCATGGCTTCTAGCCATTTGTCGGAATCTGGGCTCACCATAGCTTCTTCATACGTCGCAGGGTCATCAGTGTTGTCCACCAACATGACGTTCAAGCCAGAGTCATACCAATCGGGAGTGGTACGAACCCTCATTGACCTACGAGGTTCTGCAGTAACTTCGTTCGAAGTTTCATGATCACCATCATTAGCTTCCTCTCCAATTGTTGTAGGCGGCACAAAAACATCTTCCGGTGCTGCGCTACTCTCAACTCCGAGAGAAGGTTCAATAACCTCGTCGAGTTCTACTTTCCTTCCAGTCACTTCCTTCGAGAGAAACTCCTTCTCAAGAAAGGATCCATTCTTGGCAACGAAAACTTTGCCTTCGAATCTATGATAGAAGGTATACCTAATTGTTTCTTTAGGGTATCCTATGAAGGCGCATTTCTCCGCTTTGGGTTCAAGCTTATCAGGTTATAATTTCTTTACATACGCTTCGCAACCCCAAACTTTAAGGAACGACAACTTAGGTTTCTTACCAAACCACAATTCCTACGGTGTCGTTTCAACGGATTTAGATGGTGCCCTATTTAAAGTGAATGTGGCTGTCTCTAATGCATAGCCCCAAAACGATAGCGGTAAATCTGTAAGAGACATCATAGACCGAACCATATCTAAGAGAGTTTGATTACGACATTCGGACACACCATTACGCTGTGGTGTTCCCGGCGGTGTCAATTGCGAAAGTATTCCACATTTCTTTAAATGCATGCCAAACTCATAACTTAGATATTCACCTCCGCGGTCAGAACGCAGAAACTTAATCTTCTTGTTACGATGATTTTCCACTTCACTTTGAAATTCCTTAAACTTCTCAAAAGTTTCGGACTTATGTTTCATAAAGTAGACATACCCATATCTACTTAAGTAATCCGTGAAAGTGAGAACATAACGATATCCACCACGCGACGCTACACTCATTGGACCGCACACATCGGTATGTATTATTTCCAATAAGTCTGTAGCTCGCTCCATTATTCCAGAGAATGGAGTCTTAGTCATTTTTCCCATTAGACATGCTTCGCATCTTTCAAGTGATTCAAAATCAAGTGATTCAAAATCAAGTGATTCAAGAAGTCCATCAGAATGGAGTTTCTTCATACGCTTCACTCCAATGTGACCAAGACGACAGTGCCACATGTATGTAGAATTATCATTCAATTTTATTCGTTTAGCATCTATGTTGTGAACATGTATATCACTACTATCGAGATTTAATAAGAATAAACCATTTATCTCAGGTGCATTGCCATAAAAGATATTACTCATATAAATCGAACAACCTTTATTCTCAGACTTAAAAGAGTAACCGTCTCGCAATAAACAAGATCCAGATATAATGTTCATGCTTAACGCAGGCACCAAATAACAATTATTTAAATTTAAAACTAATCCCGATGGTAGATGTAGAGGGAGCGTGCCGACGGCGATCACATCAACCTGGGAGCCATTTCCAACGCGCATCGTCACCTCGTCTCTCGCCAGTCTTCGTTTATTCCGCAGCTCCTGTTTCGAGTTACAAATATGAGCAACCGAACCAGTATCAAATACCCAGGCACTACTACGATTACTAGTAAGATACACATCAATAACATGTATATCAAATATACCTTTCTTCTTGATGTTGCCGTTCTTCAGATCCGCCAAGTACTTGGGGCAGTTACGCTTCTAGTGACCAGCACCCTTGCAGTAGAAGTATTCAGTTTCAGGCTTAGGACCAGCCTTGGGCTTCTTAGCAGGTGCGGCAGCTTTCTTGCCGTCCTTCTTGAAGTTGCCATTTTTCTTAGGCTTGCCCTGTTTCTTGAAATTGGTGGTCTTATTGACCATCAACACTTGGTGCTCCTTCTTGATCTCCACTTCAGCAGTTTTCAGCATGGACGATAGTTCAGGCAACGTCTTGTTCATGCAAAGGCATATTGTAGTTCATCACAAAGTTCTTATAACTTCGGTGGCGTGATTGGAGGACACGGTGAATCCCTAACTCATTAGGAATCGTTATCCCCAACTCTTGGAGCTTGTTTGCGTTTAGACATGGTGAGCACATGCTCGCTGATGGAGCTTCCTCTTCCATCTTACAGATTAAAGAACTTTTCGAGGCCTCATAGCTCTCCACTGCGTGAGTCTCAAAAATGAGCTTGAGCTCCTTAATGATCTCGAGCGGTCGTGGTGCTCAAAGAACTTCGAGCTCGCTTTCTAAACCGTACAGGATGGCACACTGAACTGTGGAGTAATGATTTTTCCGAGTGGCGTAAACATTCTTTACGTCATCGATGGCATCTTCTGCAGGTGGGTCACCTAGCGGTGCTTCGAGCACATAGGTCAACTGACCAGCCCTAAGGACAATCTTCAGACCACGGAGCCAGTCCGTGAAGTTGCTTCCATTGTTCTTAAGCTTTTCTTTCTCTAGGAACGCATTGAAATTGATGGAGAGGTTCGCCATAATCTACAACAAATTTGCAAGTAGTTTAGACTAAGTTTATGATAAATTGAGTTCAATTTTAATTCTTAAATTAACTAGGTGAACTCCCACTCAAAACAACATCCCTCACATTGTCTTAGTGATTACACAAACCAAGTCCACTACACCAAGTCCGATCTTCACAAGAGAAGATGTAGTTTCATCGGCGAACAATCTTCATGTTCATCATATCACTTATATGATTCATGCTCTACCTTTCGGTATTCCGTGTTCCGAGACCATGTCTGTACATGCTAGGCTCGTCAAGATTAACCTTAGTTTCCGCATGTGCAAATCTGGCTTGCACCTGTTGTATGCACACGTAGAATCTATCACATCCGATCATCACGAGATGCTTCGAAACGACGAGTCTTAGCAACGGTGCCAACTAAGGATGAACACTTTATTACTTGATATTTAGTGAGAGGGATCATCTTATAATGCTACCGTCACGATCTAAGCAATACAAGATGCATAAAGGATTAACATCACAGGCAATTCATAATTAGTGTGATATGATATGGCCCTTTCTTCTTATGCCTTTGATCTCCATCTCCAAAGCAAGGACATGATCTCCATCATCACCAGCATTGAGTCAAGGTTAGTGGTGCCGCTTCATGGTTGTCCATCATCACTAGCAACTATTACAACTACTTGGAATAAAGCTATTACAAGATGAATAGACACGCAGGTCTTAACAGAATTAAAGACAACCATTAGGCTCCTGCCGGTTGCCATATTACAACAAGGATCATTGCATACATCAAATATAATCACAATCACATGATGGCCATACCACATCACAAAACCCCTGCAAAAACAAGTTAGACGCCTCTAATTTTCTTTGCATGTTTTACGTGGTTTGGGGCTTTCGAATAAGAACGGATCTTACCTATGAAACTGAACCACCACGTTGATACAAGTGCTATCAAGTGCAAAGTGTAAATTGGATCTATACTATGGTGGGAGAGACAGACACCCGCAAAGCCACTGTGCAAAGCAAGTTACACGTCAAGCGTGGAGCAAGTCTCATGTGCGATGACATGTAAGGTTAGCCCGAGCCGCTTCATCCCACCATACCGCAAGATGCAAAGTACACAAAGCAAAAGACGACACGAGCACCAACACCCACAAAACCATTGTGTTCTACTCGTGCAACAGATCTATGCATAAACCTGGCTCTCATACCACTAATGGGTTCGTAGCATGGAAAACAAAAAATTTCTATCGCAAGAACGAACAAAACCCAGATCTAATCTAGATAAAAGCCAAGATCTAATCTATTAGACATGTGCAACGATATAGATCTGTACTAACCCTTGTAGATCCGAAAGCCTTGTGCGAGAACGGATCTCGTGGTTGATGTAGTCGATCACTTACCGATCTCAAGATCGAGTAGACGATCCTTCCGACGCCGCGTTCCGGCAGCACTTCCGCAGTCGGTCACACGTGCGGAGTCGAAGCAGACCTTCCTCTCCATGTTCCAGCAAGCAGCGGAGGTAGTAGATCTCTCCACGGAATCCCAGCAGCACGACGGCATGGTGGTGGTGGTGGAGTAGAGAATTCTGCAGGGCTTCGCCTAAGCCAGAGCAGAGGGAAGGAGGAGGAGAGAGGCGGCTAGGGTTTGAGGATTGAAGGGGGCAAGGGGTTGGCGCCCCCACCCCTCTATTTAAAGGAGGGAGGCGCCATGGGAGGGGGAGTCCTAGTAGGACTCCCCTCCCTCCTTGGCCGGCGGATTGGGAAGGGGGGAGGAGTCCTCCTTCCCCACTACTCCTTGTCTTGCCCTACAAGGATTCCTTGATCCTTTCTTGGTTTTCAAGCAAACTCCAAGAAATCTTCTAGAACCTTCCGGAACATTCCGAAACCTTCTAGAATCCCCATACAAATACTCCGAAACATTTCCTAACTTAGAAAATGATCCCCAATATATGAATCTTATTCTTCGGACAATTCCGGATCTCCTCATGATGTCCCGGATCGAATCCGAGACTCCGAACAACATTCGGTCTCCAACGCACATTCCATATCTACTTAAAACAACTGCAAATCTTAAGTGTGTCACCCTACGGTTCGTGAATATGCAGACATGATGGATACACCTCTCCGATCAATAACCATCAGCGGGATCTGGAGATCCATAACGGCTCCCACATACTCAACGATGACTTTGTGATCGATAGAACCATTAACATACGAAACCAATTCCCTTTGTCACGCGATATTCTACTTATCCGAGGTTTGATTATCGGTATCTCCATACCTAGTTCTACCTCGTTACTGATAAGTACTCTTTACTCGTTCCGTGTTATGTCATCCCTTGTGACCTAGTCACATGCTTGCAAGCTAACTAGATGACATTCCACCGAGAGGGCCCAGAGCATATCTATCCGTCATATGGATGGACAAATCCCAATCTTGGTCCATGCGCTTCAACACATACTTTCAGAATACCCAATGACACCTTTATAACCACCTAGTTACAAAGCGGTGTTTGATGTCATCAAAGTACCCATCCGATGATGGTGATTAACATAACCTCATGGTCGAAGGATTAGGTTACTATGCATTTGAAAGCTTATAGCAATACGAACTTAATGACTTGATCTTATGCTACGCTTACTATGGGTGTGTGTCCATCACATCATTCTCCTAATGATATAACCTTGTTATTAATTACATCCAATGTCCATGATCAGGAAACCATGATCATCTATTAATCAACAAGCTAGTTCAACAAGAGTCTTTCTAGGGACTCTTTTATGTTTACAAAACACACATGTATTATTGTTTCCTTATAATACAATTATAGCATGGGATGCAAACATTCATCATAAACACAAAGATATAATAATAACCACTTTTATTATTGCCTCTTGGGCATATCTCCAACAGTAATTTGTTCACCCAACATGTCATCTATCTTAAGGAGAATCACCACTAGTGAACTATGGACCCCGGTCCATTCTTTTACCATCAATCTACAAAGCTATTTACTGTTTTGTATTTACTTTCTGCAAGAAATTAGTATCTTCCACACAATATGTTTAATCCTTTGTTTTCAGCAAAACCGATGAGATTGACAACCTCACTATAATTTGGGGGCAAAGTTTTGTGGTTGTGTTGTGCAAGATTCCAAGTTGGAAAGAACACCTTGGAGGTCTTTCCTTGCTCCTACTGGTTCGATAACCTTGGTTTCATAACTGAGGGAAAACTTGTTGATGTGCTCATCATACCTTCCTCTTGGGGTTCCCCAACGAGCTCTACATATTGAGTAAGCAAGACTTTTTCTGGCGCCGTTGCCGGGGAGTCAAGGACATCTTCATAAAGGGAGTCCCTTATAACCAATCTCTTTACTTTTTTTTATTTGTTTTTCTTAGTTTATTTCTTCTTTGTTTGCTTGTTTATTTATCAAAAACACACACAAAAAATTAGTTCCTACTTCAAGTTGTTTTTATGTCTAGTTCTGCTCCAATCACTATTTCATTATGGATAGCCCACTCGGTTTCCTATTTGGGAAAACTACTATCACTGCTAAGGTATTAGATGAACCACCACCTGCTAGAACCTCCATGGAAGATTTTATAAGGTATGGAGAATCTTATAAGGGTAAAGTCATGAGAGTCGTGTTAAAAAGGTTGGATCTAATTGCTAAAATTTTGCTTAAACGCCATGATATAAATTGTTGCTCTAAACAGGATACTAAACATCTTAAATTCCAATGTGGCTTTAGTAAAGAATTTGTAGTTATGAACTTTCATTGGAATAACTATATTCATCTTGGATTTGAAGAAGTAGAACAATTCGTTTTGTTTATGGGAGCTTCTAAAATAGAATCCTTCATGTCTAAAAACTATGAAACCTGTGTTGCTTGTAAAGACCTTAAAGATATGGTCTCTTCTATCCTTGATCATTTCATAGAAAATTTTAGCAATAATTCTTTCATTGATTATAAAGAGAGACTCGGTCATGCAAAAGAATGTTTCCATAATTTGGATTAGCCTATGGAAGAAGAAATTGCTGAACCTGAAAGCTCATTAGATGAAAAAGAGGAGGAGAGTGATGGACAAAAGGAGGAAGAATGGATTAGCTACCCATGCCTACCTTCTAATGAGAGTAAATCTTTATCCCTTACATTATTTGATTGTCCCCCATGCTTACCAAAGGATGATGGATGTTATGTTCCTGTGGATTCTTTTGAAATATCTACTATGGGTAAAACTTGTGATAATAATTATGCTCATGTTATCTATGATAATCCTTTATTAGTGCCTAACTTCGAAATGCATGGTACTGAAGAGCGTTGCTTAGAACATGTTTATGATAAAGCTCTAGATGAGGGTCCTATATTGGTTGATAATATTAATTGTACTACTATTAAAAATGAGATTGGAGGAGTCTTGACCTTATCTTGGAACCCCATACCTCTTGAGAATGATCAATCACCTTGTTATAAAATTGTTAAAAGTGGGTTTGAAGGTTTTAATCCCACTATTTTTGAGCTTGATAAAAATTATGTGTTTGTAGATCATGAAAATCAAGCTTTATGTGATAGTTATATTCTTGAGTTTATTCAAGAGGCTACTGAAAATTATTATGAGAGAGGAAAATATGGTTGTAAAAGTTTTCATGGTACTGAAACACCTTTCTATGTGCTGAAAGTTTTAAAGTTACTCTCGTTTTATCTTCCTATGCCTGTCACCTTGTTCTTTGTGAATTTATTTGTGTATAAGATTCCTATGCATAGGAATTGGGTGATACGTTGCTAACGTATCTATAATTTTTGATGTTCCATGCTTGGTTTTATCTACTTTCTTATGTTTTCTTCCAACTTTGGAATACTTTTCATAGACTTTCTTGGACTAACCTATTAACAAGAGCCACATTGCCAGTTGCCTGTTTTCTGCTGTTTCTGGTTCCAAAAAGTCGGAAAATGAATATTCTCGAAATTGGACCGGACAAAAGCCAAAGTCGTTATTTTCCCGGAAGATTCACGGAGCCAGAAGGAGAGACGAAGGGGGGGCACAGGGTGGCCAAACCACCCCTAGGCATGGGTCCCCCAGGCCGCGCCAGGGCATGGTGTGGGCCCCCTGGCTGCCCACCGACCTCGCCCCTTCGCCTATATATTCCTCCCGATACAGAAACCCTAAATCGTCAATCAGAAATCCACGAAAAGTTCCGCAACACCGCCACCACCGAAGGGGAGATTCGGGGGATAGAAAGTCTATGTTCCGGCACCCTGCCAGGATAGGGAAGTGCCCCCGGAGCCATCTCCATCGCCGTTGCTGATTCACATGATGAGGAGGGAGTAGTTCTCTCTCGAGGCTAAGGATTCTACCAGTAGCTATGTGTTCATCTCTCTCTATGCATGATCATATTGTGATCATGAGCTTTGTAATCAAGTAGATTTACCTTGCTACTCAAGTGCTTTAATAGATCTCTGCTCTCCCCATGTGTGTGAAGTTGATAGTGTGCACACCATGGTGGCACTTAGGCTAGAGATTACAAATACTTGTTATGAGTTATATTTGGAGTTGGATGTCTCTATGAAATTGTGGTGTTTGTTGGACCCATCTAGTACTTAAGGTGACAGTGTGGGGGGTTTTTAGATGGGAAAGATGAACTTTGAGGTGTGCTGTTATAGGCCTACCATCGATTAGAGTGTCCAACCGGAGAGTAGTTTAGAGTAGTATCATAAAGAGATGATATTTATATGAGAGTGTTCACTAGAGAATGTATGATCCCTAGGCCTTGTTTCTAAGCACTGAAACACCGTTTGCTATTAGATCTATTACATGTTTGCTTGCTTCTATCTTTATTTCAGTTTGCCTTTAGTCTCTTTCACGCCATCAAGCTATTTTCTAGCACCGTTGTCTTATATCCATACCACTTGTATTTCACTATCTCTTCGCCGAACTAGTGCACCTATACACCTGACAAGTGTATTGGGTGTGTTGGGGACACAAGAGACTTCTTGTATCTTGATTGCAAGGTTTCTTGAGAGGGGATACTAATGACCCACAAGTATAGGGGGTGTATCGCAGTATTTTCGGTAAGTAAGAGTGTCGAACCCAACGAGGAGCAGAAGGTGCTGGATAGTGGTATGGATCGGGAATTCTCTGCAAATACTTAGCAAACAGATTTTTAGGGTTTTTTGATAAAGCAAGTAAACAAAGTATGAGTAAACAAAAGACAGTAAGAATGAATGCAACAAGTGCCCCAATCCTTTATGCAGCAAAGGACAAGCCGGTTGTATTTCTATAGATGACCAAACGTTCTCGAGGACACATGGGAAGACTGTCAAGTGCTTTCGCTTCATATAGTCGATTAATCTTCTCTAGCTTGCTAAGTGTTGTGTGGGTGAACCTGTGCTAATGTACCGTCCCATCCAAGACATAATACATACTTGTGATTAAACCCCCTTGCAAACATCTGTAAGTAAAAGAAAGTAATTAAGGTAAAACCTAACCACAACTTTAAACTCTAAGACCCTTACGTCCCTTGTGCAATGGTTTCCTAACGGGGGTTCAGGTTTCTGTCACTCCGGAAACCCCTACGATTAGTAGCCAAATACACAATGCATTCCCCTAGGCCCATATAGGTGAAGTGTCATGTAGTCGACGTTCACATGACACCACTAGAAGAAGTACACCACAACTTAAATAACCATCTATTGAATCTTTCTCAACGCAACTCCACTACTAACAACAAGACTTCTCCCATGTCCTCAAGAACAAAACGAACTACTCACAAGACATCATCTGGATCATGATCAGAGATGGAATAATGATGTATAACAATCTGAACATAAACAATCATTCAATGGTTCACTCAATAGCATCAACTACAAAGAGTAATCAACACCGGGAAAGTTTCCCCTATGAACTATGCAAGATTCAACGCAATTGTTACAGCAATATGGAGATCGTGATGAGGGTGTTGATGGTGATGATAGTGGTGATGATGATGATGATGATCCCGGTGAAGTCCAGCTTGATGGTGGTGTTGATGGCGACGATCTCCCCTGTCCGGGAAGGAATTCCTCCGGCAGAAATCTGTCTGCCGGAGAGATCTTTCTCTCTCGGTGTTTTCCGCCCCGCAGAGGCGGCGGAATCTTTCTGTGGTCACTCCTCGAGTCTTAGGGTTTCGTGGGGATGATATACGCCAGAGGGGAGAGGCTGGAGTGGGCCAGGGCAGCCACACCACTCCCTGGCGCGGCCTAGGCCTGCCCGCGCCATGGGGTGGTGTGGGCCCCCTGTGGCCCACCTCCACTCCATCTTCTGGCATCCTGAGTCATCTGGAAAAATAGAATTTTCCGTATATTTTCCTGGATTTTCTGATCTTCGCGAATTTTGCGTCCAAACAGCACCTTTTCCATCGTAATCCTGGATCAGTCCATGCTCCAAAAGTCATCAACCATGCAAAAATAGATGAAATAACATAAGTATCACCTCTCAATATGAAATATATAAATGAATAATAGTGAATTAAGACATAGAATAGTGATGCAAAATGGACGTATCAACTCCCCCCAAGCTTAGACTTCGCTTGTCCCCAAGCGAAACTGAGCTCAATAAACATGACCTCAAGTTTATGGAGTGAAGAGTCGATAAAAGAATATGGACAAGAAGCATCACATTCAACAAATACATATATCATAAAAGAAGACAACTCACTATTATATAACTCAACTTGCAATGAGTAAAGGAAACACAATAAAGATACATAAAGTGAATCATAATTGGTAATGGCAAACTTAGCTCTTGGTCGAAGAATAGTTGATAATTTGCTGGAGTTCACAAATAGCTGGTTTTTCAATGAAAGCTTTAAAAGTAGTAAACATGAAGATAAGAGCAATGTGCAAAACAAGGAACATAAGAAACATGAGTGAATAAATCACCATATGAAGGAATGAAACACATCAACTCAATATACTTGCTGAGATAGAAGGGAATAGGTTTACTGACTCAACTACAAAGTAAGAGAAAGGCCCTTCGCAGAGGGAAGCAGGGATTGCAAGTCTCATAAAGAGCTCCCAAAAATTATGATACTTACTAGCTTTCATCTCTCATTGCCCCTATCATAGGCATCTTTAGGTGATTAAGGTTAAAGTGACATAACTAAGAGGATATGCTTGACAAGTTATAAGTTGAAATCTCAAGCCCCTTACTTATGAGTACCGATCCTCATGCTACTCAACTTCAGTCACGAGCAATCTCTTGTCATTGTAAATACATGAGTATCATTGAGAACCGCCAACGGGGTACCCCTTGCACATGACACAGGAGCTATCCCATAATAAAAATGACAAGGCAAGCAGACAGTGAGCATCTCAGCGATCTTTTTATTTGCTATTTGCATAGGTTTTTATTGAGGATGCTTCATAGAATGCTCACTATAGTTATGCTGCAAGTTTCCACCATGATTAAGCATGGCTTAGGCTAGCGGCCTAGGCGTTTCTCTAACACACATATAAACTCCATGATCTTACAAGTTCCACTTTTAATTCACACCGCCGGGATCCATAAGAAAAAGAACATGATATCAACTAGGTACAAGTACCAATGAAGTGTTGAAAGAGGTCCCCATGATACATGGTTCGGCTAACTTCAACTCATAAAGCGCAAGCATATACGCAACAAAGAAGGACCCAATGGTTCAAGTTTATTAAATGCAAGAAAATAAAGTGTGCCATCAAGTTCGTGAGAGCTTTAATCACTAATTTTCACATAACAAGTTTAATTTGGGAGGTAGATAAAACAGGAATTTACTTGGAATAGCAATAATGCTACTAGGTAGGTATGGTGGACACAAATGGCAAAGGTTTTGGTTTAAAGGAGGTGGATGCACGAGAAGAATACCCTCTCAGTACAGGTTTTTGGCTAGCAAGGCTGGGTAGCAAGTATAAGAGTTGAAGGAAACAAACAAACATACAAGTGATAAAAACAAACATGCAATCTTCCTTGGAAGCACAAAAGATCTTAACTAGAGAATACTAGACTTATGAGCAAATCAAGAAAGAAAGATGATAAAATTATTTTTCTTTAGAGTACTTCTATCTTTTCTTTCAACTCTCAAAAAAAGTGTGCTACTGACTGAGCCAGGTTTGCCAAAACCAAGTAAATTAACTCAATGATCCCAAAGTTCTACCAATACTAACAACAAGATCAATCATATAACCACGAATTGAAAACTAACATAAGCTATGCAAAAGAGTGAATGATAGAACTTCTCATTAATATTCCATAACGGAAACTCACACCAAGGGATACATATCGAACGAGAGAGGAAACTCACTTCCATAATACAAACCATACTACAAAATAACTCCTCTATTCATGATATGACTCTACTAAAAAGGTAAAAAGATAGAAGATAGTTATGTGATACCGCGGCACTCCCCCAAGCTTGGAACAAACCAAGGGGATGCCAAACCTGATGATGAATTACTCCTTTGGTGGTGGTGGTATCTTCTCATCTTCGTCCGTCTTCCAGGGTAAAGGCTTCCCATCAACAAAGGACATCGTGGTTTCCAACATCCTGAAACTTGCATCAGCACTTATGCGTTTAAATCTAGCCTCATACTCACAATTTTGATTTTCTACGTCATAGAACTGTGCTTGCAGTTCGTTGGTTGTTTGGCGGAGTGAAAAGACTTCATCCTTGAGTTCAGAAGTCTCCTTTTGGTGCTCGGTGATGAGTTCGGAACAAATCTTGTGGATGATGTACACTTCGCGCTCCGCCATCTTCCTGTACCTAAAGACTTCTTGCTCCAATGCTTCCATCCTATCCTCTAGATTTCCTTCACCTTTAGGTCCTTGAACCTCCTTAATCCGGACCTCCCCACCTTCGAGCAACAACTCCTTGGGATGAATCTTCAATTCTCTCATGTATGGGTTGATGATATCTTATAAGGGATCTCCCTTGGATGTTCTAGAGGAAGACATTGTGGCTCCAAATCTGAGATTACACCTGGCAGAAACAGATCGAAACAAAAACACAACGAAAACACGATATACGAACCTCAGAAGATCCGGGGATTATATATTACGAAGTTTCATATCAAAAGGAAGGTACTGGGAGAAAACGGGTCGGAGACGGAGTCCTGGGTGGCCTCACCACCTAGTGGCGCGGCCAGGGATTGGCCCGCGCCATGGGGTGGTGTGGGCCACCAGCTCGGCCCCTTTTTCGCTTTGTAGCTTTCCTTATTGACTGAAAACTGCAAAAATATAGTTGGATTGTATTTTCGTGAAACTTTTCTTACCAGAACTGTTACCTAGTTGGAAACGGACTCTGCAGGTCTCTGAATTTGGTCCTCAATGAATTTCTCTGGAGTTATAACTTGAAAGGCATCAACATCCTCATTGTAAGAATCTCCAGCAATATAGTGTTTGAGTCGTTGTCCATTTACTACTTGTGTAGTATTATCTTTTAGAGAAGAAATTTTTATTGCTCCTGAACGGTATACTTCTTCAATGATGAAAGGTCCTTCCCATTTTGATAGTAGCTTACCTACAAAAAATCTGAGGCGAGACCAATACAATAGAACTTTCTCACCAACATGAAATTCTCTCTTAAGTATTCGCTTGTCATGCCATCTTTTAACTTTTCTTTAAAGAGCCTAGCATTCTCATAGGCTTCACTCCTCCATTCATCTAAAGAGCTTAAGTCAAAAAGTTTTTTCTCACCAGCTAGCTTACAATCTCTATTTAGTTCTTTCACTGCCCAGTAAGCTTTGTGTTCTAATTCTAAGGGTAAGTGGCAAGCTTTCCCATAAACCATTTTATAAGGAGACATTCCCATGGGATTCTTATAAGCAGTTCTATAAGCCCATAAAGCATCATTAAACTTCTTAGCCCAGTTTTTTCTAGACCTATTAACAGTCTTTTGCAAGATAGATTTAATTTCTCTATTTGATAACTCTACTTGCCCGCTAGTTTGGGGGTGATAAGCTGAAGCAATTCTATGATTAACATCATACTTAGCGAGGGTCTTCCTAAAACCGCCATGAATGAAATGAGAACCCCCACCAGTCATGAGATACCTAGGCACTCCAAACCTAGGAAAGATAACATCCTTAAGCATTTTTAGAGAGGTTTCCCCGTCAGCACTTTTCGTAGGAATGGCTTCTACCCACTTAGTAACATAATCAACGGCAACAAGAATATGAGTGTAACCCTTCAAAGGAGGGAAAGGACCCATAAAGTCGAATCCCCAACAATCAAAAGGTTCAATAACTAGAGAGTAATTCATAGGCATTTCATTGCGTCTAGAAATATTACCAACACGTTGACATTCATCACAAGATAAAACAAATTTTCTTGCATATTTAAAAAGGGTAGGCCAGTAGAAACCTGATTGTAGTACCTTTTGTGCAGTTCTATCTCCTGCATGATGTCCTCCATAGGCGCTCCCGTGACATTTACGCAATATCTCTTTTTGTTCATACTCTGGAACACATCTTCGCATAATACCATCAACCCCTTCTTTGTATAAGTGTGGGTCATCCCAAAAATAATGCCTCAAATCATAAAAGAACTTTCTTCTTTGCTGAGCTATAAAAGTTGGAGGCAAATACTTGGAGACAATAAAGTTAGCATAATCAGCATACCAAGGGCTTCCTCACGAGTTCACCCCTACTGCGGCTAATTGCTCATTTGGAAAACTATCATTAACATGCATAGGATCAAAAGAGATGTTTTCCAAGCGAGATAAATTATCAGCTACAGGATTTTCAGCACCCTTTCTATCTACTATATGTAGATCAAACTCTTGTAAAAGCAGTACCCATCTAATAAGCCTAGGCTTAGCGTCCTTCTTTGTCATAAGATATTTAATAGCAGCATGATCAGTATGAATAGTTACTTTTGAGTACACAATATAGGGCCTAAACTTATCACAAGCAAAAACAACAGCTAGAAATTCCTTTTCAGTAGTAGCATAGTTCCTTTGAGCAGCTTCTAAAGTCTTACTAGCATAGTGGATAACGTTTAGCTTTTTATCAATACGTTTCCCAAGGACAACACCTACAGCAAAATCACTAGCATCACACATTATTTCAAAGGGTAAACTCCAATCAGGTGGTTGAACAATAGGAGTTGTAGTTAAAGCCTTCTTAAGAGTTTCAAAAGCTTCCTTACAATCATCATCAAAAAGGAAAGGTACCTCTTTTTGAAGAAGATTAGTAAGGGGTTTTGATATCCTAGAAAAGTCTTTAATAAACCTTCTATAGAAACCAGCATGACAAAGGATACTACGAATACCTTTGATGTCTCTTGGGCAGGGCATCTTCTCAATTGCCTCAACCTTAGCTCTATCAACTTCTATGCCTCTTTCAGAAACTTTATGCCCAAGAACAATCCCTTCGTTAACCATGAAGTGGCATTTCTCCCAATTAAGAACAAGATTAGTTTCTTCACATATCTGCAAAACTTTATCAAGGTTGTGTAGACAATTATCAAAAGAAGTTCCGTAGACAGAAAAGTCATCCATGAACACTTCTACAATTTCCTCACAAAAGCCATGAAAGATAGCAGACATGCACCTTTGGAAAGTAGCAGGAGCATTACATAAACCAAAAGGCATACGTCTATAAGCATAAGTTCCATAAGGGCAAGTAAAGATAGTTTTTTCTTGGTCTTGTTGTTTAATAGCAATTTGAGAGAAACCAGAATAACCATCAAGAAAACAAATATGGGTCTTTTTAGACAATCTTTCCAACATTTGATCAATAAAAGGAAGCGAGTAATGGTCTTTCTTAGTAACTTTATTGACTTTCCTAAAATCGATGCACATCCTATAGCCTACTACTATTCTTTGAGGAATAAGCTCATCGTTATCATTAGGGACAACGGTAATACCTCCCTTTTTAGGAACATAATGAACAGGACTAACCCATTCACTATCAGCAATAGGGTAAATAATACCAGCATCAAGGAGTTTCAATACCTCATTCCTTACCACTTCCTTCATCTTAGGATTTAAACGTCGTTGGTGCTCCACTACTGGCTTCGCATCTGGTTCTATGTTGATAGAATGCTGACATGTAGTAGGTGAAATCCCTTTCAAATCATCCAGAGTATAGCCCATAGCTCCTCGGTGTTTCTTCAAAACTTCCAATAATCTTTCTTCTTCCTCCCTTGAAAGTTTAGCGCTAATAATAACAGGGTATATATTTTTATCATCAATAAAAGAATATTTAAGATCATCAGGGAGAGGTTTTAGATCGAAGACCGGATCCTTTTTAGGTGGCATCGTGGTACCCAAGTCTTCTACAGGCGGGTCATGCTTAAGCATCACTGGTTGATCACGGAGAATCATGTCAATCTCATTTCTTTCTTCCATGAAGATTTCACTTTCATGTTCCTCCATAAATTGCTGCAAAGCATTGTTAGGAGCAAGAGAAATAGAAGCAAGTTGTTCAACCCTAAAATCCTCATTATGGGTTTCCTCTTCGCAAGGTTCTTTAGCAAATTTCGAAAAATTAAACTCATAGGATTCCCCATCAAACTTAGTCAAGATTTTCTCCCTCTTGCAATCAATAATAGCACCACAAGTACTCAAGAAAGGTCTACCAAAAATGATAGGATAAGTTTTACTAGCGGCTGAACCAAGTACTAGAAAATCAGCAGGGTACTTAATCTTACCACAAAGGACTTCCACATCTCGAACAATACCAATTGGAGAGATGGTCTCTCTATTAGCAAGGTGAATAACCACATCAATCTCCTCCAACTCGCAAGGACTGATTTCATGCATAATTTCTCTGTAAAGCTCATAAGGAATAGCACTGGAACTTGCACCAATATCACATAAACCATAATAGCAATGATCACCAATTCTAACAGAAAGCATAGGAACACTAGCCTTTTTAGTTCTATTAGGATGTGAAACAATATTAGAAGCATCCTCACAAAAGACTATGTGCCCATCTTCTACGCTTTTAGTGACAAGGTCTTTCACAATTGGTACCACAGGTTTGATGTTTATTTGTTCATCAGGTTTTACAGTTCTTTTTTCACTTTTGGTGATTACATTAGTTATCATAGGATGGCCTTTACCTTTTTGGGAAAGGGAATCTTCTCGATATAAGGCTCGGGTAAGATGGGATCAATAATGCAATACTCACCACTTCCAATAGGAGCATAGTCTACAATATCTTTGTAAGGTGCATGGTACTTGTTCCATCCCCTTTTTGGAATTTTGATATAGGAAGCAAAAGCTCTAAAGCAATTCATAATAACTTGCAAATCAAGACCATAAAGATTACTAATATTTTGAAAGTCATCAGTTCCCATAAAAGATTCAATGCATTCATAATCATAATTTATACCTGACTTTCTACCTTTGTCATTCTCCCAAGCTTCAGCATTGTCTTGAATATGATCTAGAAGGTCCCATTTAACTTCTTCTTCCATACGAGTGAATGATCCAGCACAAGAAGCATCTAATAAATCCTTGTCATGTAGAGGGAGCCTTGCATAAAAGTTATTGATAATAATATTGTTGGGGAGCTCATGAATGGGACATTTGAGCATTAGTAACTTCAATATCACCAAGCTTGAGCTGTACTCTCTCCATCAAGAGGCCAAAAGTTGTATATTTGATTCCGATCTTTATGAATCTCACTAGGAGGATAAAACTTTGAATAAAAGAGAGGCACTATTTCCTCCCATTCCAGAGCTTGACCATTCTTCAGCAGCTTATACCATTCCTCAGCTCTTCCTTTTAGTGATAATGAGAATAACTTCTTCTTAACTTGATCTGTAGTAATACCTACACACTTGAACAACCCGCATAATTCGTGTATAAAGAGTAAATGATCACCGGGATGGACAGTTCCATCCCCAACATAGTAGTTATCCATAACATGATCAATAATTCTTGTAGGTATTTTGAAAACATCTTTCTCAGCAGGTGGTGGCTTATCTACTACCTTAGCAGTGGTAGTAACATTACCAAATAAGAAACTCAGCGAATTATCCATAACAAAAATAAAGCAACTAGCAGAAGTAAACAATACTCACAGTAGAAGTTTCCTTTACCAGTTCCACTCTCCAATAGCGCTTCACTCCCCGGTAACGGGGCCAGAAAATAGTCTTGATGACCCACAAGTATAGGGGGCGTATCGCAGTATTTTCGATAAGTAAGAGTGTCAAACCCAACGAGGAGCGTATGCTGGCTAGTGGTATGGATCAGAATTCTCTGCAAATAGTTAGCAAATGGATTTTTAGGGTTTTCGATAAAGCAAGTAAACAAAGTACGAGTAAACAAAAAGATGAGAAGAATGAATGCAGCAAGTGGCCCAATACTTTATGCAGCAAAGGACAAGCCGGTTGTATTTCTATAGATGACCAAACGTTCTCGAGGACACATGGGAAGACTGTCAAGTGCTTTCGCATCATATAGTCGATTAATCTTCTCTAGCTTGCTAAGTGTTGTGTGGGTGAACCTGTGTTAATGTACCGCCCCATCCAAGACTTAATACATACTTGTGATTAAACCCCCTTGCAAACATCCGTAAGTACAAGAAAGTAATTGTAACTACCTCGGTGAATTACGCCCCTAGTTACAAGCCTGGATGAGCAGAAATGGTTGAAATAGTACGGTGGGGCCCAAATGCCACTCACAGGTAGACCTCTCGGCCGTCCCAACCATTTCCACACATCGGGACAAGAACGGGCGGCGTAATCGGCAGGCGAAGGGATCAACTACATACACAAATGAGTATGTATGCAAGCCACCATACAAGAGTACATCAGAGCCATTCCATCTAAAAAGAAAGGAAATATAGCAACGCCATACGGCAAGATCCAAATATCCTAGATAGATATAATAGTTTAGGATATCTCCTCATACATCAATCAACAGAGTATCAAGCGGAAGCGGAAGACAAAATCCGAGTACGGATAAGAAGCAAATCGGCATAAGATGCCCCATAAATAAGCACATCCCGCCCACAGATCTCACGGATCCCCGTTCCCGGAATCTCTACACCGAATGATCGTTGCCCACATCGTCCGTCTCTTCCACCCAGTATCCATCCTGCGAGTGTACCTGTTCATCTGAACCAATAATTTATCGTGTGAGACCCTAGGGGTACTCAGCAAGTCTTTATGCCTCTAAAGGACACAACCAGGGTGACGCAATTGCAGCAAAAGATAAACCCTAACAGTTCTATAGATACTGCTAACCATCCGCCTAACCGAGATGACGGATGTCCGTGAATTAATAACAACATGTTATAACAGTTATAAAGGTAATCTTAACAGATCCATCCTCCTCCTCGCTTACGACGAGGAAGCGGACGAACAACCCCATCCGTTGGCGGTTTTATTATCCATTCCATGAGTATTGCACTGTTTACTAGTCGTACCTAGTCTAGTCAGATTAAAGCGGTACTTTAGTTATCCTTGTCTATGATCGAGAAACTGTGCTCCAAGTCGTCCATAACCCGGACACGGCTTTGAAAGTTTTACCTGCAGGGTGCACAAATAGCAACACACACTCGATATGCCTCGGAAAAACCAAATCAAAACCCAACGAGGCAGTCACGACAAAGCGATCACAGGATTCAGAAATATTTCAGGGGGCCACCCCATTAAGCTACCCGCAACGAAGTTAGCTGACTCCGAGACGGACTCAAGGTTTGCGCCAATGGTCAGAACGACAAAGATCCCAAAACTGGGACTGTCGATACCGCGAAAACACTCCGCTTCCTAAACAGTACAGTGTGCTCCTCGCACAATCTTAAATAAAGCAGTAAAGCATGGCATAAGTACAGGATAGTAAATAAAACCTCAAACTAGTTTGTGGCCCCAAGAAATAAGAACGAATCAAGCTCTGGCTCAGGGGGGTCCATAAGGCCTCCCGGATGTGGATAGCGCGAATATTCTTGGAACAGGAATCAAGTACTCGGGGACTTACGGGACACAAGTGAGCATAAAAACCAAATAACAGATATTGCTCACCGGTGCCACTTGCATTAGTTATCCCATTACTACTCAGGTTACGTTGTTTAGGTACCTCGTTATCCATCAGACACTCACATACCCTACACATGCTGTTCTACGACTCGCATGGCTCAAACAACTCCTGTAGTAATGGCTCATGGGATGGAGGAAACAAGCTTTGGTGGGGTTTAATAGTAAAGGCTATGCAATACTTGGGATTCAATTTAATGCAATCGCGACTCAATGATGCAAGATTAATATAGAGGCAATAGGTACTATATGTATGCAAGCATGTGGTAGTGCTTGCCTGGCAGCTCAGTTGAAGCAAAGGATGGATCTGGGTAGTGCTCCTGGTTCTCTTGATATATCCCCTGCTCAGCGTCTATTCGAAGAAGAACCAAACAAACAAGGGCCAACATAAATAACGAGCACAAGCATATGAATAAATGCATCAAGCAAACAATCATGCCATGATGAATGATGCACAATTTGCATGGCAATAAGGTAGCATGGCATGGCTGAGGTGTGGAATACAATAATAAAGCATTTTATTTAGTTTTGGCCCCATTTTATTCCCATATTAGTTGCTGTACTCGTTATATTTATATGATGCATGCTCCAAATCAAACCATGGAATGCATAAACAGAAAGGTCTCGTCGAGCTAATCATTTTAGACATATCATTTGTTAAATTTGGAGTTATAAAACAAAAGTTATTAATTTGTTAAGTTCCAGTGGCATTTTGTTGTAATTTACCCAACTTGGAATTTAAAGTGTTCAAATAATATTTTGAATGACATATTTGAATTCCTCACAGTTTTTTGATTCAAAAACATATATTATTTGTATTATTTGAAATTATGAATTTAAATTTATTTTAAGTCAAAATAATTAAATAGGTTCAAAGTCAAAGGTTGACTAAATAAATTAATTCTGAAAAATATTTGAATATGGATTTGACTTATAATTCAAAAACTAAACATTTTTCATATAAGGTTTGAATTCAAATTCCAAACCGTTAATAAGTTATGAATTTATTTAGATTTAAACAGATTTGTAAATTTTGAATTTGAATTCAGACAACAGAAAACATTTTAATACTCAGGCTAACCTAGCCTTAAACACCGACAGGTGGGACCCGAGGGGGCTGACTGGGCTGCCACGTGGGACAAAGGTGGGGTGTACCGCGGGTTGAGAATCTAGAAAAACGGGGTGCCTTTTTACAAAAAGACTGGGCATCGAGGGCCGAGGTTGAGTGCACATAGTCTAGGGGCCTTTTAGAAAACGTCCTGGGCTAACTGACGAAACTGAATTTTACTCGCGAAAAACAGCTAGCTGTTCCGAGCTTTGAATGAAGATGGCGAGGAAACGGTTTCTGATTTTGAACATGACACAAAAAGCAAAGTTGAAGAGGGGATACCAGGCTACAAGTTTTATGTTTGGAGTTTCGCCAACGGAGGTCTGCAGCGGACGGGGCGAAGGGATGAACAGAGGCAAACACGTTCGTGAGAAACTGAATTTTGTGTTCAAAACGCTTAGCTGGTTCCATCTTCGCGGCGATGGCGGTCGAACTAAGGCAGATCTCACGATGCAAAAAGAAGACTTGTAGAGGGACGAAAGGGCTACAACTTTTGTCAAGGGGTCGTCGCCGGATCTTGGCCGCAGCGGTGGGGAAACAGCGATGAACAGAGGCGGCATGGGGAGCAGTGCAGCAGCACTATCGGAACTGGCCGGACGGTGGCGGGAAACTACTGTGGCTGCGAGCTACGTGATGAGGAGGCATAGGGAGCAGGGCAATGGAAAGGGGGCTTACCACGAGGCCGGCGGTGGTCTCGGAGGGCTCGGGGGGGGGGGGACGAGTCGAGGTGGAGCAAGCGACGAACAGCGGCAGAGGGGCTCCTGGTTCATAGGGAAGGAGATGGCGGCTGCTCCTGGGCGCGTCGGGCTCCTGCTGGCGCTTCTTAGCGACGTCGGGGTTGCGACCTTCCGCTCCTACTGCAGCCCCGGACGAAGAGGTCCAAGCTGAGGTGGGGACATGCTCGATCTCCCTCTGTCCAGGAGAGCTCGAAGAGAAGAGAGGGAGGCAGTATGCAAGGAGCTGGCGGCGGAGAGGAGGGGAAAGGAAGGCTAGGGTTCGAGGGGGAGGGGACTGCGCGGCTTGGATAAGAAGGGGGCAGGGTTCACGTCTTTGGCAGACGACGGCACGCCAGGGGCGGCCACCTGCCTCCCCGTCTTCTTTCCGTCTCAAGCCGAGAGAGGGAAGCTGCAGGAAGATGGTGAACAGGAGGGGATCGAAGGGGTATCGGGCCAGGTGGTAAGGTGGGCCGGAGGAGGGAAGGAGGTCCCCTAGCGGGCCTTGTATGCGGCCAGGTAAGGCCCAGGTTGCTGCTGCTGCTCCTCTCTCTCTCTTTTTCTCTCTTCTTTTTATTTTTATTTGTTTGTTTGTTTTCACTCCAAT
This sequence comes from Avena insularis, assembly GCA_023614405.1. Lineage (NCBI taxonomy): Eukaryota > Viridiplantae > Streptophyta > Magnoliopsida > Poales > Poaceae > Avena > Avena insularis. The sequence continues at coordinate 8,709,368 of CM042686.1, read as the reverse complement.
GCAATTTTAAACCAGCTACTAATTTCCAAAAACTTTTGAACTTTTTAACAGGAGGTTTTGAATAGGGCTTGACTAAGAGGGGAGGTGGGGTTTAGGGTTAGAAGGGAGGATGAGAGGGGGAGGTAATTGGGACTAGATGGATGGTTGATTGGGGTAGGGTTTTGGATTGAGAGGGGAGTGGATGGGGTGATATCATGGTACTTTCATGCATTAACAAGACCAAGCAAGACCAAAAACAAGATCCACAAGAACAAGCAAAAGGAAGAAAAGAAAACAAGGGTGATGGTTGCATGGCCCATGCAAAAATATTTATTGCCCTGATGATTCTTGTGAAAACAAGGTTATTACATGGCATTATTATTTGCATCCTCCAAAGTTGGAGTAAGGGCCAAGCAAGGATTGGTGTTGGATCCATCCAACCCACATGAGCTAGAGGTAAAACCAATAAATGCCAAGCTCATATTTAGTTGGATGGTGGAATTATAAGGTGGTGAGAAGAAAGGGTGGTGGAGTTAATAAAAGATATGCCCCCAACTCAACTTGGGCATTAAACAATATATCAAGAACCAAATACAATATCAAGAGGCAAATACAATTAACAATGCATATGAGAGAAGAACCAAATCAAAAGGTTTCATATGATGCTCAAATGCAAGGTGGCATGATGACATGAGCATGATATAATGATGATGCAACAAATATATATATTAAGGTAGCATTATATAGACTAGGCTAGTAGCATTGCAATTGTTAGACAATTGGGATGCTACAACTCTCCCCCACTAAACAAGAATCTCGTCCCGAGATTCCTAGGAAAAGAAAACAACACAAAGAGAGGCGGGTGTTTGGAACGAAGGTGACCCTCACGTTCCCAAGATGATGAAGAACGGAATGGTGTGATCAGTACACCTTGCAAAACTTGCTAGACTTGTTGCGAGTCTAGCGTTTTGCTTGAGAAACAACGGTTAGAAGAGTTGAAGGATTGTCGTGAGACAAGAAGGATAGGATAGACATAGCTCCGGTTTTCTCAAGAACAGGATAAAAGAAGAAGAACCACTTGTGGAAGAAAAGGACGAGATGATGTATCCTGGATAAAGAAAGACACACCGTTAAGATTGGAGATCTACCGATACTAGAGAGGATGAATCTTTATCGCGCCGGAAGAAAAGAGCTAGATTGGAGAGGTTTGAACCACTATGACAATAGCATCGTACCTTCTCTCGGATTTGAGAATTGAAGTACGGAAACAATATTGCCTTCAAACAATAGAGTCCCTTGATATCGACAGAAAGATTTAGTTAGACATCGCCGGATTAGATTATTCTTGCGCCGGTAAGAACCAAGGATCACGCATTTGAGGTGCGCGGTTATAACTTCCAGAGACGGATGTGACGCCAGATCGTGGTGGAATGCTAAGAAGCAAAGAACGTAGAGGATCTGGAATTTATTGTAGAGATACTTATTGCTTTCTTTAGCCTTGAGGCTAACGCAATAGATTTGCGGCTGATGGCATCATCCATAACTGGCTTTACCACAGAAAAAGAATTTATGAAACAGAGAGATAGGGTTTCCTTTCATCTTGTTTGTGGATGTCAAACACCGGTAGGATGACGAGGACAGAAAAGGGTTTGCGTTTGCTTCCACCAGATAATCGAGGATTTTGCTCCGTGTAGAAAGGACGAGATCACCAACAAGAGATTATCGATTACTTTCTTCGAGAGAGCACTCCGGAAAAACAAGGACGGAAGTAAAAGTATCGAGGAATAAAGGCCACTTCTAACTTCCGTTGAATGAGTGAAATCACATTAGTTCACCAATTCAAAGTACAAGAGCGAATGATAAGAGTAGTGGTATGGTAGCTACTCCATCCCGCACTCAAAGCATTACTCCGCACATGAATAAGAAAACCATGCAATCCAACTACCGAAACAGACTGAAGGTATTGACAAGGATAACTCATGGAACTCCGTTAGCAAACCAGGATAGATGCAAACGATACGCCGGATTCAAGATAGATAAGGGTGATGATGTTGTCGTCATACCTGATGTAACAAGCCACCGGAAAGATATGAAGGAAGATTACGGAGAACAACTGCCAGATTCCACAGGCAAAGAAAAGATAGCAGCACTTGAACAGAAGGATTACGAAAGATCTGAAAAGTCTTCATGGCCTCCGGTGGATTGAGCATAGACGATAGAACGAGAGGGTTTCAAAAGATCACTTAACGAGATAGAGGTGAAAAGAACTCCATGTTCTTCTTGAAATGATTGAGAGAGATCTAGCAGTCTTGAGGAAAACTTCGGCGAAACGATGATGATAACCTTCCAACAAGGAACAACTCCGGATTTGATTGAAGATGGAAGATGGAATTAACAATGGACTTGCTGATTCCAGAATTGAAGAAGATGCACTGGAAGAATAGATTATCTGGTTCTTCGGAAGAAAAAGAGATGTCGCCTGGTTCACATTGCCGCTTGGGTCGCCGGTTACAAAGATAGGGAGATCTTGGATAAGAAACGATGATATAGCTTTGCTTATGGTATGAGCTATCAGAGACGAAAAGATGTGCAGATATGGAGCTGAAAAAGATGTGCAGCATGATGAACAGATGATAGACCGCCGTAGTGCCTTGAGAAACTTCGGATTGCCAAAGATGAAAAGAAACTCTAGGATTTAGCGCCGGTGACAAAAGAACGAGTTAGCATGGACATGCTGATAAAAGAGAGATAGATCATGTTTCACACACGACTGAAAAGGAGTGTGGAAACACAGATGGATCAAAGAAAAATTTCCCGCATTTTTCGGCATTAAATACCAATAGATGCGCAAAACACTTAGCAGATAGGGATTAGCATCAGATGCCTGCACAGAAGAACACCCTTTAAGAAGATGGCACCGGTCAACAAGGAGTCAGATAGATCGCGTCGGTTTTTCAAAAGCCTGTCAGTATGGAATGTACCAACAGTTGATAACCAAAGGCAGATTATGATAACAAAAAGGATGCAACAGATAGACAAGGAATTACACACACACACACACTTTCTATGGTACTACGGAAACCCAGAACACGTGAATCCTAGTTTGAATTTTTAGAAGAGGATTGAAAACGTTACACTTCCTTACCAGAAAAGGGCGGGTGGTTGGGTAAGAAGAAAAGTGGAAGCAGTCCTACTCTCGCGTTTTGTTTTTCCCTAGTATACATAACTACCAAAAATATTTGCTAGACAGACAACGACCATTTGGCTGAGACCCTGAAGGTCGGGATGGCTCTGATACCAATTGTAACTACCTCGGTGAATTACGCCCCTAGTTACAAGCCTGGATGAGCAGAAATGGTTGAAATAGTACGGTGGGGCCCAAATGCCACTCACAGGTAGACCTCTCGGCCGTCCCAACCATTTCCACACATCGGGACAAGAACGGGCGGCGTGTCGGCAAAGAAGGGATCAACTACATACACAAATGAGTATGTATGCAAGCCACCATACAAGAGTACATCAGAGCCATTCCATCTAAAAAGAAAGGAAATATAGCAACGCCATACGGCAAGATCCAAATATCCTAGATAGATATAATAGTTTAGGATATCTCCTCATACATCAATCAACAGAGTATCAAGCGGAAGCGGAAGACAAAATCCGAGTACGGATAAGAAGCAAATCGGCATAAGATGCCCCATAAATAAGCACATCCATACAGATCTCACGGATCCCGTTCCCGAATCTCTACCGAATGATCGTTGCCCACATCGTCTCTTCCACCCAGTATCCATCCTGCGAGTGTACTGTTCATCTGAACCAATAATTTATCGTGTGAGACCCTAGGGGTACTCAGCAAGTCTTTATGCCTCTAAAGGGACACAACACAGGGTGACGAATTGCAGCAAAAGATAAACCCTAACAGTTCTATAGATACTGCTAACCATCCGCGTAACCAGAGATAGACGGATGTCAGTGTATGAATAACTTCAGTTATAACAGTTATAAAGGTAATCTTAAGAGATCCATCCTCCTCCTCGCCATCGACGAGGAAGCGGACGAACAACCCCATCCGCTGGCGTTTTATTATCCATTCCATGAGTATTGCATCGCTTACTAGTCAGGTACCTAGTCTAGTCAGATTAAAGGCGGTACTTTAGTTATCCTTGTCTATGATCGAGAAACGGTGCTCCAAGTCGTCCATAACCGCGGACACGGCTTTCAGAAAGTTTTACCCTGCAGGGGTGCACAAATAACAACACACTCGATATGCCTCGGAAAAACCAAATCAAAACCCAACGAGGCGATCACGACAAAGCGATCACAGTTCGAAATATTTCAGGGGCCACCCCATTAAGCTACCATAACGGTTAGTTGACTCGAGACGGACTCAAGGTTTGCGCCAATGGTCAGAACGACAGAGATCCCAAAAGCTGGACTGCCGATACCGCGAAAACACTCCGCTTCCTAAATGACAAAGGTGCTCCTCGCACAATCTTAAATAAAGCGGTAAAGCATGGCATAAGTACAGATAGTAAATAAAACCTCAAACTAGTTTGTGGCCCCAAGAAATAAGAACGAATCAAGCTCGCTCGGGGGTCCATAAGGCCTCCGGATGTGGATAGCGAATATTCTTGGAACAGGAATCAAGTACTGGGACTTACGGGACACAAGTGAGCATAAAACCAAATAATGTGATATTGCTCACGGTGCCACTTGCATTAGTTATCCCATTACTACTCAGGTTACGTTGTTTAGGTACCTCGTTATCCATCAGACACTCACATACCCTACACATGCTGTTCTACGACTCGCATGGCTCAAACAACTCCTGTAGTAATGGCTCATGGGATGGAGGAAACAAGCTTTGGTGGGGTTTAATAGTAAAGGCTATGCAATACTTGGGATTCAATTTAATGCAATCGCGACTCAATGATGCAAGATTAATATAGAGGCAATAGGTACTATATGTATGCAAGCATGTGGTAGTGCTTGCCTGGCAGCTCAGTTGAAGCAAAGGATGGATCTGGTAGTGCTCTGGTTCTCTTGATATATCCACCTTTCAGCGTCTATTCGAAGAAGAACCAAACAAACAAGGGCCAACATAAATAACGAGCACAAGCATATGAATAAATGCATCAAGCAAACAATCATGCCATGATGAATGATGCACAATTTGCATGGCAATAAGGTAGCATGGCATGGCTGAGGTGTGGAATACAATAATAAAGCATTTTATTTAGTTTTGGCCCCATTTTATTCCCATATTAGTTGCTGTACTCGTTATATTTATATGATGCATGCTCCAAATCAAACCATGGAATGCATAAACAGAAAGGTCTCGTCGAGCTAATCATTTTAGACATATCATTTGTTAAATTTGGAGTTATAAAACAAAAGTTATTAATTTGTTAAGTTCCAGTGGCATTTTGTTGTAATTTACCCAACTTGGAATTTAAAGTGTTCAAATAATATTTTGAATGACATATTTGAATTCCTCACAGTTTTTTGATTCAAAAACATATATTATTTGTATTATTTGAAATTATGAATTTAAATTTATTTTAAGTCAAAATAATTAAATAGGTTCAAAGTCAAAGGTTGACTAAATAAATTAATTCTGAAAAATATTTGAATATGGATTTGACTTATAATTCAAAAACTAAACATTTTTCATATAAGGTTTGAATTCAAATTCCAAACCGTTAATAAGTTATGAATTTATTTAGATTTAAACAGATTTGTAAATTTTGAATTTGAATTCAGACAACAGAAAACATTTTAATACTCAGGCTAACCTAGCCTTAAACACCGACAGGTGGGACCCGAGGGGGCTGACTGGGCTGCCACGTGGGACAAAGGTGGGGTGTACCGCGGGTTGAGAATCTAGAAAAACGGGGTGCCTTTTTACAAAAAGACTGGGCATCGAGGGGCTGAGGGTTGAGCTGCACATAGTCTAGGGGCCTTTTTAGAAAACGTCCTGGGCTAACTGACGAAACTGAATTTTACTCGCGAAAAACAGCTAGCTGTTCCGAGCTTTGAATGAAGATGGCGAGGAAACGGTTTCTGATTTTGAACATGACACAAAAAGCAAAGTTGAAGAGGGGATACCAGGCTACAAGTTTTATGTTTGGAGTTTCGCCAACGGAGGTGTGCAGCGGACGGGGCGAAGGGATGAACAGAGGCAAACACGTTCGTGAGAAACTGAATTTTGTGTTCGCAAAAACGCCTAGCTGGTTCCATCTTCGGGCGACGATGGCGGTCGAACTAAGGCAGATCTCACGATGCCGCAAAAAGAAGACTTGTAGAGGGACGAAAGGGCTACAACTTTTGTCAAGGGGTCGTCGCCGGATCTTGGCCGCAGCGGTGGGGAAACGGCGATGAACAGAGGCGGCATGGGGAGCAGCTGCAGGCACGGCACTGTCGGAACTGACGGCGACGGTGGCGGGGAAACTACGGCTGCGGCGGCGAGCTACCGCGCGGTAGGGAGGCATAGGGAGGAGGGGAATGGAAAGGGGGGCTTACCACGAGGCCGGCGGTGGTCTCGGAGGGCTCGGGGGGGGACGAGTCGAGGTGGAGCAAGCGACGAACAGCGGCAGAGGGGCTCCTGGTTCATAGGGAAGGAGATGGCGGCTGCTCCTGGGCGCGTCGGGCTCCTGCTGGCGCTTCTTAGCGACGTCGGGGTTGCGGCCTTCCGCTCCTACTGCAGCCCCGGACGAAGAGGTCCAAGTTGAGGTGGGGACATGCTCGATCTCCCTCTGTCCAGGAGAGCTCGAAGAGAAGAGAGGGAGGCAGTATGCAAGGAGCTGGCGGCGGAGAGGAGGGGAAAGGAAGGCTAGGGTTCGAGGGGGAGGGGACTGCGCGGCTTGGATAAGAAGGGGCAGGTTCACGTCTTCTTGTGGACGACGCAATGGGCGGCCACCTGCCTCCCCGTCTGCTTTCCGTCTCACGCCGAGAGAGGGGAGGCGACTGCAGGAAGATGGTGAACAGGAGGGGATCGAAGGGGTATCGGGCCAGGTGGTAAGGTGGGCCGGAGGAGGGAAGGAGGTCCCCTAGCGGGCCTTGTATGCGGCCAGGTAAGGCCCAGTGTCTTCTTGCTCTCTCTCTCTTTTCTCTCTTCTTTTATTTTATTTGTTTGTTTGTTTTCACTCCAATGCAATTTTAAACCAGCTACTAATTTCCAAAAACTTTTGAACTTTTTAACAGGAGGTTTTGAATAGGGCTTGACTAAGAGGGGAGGTGGGGTTTAGGGTTAGAAGGGAGGATGAGAGGGGGTAATTGGGACTAGATGGATGGTTGATTGGGGTAGGGTTTTGGATTGAGAGGAGTGGATGGGGTGATATCATGGTACTTTCATGCATTAACAAGACCAAGCAAGACCAAAACAAGATCCACAAGAACAAGCAAAGGAAGAAAAGAAAACAAGGGTGATGGTTGCATGGCCCATGCAAAAATATTTATTGCCCTGATGATTCTTGTGAAAACAAGGTTATTACATGGCATTATTATTTGCATCCTCCAAAGTTGGAGTAAGGGCCAAGCAAGGATTGGTGTTGGATCCATCCAACCCACATGAGCTAGAGGTAAAACCAATAAATGCCAAGCTCATATTTAGTTGGATGGTGGAATTATAAGGTGGTGAGAAGAAAGGGTGGTGGAGTTAATAAAAGATATGCCCCCAACTCAACTTGGGCATTAAACAATATATCAAGAACCAAATACAATATCAAGAGGCAAATACAATTAACAATGCATATGAGAGAAGAACCAAATCAAAAGGTTTCATATGATGCTCAAATGCAAGGTGGCATGATGACATGAGCATGATATAATGATGATGCAACAAATATATATATTAAGGTAGCATTATATAGACTAGGCTAGTAGCATTGTAATTGTTAGACAATTGGGATGCTACAGTAATTAAGGTAAAACCTAACCACAGCTTTAAACTCTAAGACCCTTACGTCCCTTGTGCAATGGTTTCCTAACGGGGGTTCACGTTTCTGTCACTCCGGCAACCCCTACGATTAGTAGCCAAATACACAATGCATTCCCCTAGGCCCATATAGATGAAGTGTCATGTGGTCGACGTTCACATGACACCACTAGAAGAAGTACACCACAACTTAAATAACAATCTATTAAATCTTTCTCAACGCAACTCCACTACTAACAACAAGACTTCTCCCATGTCCTCAAGAACAAAACGAACTACTCACAAGACATCATATGGATCATGATCAGAGATGGAATAATGATGTATAACAATCTGAACATAAACAATAATTCAATGGTTCACTCAATAGCATCAACTACAAAGAGTAATCAACACCGGGAAAGTTTCCCCTATGAACTATGCAAGATTCAACGCAATTGTTACAACAATATGGAGATGGTGATGAGGGTGCTGATGGTGAGGATGGTGGTGAGGATGGTGGTGATGATGATGCTGATGATCCCGATGAAGTCCAGCTTGATGGTGGTTGATGGCGATGATCTCCCCTCTCCGGGAAGGAATTCCTCCGGCAGAAATCTGTCTGCCGGAGAGATCTTTCTCTCTCGGTGTTTTCTGCCCCGCAGAGGCGGCGGAATCTTTCTGTGGTCGCTCCCCGAGTCTTAGGGTTTCGTGGGTATGATATACGCCAGAGGGGAGAGGCTGGAGTGGGCCAAGGCGGCCACACCACTCCCTGGCGTGGCCTAGGACTGCCCGCGCCATGGGGTGGTGTGGGCCCCCTGTGGCCCACTTCCGCTCCATCTTCTGGCATCCTGAGTCATCTGGAAAAATAGAATTTTCCGTATATTTTCCCGGATTTTCTGATCTTCGCGAATTTTGCCTCCAAACAGCACCTTTTCCATCAGAATCCTGACTCCAGCGGTCCATGCTCCAAAAGTCATCAACCATGCAAAAATAGATGAAATAACATAAGTATCACCTCTCAATACGAAATATATCAATGAATAATAGTGAATTAAGACATAGAATAGTGATGCAAAATGGACGTATCAGATACCTTTGACCACTTCCTCCCCGAGTTCGATAAATCTTGGGTGATCCACTTAAGGGAAAACTTGCTGCTATTCTACAAACCTCTGCACTTGGAGGCCCAACAACTGTCTACAAGAATAGAAGTGCGTAGACATCAGTGGGATAGACTTAAATATGTTTTGAATTTGCTTCTTGATGCTCTCTTTTACTTCAATTCATATTTCTTATGTGAGCATCACCGAAATTCTTATGTCTAGCTCAAAGGCGTTAAAGAAAAGCACTTATTGGGAGATAACCCAAATTTCGTTAGGAATCTTTTGTTGAGTCTTGGAAATTATTGCTTCAGTAATAACCTCTCCTTATCATTTTTGTATGGTTTTTGTGCCAAAAGTAATCTCTAATGAGAGAGAAGTAAGATTTGGGAAAGTTGTTGTCCCGAAACAGATTTTTGTGCTTCGCTGTAAAAATTCGTGAAAGATATCTGTATGTAGGTTTGATCTGTAATGTTTTGTGCTTTTGCCCCAGGTTGTTATCCAACTTTTGTTAGTTCAACACGTTTTGATTTGAGCAACAGAAGGTCTTCGAAAAAATTGGTTTTTACCTGCTGGTCTGTTTTGACAGATTTCTGCCATTATTTGTATTTGCCTCTTAATCTCTTTACCTTTAAGTTCTCTTTGAATATTGTGTGATACAGTAACTTGTGTTTTAAAGGAAGTGATACAGTAACTTGTGTTTTAATGTAAGTTTTACTTGTGTTGAAACTGAACCAAAAGACTTATTATCTTGAGTACACTAATGTTGCTAATGAAGATTGTGTGAAGTTTTGCATGAAGGAAATTTTAAAGTGTAGGGAAGAGTAATGTGATAAGATGAAGTATGGACTAAAGATCAAGCTTGGGGATGCCACCCGTGTCACCCCAAAAAATATTCAAGAAGTACAAGCGTCAAAGCTTGGGGATGCCCAAGCTTTGGTTTGCTTAGTTTACTTGAATAAATTGGTTGGACCCCCTCATGCATACATTAGTTTTCAAATAAGATTGGTTTGGATTGGAAAAGAGTAGGAAAAGTTCATGCTTAAGTGGTATAAAAGGAGTTTGTTTTTGACTGTGACTTAGACTTTATCATGTCATTCTTTATATTGTTTTTGGATTTATGCTTAATGATTTTTGCTGTAGCATGACATGTTATAAACAATTGAGATTGCTTAATGTGCCTTGAAAGAATCATGCGTTGTTTTAGCATATTAAAGCATAGTATTGTGGCATTCTCCTTACTGCTTTATTTGGGTTGACTTGGCGCATGCTCAAACCATGTTAAGACTATACCACCATAGCTTCTATGATCATTTAGTTTTCGACTTGTAATATCACTTTATGCTTTAATTAATAATGCTTTGTCGCTTTGCATGATTATGGCCATTATTGCTCTCTTAGTTGGTCGCTCCCAGTCTTTTGCTAGCCTCCATACCAAGTATGAGTTCCACTCATGCATCCAACTCCAAATAAAACCAAGTTATTCCAAAGATTCCACCATACCTACCTATTAGCATTTGCTATTTCAAGTATATTCATGTTTTTATCTACCTTCCAAATTAAACTTGTTATGTGGAAATTAGTGATTAAATCTCTAACGAACATGATGGCACACTTTACTTTTCTTGCCCCTAATAAACTTGAACCATTGTGTCATCTATGTTTTATATGCTTGCACTTATACGTTGGGATTAGCAGAACCATGCAGTCATGGGGAACGCTTTCAACATTGCACTTTTACATTGTACCCAGTTGATATCATGCTCTTTTGTTTATGGATGTCGTCAGTGTGAAATGAAAGGGAAGCTTGTAAGTCTATGGAGTTATGTATGTGTGTTAGAGAAACGCCTGGGCCGCTAGCCTAAGCCATGCCTAATCATGGTGGAAACTTGCAGCATCACCATAGTGAGCAATATGAAGAATTCTTCTTCTAAAAAAAGAGATAGAGATTGAGAAAAAAAGAAAAAAAGAGATGAGAAAAGAGGAAAGAGAGAAAAAAGCACCATTTTCCCATGGTAAATAAGAAGATTGTTGAGATGCTCATTGTCTATTTGTGTTGTCATTTTGATTATGGGATAGCTCATGTATCATGTGCAAGGGGTACCCCGTTGGCGGTTCTCTATGATACACATGTACTTACTATGACAAAAACTTACCGGTAACTAAACTTGAGTAGCATGAGGAGCGGCTCTCGTATTCAAGGGACATGAGATTGCCAACTTATACTTTGTCAAGCATATACTCCATAGTTTGTTCACTTTAACCTTAATCACTTCAAGATGCTTATCATAGGGGCAATGAGAGACGAAAGCTAATAAGTACCATAATTTTTGGAAGTTTTTTATGAGACTTGAATCCCTTCTTCCTTCTATGAAGGCTTTTCTTTTACTTTTATGTTGAGTCTCCATCTTCTATCTTTATGCACCTATTGAAAGAGAATAGTGGCCATTCTTAGTTTAATGTGCATTGTCCTAAGACTTGTTGATTGATTCATAACTTTGATATTGGTTGTTCTTAAACTATTTGTATCTAGTCACCCTTATGAACTTTGAAGGTGTGATACATTGCAAATGTATCTATAATTTTTTATGTTCCATGCTTGGTTTTATCTACTTTCTTATGTTTTGTCCACACTTTGGAGTACTTTTCATATGATTTCTTGGACTAACCTATTAACAAGAGCCACAGTGCCAGCTGCCTGTTTTCTGCTGTTTTTGGTTCTAGGAAGTCAGAAAATGAATATTCTCGGAATTGGACGGGACAAAAGCCAAAGTCACTATTTTACCGGAAGGCATCTGGAGCCAGAATACGAGACGGAGAAGGGCTGGGGCCTGGCCACACCACCTGGCCGCACGGCCAGGCATGACCCGCGCCAGGGGTGGTCTGGCCGACCCCAGCACCCCCTCGGCCTCTCCTTCCGCCTATATATTGCCTCCGATACCAAAACCCTAAGTACCCGATCAAAATTCCACGAAAGAGTCTGTAGACACCGTCATCTCCATCCCTAAATCGGGAGGGATCTGAAGCTCTTCCCGGCAGCCTGCCGGAGAAGGGAATTCACCCTGGAGGCCTCCTTCATCATCATGCAAGCCTCCGGTGTGATGCGTGAGTAGTTCATCTCTGGACTACGGGTCCATGTAGTAGCTAGATGGCTGGTTCTCCTCCTTTGTGCTTTCATGTTTAGATATTGTGAGCTCCGTTCATGATCAAGATCATCTATTTGTAATTCTGCATGTTGTGTTTGCGGGGATCCGATGGATATTGAGATGCTATTTCAGATTGATTATTGATTCTATCATGTCTTTGTTATTTGTGATCTTGCATGCTTTCCGTTGTTAGTAGCTATCTTGGCCAAGTAGATGCTAGCAACTCCAAGGGTTAGTATTTATGCTCGATAGTAGGTTCATGCCTCTGGTAATCTGGGGAAGTGACAGAAATCGCTAAGGTACTAGATGTGTTGTTGCTAATAGGGAGCAAACAACAATCCTTTGTTCATAGAACAATCGTATTGTTTACTTTACACGCAATTTGTAAAGCAATAATCTGTTGCTTGCAACTTAATACTGGAGGGGGTTCGGATGATAACCTGAAGGTGGATTATTAGTCATAGATGCAGTTGGATGGCGGTATATGTATAATGTTGTAATGCCCAATCAAGTCTCAAAGGATTCAAGATGATTAGTATATGCTTGTTGTTTTGCTACACTATGAGGGACAAGCTGAATACCATTCTCATTATGTTTTCTATATGTGAAACAAACAAACGTCTTGCAAAGCATTGTTATTCATGAGTATTTTGCTTGTACCTTTTCATGTTACAACATAGTTGCTATGTCTTATTGTTAGAACTATATCTTTCATGCTTTGTTAGAGAACTATGATCACAACTATCAATGTTTTACAAATACTTTGATCAAGATTATGATGGTGCATGTCACCTCAAAAATTATTCTTCCTATTTATCACTAACCTACTCGAGGACGAACATGAGTTAAGCTTGGGGATGTTGATAGGTTCCAAAACGTATCTATAATTTTTTTTATCTACTTTCTTATGTTTTTTCCACACTTTGGAGTATTTTTAAACACTTTCTGGGACTAACCTATTAACAAGATGCCACAGTGCCAGTTGCCTATTTTCTGCTATTTTTGGTTGCAGAAAAGCCAGAAAATGAATATTATCGGAATTGGATGGGACAAAAGCCAAAGTCAATATTTCACCGAGGGGAACACACAGCCATAAGACGAGACGGAGAAGGGCCTCGAGGCTACACACCCCTGGCGGCTGGCCTAGCCCATGCACAGGGGGTGCACGCCTCGCACACCTCCCTCGGCCTCGCCTATAAGAAGCCTCCGATGCAAAAACCCTAAGTACCCGATCAAAATTCCACGAAATGTCTATAGCCGCCATCTTCATCCCTAGATCGGGAAGGATCCGAAGCTCTTCCCGGCACCCTGCCGGAGGGGAGAGATCACCCTGGAGGCCTTCTTCATCACCATGACTGCCTCCGGTGTGATGCGTGAGTAGTTCATCCCTGGACTACGGGTCCATGTAGTAGCTAGATGGTTGGTTCTCCTCCTTTGTGCCACCCTGTTTAGATCTTGTGAGCTTCGTTTATGATCAAGGTCATCTATTTGTAATCCTACATGTTGTGTTTGCTAGGATCCGATGGATATTGAGATGCTATTTCAGATTGATTATTGATTCTATCATGTCTTATTTGTGATCTTGCATGCTTCCGTTGTTAGTAGCTATCTTGGCCGAGTAGATACTAGCAACTCCAAGAGGGAGTATTTATGCTCGATAGTGGGTTCATGCCTTTAGGAATCTGGGGAAGTGACATAAATCTCTAGGGTACTAGATGTGCTATTGCTACTAGGGAGAAAACAACAATCCTTTGTTCATAGAACAATCGTATTGTTTACTTTACACACTTTGCTTAATGCAATTATCTGTTGCTTGTAACTTAATACTGGAGGGTGTTCGGATGATAACCTGAAGGTGGATTATTAGTCATAGATGCAGTTGGATTATGGTCTATGTATAATGTTGTAATGCCCAATCAAATCTCATAGGAGTCAAGATGATTAGTATATGCATATATGCTTTCTCGATGTTTGTCAATTGCCCCGTTGTAATTTGTTCACCCAACATGTCATCTGTCTTAAGGAGAATCACCACTAGTGAACTATGGATCCCGGTCCATTCTTTTACCATCAATCTACAAAGCTATTTACTTTTTCTATTTACTTTCTTCAAGCAATTACTATCTTCCACACAATACATTTAATTCTTTGTTTTCAGCAAAACCGGTGAGATTGATAACCTCACTGTAAGTTGGGGGCAAAGTTTTGTGGTTGTGTTGTGCAGGATTCCAAGTTGGAAACAACACCTTGGAGGTGTTTCCTTGCTCCTACTGGTTCGATAACCTTGGTTTCATAACTGAGGGAAAACTTGTTGTTGTGCTCATCATACCTTCCTCTTGGTGTTCCCCAGCGAGCTCTACATATTGAGCAAGTAGTGAGTTCTTATTCAATCCTTTGTATCTCGAGGGAGCGTGGTCATCAAAGTCAATGATGATGTTTGCAAATACTTTCTGACAAATAAAGGATTGAGAAAGGGTGACCCATTATCATAATACTATTTAATATAGTGGCTGATATGTTGGCTATCTTGATCGAGAGAGCGAAGGCTGATGGCCAGATCAAAGGAATAGCCCCTCATCTTGTAGATCGGGGACTCTCCATTCTTCAATATGTTGATGATAAATTATTTATGGAACACGATTTGGAAAAGGCCAAGAATATGAAATTGATCTTATCAGTATTCGAGCAACTTTCTAGATTGAAGATAAATTCCATAAAAGCGAGTTGTATTGTTTTCGCGGGGTCCAGGACAAGGCTCACTAGTATGCCGATCTCTTTAGTTGTGGGAAGGGTCAGTTTGGAATCAACTATTTGCGTATCCCGATTCACTATTGGAGACTTACAAATGCTAAATGGAAATTCATCAAAGAAAGACGACAAAAAGGCTTAGTAGTTGGAAAGAAAAATTTCTATCTCTGTGTGGAATACTTGTACTCATAAACTCAGTACTCACGAATATGGTACTATATATGATCTCGTGTTTTCACTTACCCAAGGGAATCTTGAAAAGATTGGATTATTTCCATTCAAGATTATTTTGGCATGAAAATAGTGAAAAAAAGAAATATCGACTAACCAAATGGAGTGTGGTTTGCCATCCAAAACACTAAGGTGGTCTTGATATTCATGACCTACAGGTCAAGAACGCCGCTCTTCTGGGTAAATAGCTTTTTAAGCTACTAACAGAGGACCGTGTGTGGTAAACCATTCTTTGAAGTAAATATGTTGGCTAAAATTCCGTGTCTCAAGTGCTATGGAAGCCTGGGGATTCGCATTTTTGGACTGGCCTCGTGGCTCCCAAAAATCATTTATTCCAATTTGGGACCTTTAATATCAAAAGGAGTGATCGCAAATACGTTTTTGGAAGGATAAATGGTTTGGTCAGGGTACTCTCCAAGAACAATATCCTGTTCTATACAACATTGTGCGGCACAAAGGAGATACAATTTCCACTATGATGGAGTCGAACCCTACGAATATGACTTTCAAGTGATATCTCATTGGTCCTACACTAGCATCAGTTAACGATCTTTTATTTAGACTAATCACGGTACAATTGTCTGAGGGTTCTGATGTGTTCACCTGGAATTTACTAGAGTGGTAAATTTCGGTAGATTCCAGTTAATGATAATAAGAAAATTTGTAAGATTAAAATTCCTTTAAATACGAAAGTATTCGCATGGTACTTACGTAGAGGAATTATTTTTATAAAAGATAACCTTATAAAAATGAAACTGGCAAGGAAGTAAGCAATGTGCTTTTTGTCATCAATATGAGACAATTAAATATTTATTTTTTTAATATAATTTCGCATGTTCTATATGGTCAATCATTCAAATAGTGTGTGGATTATATCCTCCCTTTTTTATTGTATTTGGTAATTATTTACATGGGATTGATGATAAATACAGAATTCTGTTTAGGAGGCAGCGCTTGACATTTTTTGGTCGCTATGGCTATGTAGAAATGACAAGATTTTTTATGATAACATGTCTTCTTATTTGCAGGTTATTTACCAGAGCACGGCTACTTTCCATTTATGGTCCTCTCTACAACGTGCGAAATTTCCATGTGTATTTACGGATTGTAGACGATTGGAAGATATGTCGACGAATATTCTTTCACGACATGGATGACAGCTGAAATATTTTTTTCCACTAGCAATATCAACCTCACCGTTAGCTGTCACAATCCAGGATGGTATCTAATGAAGCCAGGCACCCCCTCCCCCCCTAAAGTACACATACGTTTATTTACATATATATTCAAACCCGTATCTAAACCGAGTATTACCCCTTAGAGGCGTACGGATTGGGACCTATAGATATACGACATTCCGGCACACACACAATCCGGCCTTCCCAACACCGTCCAGCACCGACCGCCGTCGCCAGACAAGTCACCGGCCAGTCCGATCGGTCACCGGACAGTTCAGCCAGCCGTAGGACAAGTCGTCGGACTGTCTAGCCGCCACCGTCAAGCTGTCCCGCACTAGCTCCGCCTCCACGCGCCGCCGCGTCAGCGCTGCCGACACACACCTACAAGGACAAGCCGAGGCATACGCCAGTCAGGCCGAGTCACTGGTTCGCCGGACCCAACCGCCACCATTACCAGTACCATCACGCGCGGACATGGCCCTTGCAGGCGATGTCCGGCGTACAACCATTTTTTTCTCGGCGTAGAGCTCGTACTAGTACAGCTACTGCTAGAAAACATATTATTTGGCTGAGTTATATGAGATTTTATACAGGGTTACATATACATGTATATACTAATTATAAAGGGGTATCAAGTCATTTGAACCATGTCCTTGTGTTTGACATTATACGAGTTCGTACGAGTTTAGTGGGAGGGCAGTATTGGATCAAACTCCTTATATTAGAGCCAGGCACGTCAGTCCTAGAACGTGCAGCCTGAATAGTGTTGGAATAGTACCACCAGTACTCTGATCCTTTTTGTTATTCCTCTCTCGAGATCCTCTGTCGTGATTAACAACTCTCATTGGAGGATATGGTATAGTATTAGCAAGTAGCAACTCAGCTGCGTGTGAATGACTCAGAATCCGATCTTCATGAATAATTAAGGGAAAAGCGCTCATGGGTCGCACGTGCCACCGACACATATGGTTTGAGTGTCGGAACCTCAATCAACACGCTTCACTACCGGGGAGGGTTCAGATTTTTGCAGGAAACAACAGCAAACATAGTTATGAAGTGGAAAAATAGCGCTATAGCAAATAGCGTCAGCTTTAAAAATACGCTAATGGTGTGCTATATCGCGCTATAACATACTATTAGCAAGACATTGTACACTGATTTATTTTGCGAGACGTGGCTCAGAACGCTAAAGCATGCTATTAGCGGCACTATAGCGCACTATTTTCTACCATAATACAATGCTTGGGAATTAGCAGAACAGGTCAAGGTGAGTAGAGGAGCAACTGCCGGCGTTTGTTGACATTGACAATGCCAGGAATCGATGGCGAAAGAGCTGACCTCCAAGCTCTAGTCAGGGGACTGAGAAAGGGGATCGAGAGAGATGAGATTTAAATTCCCCGTTTATATTGCATAAAAAGTTAGTCCGCGTACTAAAAAGCCCGCCAGCATAGAAGGGCTATAGCCAAAACAAAACGTCCCAGCAATTAGCAGCTCATCTACATGTGACTGCGTTTACCTGAACGCTCACTACATCAAGGGGAAGCAGCTACGAGAGAGCCAAAGAACAAAAAAAAACAAGCCATGGATAATAGCAGGACCATTTCTCACAAAATGGCGCGGATAATAGCAAAACAATAATGATTTCTGAAACACAATCAACTCAATATGGTTCGCAGCTGAATATCTTGA
Source organism: Avena insularis (assembly GCA_023614405.1). Classification (NCBI taxonomy): domain Eukaryota; kingdom Viridiplantae; phylum Streptophyta; class Magnoliopsida; order Poales; family Poaceae; genus Avena; species Avena insularis. Next base: position 8,691,376 of record CM042686.1, on the reverse strand, counting down.
TTGTGTAGCCTTTGGACGAATCCATGTACAAACATATCATCTGTGTGTTGAGGTGTAAAAGCAGTAAAGAACAACTTTTTTTTGCGAAATTCAACCGATCTATTAAAAGTCATCAACTGTAGTACAAAGAGATCCAAAAGTAATAAAAATTACAAATAGGTAATTGGACCACCTAGCGACGACTACAACCACTAGCGCAAGCCGAAGACACGCCGCCGTCCTCACCCCTTCATCACCGGAGTCAGGCGGTACAACTTGTCGTAGTAGAGCTTGTTGTAGTAGACAGACAGGAAGTCGTCATGCTAAGGTCATAAAGGACCAGCACAAAAGAGTAGCAACCATCGTCAAAGATGACAATCGTAGATCGGAAGAGACTGACCTTGAATCAAACAAACGAACATGAAGACGGACTGGATCCCGGGAATCCGCCGGACAAACGATTCCATGCGCTTTCCGTCGGCGCTAGATGCACCACCGGAGCGAGGATAGAGTGGGGAGGACCTTATTCTGACTCTAAGATGTAGCCGTCGCTTCAACATCCCGAAGAAGATACGAAAAAGCAGGGTAAACAAACAACAGAAAGCCTGCCGCCGGTGAGAGGGCATGGTCCGCCACACCTCCAAGGCCCTAGGACCACCGGATGCGGAGCGAACCGACGATGTCGCCGGCGAGGGGGACGAAACCCTAGATGGGTTTTAGCTTGTTCTTCCCTGGTGGCGGCTACGTACAACTTCTTAAATATAATATATTAGTGTCTCGGTCAAAAACACCTTGATTGTAAGGTTACTCGATACTATTTTGAAATTTGAATCGGTTCTGATGCTTCGAGTCCCCTTATTAGCATGCTGCGGGCAACGAACTTGTTCGCAGCCTCCGTGAAATGGATCCCGTCCCATGAAACGGACCTCGATGGGTCGGCGCACGTCGTCGACAGCGGCGTACCGCAGAAGAAGGTGAAGTTGAAATTATACGGCCCGCCGCCGCCGCCACAGCACGCTGCCAAGGGCTTGCCGCCAAAACCTGCAAACCAAAGAAGTAGTGAGAAGATGCACACCGAATTCGTCGGAGAGAGAGAGAGGACGTTATGTTGAGCGGCGTGAGGAGCGCACCGTATTTTCGGGGAGAGGAAACGACTGCGACGATGGGGTTGTACAAGTCGCCGTACTGAATAGATGTGCGGGGGTGAGCTCGCCGGAGTTGGGAGAGCATGCGGTTCAACTCACGGTTGTGCAGTTGGGCGAGTTGGTTGAACGGCGTGATGCAGCGAGACGCCTGGTCGTAGTAGTTAGCCTTACTGCTGGGTAACAGGGCGAGCATCTCCGGCTCGCAGCCGATTGGTATCATGCCCGTCACCACCATCGTCCTCGCGCCAGCAGCGATGGCGTCCTGGGTAGAAGAAGAAGAAAAGTCAAGGATGGAAAATATCACTTGATTTGCAGACTTCGGTCGACCGATTAGCAGCTGAGTTAACTGGCACTCACGGTCAGGGCCGAACGGATGACGCCGACGATGTGCGGCACCAAACTCTTTGCTAGGCCCATGGTGTCGTTGGTCAAGGTCATGAGCGCGAAGGAGTAGTCATTGAATCCGATCTCCCCGAAGTAGAAGAGGGACCTCGCCATGATCTTGCGTTGCTCTGCAATATACGATTCTCTCCTAGCTAATCAAAGCTCGCCATAAACAAAAAATGGAATTTATTTGTGGGTGTCATGAATCAGTTTATACTTACGGTTGGGTGGGGAAGCAAGAAGCTGCAAAACACGGTTGAACCAGGTGGTCTGGTTGCTGATAGCAATAGGCACGAACGATTTTATCCCTTTGCTCTTCAGGAAAGCCATGTCGAGCGCCGTCGCACCGCCCACTGCGAAGTTCACGCCCTGCCGGAATTCTGACGCGGTACTGCCGGCGAGGTACGGCGTCGGCTGGGGTAACCTAAGAGACTCCACTGGGAAAAAAATGGTGGAGCTTATTATTTGATCAATCTGAAGCTTATTATTTGATCAATCTGAACCAGAATAATAAATGATTGCTTCTTGAGTGGTTCATAGTTCATACCGATGAAGTCGATGACGAGGCGACCGTCGGAGGCCCGGCCGCTGGGGCCTTTAAAGTGGGTCTGAGCGTAAGGCGCCTTGGTGAAGGGCCCCCCGGCGGTGGCCGGGAGGATGGCTGAGTTGCCGGTGTCGGTCAGCGAGTCGCCGAAGCTGAACACCTGATCATAGCGCGCCGGGCCGTAGATTATTGTGCCACTGCTGCCGGCGTCAGCCTCTCCGGTGGCTGCCACGAGCAGAAGGGCAGCTAGGAGGAGACGAGAAAATGGCGCCATTGTGAGTAACACTCTAGCAGGAGCTTGTGATCGGTATGATGTCTTCGTGTTCTGTTGGTTCTTTTATACCAATGTCAATGAGGATGGAGAGTTCTTGTATACCAAAGCAAAGCTAATAATTGGACACATGTCACGTGTATTAAAGATAGAATCGGTTAGGTATATTTTCCATGATTCTAGTGATTGTGCATATCTCCTTTTATATTTAGATACGATCTCTAGTGATTGTGCATATCACCTTTTATTAGATAGGATCAGTTGTGGTCGGTTGGTATCAGAGCAGCGTTCTCGTGTAGGGCATGCGTTCCGCCATGACAACATCCACCTCCGTCGGCGCACCGCCACCTCCCTCTCCGCATCCCTCCCCGCCGGCGCCATTGTGAGTAACAGTCTAACGATGATGGAGGACACATGCCACATGTGCATCGGGAATATGCACATGGCCTCCATGAGAGAGAGATGCGATCCGGCTCCGTGTAATTTATCAACGCCAATGGTGCCACAGCTGATGGCACTGCGCATCGGACAGCGCACGGCACATGGAGACCATCACTTGTTTTATGGGGCAGGTGAGGCGGGAGCAGATCAGGATCAGTCATATGCAGCTCTAAAGTTTTTCTCTCTTCTTCTTTATTTTTGGTTGTGTGCATCGCTTAATATCTTAACAAGTTCTTGATATTTCGTTATTTTTACAGGCCGTGTGTAATTGCAAAAAAAAGTCGCACAAAAAACGTCTAAAAAATAAAGAAAAATGATAAACAACTTCAAATTTCAAAATCCTTTGACATCCTTGTACCTCACGCAACCGACTTTTAGAAAACATTTTAAAATTTGAATTTTGATTTCTTTTTTGCAAAAAAAGTTTGTTCCGGATTAAAACGGCCATAACTTTTGCATACGAACTCGGAAAAAAGTTTAATATATGAAAAAGTATCGAGCGAACAGTTACACCCGATTTCAATGTGTAGCCTGAATAGAGTTGGAATAGTACCACGAGTACTCTCTAATCCTTTTTGTTATTCCTCTCTCGACATCGTTTGTCGTGATTAACAAGTCTCATTGTAAGATATGGTATAGTATTAGCAAGTAGCAACTCAGCTGCCTGTGAATGACTCTGAATCCGATCTAATGAATAATTAAGGGAAAAGCGCTCATGGGTCGCAACGTGCCACCCGACACATATGGTTTGAGTGTCAGAACTCGAAAGATAAATAATATAACACTATGCGCGGCACCAACCTCGATAGTTCATGGTAACATGAGCGGATCAACCATATGTAGTCTGTTTGCACAAATTACAGATTTTCAAAATTTCAAAAAGAAATATGAAAGCGGGAAGATTTTAGGTTTTGCCAAAAAAATGAGAAAAATGTTATTTTTTGAAATTTTTAAATTCCTTTTGTTGTTTATTTTACTTTTAAATTATTTTATATTATTTTGGAATTTTTTAGAAGAGAAAAAAAAGAAAAAAGAAAAAAACTAACCTTGGCCGGCCCAGCCCAGATAGCCTGCGTCTCCCCCGCGCGCGCACAGCACGCACCGCCCGCCGCCACTAGGCCAGCCCAGAGCAAGCGGCAGTAGCCCACGCCGCGCCAGCCCACTCTCCTCGTCGCTCTCGCTGCCATGTGGGGCCCGCGCCTTCATCTCCTTCCTCCAGCCGTGGATTCTATTTCCTTTAGTTTGATGGCGGTGGGTGGAGGTGCTTCTAGATGGCCACGAAACGAGTGCCAACCTGTTCATCTCGGAACATAAGAATTCTACGAAGTTCTCGACATGAAGTGGAACACCAAGTTCCTTTGCTTCTACTCCCTCCGTTTTAAAATATAAGATGTTTTAGCTTTGTAAAAGGAGTGTATCTAGACGTTTTTAGTGTCTAGGTTCACTCTAAACCTAGATGAACCTAGACACTAAAAGAGGCCTAGATATAATTCATTCACAAAGCTAAAACATCTTATATTTTGAAACGGAGGGAGTAGTTGAAAGGCAAGGCTTTAAACGAAGCCATGGAAGGAGAGAAAAATGGTAGTGTGTCGGTTCGAATTAAAATGCACGCACTAGCAAAGACCTATTCTCCCGCTACTAACAACTCAAACATGCACATGCAGCTAACCGACTGATGCATGCACTAAACTAACTCAGCCAATTCTTTTGGCTAACACTGATCGTCCAGCCGTCTAGCTCCAGCTACAAGCTTTGTCGCATCACAGGACAGTGCCGCTGCCGCATCACACAGCACCGCCGCTTCACGCCGTCATCAGCATCTCCCCTTGCTCGCCGCATCACACGGCAGTCCGGCATCTCGCCTCCTCCGTGCACTCGACGGAAGCTTCAACGACTAGCTACTCCTAGACCATCTAAGTTACATGCACAACAAAATAAACTGAATATGCAGATACTTCATGACAAGATTAGTGCTAACAATATACCCTCGCGAGAGGTAGAATCGAACAGAGTAGGGACGATGACAGAGAAATACGGGAGCGAGATTGACACACGATATACCAAGATTCGGGTCCCTTCGGTGGAAGATCTATACTCCTGCTATAAATCACTATATGAACATAGATCTATTACAATGTCGCCGGCTTCATAGCTTAGGCGAGTGTGTTCTATGGCTTGGGTGGACGACTAATCTTTCTGTAAGATCTATCTATGTCTATTGACTAATCTGTCTAGATCTGTTGTAAGCTATCCCTCAAAGGGTGCCTCTGCTTGGCTTTATATATGCGGCGGGTCAGGGTAACATGAATTCTACTAGGACTCCTCTGTCGAGTCATTTCCTTGCACTATAGGTCGGCGCCATATAGTCTGTGGACTCCTTGGTGGACCCACCTTAGGCCTCAAGCTTTGGGCTTCATGCTTGGGCCGTTCGGTGTGTGAGCCATCTCTTGCACGCCGTGGCCCACTCCGGTCTCCTTGATCGTGTTGACGCTGTGAGCATACCTGTTTGGTATATCCACGACAATTAGATACTGAATTGTTGTTATGAAGTGTCATACAAAGCAACTCAATATAAGAAATTCATTGGCCCAAGTAACTAGTAACAGAATATGGCGATGATGTTCATCAGTAAACAAATAAAATGTTACTCCCTCTGTTTCAAAATATAAGATGATTTAGCTTTTGTGAAACAAATGTATCTACACACATTTTAGTGTGTAGATTCGGAGTGAACCACACACTAAAACGTGTCTAGATACAGTCGCTTTACAAAAGCTAAAACGTCTTATATTGTGAAACAGAGGGAATATTAAGTTTGTTATCTACATAAAGAACCAAGCCGTCAAGATTTATTCAGATAATTGTGATGTGGTTACAGTATTGTGAGAACAAGTTGTTCAAATAATTATTGTATTCCTTAGACGATGGATGAACCATTATAAATCTTGTTACTAAAATAATATTCATAAAACTAAATGCTAAAAAAATTGCAAGACAAAATAATTGAAATTTCACTTAAGTGTGATACTACGGTTTAAGTTATATTGGAAAGAAGAAAATGAATAAACTCCATGTTGATGGAACTTTGGAGACAAGTTGTTTATGAATAAATTGACGCTTGTAAGACTTTCCTATATATAATTAAAACTCTGTTCACGGGAAAAATTTGAACAGACGGCTAACTTATTGGAAGTAATACATATTGATGTATATGGTCCATTATATAAAACTATGTGTGGTGAATTATTCTACTTCCTATACTTCCACCGAGGAATTGAACATATATATGAGTATATTTGTTTAATGAGAAACAAGTATAAGAAACTTGAAACATGTTCAGAGGTTTTAGCGTGAAAATCGAGACTTTATGATTGGATTATAAAATAAGATATTTGAGTTACTATAGCAAACATATGAAAGTTGAGAAATTGATTCATAAACTTGAGTTCCCCGAAATACCATAGGAGTATCGAATATTTTTAGAATGTAACTGAACCTAGTTTAACTTAGTAAGATCAAATGTAAAACTGTCATTATGATTTAAAATATTATGCTATAGTGACTATCGCTTATACACTAAAAAGAGCAACATCATGATCTATTGAAATGACAAGGGATAAAACCTAGTTTTTCTTTTCTTCAATTTTTGGTATGCAAGACATATGTAAAATGTTTACAAAACCAAAGTCGGATATACACGTCTTTGTAGGTATTCCCAAAACAATCTTTGGGAATTCATCGACCGTAACACTAAAGATAAAAGTGTTTGTCGCTAAAACGGCGAGTTCTTTGAGTAGAAATTTTCCCGTGAAAAGTTAGTCGAAGGACAATAGAAGTTTTAATAAGGTTATTTGAACTAAAGTGACATGATCAGAGTAGCGCAACACTAGAAAGTGTTCTGGAGGTACCTACGATGCTCATGACTACCATTTCTGCAAATGTTGTCGTTCCGGAAATCTCAATACCTATTAAACCATGTAGACCGGGTTATAATAAAATAACAAGATTTGAGAATAAAGTGTCATTGTTGGATAATGATATACCTACTACATGCAAACAAGCCATGATGAGCCCTGACTCCGTTAAATGATAGATGCCATAAGATTTTGTGATAGTATCCATATACGAAAATCAACTTATGAGCTTGGTATACCCTTCGGAAGGCGTGAAGTTTTTCAAAGCGTTAGTGGATCTATAAAAAAACAGACATAGGTGTTTACATCTGAGAAATGGTCGACATATCGGAAAGAAGTTTGGCACAAAGATCAAGTAGTTGACTACGAGAATATTATACCTTCTGCATTGATATTTAGTCTATACGTATTATTAGCAACCACTACATATTAAGATATGGTAGTTGAAAAAAATAAAAAGGGTTATATTAATTCAAAGGGTGCTAAGATATATGAAAATTTCAATGGTTGAAATAAGCATCCTGGAGATGGAATCTCCACCGTGATTCTTGTGTTTTACAAGAAAGTAAGTGAGAGCGTTAAGACATACCTCCAATACTTGAGGTGAATGACATTTTGTTGATTGTAAGTGATGTATCTTTATTTTAACATGAATTAATAATTTCATTAAATTGGATTTTGATGAAAGATTTAAACAAAACTAGAATGTTAGACATCAAAATCTATACAGATAGATTGAAATGCTAATATAGCTATGTCAAAGTATATAGATTAAATATTAAATTAGTTCAATATGGTGACATATTTGAGCAGGAGATGCGTGAGTTTCCTAATCAATATTTGACAAGAAAAGTTCTTACCACATGATAGCAAGATCAATAGTATTGACAATTGAAGAGTGAAACCTCATGATTAATTTGATTAATCGTGAATGCCATGATATGTACATATCTAGATGATTCCTATGCTCAAACCGTTAGGAGCATATACCATAATGATTCATAAGATGATTATTGGACAATAATAATAATATTCTTGTGTACTTTGGAAGAATCAAGAATATGCTCTATATATAGAAGTGACGAAACAGTTCATTGTAATGTGTTACATTGACAGAAGTTTTATCACGTATACAAATGAAGTTTATCTCAATTTAGGCAGTGTGTTAAGAAAGAAGGTGGAACAGTGAAATTGAGAAAAGTTACATGATGGAAGCGAGCGTGAACCAGGCGAGCCACTAGACCACGTTGAGCGCGATGGTGCCGATGCGGACCCATGCGTGGAGGTTGGGGCTGTATTTCTCTGCGTGGTTGAACGCGACGACGCTGGCCACCGCGAGCGCCACCGCGTGCATCGCCAGGTGCACCTTCTTCCTGCTGTCTCGGGTCACTGTGGTGGAGCGGATCCGGATTCGGTAGATGAGGATGGCCTACCCTAGGATCTTAAATCAAGGGACGAGGCTAAGGGCGACGTCGTCGTGTCCTGTATCGGGGTCGAGGTGAAGGGCGTCGCGGTCAAGGAGGGCGGTGTCGTGGTCGTGGGTTCATGGATCGGGGTGGGGGGCAAGGTAGGGGTGGGGTGGGAGTGGGGAACAGGGGGTTGGTGGAGATCTTGCATAGGGTGCGGGCGAGGCGGCAGGGCACCAGAGTTGCCCGGGATATCAGAGGCACCATGTGACTCACGGGAAGAAGAGACGAGGGTTACTGGTCATTTTTTTGAACAACAGCACATTGCACTATTTGGCCTTGGGCCGAGGCCCGTCTAGGGCCTTTTCTTGGTTCGGTGGCAAAATTGGACAGAAGTATGATTAGTACTTGTCTAGTATTTGACACTAGTATGGTTTGCTGTAAACCATTAGATGGACGCAAATAAACGGCTATAATTTATTTAGGGGTATCACAAAACACCTCATAATAAACTAACACAAAGTGTGCCGTGTGCATGTCGGTCGCCGGCGTCAGACAACCAAGAGATGGGAGATCGATGATGCAGAACCAGCCGGGAGCAGGGACTTGTACGACTGCTGCCTAATTCTCAGCTACTTAGCTGCTCACCTAACAAGACAAAACGGGGCAATTTAGCCTCGGAAATCCAATTCGGCTCAGGGGTGGAGGTGTGCAAGGATGCGTCTGTGACATGTATTAAGCCATGAGCATTAAATTTACACGTCTAACCCAGTTATACTTTATCAATAGTTTATGTTGGTTTCACTTCATATGCAAGGAAAATATGCGGCAACTTCCTAAATCCCTTACAGTGACCATGATTGCCGTTTGCGGAACATATGGATCAACATGTATACATGTACACATGCAAGTAGTAAATTGCCCAGATTGAACACTAGAAACAGAAAACATTGAATCCACCATTAACCAAGATCAGTTAGCCACTAATCGGTTGCAAATGCAATAGTCACAACATGTAAGCACTATCTCTCTACCAAAACCTATAACAAACCAAATGAAGAATGGTGTGTGTTTTATAGTCCTAACACCTACTTAGGAAGTTTTGGTGTTACTTCACGTGGTCTTCCAACATTGTGATAAGCACTTATATAGATTGACCGTGGATAATAATCAACCATCTGACTGACAGTTTGAATGAAAACAGATATTAGTGCATCTATGCAAATATGAGATTGCATATATGGCCCAAACTAACTATTTCCAACCTGAAATGCACAAGCACACCATGGATACTATGATACTATGTATTGACACATACGGGTGCCGCTGCGAATTTTTCTAGAATAGGGGAGCAGGAAATGGCCCCCCTTGTCCCTAGGTGCAATGGCCGTCTCCAGGAATTTTGGACCCCGGTGCAAACTGTTAAATGGGGCCCTAATTTTCTTAAAATATTATATAACTAATAGAGTGAAATTTTACTTTCACTTATTCATATATCTTCAATGTGTGCTATTTCGTACAATATTCTGAAATATATCAAATACTAATCCTAAGAGATCAATTAAATGTAGCACTAAAGTTCATGGTTCTTCATATTTTGTAAACAAAAATTAATAATCGGAACTAAATTTATGATAGCAGTTTATAGGTTTATCAAGAGAACAGAGTAAGATGGTGAACAAACATTAAATTATGAGAGCAATTTATTGATGATGGTGACGATGAAAACGTGTGGTCCTGATCTTTCCCCAAAAAATAGACAACTTTTTATTCAGGTATCTTTGATGAAGACCAGTTTATTAGATTGACGTGTGACAAGCCACAATCCAAATTGACATGGAACCGATAATATGATCAAGATTGGAAATTGTAATCGGTTGACTTGACTCAATTAATTGACATGGTGCAGGTATGGACCTGAGATCGGAGACTTGATTGGATGAATCGCCAGTTCGCCATGCGCCGGCAGGCCCAGGGCGTCAGTCGTCTGGGTGTCGCCCCGTAGATGAGGCCAGAGGCCGACAGAGCCACAAAGATAAACAGGCAAGATGTTGTCGCTGCGTCACCCGGTCGCAACAAGGCATTGCCGTCTTGGCATCTCACGAGTGGCAAGTAGAAACCGTGTTGCCTGATTTGAGTTTGGTGCGGCGATGTTGCCGTTGCCGTTGCCTGTTGTGCCTCTCCTCCCGGAGCCGCACGGTTATTCCCTTTTCTCTCATTTATTAAACCTACTCCCTCCGATTTCATATAATATAATATGTTTTAGTTTTATGAAGATTATGTATATAGCCATCTTTTAGTGTCTACCTCTCCGAATCTACACACTAAAAGTATCTAGATACGTTAACTTCACAAAATTAAAACATCTTATCTTTTAAAACCGAGGGAGTACTAGTTACTAGTCACATGGACGTATGTGACTCGTTCTATGTTTCAGCACCAATCGCGATCTCCGGCCCGTGTTCACACGGATAGCCCAATACTTCTTTTTGAGAGAAACATAAAACTACTCCCTCCAGTTCAACATGATATATTCGTATCTATAGACAAAGTTGATGTCATTAATACAAACCGGATTAGATGTATTTGTATCTAGACAAAGTTGAGGCAATAATATAGACCCGAGAAGTATATGAGTTGGACAGAAATGCCAACAACCAGGTCCGTTGTTATTGTGAAAACAAAATAGCTGAAAGTCGCGACGGTGCTATCGGAGTAAACAGTCACATTCAACTACCGTGTTGAATGACGCGGGACAAAACTCGTTGGTGGGTTTTGTTTCTCTCTCCTAGGGTTGGCGCTCACATGGCGATCGCCGCCGCCTAGGGTTAGAATCTCTGGTTTGAGGCGCGTCTGCGGACGTGTGCTCCTCTCTCGCGTCCTCTCTGTCTCCAACGTGCCCTAGAAGGTTTCCTTCCTCTCGCACTGGTTCGGGGCGATCAAGGGGCTCTCCCAGATTGCTACCCGCCAACGGCGGAGCTATGTTGAGGCCAGGGGGGCCGCCGCCCCCCCAGCCCAAAATAATTTTTGTAGTTACTAGCTAGTAATTGGTTAAGATGGGAAACGATCAGATCATTCGCCCCCCCCCCCCAGCCCAAAATAATTTTTGTAGTTACTAGCTAGTTTTGGTTAAGATGGGAAACGATCAGATCATTCACCCCCACCCTCCCCAGCTGTTGCTTACGGGCCAACTACTCGCGAACGAAAAGAAATCCTCGCTCTTGCACAGAGCTAGGCGACTCAACCTAGAAACCTGAATTTCCTTGTCCCTCCCGGCCTCCAACCCGGCTGCCGGCGACCAGCAGTTGTAATCCGGCGGCGAGTGATATAGCAACCCCACCGCGGCCCGTTTCCCCCGATCTGGTGACAGGCGACCAGCCGGCAGCAGCAACCCGACGGCGAGCGGCGACAAGCAGACCACGCAGCTACCCGTTGAATCATTGGTAATGGCGTTTATCTCCTTCACGCACTAGTCCACTGTTCGCTCTTTGATTATCATGTTCAGTAGTTGATTGAAAGGGGAATGAGGGAGAGATAATTCCTCCGCTTGGACTTGGAAATCCGACTCAAAGTGGGTATTTTGCAACCAATGTGGCCAATATCAAAATAAATTTGTCTCAAGTCCACATTTTCTAATTTGTTACGGCGGTCAAAAAAATTCTTTTGGTCTTTGGCCCCCCCCCCCCCCCCCACATTTTTTTCAAGCTCCGCCACTGCTACCCGCCCTTGGTCGGTTGCAGGAGGCTGGGAGACTGACGATGGCGGGCGCGACGGAACTGGGGAAGAACGGCATGGCTCCTGTCTCGGCTTCTCGCGTGGAGGCTGGGACTCCATCGGAGGGTAGTTCTGGCCCTCCATCGGCGGCGGCGGCGACCGGATCCGATGATCTAGTCTCGGAGATGATGGGGCGCCTACGTCTAATGGCGGCGGAGGCGACCACGGTTGTGCTTGACGACGGTGGCGATGACATCCAGGTCCACTCCCCTTGGACCATCGTCGGGAAGGTGCTCTCCCCGTCAACTCTGCACATCGGCACGATCTCGGCTGCTCTACGCCCGGCTTGGGGAAACCCTCGTGGCCTCATCCTAAACCCTGCCGGAGACAATGGATTTGTGGCGGAGTTTGGCACCAAGGCCGATAAGGATCCGCGTCATGGATGGCCCCCCTTGGGTCGTCGGTAAACATGTGGTCCTGCTTCGTGACTTGGACATCGACCTGCGTCCTCAAGATATGGTGTTTAACAGGTTGAAGATTTGGATCCGAATTATTAACCTCCCCTTCGGTTAGATGCACAAGAGGTGGGGTTCTGTGATTGCCGGCTCGCTCGGTGTGGAGGGATGTGTCCCAGTGGTGGACTGTGATGCGACTGGGCGCTATTGGGGCAGCTTTATGCGTGCCCGCGTGGAGATCGACGTTGAGAAACCTCTGAGGAGGGGAGTCATGGTGTTCTCTAGTCATCGGAACCTGACGGAATGGTTTGAGGTTCGGTATGAAGGTCTCCCCAGATACTGCTTCTCGTGCGGGCTTCTTGGGCACTCCTCGACTGAGTGCAGCAATCCGGGTGATCGGGATGCAGAGGGGAGACACCCTTACTCGGCTGATAGGCTCTGCGCTCTTGATGATAAAAAGAAGTATTACCAAGGAGCTAAATCGTCGAGTAGTTCTGTTCCTACTGGTTTTGGCAGTTCGCCTTTCATGCAGGCATCGCAAGAAAGACAAGGTCAAACTGGTGGGAAAGGTAGTGTCGCGGCTCAGCAACAGAAAGGTGAAGACTCAGCAGGGGTGTCCTCGCCTATTAAGAACAAAAATCAGCTACGTGCACGTTCTAAATCTCAAGTGGGACAGGCTGCAGGTAAAGAAGTTGTCCCTACCAAGAGTGTAGGTAACACGCTAGCGGGGAGTAAACGTAAAACAAAACAAGTATATCGCGCTGTCGCTGCTATGGAGACAGTGGTTGAGGAAATAAACCCGCTAGCTGTGGTTGTTTGTCTGGGTGCTGTGGCACCAGGATGTGGTGTGGATGAGGCCGTGCATGTGGAGAACGGCGATTCCAATAAGAAGGTAAAAAGAGGTGACAATAATGGATCGGCGGATCAGGCGGGAGTTGTTAAGCAGCCCCGCCATACGCGCGCAACCTTCTCTTTTTGTCCGAAACAAAGATGAGGGACTCCAGAGTACGAAGCTTCATGTGGTCATTGGGATACTCTGGATGTTTTGCTGTCAGTAGTGTTGGCCTGAGTGGTAGTTTGGGCCTGTTCTGGTTGTCGTCCATATCAGTTGCTGTTAAGGGTTTCAGTAGCCGGTGCATTGACACTCTCATCACACCGGAGGGAGGAGCAACATGGCGCGCAACCTTTGTGTATGGGGAGCCCAAGCGGGAGCTTTGTCATGTGTTTTGGGATTCTCTCCGCTCGTTGCATGCAACCTGGAGGGGACCATGGTTGTGCTGTGGAGATTTCAATGAAGTACTTAGTCAGCACGAGCATGTTGGGCCTCGTGATCGGACAGATGCACAAATCATGGCTTTTCAAGACTGCTTGCAAGACTATGGCTTGACGGATCTTGGTTCGGAGGGACCTAAGTATACCTGGACCAACCGGCAAAATGCCAACTCGAACGTCAAGGTACGGCTCGATCGTGGCGTGGCAAATGAGGATTTTGTGCGCCAGTTTGAGGACTGTACTGTGAAAAACATTATCACCATGTCCTCTCACCATTATGCTCTGCTGATATCCTTGGTTCGGAGGACGATGAGGATTCCGGTGTCGCACAGCTTTAGGTATGAAGCTATGTGGCGCAAAGCACCTGATTATAAGGAGGTATTGGAGGCTGCTTGGTCGGCGAACAGCGAGAGCTCACCCTCGCTTAAGTCGACATGGTCTACCCTGAACCGTATGGCACCTATGTTGAAAGACTGGAGTTGAGCCACCTTTGGTTCGGTTCAGAAAATTATTAGGAAATTGGAGCAACAACTTCTTTTCATTCGACGCCAACCTGTATCAGATGGTTCTTTGAAGGAGGAGCGTGAGATTGAGCGCAAGCTTTGTGATCTCTTTGAGTGTGAGGAGATTATGGCACGTCAGAGGTCGAGAGTGTATTGGCTTCGTGAGGGTGATCGCAACACCGCCTTCTTTCATGCTCGAGCATCTGCACGCCGACGTACTAATAAAATATCCACTCTTGTGCGTGATGATGGCTCTATATGTGAGGAACGGGGGGGATCAATGGTATGATTCATCAGTTCTATGAACATCTTTTTTCTTCTTAACCCTGTGACTCAGTTGATGCAGTTCTCGACTCAATTCCTACAAAGATCACTGACGATATGAATGTTGACCTGTGCAAACCTATACGGATGAGGAGATTGAGGCTGCCTTGTTCTAGATGGGTCCTACAAAGGCGCCAGGTCCGGATGGCTTCCCGGCGCTGTTTTATCAAACCCATTGGGAGTTTTTCAAATCTGATATTTGTGCTGCAGTTCGGAGCTTTCTTTGTGGGGGTGAGATTCCTGAGGGTCTCTGTGATTCCATCATTGTCTTGATCCCAAAAGTTGCCAAGCCGAAGCATCTCAAGAACTTTCATCCGATCAGCTTGTGCAATGTCCTCTACAAGATTGCGTCCAAGGTTTTGGCAAATAGGCTTAAGGTGATTCTTTCGGAGATTATTTCTGAACAACAAAGTGCCTTTGTCCCTAGCAGACTTATCACTGATAATGCCTTGATTGCCTTTGAGTGTCTGCATACCATTCGAAACCAACGTACCAAGAAACCTTTCTTTGCCTTGAAAATTGATATGATGAAGGCATATGATAGGGTGGAGTGGAATTATCTGTATGGTTGTTTACGCAGGATGGGTTTTGACCCTTCATGGATTCAATCGGTGATGCGGTGTGTGACATGTGTCCGCTACACAGTGCGGGTTAATGGTGAATTGACTGAGCCAGTTATTCCATCTAGGGGTATTCGGCAAGGAGATCCAATCAGCCCCTATCTTTTTCTTCTTCGCATGGAAGGTTTGTCTTGTTTGCTGCAACAAAAGGAGGCCCGAGGTGAGCTCTACGGTATTCGCAATGGTAGAACCGGTCCTTCTATATCCTATTTACTGTTTGCAGATGACAGCATCTTCTTTGCAAGAAGTGATGATCGGAGTGTGGATGCTCTAAAAGAAACACTCAAGGTTTACTGTGACGGTTCAGGACAGAAAATAAACCTTGAGAAGTCTTCAGTTTTCTTTGGTACACATTGTGATAATCAAGTGAAGATGGGTGTTAAAGGGAGGTTGGGTGTTCAGAGTGAGATTCTCAATGATTTTTATTTGGGTATGCCAACTTCGGTTGGTCGCTCTCCAACAACCACTTTTAAATTTCTTTATGATAGAATTTGGAAGTGCATCAATGGTTTGACTGATAGACCTCTGTCTAGGGCAGGTAATGAGGCTTTTATTAAGTCAGTTATTCAGGCGATTCCAGTTTTATCATGAGTTGTTTTCTACTCCCACTGGCCACCCGTGACAAGATGAGATCTATTATTGCTAACAAATGGTGGGGGGTGGAAAATGGGAAGAGAAAGATCCATTGGAGATCATGGGCTTGGTTGTCAACACCGAAACCTTTAGGAGGCATGGGGTTTCGCGACTTCGTCCTCTTCAATCAGGCTATGCTTGCCAAACAAGCCCGGCGTTTGCTAACCGAGCCTGATTCTCTCTGTGCTAGAGTACTCAAAAGGAGATATTTTCCAAATTCAGATTTTTGGCATGCGCCCAAACCGAGATCTTCATCGTATACTTGGAGGAGTATTTTGCATGGACGAGACCTTCTGGTTCAGGGTGTCTAGTGGAGCATCGGCGATGGCAAAACTGTCAAGATTTTGAGTGATAATTGGGTACCACTTTGTCCTCCGGGTATGCTAAAACCTACCTCAGTTATCCCTGAAATTTCAACTGTTCACTGTCTGTTGGATGAGAAGAGAGGAGATTGGTGTCCGGAAACTGTTCATGCTTTCTTTGATGCTGGAATGGCCGAGCGAATTCTGCAGATTCCCATTGCACGCCGGGTTGGTGAGGACTTCGTTCGCTGGCCTTTCACCAAGCATGGAATTTATACTATTCGTTCAGGTTACAACCTTGCCAGATCAGAGAAGTTTTACTTGTCCCAGAGTTTGTCGGGAAATGGCATTGGGTTGGATACCAAGGCGGACAAGAAAAATTGGAAAGCTGTCTGGGGTATCAAGGCACCGGGTAAGATAAAAATTCACCTATGGCGTTTTGCTCATGACTGCCTTCCTAGTGGTATGAAATTGTTCAAGCGACATGTTCCTGACACCAGTCCATGTATTTTCTGTAACCGGTGTGAGGGTATTGAACATGCCTTGTTAACATGCCAATTTGCACGTGTGGTTTGGCGGGAGGTTAAAGAGAAGATCCATTTGAAGCTGAACCGGAAACACTTCTGTACACATAAACAATGGCTCTTTGATTTCCTGGCCGGTGCTGATGACCTGTAAGCTTGTACTTTGGCCGGGGGATTTTGGTATATTTGGGAAGCTCGTAACAAAGCTCGTAATGAAGGCGCACAACCTAATCCCTCACGTACCTGTGGGCAGATACTTGCATATGTTGAGATCAAAGCAAATTTATTCAGACAGGCGACAGATAAAAGGTGTGAGGCTAATGCACTGCAGAAATGGACTCCACCACCGCCGGGTTCTGTTCTGTTGAATTCGGATGCAGCAATCTTTGACAACCCAGGAGCTGTTGGAATGGGCGTTGTGGCCCGGAATCACTTGGGGACCTGTCTGGTTTCATGCCGCCAGTTTTTGAACAGGGTCTTGGCGCCGGAGCTAGCAGAAGCTTTTGCTCTTCGGCGAGCTGTTGAGTTGGCTCGGGATGAACATATGGATAAGGTGATTTTTGCGACCGATTGTCTGTCGCTGATTCAACGCCTCAACTCCCCAATTATGGATCGTTCTCTAGTGGGCATCCTAGTCAGCGATATCAAACACTTAGGAAAGGTTTTCTCCTCCGTCTCATCTGTTCATGTGAGACGGAGGCTGAATGAAGCAGCGCAGCTTTTGGCTAAATCGTGTGTTAATGCTCTCTCTAGTCAAGTTCTTTACTCTGTTCCGGATTGTATCTGGCGAACTCTTTGTATTGATGTTGCTTAATCAATAAAGCGCTGTGTTTTGTCAAAAAAAAACTACCGTGTTGCAATATGGATGGCTCTTTTTTTTTTTTAAACCTGGCTGTTGGATGGCTCTTTGTTTCGAGCGGTGACCGGATCTCTCTGGGAAAAGCTAATCTGGAGGTTAAATTGGCCTACTACGATTGGGGCCAAAACCCACTAATGTAGGGATGGATGGACGGGCGTTGCATGGACAAGACAATTCATATAGCAATCAGAACATAGGACAATTGCAGGTAAATAAGATAAAGCATCCAAGTACTAGATAATCCTAGGCATGTGTTCTATATATAGTCATACGTGCTCGTAATAAGAACTTGCACAACATCTTTTGTCCTGCCAGCCCGTTTGCAACGGGGCCTCAAGGGAACTACTGGCAATTAATGTGCTCCTTTTAATAGAGCACCGGAGCAAAGCATTAACACTCCGTGAACACATGTGATCCTCACATCAAAGCCATTCCCTCCGGTTATCCCGATTTCTGTCACTTCGGGGCCATTGGTTCCGGACAATAACGTGTGTATACAACTTGCAGATAAGACCATAAACAATACTATCATAATGAATCAATAACATGTTCAGATCTGAAATCATGGCACTCGGGCCCTAGTGACAAGCATTAAGCATAACAAGTCGCAACAAAGTCATAAAGCACTAATAAAAGATACTAGGCACCATGCCCTAACAATCTGATGCCATTACATGAACGATCTCATCCAATCCCTACCATCCCCATAGCCTACAGTAGGGGATTACTCACTCATAGATGGGGAAAACATGGATGGTCGATGGAGAAGCGATGGTGATGATGATGGCGATGATCTCCTCCAATTCCCCGTCGGCGAGTGCGGAAGCGGAGTTTCTGGTGCTGTTTCATGAAATCTGGTGGTGGCGGCGGAGCGGAACTCCTTCTGGAAAAACGTCGACCCCCCGGAGTTTTTAGGTCAGAAGGCTTCTTATAGGCGAAGAGGGAGACCGAGGGGGTGCCTGGGGGGCCCACACCACCCCCTGGCGCGGCCTGGCCTGGCCCGCGCCACCAGGTGGTGTGGCCACCCCCTGGCTCTTCTCCGTCTCGTATTCTGGCTCTTGGAGTCTTCTGGTGAAATAGGATTTTCGGCATATTTTCCGGGATTTTTCCTGAAAGTTGATTTTCTGCACAAAAAGTAGACACCAAGGCAATTCTGCTGAAAACAGCGTTAGTCCGCGTTAGTCGCATCCAAATCACACAAGTTTAGAGGAGAAACAATAGCAAAAGTGTTCGGGAAAGTAGATATGTTTTGGACGTATCAACTTCCCCCAAGCTTAGCTTATTGCTTGTCCTCAAGCAATTTAGTTGAAAACTGAGTGCGATAAAAGAACTTTCACGAACACATTTGCTTTATATGATGTATATATTCTCAGCATGTGATCAACTACTTAGATAATTCATAATAAAGAGTATGCAACCAAGTCTACTTAATAGTCATTGCAAGCTATGAAGAGATTCCAACTCAAAAATAATAAGTAGCATGAAGCATAAACATAAGCAACATTACAATGCTCATAACAAGGTATGATAGAGTGGTATCTCGCTTGCCTTTGATTATGAATGCCAAGGCACCTCTGAAGTTCAAGTGATGACTAGAAGTAAAGATATCAAAGATACAAGCATCAAAGGCATAACACAAATAATCAAGTAATGAGACAAGCACAAAGGATGACAACTATGCTCTCAAGAAGGTGCTCAAAGAATATGTGGAGACTCAACAAGGAAACAAAAAGGTTTTCAATAATTTGAAAGACTTCCAAATGCTGAAAGTATGGTACTTATTAGCTTTGAGCTCTCATTGCCCCTATCATAAGCATCTTTAATGTGGTTAAGGTGAAAGTGAGGTCCAATCTGAGTTATATGCTTGACAGACTATAAACTGAAAATCCCAAGTCCCTTGAGTACGAGGGCCGCTCCTCATGCTACTCAACTTTAGTTACCGGTAAGTTCTTGTCATCGTAAATATGTGCGTATCATAGAGAACCGCCAACGGGGTACCCCTTGCCCGATGATACAGAAGAATCCCCATATCAAAATGACAAGGCAAGCACACAATGAGTATCTCAGCAATCTTCTTATTTACCATGGGAAAATGGTGCTTTTTTCTCTCTTTCCTCTTTTCATAGGTCTCTTTTTTTCTTTTTTTTCTCAATAGCTATCTCTCTTTTTTATAAGAAGAATGCTTCATAGATATCATTACGGTTACGCTGCAGGTTTCCACTATGTCAGCATGGATTAGACCAGCGGCCCAGGCGTTTCTCTAACACACATACATAACTCCATGGACTTACAAGCTCTCCTTTTATTTCACACCGACGATATCTGTAAACAAAAGAGCATGGTATCAACTAGGTATATATTTACAAGTGTTGAAAGCATTCCCCATAACAGCACGGTTCTGCTAAACCCCAGCCTATAATTTGCAAGCATATAACTTTCATGAACAGTCATAATGGTTCAAGTTTATTAAGTGCAGAAAATAAAGTGTGCCATCAAGTTCGTGAGAGCTTTACTAACTAACTTTCTCATAACAAGCAAACATTTTATTCGAAAGAAAACAAGGCATAATGAATATGCACGGGAGTAGCAAATGATGCTAATAGGTAGGTATGGTGGACACTTTGGCAATATTTGGTTTAAGGGAGTTGGAAACATGAGTAAAATACTCAGTGAAAGTGAAGGCTAGCAATAGTAAGGGAGCGACAAACGAGAGAGCAATAGTTGTCATAATCATGCTTGCAACAAAACAGGACTAATCATGGTATGAAAGTGATTCAAGATCTTGAAGGCAAAATAATTCATCGAGGCTTAACTGATTATTTCAGTCATGTGCATGCGTGAGCATGTGCCAAGTCAATTCACATGAAACATTCAGAGGAGGATACCACGGTGTCATACCAAGTTATGAATAGAATAATGCAAGCAAACATTCATAAGACATGCTACAAACTATTAGTAAGCTGGAGCTAATCAAAAGAAAGCAAAAACTACTAAGCATCCAAAGATAACATACACCCTATATGAACGGACTAAGCATGCCCACAATGATGAGTATATGTACAAAAATGAAAACAATTAGAGTTCGTTACCAGCCTCTTACCACGCCTCAAGTTGTCATTAGTCCTCATTATTGCTCTTCACTTGTATGGCTTGAATAATAATATGAAACCAATATTCCACTGAGGACTACTGAACCCTGCAACAAACTCACAAAGCCAAAGAAGAACGACAAATATTTTTGTTGTTTTCGATTTTTAAAACAAGGACCAAAAGGGAAAACAAGCAAAGCAAAATCTTTTTGAGTTTTCGAATAATTCAAATAAAGCAAAAGGGGAAAACAAACCAAGGCAAAAAGAAGAAGAAGCAAACCAAAGAGAAACAACAGAAATATTTTTGGTATTTTTGTGTTTTAGAAAGCAAAAGCGAAGAAAGAACGAAAAACTAAAAAGATAACGAAACATGAATATACAAAGTACCGACGCAACGTAATATGAAGATGAGTGCGGTGTCGGCGTACCTCCCCCCAAGCTTAGGCTTTTGGCCTAAGTGGGTATCAATCCCAATACGGGCAAGGGTTCCAAGCAGGAGGATCATGATAAGAATGGTCGTAGTTGGGCCCGTGGGAAGAAGAAAAAGCTCCCCAGTCGTAAGCAGGCTGCTGATATGAAGACTCCCCCTCATTCGAGGGCTGGACCGAATCATCCGTGACCTCCCTTCTAGTGTCCTGCTCCTGTTGGGAGAGCTCTCCCAAGTACGTGTCGAGCTCCTCCTCAGTGAGGGACCATCCTTCCCAGTTATCAAGGTTAAACAAAACAGGTGCAGGTAAAAGAACACCACGCTCGGACTTTCTCTTTCTCCAACCAGCTTTGAAAAAGATTATTTCATAAGACAACTCACTCATACTAGCCCATGAGGAAACAAATTTATGTTGTATCATGGAATTAAGATCAAACCTTTCTATGAGAAACTGTAGGTCTAGATAATGAGGCACTAAACCATGCAATGCTAGTAAACGAGAAGCAATGAGGCCTCCACAAATTCCACATTTCTCACGGTTAGCAGCAAGACGGAAAGCTATCAAAGCACCTAAGTTGTAAGACCTATCTCGTTTAAGAGCAGCAGAGATAAATGCTAGATCATATGAAGATAATTTATTGGAAGTTTTCCTAGCAAGAATACACTTGGCAACAAAGTAGGCAAAATAACGGATGGAGGGAAGTTGAATGTTACGGATTTTCCCATTCTCCTTCGAGAAGCTGCTCCCTTGGCAAATTTCTGCGTATAGATCCATGAGTGGTTCAGGGCGCTCCTTAATCCTTCTACATAATTCCCATTGAGGTACCTTAATAGCTGCACAAAAATCATCAAGGGAAAGGTCAACAGCAATATTGTAAATTTTATAATGGACCATGGGGTTAGGCAAAGAGTGACTAAATTGAAAGTCCTGCACCACAGACATGGTTAGCTTCACAAATTGACAAGGCTCGTCTTCCAAAAAGTGCTCCAACCCTGCATTAGAAACCAAAGTGTGGAAATCTTGGAGAATTCCCGCAGCTCTCATGAACTCAGAACAAGGATAAATGGAGGGAAAGACTTCCTCCTCTCGGTGGACCTTCATGATCTTAGGCACCCATAGTTCATGTTGGTTTAGGTGATGCTCACTCATCTTCTATTCTGAAATTTAAACACCTATTAAACAAGTGATTGCAAAGTAAATATAATGAAGGATTCTACTCATAGGGACTTGTGAGAGGCCTAAACATGCATCAAAACTATATCTCTAAGCATCAAACAAGCTTACAAGCCCTCATAACCAGTCACCTACAGCAGCAAAATACTCAAGATATAATCCACCAAATACAAATCTACTTGGACAAGGAGAGGAGTCACATACCAAGGAACAACTGCTCCAAATTTCAGCAACAAAGATGGGCTGAGCAAGGAGATCCAAGAAATCGAGAGCAAGCATAGCAAGAACACGATTTTGAGCAATGAACTAGAGCATACTCGGGAGAGAGAAGAAAGTGGCAGGCGAGAGAGTTAGTGAGGGGGCCCGGGGTGGCCCACACCATGGCATGGCGCCACCCAGGGCAGGCCGCGCCACCAGGTGGTGTGCCTGCCTGGTGGCTCCCCCTAGTACCTCTCAGGTACTCCTCTGCCCCTTTTTTCATGTAAAAAATTAATATGAATTTTTTGGAAATTTTCGAGACACTTTATTTTTTGGGCATTTTTCAGGTATAGAAGAATGATTTTCTGACAGACAGATTTATTTTTGGAAAATGATGCAATGACAAAACAAGGCTAGAGCTACAGAAGTTCTAAGACACTCTAACATGCAAGCAACTAACAAGAAAGAAAACTAAACGAAAGCAAAAACTAAAATGGATAGCAATAGAAGTAAACGGAGATAATCATAGTGAAAATATTGTTTTGTTCAATGAAATCCTTTTGTTAACAAGGTTGATCAGGTCTTGTTACCAAAACAATTTCATATGAGACAAAACTTTGTATTCACTAATGATTATGTTACCTCAACCTTGATAGCAATGGTCCCAATCATAATAGTTTCAAATTTTTCTCTTGGTATGGGACAATATATTTCTCCAACTTGAATGCCCTCAACATGTTCAATTGAATTCAAACCATAAGTCCTTTCAATCTTCTTTGCGAACTAGACAGTATGTTCCTTGTCATTAACATTGAAAGTCACCTTTCCTTGATTATAATTAATAACAGCTCCTACAGTATTAAGAAAAGGTCTCCCAAGAATAATAGACATATTATCATCTTCAGGCATTTCAAGCACAACAAAATCAGTTAATATCAAGCAATTATGAGCCACTTGAACAGGTACATCTTCACATATACCAACATGAATAGTGGTAGATTTATCAGCCATTTGCAAAGATATATCAGTTGGTATTAATTTTTCTAGTTGAAGCCTCTTATAGAGAGAGAAAGGCATAACACTAACTCCGGCTCCCAAATCACACAAAGCAGTTCTAACATAACTATTCTTAATAGAACAAGAGATAGTTGGAATCCTAGGGTCTCCAAGATTCTTAGGAACCTTACCATTGAAGGAATAATTAGCAAGCAAAGTAGAAATTTCTTCATTAGGGATCTTCCTTTTATTCGAGACAATATCCTTCATATACTTTTAGTAAGGAGGCAATTTAATAGCATTAGTCAAAGGAATTTGCAGGAATAAAGGTTTCATCCACTCACAAAACTTATTATAGTGTTCATCTTCCTTTGACTTGTGTTTCTTATCAGGGAAAGGCATAGGTTTTTGGACCCAAGGTTCTCTTTCACTACCATGTTTCTTAGCAATAAAATCTTCTTTAGTGTATTTAGTAGTCTTAGTGTGGTTTTTAGGTTCTTCTTCAATGTTTTCTTCATTAGGAACTTTATTTTCTTCATTACCACTTTCAGTTTCAGCATCAGAGATAGATATACTATTTGGATCTATAGCAGGTTCAGAGGGTTCTACAATAGTTTTATGTTTCTTTTTCCTTTTCTTACGAGTAGAGCCACTATTTTCAGCTTGTTGAGAATCCTGCTCAATTCTTTTGGGATGCCCCTCGGGATAAACAGGATCCTGGATAGCAGCACCACTTCTAGTTCTAATTTAATAAGCACGTTTTTCTTTAACAGCATTAACTAGCAAGTCTTTTTGCACTTTAACGAGTTGATCTATTTGAGTTTGAACCATTTGAAAGTGTTTAACAATCATTTTAACATCATTAGAGGTTCTTTCCACAATATCTTTCAACTAAACAATAGCTCTAGTGTTTTGCATTAGATGATTTTGCACCCTTTTATTAAAATTATCTTGCTTAACAATAAAGATATTGAATTCTTCTAAGCATTGATCAGGAGGTTTAGAGTAAGGGATATCACCTTCATCAAAGTGTTGGAGAGAGTGTACCTCAATAGTGGGTGAGTAGAGAATAGGCTTACATAATTCTTCTATAGGAGGTAAATTCTTGACGTCTGCAGCTTTAATTCCCCTCTCCTTAAGACATTTCTTAGCTTCCTTCATCACTTCATCATTTAATTCAATAACTCCCCTCTTCTTTGATGTTTGAATAGGCACCAGAATAGTAGGTTCAGGTACAATTACTTCAGGTATAGCTTGTTTAGGAGGAGTCCAATCTTCATAATTCTTACTTATTTTAGCCATTAATTCTTGAGCTTCCTTAGGAGTCCTATTCCTGAAAACACAATCAGCACAACTATCTAGGTATGTCTTAGATTCTTCGGTTAGTCCATTATAAAATATATCAAGAAGCTCATTCTTAGGTAATGGACTTCCAGCCTTTTCGTGAATCAAAGCACAAAACCTTGCCCAAGATTTGGGCAATACCTCTTTTTCTCCCTGTTTAAAATCAAAAAGTTCCTGCAAAATAGCATGTCTGGCACTAGGAGAAAAATATTTCTGCAGGAAAGTACTAATCAAGCAACCAGGGATATCAATAGATTCAGGAGGTAAATTATTAAACCAAGTTTTAGCTTCTCCTTTCAGTGAAAAAGGGAAAATCTTAGCAACAAAGTAAGTACACATCTTAATATCATCAGAAAACAAGACACTCATGGTAGAAGGTTCATTCATATGTGCTACCGCACTTTCATTCTTAGTCCCACAAAAAGGTTCTTTTGTCGACAATAGTTATGTAAGATAGATCGAGAGAAAAATCATAATCTTCATCTATAATGTTTATGGGAGAAGCAGCGAACTTAGCAATAGGAGACAATTTGGGTCTAATAGTACGCCTCTCAAGGAGACTCTTAGCAGCGTTCCTATCATGGGTATTTTTACATTCTTTAATAAATTCATCGGTCATCTCAACATAACCATCTTCAATGTCATAACTTTCACTAGACTCAGGTGAACTAACAGGGGTAGTAGTGTCTTCATTAGGAGTTTCAGTATTTCCAGCTATAGTTCTAGCAATCGTAGCATCTAGGAAAGGACATAATGAACCACTCTTATCAAGCACGGTAGAAGCAGCATCATAAGCATCAGAAGTTTCAGATTCAGCAGTAGTAGCAGTGTGTGTAGCATGTGTATGTGGTGGTGTAACGAGCTTACTCATAACAGATGGTGAATCAAGAGCAATAGAGGTGTTCAGAACCGTACCTCTCTTTGTAGTGGATGGTAAAATAGGAACCTTGCCATCACGAGACTTACCCATGATGGATGGATGGCAGCGAACAATAGAGAATCCAAGTGAATTTGATAAATAAAGCTATGCTCTTCGGCAACGGTGCCAGAAAATAGTCTTAATGACCCACAAGTATAGGGGGTGTATCGTAGTATTTTCAAGGGAAGTGAAACCAATTTATTGATTCGACACGAGGGGAGCCAAAAAATATTTCTAAGCCTTAACAACTGAGTTGTCAATTCAGCTGCACCTGGAAACAATCTTGCTCACAGCAGTTTATCAGTAGCAACAGTTTCGTAGTAAGAATAGTGAAGTAGCAGCAGCAGTAAAGTAAAGACAGCTGTAACAATAGCAGTAAACAGTAGGATTCGAGTGCGGTAGGCATAGGGATGGATGGACGGGCGTTGCATGGACAAGACAATAGGGGATTACTCACTCATAGATGGGGAAAACATGGATGGTCGATGGAGAAGCGATGGTGATGATGATGGCGATGATCTCCTCCAATTCCCGTCCGGCAGGTGCCGAACAAGTTTCGTGCTGTTTAAATGGAATCTGGTGGTGGCGGCGGAGCGGAACTCCTCCTGGAAAAACGTCGCCCCCCCCCCCCCGGAGTTTTTAGGTCAGAAGGCTTCTTATAGGCGAAGACGGAGACCGAGGGGGTGCCTGGGGGCCCACACCACCCCCTGGCGCGGCCTGGCCTGGCCCGCGCCACCAGGTGGTGTGGCCACCCCCTGGCTCTTCTCCATCTCGTATTCTGGCTCCTGGAGTCTTCTGGTGAAATAGGATTTTCGGCATATTTTCCGGGATTTTTTCTGAAAGATGATTTTCTACACAAAGAGTAGACACCAAGGCAATTCTGCTGAAAACAACGTCAGTCCGCGTTAGTCGCATCCAAATCACACAAGTTTAGAGGAGAAACAATAGCAAAAGTGTTCGGGAAAGTAGATACGTTTTGGACGTATCAGCCTCCCACTGGCGCGCTCACGCGGGTGGGCCGGTACGCACCCACGTGGGGCCGCGGAATCGCTTTCGCTGCCAGCACCGACGAGGAGGAGTGATAGGCCCGCGTGTCCTCGCTATGTATGAAAATGCGCCTCACGGAAGTGGACCAACATGGGCGCAATGCCGCATGCCTTCCCCCGTTGGTGGACTTCACCGATGATGATGATGCGGAGGCGGGGAGCTCACGGAGCGGATCGTGGCAGGCATCCACCCCTACCCCTACCCCCCCCCCCCCCCACACCGGAAGTCGAGGAGGAGGAGGTGAAGGAGTGGGACTGCGAGGAGGAGGAAGAGGAGGACCACGGCGGGCGCATGGTGGAGGCCGACTACATCCACGACAACGATGTTGAGCAAGCCCCCATATCGATCATGATCCGCTGCTCTCAAGCCACCCGTGCGGAGGAGGAGAAGCGGGAAGCAGCGGAGCGGCGTGAGGCGATCCAGGCAGTGGTAGCGCAGCACGCCATGGAGAAGGAGCTCGAGATGCGCACCATCAAACAGGCCATCGTCAACATCTACAACTCCGACTGATGGCCGTCGGCCGCCTCGCCATCGCCACTCCGATGAGGGTTAGGGCTAGGGTTCATCGTCTTTTGTATATAATCTGGTGTACAATGACCTCAAACCAATCCTATGTATGATCAATTCATTGTTTGAATTTTGCCACGAACGCGTCGTTTGCTTAATTTATAAAGTTCAGTTCACATTTACGGTTCCTATTCTGTTCGGGCAAGTTTCGAACCGAAAAACACGAGTTCAGTGCACTGAATTTACGTTTATACGGTGTCAGTTATACGTGATCTACTCCCTCCGTTCGGATATATAAGACGTTTTAGCTTTGTGAATCGAACGTATCTAGACATCTTTTAGTATATAGGTTCGTAGAGATTTGGCATGAACCTTACACTAAAAAATGTCTAGATACACTCGTAGCACAAAACTAAAACATCTTATATTTTCGAACGGAGGGAGTATTAGAGAGGGAGTATTAGAGTAGCTCTTAATCCGGCCGACCCAACAACGCTGTCGTGATTGGCGTCCAAATCAGCAAGATGCGTATTCCGCAGCCTCGTTTTCGGGATCTTGCCGAGGAAAGTTGGCGTGGATGCGTTGCTGATCTTGAATAATTAACAATCTAGCATGATACATCCGTTCCATCCACACATAAGTTGATTAGATGATGAGATCCACGACCAGCAATTGTCCTTGGCGACCAGTGTTGAGTGTTGACCAATGTATCTCCGGAACCAATCATTCTTGCACGTACGTACAACTGGCATATCCACCATGATATATATGGTATCGTTGGTTGTAACATGAAATGAATTGGGCTGAGCGATAGAGACGTGTGCGTGGTGTTCATGAAGTAGGAGGCGTGCGTGCACGTACTATCGTTTGAGCACGGCCAGGATAACGGCCATGAGCGCCATTGTTTAAGCGCAGCTTGTGAGCTCGATTGTGAGTTGTGACTAAACTAGAGCAACAAATAATACGGCCGCGATTCTGGACTGCAGCCGCCCCATTCGGGCATGGAGTAAAAGGAATAAGGCCGATTGGTAGCCCACCAAAGAAAAGAAAAAAATCTTGCATCCACAAAGAAGGGCACGAACTTTTACCTCTTTGGTCCGAAGGATTTTTAAAAGAATTTTAGAGAAATTCAACTCAAAAGATTTTTCTACGAAAACCCTTTGGATCAAAAGAATTACACCTCCAAAATTTCTATGGATTGCATTCATACACTTCAATCCCTAGGAATTTCAACATCCACTTTAACCGTCTAGACCAATCACTGTGGAGGTTGAAATTTCTAGGGTTGTTCCCCCCGCATGCAGGCTCTACGGAGAAGAAAAGAGGTCAAAAAGCGAACACGCCATAGGCTCTTCCATCCTCGCCCGCTCTTCACCAGAACGGCGAGCATACATCGCGTCCATCTCCGCTGCCCAGTGTGCCCTCGCCTCCCGGTAGGACTCCCCCTACACGCCATAGAATTACACCTCTTAGTGCGCGCAGTTGTAGGAGTCGGTGATGGCATGTTGCTCGCTGCTCCTCTCCTAGATGGCTTCCTCGGGTTCATCGCCGAGGTTGAGGTCGTTGTCGTCGTCTTCAACTGGAAGTCCCATCATCCCTACCGTCGCCGCTGCAGCAGCAAGCGCGACACGCTGAACCTCCGCTGCATCAGACAAGTCGAGCAAGCGACTAATTGCCGCTACGGAGGCCTGACGTGCCGCCTCCTCAGCCCCCTCCATGACCGTGGCTGTCAGATGCATTGGTCGCACTGTTGTAGCCGCGGCTATCTATTTTCGACGATGATTTGCCCTCGCCGCGGTCGTGATTTATAGCTCACGCCAGTGGGGGAAAACCATGGACACGCGTGGGAAATAGCATCAAGCGAGGGCAGGAACCCGTAGCCCGCGTGGGAATCCAGCGTCGGGGATTGGCGAAGTCCAATCGTCATTAGAGGCTGGGCACGTTGGCCGGACCGCAACCTAAATTCCGTCTTTGGGCCAACCGAGCCAGACATAATCGAACCGGATGCGTCGCCGGTTTACGTCGGCCCGCCGGTGATGGCATGAGAGGTGGAAGGCTCCACGGCTGTGCAGAGTCAAAGGGGTGACACGCCGGAAAGCTGGTGGATTACGAGTTGTGTTGACCACCCGTGGTCGATGTGCCGAAAGTGCCATTTGTCTATTGAAGTTTTGCACTCGTGGTACTAGTGGTTAGCCTGTCTTCTGCCAACACACTCAACTCACGTTTTCACAACAGCATATGATTGCACGAACTAATCAAAACAACAACCTGTTACTCCAAAAAATATACCCCTTCCGTTCAAAAATATAAGATGTTATAGCTTTATGAAATAAATGTATCTAGACCTTTTTTAGTGTATAGGTTCACTCCAAACCGCTATGAATCTATACATCTTTTTTTAGTGTATAGGTTTACTCCAAACCGCTATGAATCTATACACTAAAAGATGTCTAGATACATTCGATTCACAAAGCTAAAACGTCTTATATATCTGAACGGAGGGAGTACTATACACTACTATCTCCCTCCCAAGGCGCATAAAGCTCCGTTCAAAAAAAGCCTTAAAGCTTATATTAGTACTATATAATACTACTCTCTCCGTTTTAAAATATAAGATATTTTACCTTTGTGAAAGAGTGTATCTAGACTCTTTTAATATATAGGTTTACTCCAAACTTACATAAACCTACACATTAAAAATGAATTAGATACACTGCTTTCACAATGCTAAAACATCTTATATTTTAAAATGGGAGAGTACTAGCTGCGTCGTAATGCGCGCCGGGCTCGGCAGTACACTGCTGACCCATACGTTCATGGTAGTACTGTATATCTCAACCACGTACTGAACGACTCTCGCTCAATTCTGACTCGTGGGGACGTTTCATTCCCTTTGCTCGCCAGTTGTCCGACGTATTGATATTTGTCCACACACTCTACTCTGCCCGCCGATATAGTCGCAGTGGGAGTATCATCATGCATACGATACTAAATGATACAACCTCTATAATTTATAATATTATCATGTAATACTATTGTAGTATCATACTATTTATTATTTTGTAAAATCCCAAAAAACTTATGTGTACAAGATTTATTTGCTATTGATTTTTACAGGTATACGTGCTATGATACCGAATCATAACATGATACTCTCTCCATCCCGGTTTATTAGACACGCACGTAGTTTAAGAACAAATTTAACCATTAATTTTAGTCAACAAATTTTACATTATGTCATAAAAATTATACCATGGGATTTATCTTTAAAATAAATTTTCGATGGTATATTTTTTGAGAGACATATTGCATATTTTATTTGCAAAAATTAATGATCAAAGATTTTCTTAAACTACGCCTAATAAACTGGGACAGAGGATTAATCTACGTGCGTGCAAAAAATGATGGTCAAAGATTTTCTTAAACTACGTGAGTACCACTAGAACATCTCTCTTCATTAATTACACCGCCACATCATCTTTTTTAGGACAAGGATTGCATGATGCTATCTATGATACTCCCACTACGACCACTTTATAAATTGGTCGTTCTCCTGCACCATTGCCGCATCGCCGTGACTGTCTCCCAACCAGTGTTTTTAGCTTCGATTCCATCAAAACTTCTAGTCCCCGTTGGAATGTCTCAAATTTCAAAATCTTGTCCAAATATCTTTAATTACAATTTTGACAATTGCTTCCCGAATATTTGAATTTAGCTTTAGTTTAACCCGAAATCACAAGTTGTTAATTTTCTTTGAATATAGTGGCATAAAAATGCTAACTTTGACCGCGGAGGGATGAGATTTCTGCGGGGAGAAAGGCGGCGGTGGGGAATGCGATGGGTTCTTGCAGGGTGAAAGGTGGCCATGGAGAGAGGAGAGGTGGGGACGACAGCGACGCGTCCCATGGATGGGTGGCGACGGAGAGGAAGCAGGCATCGGAGGGTTTGGGAAGGGAGAGGGTGAGCGGTGTGCGGTGACCACCGCGTGCTAACATTTATCGGTTGGTGGCATGGCCTAGAAGCTCGGTGTATCGTCTCTTCGCCGTTCTTGACGGCAGATGACGGAACACAGTCATTGTCCTTTGTTGATGTGGGCTGTGTTGTAAAATTAGGGACGTCATGTTTGTATCGGATAGCTCGTCTTAATCTTTATTTTATATGATTAATACTCTCTCCAATCCATATTAGTTATCGTTGAAACTAAAACATGTCTAGATGCATCCATTTTAGTGACAAATAATATGGATTGGAGGGATTACATCTTTCGTTGTGTATTCTTAGAAAAATTGACCATTGGTTACCAAATCGCTGAATTACCCAAGTTTGACCTTTAGATAAATCTTAAAGAAATGGCTTTTTATTTATTCCTATATTTGATTAAAAAAACTATGAGAAAATGCCAAGTGTGGCCGAATTTGCGGCGACGGGAGAAAATTGCCATCCAGGCCCAAATTGGCGGGAGAAATATGTCGTTCTTTCCGTTACTTGACATTCCTAAAGATATCTTGGACGTCATCTATGTTAGCGAACGAGGTAAACAGAGCTTGACTGTTTTGCCGACGCAGAGCAGCATCGTAACAGAGGAGCCACCGTATATGGATTAATGAGAGATTCACCCAACTGCGCTCGGTCTCGGTGCGCTTACCGTCGGCCAGCCTAGGCAGCGAGCGGACGTACACACGCGGCCAGAAATCAATCTTAACCGGGAAGACAAAACCGCCGACGGCGACAGAGCCGTCACTCTCGCGCGCCTCGCGTGGCGTTGAAAAAGCGGCACCGACCATGTCCACCTATTCTTCCCCAAATGACAAAGGTCTCTATCTGCGGCGGGCCCGCGCTGCGTCACCCGGACGCGCATGCGCACGACGACGGCCACCCGCCGGTCCGACCCAAACACAAATGTCACTCTGCGGCGGCCGGCGCCGCTCGTGTCGTGTCGTCACGGTTGCGCTCGCCATGCTGCGTGC
Source organism: Avena insularis (assembly GCA_023614405.1). Classification (NCBI taxonomy): domain Eukaryota; kingdom Viridiplantae; phylum Streptophyta; class Magnoliopsida; order Poales; family Poaceae; genus Avena; species Avena insularis. The sequence continues at coordinate 8,659,415 of CM042686.1, read as the reverse complement.
GGCGTGGCCCAGTGGCGGCGCAAGATTATGACATCCATCAGACCATCACCAAGTCCGGCCGCGTTGCGTACGTCCATCGGGGCATTATAGCTAAGCAATACAGGACGAACAGTGTGGGCGCGCGAGGCATGCTGGTTAGTTGCCGCAACTTGCACCAATCAAGATTCTTCCATCCACTCCGATCGGTCGATATGGAGGACCGGCCAGGAACTCTCCAGTCTCCTCGGTAAAAGCAACGGCCCAGGTGAGAGAGCACGCCGCTAGCTGTTCCGAATAGGGATACGACCGTCGCCGCCCGGCCGTGCCAGATAGAGAATGGCGACGGTGACGCGAGTGGGAGTGGTGGTGGGGGAAGCTACCTTAACCCACAAGGAGGGTATCTTCTTCTACCTCTGCCGCGTCACCGGCGGGCTCCACCACCGCGCCGGCTTCTATATATAGGGCCCCAACTGGACGCACGGCCGACCATAGCTTACCACTCCTAGGAGATAGGCCACGACCAACACGCACCCGCCCCACCCGCTCCCCTCACGTCCATTCTGATTGCCGCCGCCGCCGCCCATCCAACTCGGACTGATAGCTACGTCTCCTCTTTTCGAGAGTTGGTGATCACTGATCACGCGCCCGCCCAGGGGTTGGTTGTTTTAAGCGGACGGACCAGACACGGCATGCGCTCTGCTCGCACGGCAGCAAGTAATGGCTCCAGCTTCCGCATCCCTCTTCCCCGCCGCCAACGCCGGTGCCAAGCGTCCAGCCCCCGCCGCCGCCGTGTTCGACGCTGATCATCCGCTCCCGCAGGTCAGTGACTTCCCAACCACTGTCTCCGTGTATCTCCGATACGCTTAGCAAATTGAGCTAATGAATACTCTCATGCGCGTGGTGAACCGGTGATCACAGGACGGCGTGGCGGCCGGCAAGAACAACCAGAGCCAGCAGCAGCAGCTGGAGTGCCCGCGGTGCCAGTCCAGCAACACCAAGTTCTGCTACTACAACAACTACAGCACCACGCAGCCGCGCCACTTCTGCCGCGCATGCCGACGCTACTGGACCCACGGCGGCACCCTCCGCAAGGTCCCAGTCGGGGGCGCGTGCCGACGCGCCGGGAACAAGCGCCGCAGGTCCGCCGATCCTTCGCCCTCGTCCGCCGCTTCGCCGTCAGCAGAGGCCAAGGAGGCACACTGGCCGGACATGATGCCGGCGACGCCCTTCTTCCCGTTCCTCAGCGACGGCGCAGTCTTCCTCCCCCAGTACGACCTCGCGCCGCCAGGGTTTCCTTGGACAGCGGCTTCGGCGACCACAGACCTCTACGACCGGCTCGCTGCACCCTGGAGTGGCAGTGACGGGAACCTCACCGGCGGCGCGTGGGACGACTTCACCACAGGTCTCGACCTCACCTGGCCGCCAACGCCGGCCGGCAACTGATCCATGTCTTTTCAGCTGGTCGCCTGTGGGTTCGAGGCTGCTGTTTTAGCATCGCAGCCTCGATCGGTCAGGTTACCTGATTCAGCTAGTGTGCTTTCTTTCTCGATAAAGGTCAGCTACAGCTATTATGCTTAGTGCTTATACCGACTTTTTACAGTGCGTCCGTCGTCTGAGCTTTACACGGATCCATTTTAGAGACTTGGAATGTGTTGAAGCGTTGTCTAAAGCTCTTACGAGGGTTTTAGCTTTCTTTTCTTTTTTGAGGGAATGGGTTTTATAGCATGTTGATTAAGGAGATTCACACTAGAAATTGGTCGTTTGAAGAAGTTAAGTCGTTGCTTATTATGAAGTCAGTCGGGCGTGCATTCTTGTTCTTGGCTATTAGCTAGAGCTCGCGAACTTTACTTGTACCTATTATTATTGATGAACAAAATTGGCGTGTTCTTTCTAGAAAAGCAAAACCTATGAACACAAGATCCTATGATAAAATCCTATTATTACTAGAAACATTTGTTTAGAAATGAGTATAGGCTAAATTAGAGATTAGAAATAAAATGTTTGCCTTACAAGTCGGCCCAAAACGCCAGTTTTGTAATCAAACCGGGAGATTTTGGTGAGATGTTTCTAGTTAATTAGCTCAGAAGTTGTGCGTCCGTAAAAGTTTTGCCCAAAACTTGGGGCAAACTGCTACAAGTTGACGCGGAAGTGTTGTTCCTTGCAATTTACTGATTTTTTTGGTACTTATCTTCTACTTCCTCTGGTTCTTAATATAAGATGTTTTAACTTTTGGGAGATGGATATATCTAGATATTTATAAGTGTATAAATGACTAGATAAATTCGCTTCACAAAAGGTGAAACATCTTATATTTTAAAATGGAGGCAGTAGATAACACCCAACCGTCCATGCAAGACAGGAGCCCAATTCACCAAGCATATCCACGAAAAGGCACCAGCAAACTCACTCCGGGTGTCGCTGCCTCCTCTATCTTCCGCCAATCCATCTTTATTATGTAGATCAATGTGCATACTCTCACCACACCATCCACTGACATCACAGCGGTGCTAAGTAGCACCACCTCCCTGTGCGCTAACTCCGAAGCACGTCACGGTCGCCGCAACACCAAGGTGCCAAGTACCACCATCCAACACAGCTGGAAGTGAGGATCTGCCGTGTGTAGCACCTACTGACCAAGCATGATTCCGTGTAGCACCTATCGGCCAGGCATGACTTGACATCGCTGCCAAAACTCTGTGCAAGAAAAAGCCACTCCTCCTCCAGCCTTTGTCATTCGGTGTTGCTCCAAAGTCCAAACGATGCTCCTAAGAGAGAACCCGATACCGCAGCACCGCCATCGCACAATCCAGAAGCCAGATCCTAGGGTTTCCCCCGAAGAAACATGCGTGGGTCGACAATAGTTGCACTATGATGCCTTCATCAAGGTAACGTCGTAGAAATGCTGCCATCGCCCGCCCAGACCGATGTCGGCTCAGTTTTCACCGGCAACTAAGCCTCCCTAACTCGCTGTTAGGACTTGATGACGGATCGCGAGATCTGCCAAAACAGACTCAAACTGCCCGACCACCTTCGTCGGAGAAGAAGATCGCCATCGCCATTTTCCTCATGGTGCGTGGCAGCACCGGTGCACCTCCGCGAGTCGCCACCGAGGTCGACGAAGAGGCAGCAGGGGCGGCACAGTCACAATCTGCCTAGAACCAAAAGGCCTAGATCGACCCCGCAGCATTGCCGCCGTCGGCCAACACCACCGCCTGCAGTAGCTCCCCCGACGCTCCCCGGTCGCCGCCGCTGCCCGTGATCACCGCCGCCAGGGAAAGTTACCATCCCGGCCGTCGGTGCGGAAACGGATGGCCAAGATTGCACTACTAGAGAAAAGGCTATAGGAGACATCCTTATAGGAGGCGCATTTAGACTATATGCGCCTCCTATAAAATAGGTGAGGCGCACTGCCTTGCCATGTGCCTCTAGTATAAAAATAGACGAGGCACATATTATTAGGATGTGCCTCCTATAATCCCTCTACGGACGAAATCTGGCAGCCCCAGATTATGCGAGGCTCATTCTACTCCATATACGCCTCGAGTAGTTCAAATACTTGAGGCGTATATGGAGCAGATGCACCTCTAGTAAGTTGTGTGGGTCCAGTTGAAGTAGGTGCCAAAATATAGGAGGCACACTAGCAGAGATGCGCCTCAAGTATTTTCTAATACTGGATGCGCATATGGAGTACAATGCGCTCGAGTACACCGATCCAACCCCCGATCGCCTTTTAAGTTTTTGTAAAAAAAAAAAGCAAAAATGACAAAAACTTCAAAAAAAATCCTGTATAGCTCTAGACAAAATTGAAAAACAAGAATTTCGATGTATGTTACAAAAAAAGTTATGGAACGGTAAAATGGCCTAAATTTTGCATACGATGTCGGAAAAAAAGTTTAATATATCAAAATGACCGTCTCGAAATTTCCTACTCGAATTCATCAGCCAAGGGCCGTTCTGGATTTTACAGAATCACCAAATTCGAAAAGAGTAAAAAGTTATGGCCAAAAGAAGATTTTTTCCTGCAAAAAATAAAAAACTATTCGAGACATGTGCCTCGCATAAGTGAAGCCGATTCAAATTCGAAACAGCCACCTACCACACCTACCACCTCTCCTCCTTCTCCTTCTCCTTCTCCTCCACCTCTCCTTCTTCTCCACTTCTCCTCCTCCTCCTCCTCCACTCTCCTCCTCCTCCTCCACCTCCGGTGGCATCCTCCTGCTCTTCCTCCGGCGACCTTCTCCTCCTCCGGCGATCACTCCGGCCATGGCCTCCACAACCACATCGACCACCTCCTCCTCCTCCACCTTCGACGACCACCTCCGGCAACGACCTCCGGTGGACTCATCCTCCTCCACCATCTCCGGCGACCCCCATGGCCATGGCCTCCCGCACATGCCTGCGGTGGTAGGTTGTGGCCATGAGCACGGCCTCCGACGAGCTCCGACGAAATTCCGGCTAGATCCAGATTTGGCCGCCATTTTTTAAAAAAAATAAAAATAATGTACGAGACGCATTCGACTCAATATGCGCCTCGCATATGCAGAATATAGGAGACGCATATTTAGAGTATCGGAGACGCATATCATTATGCGCCTCGTATATCTAGGATATAGGAGGCGCATATCATATGCGTCTCGCATAAAGAATACGGGAGGTGCGGCGCTAGAGGCGCATATGATATGCGTATATGCGTCTCGCATAGCATTTTTGATGCGCCTTGCATAGCGTTTCCCTAGTAGTGTCGTGTCTCGCTGGTAGACAGAAACCTCACATTATCTCTCTATATAAAACCCGTTCTAAATTGTTCTTGTGCATGAGTGTTGAGTGTTGACCAATATTATATGTCGTCCCATATATATAGTTGTAATGCTAAGTTGGAACAAGAAAGTAGTAGCAACATGGCAACGGGCGGGCGCGAGAGAGAAACGTGGCCAGCAGTGTCGGCCGGGAAGTAGGCGGCGTGCATACACCTACCATCGCGCGAGCTAGCACGGCCAGAATAACGGTCATGAGCACCATTGTTTAAGAGGACCTGGCGAGCTCGAGTTTTTAATTACTTCCTCCGGTTCATATTACTTGTCGCTAAATTGAATGTATCTAGCACTAAACATGTCTAAATACACCCGTTTGAGCGACAAGTAATATCAATCGGAGGGAATATTATTTTTTGCCGAAAGTGTCTTTTCTAAGCTGAGTCTTGCACTCCTGGTACTAGCAGTAGCTAGTCTTTTGGCAACACACTCAACTTGCGTTTACATGGCCCCCCTTGCTTCAAAAAACTTCCATTTGCGGGTGTTGTCTTGCTTCAAAAAAAAAAAACTTCCATTTACTAGCCCCCTTAGCTTAACCTCCCTTACGATGGCTTTTTTTTTTGTTATACTAGTAATAGTTTTATGGGACCCCCTTCTTGTAGCTTGTATTTTTGTCTTCACTATGAATATAATCCTGGTACTTTGCCCTACCCTTTTTTTCGTGTTCCTTTTCTCTACATTTGTTGTGGGAGTTTCACCTCCGCCTTGACCTACAATGTCTTAAAATCCACCTAAACTGTGCCACTTGGGTGGCACTTCTCGCCCTTATTTATCCACCTTGTCCAACTTACATACCCCCTGAGTTATTTCAATTTCTACCACTCTGCTGCCATATAATATGTCAATACATGTCTGGCATTTTCAAAATAGTTTAGGATAAATTTCACAAAAATGGTAATTACTTATCAAAAATCCGATCCAGCTTAAATTTGGCCGACTTATGTGACACAAATAATCTGATACCCTTTGAAATCATCAATTTTGTAGTGTAACTTTGGAAGAAAATTTAAACCATACTCCTCGAGTCACCCGCCAAATGTCCATCGGGATGTGCTATTGGGTATAGAGCAAGTACACATAATCACTTTTGTCGTTGCATGGACGGAGGCATAGCTCTGTGGTTGGGATGGGCCGATGCACTCCCACCCACACAGGTTCTATGTACCCGCATTCGGTGTCATATGCACAATTACCTCTATCAATCAACACTAGTAGAAATCGGGCAATTTGTTCCGGTTCGTAAGGGCCTTTAGCCCCGGATTTCGAACCGGGGCTGCGAAAGCGGGACTAAAGGTCCAAGCTTTAGCCCCGGTTCAGTTACGAACCGGGGCTAGAGGTCCAACCACGTGGCCTGCTAGGCGCGCTGGGCGGCAGGACATTACCTGGGACTAAAGGTTCCCTGCTGCGGCAGCATTTTGTGCCATTTGGCTGCCGCGGCAGGGGATGGGGTTTTAGGGTTTTGTGTTTTTTTTTCATTGTGTGTTTTGTGTTTAATTATTTTTCATTCTGTGTTTTCATTGGAAATAAGTTTTCGTATACATACAGAACGCTACTACACAGTACTTGGCCACATTGACGCAATATATAATATAATTACTCTTACAAGCATATATATATGGAGTCCCAACAAGGTTCAGAGCATGTCTATTTGATTACATGGAGATCATTACATGGATGCTTTAGGGTCTACTTATATAGTATTCTCCCTGTGGGTCTATGACCTCGTCGAGAAAAAGTGCAGCAAATTCCTCTTGGATTGCTATTAGGCGGTTCTCTGGTAGGAGCTTGTCCCGCATCGCGTCCAACTATGTAAAAAGTAGATCGTATGGATTAGACTCAACACGATTTTTTATAATAAAAATAAAGGGTGAATATATTGTTTACTTACTCGAACATTTTCCGAGGGCTTCTCAATACTGATGCGAATAAACTCGCACATGTAGAATCCACATAGATTAGTTCCCTGTGGCTGCCTCGCGCACTTTACAAGAATAGAATTTAATCAAATAATAACGCTAGCATGATAAATGCACATAAACTAGAATTAAATAGATGCGCGGACTTAGCTCGTACTACTTACCGAGAGTGATTTAAAAAATAGCTCCTCACGCCATTGTCCGTGGACATTTTCTTGAACTTTGTCCAAACCCTACCCGACAAAGAAAATTAATGTATGAGTTAATAACTACTTGATATCCCAGAAAATGAACGAAAGAAACCGATATAGTGCGATAATGGTTGAAATTACCTCTGGAGCGCATCGATAATGATGCGGTAGTTTTAAATGTCTTTGTTTAGTGAGTCCATGATGTGAACTCTTCCCATGTCAAGTGAAATGCTTAGAAGAATCCAGTGGTATCTACGCAAGGTTTACATATGTCAGTAACTCATCATTTACACTGAACATCGAGTAAGTAAAAGTTAATGTGTACAAAAACTCACTTGCCGTCGTGGTAAGGAAATAGTATTTCGTTACAGAAATGTTGTTTCGTGAGAAACCGCAACAAGTTGTGCTCGGTCTCTAGTGGTTTATCCTTTAGTACAGCTCCATGAACTCGATGTGGGTCAATGTACCCAAATCCGTTGATAGCCTTTCTTTTACAATCGAGCATCTTTATTCTGCATCATTATATATAGCGTATAAAAGAATATAGTGAGTATACTTACCGGCAATGAATTGAAAAAGCTGAGATAGAGACCTAATTACATAAATAAAGTAATCACTTACAAACAATACAAACTGAGGATAGTTTTGTCGAGTTCCTTTAGATTGAATAACTGAAATAATACTGTAAATTCAATAGGGACCTCGTCTTCAATGAAGTAATGCGATTTTCGAACTTTCAGTATGAGCCAATTTCGCTGTTCTTTTGATGCTTTCATGTACCATTCATGGAATCATCGCATTTGTGTTGGCATATCCCAAAGCCTCTCAGAACTGACCAGAGGCTCCCCGTTAACAAATTTGGGTGCTACCTCAGCCTTGGGCATATCGCCGTGAATAATTTCATGAATAGGAATACCACATTGCTCGGCCAATATCCTAGCCGTTTCCGGATCCATAGGTTCTTCCTCATATAGTTGAGGTTTGGGTATGTTCACCTGGAGTGGGGGGAGCGATTGGTTTGCTTGTTACCCTAGCTGGGGAACATCTCATTTGGTTCTTCGGCTACCACTCGATTGTTTTGCTTGTTTCCCTAGCTGAGGGACGTCTGTTCTGATGCTTCCGCTACCACTCGATTGTTTTGCTTGTTCCCTCTTCTGGGGAACCTCTTTTTTGATGCTTCCTCTACCGCTTGATCTCTTTTGTTTCAATGTCTTCTGAAGACATCGTGTATAGTCATCTGGCGCATTTAACTGAGCTTGGGATGGTTGTGTCAGTAATTTCCTAAAGTGTTCCTTGGTTTCCGTTTTTATTTGGACCTCTGGCTCAGGTTGTTTCTTTTTAAAATGAGTATCCACTTCGACACGTACGACCGCATCGGTCTCCTCATCGGTCAGGTCGTAAGCCCTCTTGGGAGGAACCGGCGGTACTCTTGGGAGGGGCGACAACTGTCGCTTCGGGCGTTGGTTATCGCTCGACGGAACGGTGGTATTCTTCCGCTTTTTCCCCTTAGTGGGTGGAGGCGGCTGCGTAGATTGAGATGGACTCGTGTTGGGGTCATGGATTGGACTATTACTGGGAGGAGACGGTGCACTTGGAGGTGGACTTGGAGGAGACGGTGCACTGGGAGAGACGGTTGCCTTGGTGGAGAAGGTGGCCTTGGTGTCGAGCCTGGAAACTTGATGTATTCTTTTTTCCAAAGAATGAAGCCACTCGTGACTTCTCCCAGTGTCGTCTCCCCTTCACCTCCAGGGATGTCAAGTTGTAGTGACTGACACATAGGTAGAATTTCATCCACACCGACACGAGCATAGCCAGCTGGAATCGGATTGCAATGGTAGGTCGCTCCCGGTGCAGAAGGTAAAGCAAAGCCGACCGCCACCTTCATGGATATATTCTTCAGTTCAACATGCAGCTCACAACTAGTCTTCTCCTTGATTGCATCCACGGGGTACACATCCATCGTTGCATCATTACCGTGGCCATTCGTGTAAGCCACGCTGTTTTCCGTTGCGATGGGCCGACCGTACTATCCAGTGTAGGATCTTGCTGTCAGAGTCCTTTAAGTTCATTAAGCTCTTGGCGATACTCCTGCAGCGCGGCTTAAAACCTCGCGAACCGCTCCGTATCCTCCTCCTTTTGCCGCTTTGTTCTTCTCGATCGGCTTCTGTATGTGTTACGATGCTCGGGAAACCCGATAACCCATGGATAAGAAGGTCTGAACCCTCTTGTTTGTCCAGCCTTTTCAGAATTCCCGAGAGCCTTTGTCAGCTCATCGTTCTCTCTGTCGGGAACAAACGTTCCCTCTTCAACCTCTTTGATCACTTTAACAAGTTCTTTCTTGGGTGTAGAAATTTCTTCGGCTGCAACAATCTCGCCTGTTTCTGGGTCTAATGATGCCCCATGCCCGAATACCCAATTTCTTGACCTCAAGGGCCAACTAGACGTAGCTGGAGTGACCCCTTTAGCCTCTAGGTCAGCCTCAGCTTTATCCCACTTAGGCATGGCACTCCTGTAGCCACTTGTGCCCATATGATGGTGATATTTCTTTTTGGCTGCATTTTCCTTATTTTTTGCTGATATTGCCTTAGCTGGTGCTGAGGTCTTGTATTCCACAAATGCGGCCCAGTTATCCTGCTGCAACTCTAGTGGGCCAACGAATGGAGGAGTTGTTTCCTTCAAGACATACTTGTGGTACAATCTTTTTTTCCATTCCTTGAATAGTTCGGCCATCTTCTTAAGAGCAAAGTGCTTGACTTTCCTCGTCATTTGCTGTGTGAGCTCATCAGTCTCCAAGACAGGTAGGGTGAAATGTGTCATGAGAGAATTCCACATTGTATCTTTCGCTCTGTCATCTACAAAACTAGCCCCGGCTGAATCCTTTTTCTTTCCTGGCTTGTTCCAGTTTCGCGTGGTGATCGGGACTTTGTCTCTAACAATCACTCCGCATTGACTTGTAAATGCATTCGCAGCTTCTTTGGGCTCCAGCGGTTGACCCTGCGGAGAGACTAAGTCAATGCTGAAACGGACATCAGCGGGCAACTTGTGTGTCGGGCCTCTTGTATTTGTAGAAGATTGGCCGGAAGCGGAGGTCTAAGAGAAGAAACATTCGTCAGTACATATATACGAATCAATTAGTGCATCTATACTAGTGAACCATCGATAGAGGCTTTATATACCTTGACGGAGTTTGTCATTATTATGGTGTCTTCACCATGGTCTCCACGATGGTCAGCAACAGCGTCTCCACTATTTGGTCCACCATCGTCTCCTCCAGACAAATTAAGATATTCGGAGCCATCATAATAAGACCCCCCAGTACCCTCATCTATAATGTCGAGGAGCTCCTCTTCATTCTGTCTACCGTCCATAGCTTAACTAATACAGAAAAAGAATATTGCATTAAGTAAAAGAATATTACAACTGCGACAACTCGGATACAGTACTTAGTGATTAAGATAAATTACAATAATATAAGATAAAGTACATTATTAATACATCACCGGAGAATAGCTCGGGTGCATTATAGGATAAAGTACATTATTAATACATCACCGGAGAATAGCTCGGATGCATTATAGGATAAAGTATAAGATAAAGTACATTATTAAGGCTGTCGCGTTCTGTGCTACGGGAGCTCTGCAGCCACAGAAGAGGAACCATCACCGGAGAATAGCTCGGATGAGATCCGTGAATCTGCTAGATATTGGAGAACCTAGTCTCCAAAAGATACATGTATCGCCGTACATGCTCGTCCTCCTCCCTGATACGACGACGTACCACCTCCTCGGGGGCTGGCTCCCTCTGCACCGCTCCTGGACCTCGTGGACGCCACCAAAGAAGCTCCGGGTCGACGATGATACCCGGATTTCTCACCAAGGTACGAGTCCCGACAGGTAGCACCTCCCAGTGCCAACCCGGCGGAGCCCAGACTCGGACATCCCCGACGGAGTCCAGTAGGCTCGGACGAGATGGACGCGGCATAACTAAATAATAGCAATAAACAATCATAAACAGTAACTAAATCACTAAGTATATATTGCCCTAATAACAATAACCCTAAACCTATCACTAACTAAACTAAACCGCATTAACTAAGTATTCTAAATACTAATACTACTAACACTAACCCTAGACCTAACACTAACTAATACTACTAACTAACACTAACCAAAATACTAATACTATCTAAATACTAATACAATTAACACTAACTAAAATACTATCTAACCATAAAACTAATAGTAACTAAATACTAATACAATTAACACTAACTAAAATACTAATACTACTAATTAACACTAACTAAAATACTAATACTACTAACTAACACTAAGCAAAATACTAATACTAACTAAAATACTAATACAAATAACACTAACTAACACTAATTTACACTAACTAAAAAATTATCTAATCATAACACTAACACTAACACTAACTAAATACTAATACAATTAACACTAACTAAAATACTAATATACTACTAACTAACACTAAATAACTAATATACTAATATACTACTAACTAACACTACTAACCAAAATACTAATAACTAATACAATTAACACTAACTAATTAACACTAAATACTAATATACTACTAATAACTAACACTAACACTACTAACCAAAATTAACTAATATACTTAACCCTAATTAACCAAAACTAACTGGCGATCACATCTGTGTGGGGCGAGGCTTCTCACGCCAGCGGCAAGGCGGGAGCGTGTGGCGGAGAAGAAGAAGCTGGCGAGATCTCGGGTCGTGGCTCGACCAGGCGAGTGGTGTTATACACCCCCCGCCGCCCTTTAGCCCCGGGTGGTAATACGAACCGGGCTAAGAGTCTTTAGCCCCAGTTCAGTATTACCCGGGGCTAAAGGTGTTTTTACAACCAGACTTTCCATGCGCCAAACCATACAAACTGGGGCTAAAGGTTATTTTTGGCGCCAAACCAAAAAATGGTTTATAGTTTTCAGAAAATTATGTATTATATATCAAAATTTTCAGAAAAAGAAGATCTATAATTTAAATCTAGTATCATACTTTATTATACAACTTAAATGAAATTATCTATTATCTAACAAGTATTATATTTAGTAGAAATGTTCACAAATAATAATAAAAATATAGTTTATTATTTAAAAATGGAAAAATACATATAATATAGCAAAATATTCAAAAAAATATAGTAGAAACGTTCTCCCGCTATTTCCCCCGCTTCCCGCCATGTTCTCCCGCCATTTCCCCCGCTTCTCGCCATGTTTCTCCCGCCATTTCCCCCGCTTCCCACCATGTTCTCCCGCCATGTCCCTCTATATCTAGGCCGACCGCCATTTCCATCGACACATCCACACCTTCTCTCTCACAACAATGGACACCGCCATCGGACTTTTCGACGCCAAGAGACTATATAGCGCCCAGCTACACATGCCCGCCGGGGTACCGGCTGCCCGCTGGCTGGATGCTGAGCGCTGGAGGGGTTCCTGTTCCTCTTATGTCTCAAGGTTCAGCCCGCCAGGCGACCATCACGAACCACTTCTACCTCGAGCTCACGCCGGAGCAGCGGATGGATCCCCATTGGGATCCCGACAACCTCGACACCTGGAATGCCTTCTTCGCAAACCGGCGGGAAAGTGAGCTCACCAGGTACGAGGGTGACGGCCCGCCCCTAGTGAACCACAACGAGGTTGGTCGCCGCCTGTGGTGGGCGAAGCGGACTATCGCCGGTGTGATGCGCTACATCGCCATGGGAGACCATCCTCGCCTGAGGTACCCGCACTTTCACCAGCAGCATAGCCACAAGAATGGTGGTGGTGGTGAATGCCTAGGACGTACTGGGGTCATCATCCGGGAGCCCCCTCCCCCGCGTGTCGTGAATCCGAGGCTAGAGGATCCATCCGCGTGCTACGAGGAAGGGCTGAGGATCCATCCGCGTGCTACGAGCGACGACAATGACGATGACAATTCCGAAGACGACCCAGAAGCTGTGTACTACAGGGCTAGATATGATTATGACTAATTTTTACGTTTTAATATTAATAAATGTCTGGCCACAACAAGTTGCAATACTACCTATTGAGATCGAGAAAGTTCATATCCATATACATATAAGAAGATCATTAAAAATAAAGGTTTAATAATATTGTACATCACCAACATCCACACATGTTAGGGTTTTCTTCTAATCCGTAACCATGGAGCATCTTCCTTATTTAACGGGATGCTTGGGTCATTCTTCACAGCGAAGGGCGGAATTTCATGAAACTTATCATAATCGTCTGACATGTCTGTCTTATCCTCCACCCCCACGATGTTTCTTTTTCCTGAAAGAACTATGTGGCGCTTTGGCTCATCAGATGCTGTATTCTTTTGCTTATCTTTCCTTTTTCTCGGTTTGGTAGACATGTCCTTCACATAAAAAACCTGAGCCACATCATTGGCTAGGACAAATGGTTCATCTCTATACGCAAGGTTGTTGAGATCCACTATTGTCATTCCGTATTTCTTATCTACCTCAACCCCGCCTCCTGTCAGCTTGACCCATTTGCACCGAAACAAAGGAACCTTAAAAAAAGGTCCATAGTCAAGTTCCCATATCTCCTCTATGTAACCATAATATGTATCATTTTGCCCATTCTCGTCTGTTGCATCAAATCGGACACCACTGTTTTGATTGGTGCTCTTTTTATCTGGGGCGATCGTGTAAAATGTATTCTCATTTATCTCGTACCCTTGGAAAGTCAATATAGTCGAAGATGGTGACCTGGCCAACAAGTACAACTGCTCTCCAACATTTATGGCATTCATGAGATGTGACTGCAACCAACCGCCGAAAGTCCTCATATGTTCATCTCTAATCCAGGAGCCAGGCTTCCCCGAGTTGTTGGAGTGTACAATATTCTTGTGTTTCTCGATATACGGAGCCACCAAGGTGGAACTTTGCAGAACTGTGTAGTGTGCTTTAGTGAGAGAATGTTCGTCCATACATATCCTTGCTTTCTTTCCTAGCGTGCCTTTTCCACTAATTCTACCCTCATGCCGTGATTCAGAAACATCAATGGGCTTAAGGTCAGGAATAAAGTCAACACAAAACTCAATGACCTCCTCTGTTCCATATCCCTTTGAGATGCTTCCTTCTGGCCTAGCACGGTTATGAACATATTTCTTTAACACTCTCATGAACCTCTCAAAGGGGAACATATTGTGTAGAAATACAGGACCAAGAATGTTAATCTCATCGACTAGGTGAACTAGGAGGTGAGTCGTAATATTGAAGAAGGATGGTGGGAACACCAACTCGAAGCTGACAAGATATTGGATCACATCTTTCTGTAACCTTAGTAGACTATCTAGACTGATTACCTTCTGAGAAATTGCATTGAGAAACGCACATAGCTTTACAATGGGTACTCGAACATTTTCCGGCAGGAGTCCCCTCAATGCAATCGGAAGCTGTATAAGCAATTTGGCGGTCATGAGACTTTAGGTTTTGAAATTTTTTCTCTGCCATATTTATTATTCCCTTTATGTTCGACGAGAAACCAGACGGGACCTTGATACTGTAAAGGACTTCAAAAAAGATTTCCTTCTCTTCTTTGGTAAGAGCGTAGCTAGCAGTACCTTCAAACAGCTCTGGATGCATGATGTCTCGGTATTTTATATGTTGTTGGTCCTGCCGTGCTTCAGGTGTATCTTTGCTCTTCCCATACACGTCCAAGAAGCCTAGCAGCGTCACGCAAAGATTCTTCGTCAGGTGCATCACGTCAATTGCAGAGCGGACCTCTAGGACTTTCCAATAGGGTAGCTCCCAAAATATAGATTTCTTTTTCCACATGGGTGCATGTCCGACATCGTCCTTCGGAACAGATTGTCTACCAGGACCTTTTCCAAAGATTACTTTTAAATCCTTCACCATGTCAAATACATCATCACCAGTACGGCGGATAGGCTTACACCGGCTGTCTGCCTCACCATTGAAATGCTTACCTTTCTTTCTTAGGATGTGCGAGGGTGGAAGAAAACGATGATTCCCCGGGTACACATTCTTCTTACATTTATCCAAATATATACTTTTAGTATCGTTTAAACGGTGTGTGCATGCATTGTATCCCTTGTTTGTCTGTCCTGAAATGTTACTAAGAGCAGGCCAATCATTGATTGTTATGAACAACAACGCTCGTAGGTTAAATTCCTCCTATTTGTTCTCATCCCACACACGTACACCTTGTCCGTGCCACAACTGTAAGATTTCTTCAACTAATGGCCTTAGGTACACATCAATGGCGTTGTCGGGTTGCTTCGGGCCTTGGATGAGCACTGGCATCATAATAAACTTCCGCTTCATGCACAACCAAGGAGGAAGGTTATAAATACACAGAGTCACAGGCCAGGTGCTATGACTGCAGCTCTTCTCCCCAAAAGGATTCATGCCATCTGTACTTAGACCAAACCATAAGTTCCTCGCATTACCTGCAAAGTCCGGAAACTCTCTCTCGATTTTTCTCCACTGTGACCCATCAGCGGGGTGTCTCAACATCTCGTCTTTCTTACGGTCTTCCATGTGCCATCGCAACAACTTGGCATGCTCTTTTTTCCTGAATAAACGTTTCAACCGTGGTATTATAGGAGCATACCACATCACCTTGGCAGGAACCCTCTTCATGCGGCGCTCGCCCTCAACATCACCAGGGCCATCTCGTCTTATCTTATACCGCAGTGCAGTGCATACTGGGCATGCATCCAAATTCTCGTACTCGTTGCGGTAGAGGATGCAGTCATTAATGCATGCATGTATCTTCTGCACCTCTAATCCTAGAGGGCAGACAACCTTCTTTAACCGTGGAGGTACCGGGCAGTTCGTTATCCTTTGAAAGCAACTTCTTCATTATTCTCAGCAACTTTTCAAATCCTTTGTCAGTCACACCGTTCTCTGCCTTCCATTGCAGCAATTCCAGTGTGCTACCCAGTTTTTTGTGCCCATCTTCATAATTTGGGTACAACAATTTTTTGTGATCCTCTAACATCTTTTTGAAATTTAACCTCTCCCTTTCAGTTACGCATTCTTCCTGGGCATCAGCAATGGCCCGACTAAGATCATCATCGGGGAGATCTGATGCCCGTTCTTCATCTTTTTCTTCATCAATGTCTTCCATTGTAGTACCATCATATTCAGGATAGTCGTTGTCATTCTCTTCTTCTTCGTTGTCTTCCATCATAACCCCTCTTTCTCCGTGCTTGGTCCAACAATTATAGCCGGTCATGAAACCGGACCGAAACAGGTGGCTGTGAAGGACTCTTGAGGAAGAGTATTCTTTATGATTCTGACAGACACCACATGGACAAGACATAAAACCACTCCGCTTGTTTGCCTCGGCCACAAGAAGAAAAGAATGCACGCCTATAGTGAACTCGTTAGAGAGTCGGTCAGCGTACATCCATTGCCGGCTCATCTGCAATATATAATTAATTAAGTACATCAAACATAATTATAATTAATTAGTACTAATCTAAAACCAGCAACCGGGACTAAAGATATGATGAACCTTTAGTTCCGGTTGGAGGTACCAACCGGGACTAAATATGGATGTGGAGACAACATGTCGACACTATGTTCTCAGTGGGCAGCACTAAGCCAGTAAATTAAATGCCGACACTATTTTGGGTGGGTGGCAGCACTATGCCAGCGTGAGTGTGTCGACATTATGTCATCAGTGCCCGACACTATGTTGTGCTGCTTAATCTATAAATAGGTATGTATTCTTGTGAAGAACTGCAAGATGGTGTGTGAGACCAGGGACACCACTACGGCGGAGCTTCTCGAAGATGTCTTAGGACCTCGTCCTCAGACATCTTCGAGGAGCTCGTCGTAGAGGCACTCTCTAATATGTGAAATTAGTTAGCTCCACCAGCATACTGATTTAGCTAGAGAAGATATAAACCGAAAAATGGTGTGGGAGAGCAGGGACACCACTACGGCAGAGCTTCTCGAAGATGTCTTAGGATCCCGTCCTCAGACATCTTCGAGGAGCTCGCCATAGAGGCACTCCCTAATATGTGAATTGTGATGTCTTCTTATCAAGCTTTTATGAATTAACCCTATCTTTGTTACAAATTTTTCAGTTTGTTGAACGCAGGTAGACAAAGAAGGATATTTTCCCCAGCTAGCTAGTTAGTTAGAATGATGAACTCACGCATGTGTGTGCTTCTAAAATCAATTTTCGAGACTCTATGTACCAAAACAAGATATATATTGATAGAATAATCCACATATTGTGATATTTACCTTAGAGTTTCTTACATTAATACAAGATAGATAGAATCTAAACATTGATATCGTGCTATCACTGCAAAAATTACTACCGAACTAAATCCACCTATAATATAGAGCATGAAATGAGCTAATATAGCAATGAGAGTTCAAAGGATGAAGTTGCTCACCTTTTAGAACCTTTAGATAGATGGGGCACCACAAAATCTGGACAAATCTTGAGGGAAAAAAGGGCATGAACTCGAGCTTGAAGCAAGAAAGAGAGAGAGAGAGGAGAGCCACCAGCTTGAATGGTGGCTCGGGCAGGGGAAGAAGAAGATATAGCCAGACCTTTAGTCCCGGGTCGTGTAACAAACCGGGGCTAAAGGGTCTGACGCCCGACCCGGCCTGCCTGAAACCCTTTAGCCCCGGTTTATTACACGGCCCGGGTCTAAAGGTCCCGTTCGAACCGGGGCTAGTGTCTGCCACCCCCTGGGCCAGTTCTAGCCGTTGGACCGGGGATATAGTCCCGGTTTGTAGCGGGTCTAATACCCCTGGACCAAAGGTCTGTTTTCTACTAGTGCAACATCTTCAGTGGTTTCTTTCCCGTTGCACCAACCATTTTCTTTACTTTTGTTGTTTCTTTAATCTTCTCTGTTTGTCTCCATGCTATCCGAGTGCACTCATTGTGGGGTGTGCCCATAGTTGTCCGCAAAATACAGGGATGTATTCAATCATGTTCTTTGTCCGCTAAATTTGGATGACAAGAGATTTTCTTATGTCACCCTGTACTTATTTTTTTAGTAGAGGTGCATAGAAATACGAGTCTCCAGGCTTTCATAGCACTTGGGACAATGCTTCCGAACCTGCATATTTCCTCCCTCGGAAGGGTTTGCCAAACACCAAAAAAGCCATAGGTAAGCCCATCCAAACAATCTATAAAACATGCTAGTAATAAATTGACTTAAGCAAAGCACTAAGGCTTTACTTTTCCATCTGCGCGCGCGGTAAACAAGACTTGAGTCTTAACCTCAAAAAAGAAACAACAAGACTTGAGTCTTGACAACGCAGAGATCGACCAGAGATTCACTGGATCGTCGGCAACAAAGTCTCAGAAAACAAGCGGACACACGCGGCCAGAAATCAATGTTACCGGAGACGACAAAACCTCCGACGGCGACAGACCCGTCGCCATCGCACCATGTACGCACGGTGGACCCGCCGCGTTGAAAAAGCGGCACCGACCATGTCCCCCTTTCCTTCCCTCAAATGACAAGCGCCAACCTCCAGGGCCCCTTGCCGCGTCACCCTGACGCGCACGACGAGTACGACGGCCGCCACCCGCCTGTCCCTCCGCCGGTCCGTCCCCACTAACGCTGACCTGATCGCGATCGATCGGTCGCGTGCCGGTGGCTAACGCCTCCACGCAAACACAATGTCACTCCCTTGCGGCGGCCGGCGCCGCTCGTGCCGTCACAGTTGGAGTTCGCCGCGAGGCGTGCGCCTGGCTCAGTGGCGGCGCGAGATGGCATCGATTAGGGAACAGTCTGGCCGCGTTATTATAGCTAACTACTGCTGTTTTCCGCGATTTTTTTCATTCCTCCGAGTAAATAGCCAAATATGAGTTCACAATCAACATCTTCACCATAGAGAGTAACGATCAAGGACGTGATCTAATAGATCGTTGTATCGAGTAGTTGGATCTTATTCTACCTCTGTTTCACAAAATAAGCTTTTTTGGCAAGCTATTTTAGCTTTCTAAAAAAGCTTATATTACGAAACGGAGATATAGTAGCTAAGAGCATCTCTAACTGAAGTAAAAAAAGTTATACAAGATAAATAATACGCCGCTAATGGCTGAAACCACATCTAGCCGAACCCCAAATGGTCTTAGTGGAGAACAATTTTTAGTCCTCGTTCTCTGCGACCCCCAAATATAGCCTACCACGGGCGCTGGACTTAATTTTTAGTCCTCAACCTCGATGTTGCAGTCTCACCGCCACGCTGCCGTATTCTCGCCGGCGTTCACACCGCCAACCACCACTCGCCTCCGTCGATAGCCTGAAACACCCGCCGCCATTTTCCTCCTCCGCCTGACCCGCTCGTCGGTGCTAGGCATCACTGGAATCGGTCCCGAGAGCCGCCGCATCGAGCTGGATCCCGTCGGCGATTCAAGTTTGTTCCGACCACGGTGAGGTCGATTATTTTGGCAGAAGGGTCATCGGAGCATGGGGAAGTGTAGATCGATCGGCACGGACTAAAACCGATGTAGCCCTCGGTCATACGAGCTTTACGCCCAGTGGTGGCTTTGAGCTTCGTCGATGTCCAGTCGTCGCGTTCGCCCGGCGGCGGGATTTCCACGACCGCCACAAGGTAGCCGGTTGTGCCGCAGCCGCGGTGCATACCTCAGGCCTTTTGCTCGGCTCTATGGTACCGGCCGCGGACCCCACCTTCGCCGCGCTCAAGGTACTCGGCGAAATTTCTATATGACTTGTCTTTTGTTCATTTGCAACCGGCTTGGACCGAGAGCACCTTCGGCTATAGATGAAGAGGTTGAGAGAGATGATCTTCGGTTTGTAATAATGAATAAATTCGACTTTTTACATTTAATTCAGTTTTTAATATTGATACTTTGGTTTGATTTGCAAAAAAACAAAAATTTAGTCCTCTAAGTTAATGGGGTTCGAATCTACGGTGCAAAATTTAGAGAACCAAACAAATATAGGAAGTTCTAAAATTTTGTGCTTAGATATGTTCTAAGAAGCAATAGGACGAACAGCGTGAGCGCTGGCCTGTTAGAGCATCACTAGTAGTAACCATAAACCCTCAAATTCTCAAAGCAGTTTAAGGGTTGAGAAATGGTTTTTTTTGGCATTTTTAAGGGTTGAAAAACAGGCGCAAAGACTAGAACCCTCAAACCCTTCAAACTGAGGGTTGAGGACAGAGACTAGAACCCTCAAACCCTCAAAACTGTCATTTGACATATCACAATTTTCATCATCTCAATAACGGTTTGGAGAAAATAATAATCATTCTAGTTATTATTACAACACCAAGTAGTACTTTCAAGCACAAAATAATCATTCAAGTTATTACAACAATGTTTTTGCAAATAACAATAATTGTTCGAATTAAATAGGACATAGAAAAGTAAAATAAAGATAGATCATGGACCTTGGCGCCGTCCATCCAACTGCCAATGGTGCTCTACTAGATCATCCAACTGCCAATTGTGCCTTGGTGAAATGAGCCTCTTTTTTACTTAAGGGCATCCCATTTTTCTCCTTGATGGACTTCACAAGAGTTGCCCACTCGGGATAAATGCCATCGGTGAGATAGTATCCCATTGAGTACTCATTGTCCATGATAGCACCCGAAGATACTCATCGCCATACAACTGGATGACCAATTTTGCAAACCTACGGACGGACTCCGTGGTTGTATCTTGCCCAATGCGAAGATACTCGTCGGTACCGCGGGTATGCCATAGGCCAGCACACGCATTGCAGCCGATATCTTTTGGTACCCACTAAACCCCATGATACCGGCGGCAGATCTACGACGCTTGAAGTAATCTGAGGCGGCCTCACAATCGGTGACAATCTTCACAAACAAACTACGGCGCATTCGGTACCTTCTCCGGAAGAGGCGAGGTGGGTATGTCGGAGAATTCTTCACGAAGTAGTCTTGCATCAGTTGCTCGTGTCCGAGAGCGCGATTCCGGTAAATGGTGACTCGCCCCATCTTCGACCCTCTCCTCTGATCCATCAGCTTCGCGCGGTCTTCAAACTCTTGCACGTCAAGGAGGAGGCCCATCATCTCGACGTCGTCGTCTTGAAGCAACTCCTCAATGTCCGAATTGTCCGACGACGACCAACCGGAATCACCGGACAACGACATGGAGTCGTCGGTGGTCACCTCCATCTACACAAAACAACAAACAAAAAATTGTGAGTGCTAGCAATGAATAAAAGAGGGGGAAAATGAAACAAAAAAAGGAAAAAGAGGCATACCTCGGGGCAGCCTTGTGGTCGGTGAGGAGAGCCTTGCGCGGCTGCCTGCAACCCGCTGGCTCGGGGAGGTCGGGCGCCGGCGCTCGCTAGCCTTCTGAGGGGGAGGCGGGGAGAAAAGGCGGAGCCGGCAAAGGAAGTCAGTGAAGGCGTGGCGTTGATGGGAGGCGGGGGCTGGCCGGAATAGCGGCTGGCGGCTGCCGGCGGCTCAGATGGGAGGAGACGGGAGGAAGGAGGCGGTGAAATTTCCCTCCCGCGCGCGTGGTCGAGGAATAGGGATTGGACGGGTTGGGAGCCTCCAACCCTCACTTGTACAGGTTGGGAGGGGGAGTAGGGATTGGGCCTGTAAATATTTTTGAGGGTTGATTCTAGTCTACGGGATTTTTCGGTCACAATCTTAAAAAAGGGGTTATTTTCAAGGGTTTGAGGGTGGTCCATAGGTGGACCAACTTGCCTGATTGACACGTAGCAATTTAGAACTAAAAAACAGTTTCTAAAAAACAGTGGTCCATAGGGTGGTCCATAGGTGGATCTGCCGCCGGTGCACTGCCGCGTCACCGGCGGGCTCCACCGCCCCGCCCGCCCGCTTCTATATATAGCACCCCAACTGGACACACCACCGAGCTACTAGCCTACTACTAGTAGGACACGACCAATACCCACCTGCTCCTGCTCCCATCGGCTCATCTGATTGCCGCCGCCCATCCAGCTCGGCCTGACCGCTACGTCTCACTCTCCCCTTGCTATCCTGGGCTACATAGCGTCCTAGCCTACCAGTAGCTCGGTTTCCTCTTTTCGAGAGACTGAGACTGAGAGAGAGTTGGTGATCACTCATCACCCTCACGCGCCCGCCCACCCACGGGTTGGTTGTTTTAAGCCCACGGGTCGGACACGGCATGCGCTCTGCTCGCTCCTAATGGCTCCAGCTTCCGCCTCCCTCCTCCCCGCCGCCAGCTCCTCCGCCAAGCGCCCTGCCCCGGCCGCCGCCGCTGAGCATCCACTCGCGCAGGTCAGTGGCCCTTCACTACGCACTCTCTCTCCACTACGCTAAGCATGGTGTCATGTCACAGCTCGGCGTGCTGAATACTGACCCGTGCGGTGCTTGGTTTGCTTCCATGTTCAGGACGGCGTCGCGGCGGCCAAGAACAGCCAGAGCCAGCAGCAGCAGCAGCAGCAGCTGGAGTGCCCGCGGTGCCAGTCCACCAACACCAAGTTCTGCTACTACAACAACTACAGCACCGCGCAGCCGCGCCACTTCTGCCGCGCATGCCGACGCTACTGGACCCACGGCGGCACGCTGCGCAAGGTGCCCGTCGGCGGCGCGTGCCGACGCGCCGGGAACAAGCGCCGCAAGTCCGCAGAGCCTTCGCCTTCGTCCTCTTCCCCGTCGGCAGAGGACGCCGCGTACCAGACAGACATGCTCCCGGTCCCGGCGACGCCGCCCTTCTTCCCGTTCCTCACCGACGGCGCGGTCTTCCTGCCGCAGTTAGACCTCGGGTTGGCACGCACCGGGTTTCCATGGCCAGCACCGGCGGGACCTGACCTCTACGACGGGATCGCCACACCTTGGAGCGGCAGTGGCGACGGGACCCTCGCCGGCGGCGCGTGGGACGACTTCGCCGCCGGCCTCGACCTCACCTGGCCACCGCCACCACCACCACCTGCCAGCAACAGCAACTGAACGGTGTGTCTTGACGTCAGTCGGGTCGCCGGCGCTGCTGTTTTATCATCGCAGCCTCGATCGATCAGGTAGTGTGCTGCTTACCAGCTTAATCATCATCAGCAGTGTGTTCGTCTGAGCCTTGCACGCAGCTCACTTCACTGTTTCACTTCCCTCTGATGCTTACGTACGAGGATGATGTGGTGATTGCTATTTCAACCAATGAACCATGATCTACCTACCTATACCTATAGCTGCTGCAGGGAGGATGTAAACTTGATCTGTGTAGTGATAAATATTTACAATAAAATGTTTGTTCCACGAGTTCCTGGTCACAGCAGCTTAGACAAGGATGTATAATTCTCATCAGTGTTGCTCCATCATTGGCAGATTATAGAAGAAAACAGATATAATATGATACTAGCAATATCTATTTTGCTCCATCATTGGCAGGAAAATTATAGAATGAAAAAAAAACAAGTATAATACTAGCAGTATCTATTTTGTGTAAGGAAAGAACAAAGATATGAACAAATCAATGTATTGGCTTTCAGCCATAGAATTACACGGAGCCTCTGTTTGTATCAACAGTAGAAAGAATAGTGTGGTCTTTGGAGCGAGATCACCAAAGCAGACAGCAAAACCAGAGAAAACTTCCAGCTAGTTAAAATCCTAGGTGAAGACATCTGTACTGTACAGTAAAGAACCCAGCAAAAGCTCCGCACCCTCACGCTAGCGTCACACCTGAACCGGGAAACCGAAATTCTGGAACACCCTGATTTCTCCTCCTCGTCCCGCCGTGACAATCACCAAACCCCACGCGGACCGGCGCTGGACATCCATAGCCCCGATGCAAAGGTCAGACGAGCCGTGGCCAGGACTAGGACTGCTCTTCGCAGACGGTAACTGCTCGTCGGGCAAGGACGGAGACACTACTTCCAACGGATGGTTGCTGGTGCTTGCACTGGCTCCGCGTGCTGGGCTCTCGGTGGTGGATCTGTTTGCAGTTCCATTCGCTCCGAGCTCGCTGTTCTGCGCAGGGGCTTCAGGGGCAGAGTTCGCTGCACCATCCGGTTCACTGTGTCTACTGCTACGGCACCCGAACGAGCCACGGGATTCAGCTCCAGGCCATGTGATCGCCACAGTTACATCGTTGCAGTGGAAATGTTCGTATGAGTTGGTCACGTCAACTGCGCTCCTGCTTCTGCTCGGATGGGAACTGTTGTCATGTCTCCAGACATACACATGGGAGTCCTCACTGGCACAGACCACGTATTTCCCGTTTGGAGCTACAGAGGCTGAGATTTGGCTACTTGTGTTGCGGAACCCTGGTGAAAAGGTTAAACAAAATGTAAATTCAAAACACCAGACTAACATTAGTATATTGCTGATCACATAGGCTAACATCATATTCCCTCCAAAGGGAAACAGGGTCGGAACAAATCAAATTGCATAGAGTGACATAGTTCATGTGTTCTAGATTTGGCGAAACGAAAATGCAGTTTTGATCAGCAAACTCACCATAGGTGATTAACAATGAGAGGAAAAATGGAAGTTACCTTTAAATTTGTGAACAAGCTCATCGCCATTAACAACACGGATTCTTGAATCTGCAGAAGTAATAAGCACTTCCAAAGAGCTTCCTGGAGCAAACTGTTGTGTGAAACAGAGAGTTAGGTGGCAGTGGCGACACCAAGACATGTTTGTGATGTAAACTGACATGACAGCTTGTGCAAAATAGTCTTGGCTTTGTATATGTGTCAGAAGAATTACACTTCTATGAAGAAATAACAATCGATTGACAGGCTGCCAACTATGGCCTCCAGTAATAGGTGGTACAAATCTCTACACGGCTAAGCATGTGTGTTACTGAAGTCTTGACAAAGTATTCCTACAAATGGATACACTGCACAATTACATACCTGGAAGCCAGTTATCTTCTTCTGGCCAGATTTCTTTTTCCTGATTCTTAAGTCTATCTGACTTTTGTACTGAAGCTTCTTCTCTGCAATGGCCAAGGAAACAGGACAATATATGTTACTACATATTACTATTTTTTTTTATATCAAACTACTATTACTTGATTGAGACTAACACCAAAGAATGCATTTAACTATAACTAAAGTGGCATACCAGTTGTATCAAATAGATGGCAGCTTCCCTTGTGAGATCCCACCATTGCAACCTTCAAAAGTAACAGAGAGATGCAACATCAGCTCATCTAATTTTCATAGTCACTGCATATGTTCACTAACAGGAAACTAACTAAACCTGTCCATCGGGGGAATAACAGGCAGCGGTAACCATCTCATGAAGATCATTCCAATCTTCAATCTTCCGGTCCTGGACATTCCAAATGCGAACTTTCTCATCCAGTGACCCACTGATGAAGAAGTTATCATCTACCGGGTTGAACTGGATGCAAGTCACTGCAACAAATTGAGTGCACAGAAGTCAATTGTCTTGTTGCACCAAACATGTATAGTTAGTTGCCAAAAAAGGTGTCACATATAAAATGATCCTGCAACTAGACTGACCATAATCTGTGTGTGAGAATGTCTTCAAACAGGTACTGGAGGTGATGTCCCATAGCCTAACAGTTTTGTCCATTGAGGATGAAAGCAAGTACTGCATGAGAGCCAAACATCTAGTTAGGGCCTTTACATAATAATTTAAGTATAAAACTGAGCTCCACAAAGGTTAGTTCACACATTGGCTTGTTTCAGACCTAACTACTTTAGTTTGGAAAAAATGTATTGACCATGTTTTCCTTTTCAAATAGAAATTAACCGTAGGCATTCAAGAAAATGGTCTAGTAAAAACTTTTAGTTTTAAAATCCTACGACACCATGTCAATTGTATAGTGGAATAGTGAACACGTCTGAATGCAAGTCATACGTACCAGGCTGCACGATTGGAAGCCAATCAAATAACAAAGGCCAAGATAAGTTGCGTTACTACATTAGGGGTTGTTTATACTGGAAAATTGGAAAAGAGATAGAATGGAGAACACAGTGCAGAAGTACAGTATGAATGCTAAAGAGAGCTAACTGTGAACATAGATGGTTGATTGTCAGATCATGGATTTGAACACTACATGGACCAGTAGATCAAGTGTTAATGGTAATATTTTGCGAACAAGTAGGGTGCCAATACCATTAAACTGATATTATCAGATGCAAAGAAGAAATTTTATTTTGATAGTAAGAGCAGCGATGGTTTATGACTATGCCTACTGTCTTGCTTGCCGGATCATGAACTACAATCATATACTCCCTCCGTCCAGAAATAAGTGACTTGGGTTTGTCTAGATTCGTATGAATCTAGTTGTCTAGATTCGTATGAATCTAGATGCGTTATAGTGTATAGATACATACGAATCTATACAAACCCAGGTCACTTAATTCTAGACGGAGGGAGTACTATACACTTCATTTGGAACTTGTAAACCATGTATAGTACCATAATGGCATTTATCTTGGGGACAGACATGTACGCACACACACGGAATCTGAACAGACCATTTTCAACCATATGCAACTATTAGTGTTCTTAACCAGATTAATAATCATGAAAATCATATCCGATTTTCATGTCCTGACCACAGTTAGTCACAAAAATAAATACTTCAACTATCTTCAGATGTGCAGTCTGAACTATGAGGATCAACTAATTGTGTTGTTTACCAATTTAGCACAACGGAAAATCAAATTGCATATTCCAATAGATTCGCTACTAATATAAAAGAAGCAAGAACCTTTCAGCAGTGGAAAAACTGAAGTGCACAACAGTCAGGCCTTCTGTTCAATCGGCAGAATGTAGTGTATTGTTGCACACTGAAGCCACGCTAGACACCATCAAAACTAAAGTTGGAAGCGTCATATTTTTTCCATATGTGCATGGTTTAGCCGTAGTCGTTTCAATGATCAAGGTAATTAAAGCCACACTAGACACCATCAAAACTAAAAACCAGCATTTTATGTTCTGAAGTAGATGGCATTGAAATTGTTGATTCTTATTTTTCAGAATGGTTAACAAAGTGCCAAAAAGTAAGATTAAGCACTTGGCTACTGGACTAAATATCACAGATTCTGTACCTGAGATTTTGACCATGATAGATCAAGAACATCGGCGGTGTGACCCAGGAGCGAGGAAACTGGCTTATCCCTGAACCCAAACACGCACTCAGGCACAACCAGATGATCAGAACCGACGGACTTCCGGCTGCTTTGCACCCTTGGTCTCCTCTTCTTCTCCAGATAGCCCTTTTCTGCAGAGCTCAGAGACAACGCTCCGACGTCCGGCGACCCATTTCCACCAACTGCAACAAACGGGCTGGAGCCACCACCACTGTCCCTTGAACCTGCACCTTCGCCGAGCAACTCCCCCTTTCTCTCTCCCTCAGAGACCTCCCAGACATGGATCACGCGGTCCTCGCCGGCGCTGGCAAGGTACCGTCCATCCAAGCTGAAGTTAATGCACCATATGGAACCAGAGTGCGCGGGCAGTTCCTGCGTCATGAACATCCCGGTGAGCTCCTTGCAGGCCTTGCCGTACTGCCGCACCCTAACCCTCCCCGCACTGCGCGAGCCGGAGCCGTCGAGGCTGTCGTCGGTGGCGGAGCTGAGCCGCCGCGCCTCCTTCTCCTTCTCGGTGCTGCCGCGGCGGCCCCCGTAGGCGACGCTGCCGGCCAGGTGCCTGATGCCGCGCAGCCATCCCCTGCGGGGCTTGGAGGACGGGGCGCCGGCGGCGGCGTGGCTGTGGGAGGCGGAGGAGGGCGTGGTGGCCCGGCGCATGAGCTCGTGCACGATCGGGGAGCGGCCCAGGCAGAGCTCGAACTCCTCGAGCGAGAGCTCCCTCCCCGTGCCCACCTCCCGGACCACCTCCTCGTGCACCTCCCCGAGCTCGAGCTCGAACTCCGTGCCGTCGTCCAGGTTCCGGATCCGGCATTGCTGCTCCCCGCCAGAGACGCCGCCGGCAAAGCTCGGGTTCCGCGCCAGCGGCGGCTTCCCGTGCCCCGCGGATCTGGGCTCCTCCGGCGCCGAAGCAGCGGGTTCCGGCGGAGGGGAGCTGGTGGCGGGCGGTGGCGGAGATGGGGGACGGCGTGGCGAGCGGGGTGGGGAGGAGGAGGAGATGCGGGGGGAGTGGGGCTGTAACGAGCCGGAGGGGGAGAGGCCGAGGCGGTTGAGCAGCACCTTGCGGCGCTCCTCGACGGAGGTGGGCTCGGAGATCCAGACGTCGTAGGCGGCGTCGGCAGCGGACGCCGCTTGGTGCGGGTGGCTGTTGCTGTGGTGGTGGCCGCGGCGGCGTCGGCGGTGGAGAGCGTCTGCGTTGGCGGCGTCGTCGTCGGAGGCGGAGGTGGAGGAGCATGAGGAGGAGAGGATCCGATCCAGCGACTCGTAGAACTCCTCCCCCTCCTCCGCGTCCACTCGCTCCAACGCTGGATCCAGCGCCGCCGCCTCCGGCATTGCCCACCACCGCCGACAGGACCTCCCTCCCAAATGCGGCGAGCCGGAGCAGGAGGCGCCCCGCCTGAATGCGCTGGGATTAAATAAACTGGAAAAGGAGGGAGCTTATTGGGTTCTTGTGCCGTTGCTGTCACCCCTGCGTGCTTGGCTCGTCGGCCAGCTGGAGCTGGGGAAGTGGGAAGCCAGCAAGCAGCGGCAGCGGCGAGAACGAGGAGGAGCACTGCGCCATTTGTTGGAGGGATCCTGGGCTGTGTTTTGTATTGTTGGGACTTGGGAGGAGAGCAGCGCTGCCGGTGCCCGCCCCGCCTGGGGTGGCTGCCTCTGCCTGCAACGGAGAGGAGAGGCCGACCCGACCCGTCAGGTCAGCCACCAACAATGCAACAACAAACAACCCACCCAACAACACAACAACCGATGGGGAAGCGAGAAGCGTGATCCTCCCCTCCCCTGCTATCCGGGAACCGGGACGGCGTATGCTGTGCATGACTATGACCGGTGGGGACCCGGAGGAGAAAACATCAAAATCAGCTGCACAACAACACTTGTTCAATATACCATTCGATTTACTACTTGCTTTTAATAAATGTTTTTACAGAAGAACCATCCATGGTATTTATATGTCTCTGGTTTGGTATTTATGCCTCCTTTACGTGGTTGCCTTCAGAAAAAATATAAGATTGCGTCATGGAAAAATAAAGAATTTGAAGACCTCGATGATTTACTAATTTCTTTTAGAATTTATATTTTGTAATTGTTGAGGACAGCTCATATATGTTTTACCATGTATTACTATTTTGCTACAATAAATATTATATATATATATTATATTGATTGTAAAAAAAATGTAATTTTATGATTGATTCCGTGCAAATCTTTGATGGATGCTAACCGTGCCTCTCTTTCCATTGCTTTGCAATATAGTGTGACGGTAGCAACTTGATATTCGCTGAATCAAGAACTTTTAGAGTGCGACAACACAATATTCCAATTCTCTCCAAATGATCACAAGTGCATGATAGTTGTTTGTAGGTTTTTGTATACTGTATCTTTGCCTTTGTGTTCTTCTTCAAAGATTGAAAACTCCCCATCAACAAGCATTCCAATTTTAACCTTGTATTCATTATCTACGGGTAGTTTATCAGCAAAGAGCTCCAAATATAGCAGGAGAAGAGACAGCTTCGCTCCGCTACCGTGACCGCAATGAGGAAGAAACTTTTGCAGACTCGTGTTCACCATGCTCACGTTCACCGGTTTCAGTGATCCCGAAGAATATCTCTCATGGATGTTGAAAATATAAGCAATAATCCATATGATTTAATCCGAATAATAAACTGATAAAATATGATCATACAGACAGTATCAAAACTAATCATGCAGATCAACAAAGTAGATGAACAGATTACATCTAAATAAGGTAAACCTATCACATCTATACCAAATGCCAGAATAAATAACTCTAGCAGAATCTGAAATAGAAAGTTCAGGATTACATACGGTATAGCGGCGGTAGTAGCAGCCACGGCAGTGGCAGCAGCGTCGTCGGCCATGTCGTCAATGTAGAGGCTGTTGATATCTGGGAAGAAGTCCTCGTCGGGGAAGGAGTCGTCCGTGATGGCGTCAGTAGTCGCGCTTGAGCACTCTCTAAAAACCTGATCGCCCCTCATCCGTACAGGTTCACAAGAAGACGGGGTTCCGGAGGCCTACTGTCCCGATCTGCGGTGCACGCTGATGGCCTGAAAAATATATCGAGCTCGTTGGGGAACCCTAAGAGGAAGGTATGATGAGCACAGCAGCAAGTTTTCCCTCAGTACGAAATCAAGGTTATCAATCCAGTAGGAGCAAGGAAACACCCCAAGGGTATTGCTAGCTGAGCCTTGGTAGGGCGCACTACCGGTGCTAGTAGCAACGTGGAGACCTGCACAACACAACCACAGAACTTTGCCCCCAACTTGCGATGAGGTTGTCAATCTCACCGGTTTTACTGAAAACAAATGATTAAACGTATCGAATGGAAGAAAATAATAGTTTGCAGAAAGTAAACACAAAGCAGTAAACAGTTGATTGTAGATTGAAAGTAAAAGAAAGGACCGGGGTCCATAGTTCACTAGAGGTGGCTCTCCTTAAGATAGATGACATGTTGGGTGAACAAATTACAGTGGCGGCAATTGACAAACATCGAGAAAGCATACAAGCATAGACTACTCATCATGACTCCTTTGAGACTTGATTGGGCATTACAACATTATACATAGACCGTCGTCCAACTGCATCTATGACTAATAATCCACCTTCAGGTTATCATCTGAACCCCCTCCAGTATTAAGTTGCAAGCAACGGATAATTGCATTACGAATTGCGTGTAAAGTAAACAATATGATTGTTCTATGAACAAAGGATTGTTGTTTTCTCCCTAGTAGCAACAACATATCTAGTACCTTAGAGATTTCTGTCACTTTCCCAGATTACCAGAGGCGTGAACCCACTATCGAGCATAAATACTAACTCTTGGAGTTGCTAGCATCTACTTGGCCAAGATAGCTACTAACAACGGAAAGCATGCAAGATCACAAATAACAAAGACATGATAGAATCAATAATCAATCTGAAATAGCATCTCAATATCCATCGGATCCCCGCAAACACAACATGCAAAATTACAAATAGATGATCTTGATCATGAACGGAGCTCACAAGATCTAAACATGATAGCACAAAGGAGGAGAACCAGCGATCTAGCTACTACATGGACCCGTAGTCCAGAGATGAACTACTCACGCATCACACTGGAGGTTTGTATGATGATGAAGAAGGCCTTCAGGGTGAATTCCCCTCTCCGGCAGGGTGTCGGGAAGAGCTTCAGATCCCTCCCGATCTAGGGACAGAGACGACGGCGGCTACAGACTCTTTCGTGGAATTTTTATCGGGTCCTTAGGGTTTCTGTATCGGAGGCAACTTATAGGCGGAAGGAGAGGCCGAGGGGGTGCCTGGGCTGGCCACACCACCCCCTGGCGCGGGCCAGGCCTAGCCGTGCGGCCAGGTGGTGTGGCCGCCCTCTGGCCCCTCTCCGTCTCGTATTCTGGCTCCATGTGTCCCTCGGTAAAATAATGACTTTGGCTTTTGTCCCGTCCAATTCCGAGAATATTCATTTTCTGACTTTCCTAGAACCAAAAACAACAGAAAACAGGCAGCTAACACTGTGGCTCTTGTTAATAGGTTAGTCCAAGAAATCAAATGAAAAGTACTCCAAAGTGTGGACAAAACATAAGAAAGTAGATAAAACCAAGCATGGAACATCAAAAATTATAGATACATTTGCAATGTATCAACATCCCAAAGCTTAACTCCTGCTCATCCTCGAGTAGGTAAGTGATAAAAAGAAAGAATAATTTTTGAGGTGACATGCACCATCATAAACTTGATCAAAGTATTTGTAAAACATCCAAAGCTCGGATCATAGTACTTCAATCATAGCATGAAACATAAAGTTCTAGCAATAAGACAAAGCAACTAAGTTGCAACATGAAAAGGCACAAACAAAAGATTCATGAATAACAATGCTTTGCAAGACGTTTGTTTGTTTCACATAAAGAAAACATAGCATAGTAGCATTCAGCTTGTCCCTCATAGAGTAGCAAACATAAATGCATAGGACACCTTCAAAGTTTATAAGAGTGACTAGATACAAATAGTTTAAAACAAGCAATATCGAAGCTATGCATAAATCAAAAAATCTTGGGACAATGCACATAGAACTAATAATGGCCACTATGCTCTCAAAGTAGGTGCATAAAGATAGAAGGTGGGGACTCAACATAAAAGTAAAAGAAGGTCCTTCATAGAAGGAAGTAGGGATTCAAGTCTCATAAAGAGCTTCCAAAAATATTGGTACTTATTAGCTTTCAGCTCTCATTGCCCCTATCATAAGCATCTTGAGGTGATTAAGGTTAAAGTGACACAACTAAGAGGATATGCTTGACAAGCTATAAACTGAAATCTCATGCCCCTTACTTACGAAGACCGAACCTCATGCTACTCAACTTTAGTCACAAGTAAGCTCTTGTCATTGTAAGTACATATGTATCATAAAGAACCGCCAACGGGGTACCCCTTGCACATGATACAGGAGCTATCCCATAATCAAAATGACAAGGCAAGCAGACAATGAGCATCTCAGCGATCTTTTTATTTGCTATTTGCGTAGGTTTTTATTGAGGATGCTTCATAGAGTGCTCATTATGGTGATGCTGCAAGTTTCCACCATGATTAGGCATGGCTTAGGCTAGCGGCCCAGGCGTTTCTCTAACACACATACAAACTCCATGATCTTACAAGTTCCACTTTTATTTCACACCGCCGGGATCCATAAGCAAAAGAACATGATATCAACGGTGTACAAAGTACAAGTGCAATGTTGAAAGCGTTCCCATAATACATGGTTCTGCTAATTTCAACTTATAAAGCGCAAGCATATACGCAACAAAGATGGACCCAATGGTTCAATATTATTAAATGCAAGAAATTAAAGTGTGCCATCAAGTTCGTGAGAGCTTTAATTACTAATTTTCACATAACAAATTTAATTCGGAAGATAGAAAAAACATGAATATACTTGGAATAGCATAAGCTAGTAGGTAGGTATGGTGGACTCTTTGGAATAACTTGGTTTAAGGAGTTGGATGCATGAGTGGAACTCATACTTGGTTGCGGAGGCTAGCAAAAGACTGGGAGCGACAAACTAAGAGAGCAAATCATGCAGAGCGACAAAACATCATTGATCAAAGCATAAAGTGATACTACAAGTTGAAAACTAAAGGATCATAAAGGCTATGGTGACTTTTGATAGTCATAACATGGTATGAGCATGCGCCAAGTCAACCCAAATAAAGCATCAAAGGAGAATACCACAATACTATGCTTTAACATGCTAAAACAACACATGATTCATCCAAGGCACATTAAGCAATCTCAATTGTTTATAACAAGTCATGATACAGCAAAGAATACTAAGCATAAAGCTAAAACAATATCAAGCATGGCATGACAAAGCATAGGCCACAGTCAAAAACAAGCTCTCTTTACCACTTAAGCATGAACTTTCTTACTCTTTTCCAATCCAGACCAAACTATTTGAAAACCAATGTATGAAAGAGGGGGTCCAACCAATTTATTCAGCAAACTAAGCAAACCAAGTAAACGAAAAACCAAAACGAAAACGAAAAAGAAGACGCTCCAAGAACAACACAACTGTGCATGAAACAATAAAAATGAAGCGTTTGGAAGAAACCTGAGATTTTTATTGATGAAGAAGGGGATGCCCTAGGCATCCCCAAGCTTTGACGCTTGTACTTCTTGGATATTTCTTCGGGTGACACGTGGGGCATCCCCAAGATTGAGCTTTAGTCCATCCTTCATCTCATTACTCATTCCTTCCATACACCTAAAAATTTTCCTTCATACAAAACTTCACACAATCTTTATTAGCAACATTAGTGCACTCAAGATAATAGGTCATAAGGTTTAGTTCTAACACCAAATAAACTTCCATTAGAACACTAGATACTGTAGCACTTCCCTCAAAAAGCTCAATTCCCCAAAAGAACTCAAAAAGGAACCAACAAGAAGCAAATGCAAAAAAATGGCAGAAATCTGTCAAAACAGACCAGCAGGTAAAGATGATTTTTTTCGAAGACCTTCTGTTGCTCAAATCGAAAAGTGTTGAACTAACGAAAGTTAGATAACAACCTGGGGCAGAAGCAAAAAAATTCACGCCTCAAAAGGACGTACAGATATTTTACACAAATTGTTACGGTGAAGCACAGAAATCTGTTTCGGGGCAGCAACTTTTCCAATCATTACTTCTCTCTCATTAGAGGTTACTCTTGGCACAAAAAGCAAATAAAAAGGATAAGGAGCAGTTATTACTGAAGTAATAACTTCCAAGACTCAACTAAAACTTTTTGGTTATCTCCCAATAAATACTTTTCTTTAACGCCTTTAAGTTAGGCATAAGAAGCAAGAAAAAGAATCAAGTGTTTGAAGAAGCATTAAAACCAAATTTCTTGCCCTTACCTCTCTTACTTTTATTCTTAACCATGGGAAACTTGTGAATGCTTGGTGGAGAAACAAAGCGCATGGTGCCCTTTTCCACATCTATTATTGCTCCAAGGAGTTTCAATAGGGATCTTCCAAGTGATTTGTCCTTTTCCTACACATTCAATAACAAGATAATCAATAGAAATCATTTTCCCTAGGATATTTGTAAACACTCCTTCAGCTATTCCAATGGGTAATATTGTGGCATTATTAGCAAGAAAATTTTCTTCTCCTCCTTCAGAAAGCCCCCA
The DNA here is from genome assembly GCA_023614405.1 of Avena insularis. Lineage (NCBI taxonomy): Eukaryota > Viridiplantae > Streptophyta > Magnoliopsida > Poales > Poaceae > Avena > Avena insularis. The sequence goes on along the minus strand of CM042686.1, from coordinate 8,624,792 downwards.
AAGATTGAAAGATTCATAAATATCTTTGGGCATAAGACAAAATTCAGACATGATATCATAGCGAGCATGAAAAGTTTCATTGTTTATAGCAATCTTTACTATGGGAAGCCATTCTGAGGGTTCAGATTTTATTGGGACATAGTTATGATGCTCTCTAAGCGTATTATAGCAATTTTTCAAACTAGCAGTGCTGGTCTCAAGAGTATTCAATCTAGCAAATATGTTTATGAAAGAAGAATCAGATTTGCTAGGCAAGTTGTAAGTAAAGACCAATTTCTTTATGGAATTAACAACATCATCCTCATTGCATTGGAGGAAATCTCCTCCCACAACAGCATCTAAAGCATATCTATAGCAAAGAGCAATTCCAAGGTAAAAACTGCTAAGGAACAAGCTTTGAGTCATTTTAGGCTAAGTTTTTTCATGTAGATCAGAGATTCTAGACCAAGCTTCCTTGAAACTCTCTTCAATTCCTTGTTTAAAATTGAAAATTATTTCCTCAGGTGACATAGTGATTGGAGCAATGCTAGACATAATGGCAACTTAAGATAAGAACTAATTAATTTTTGTGTGTGTTTTCAATAAAGAAAGCAAACTAGTAAAACTATTTTTTTTATGTTTTTGATAAAGAAACAAGCAAACAAAAGTAAACTAAGCAAAACAAAAACAACAAAGTAAAGAGATTGGTTATGAGGGACTCCCCTTGTGAAGATGTCCTTAAGTCCCCAGCAATGGCGCCAGAAAATATGCTTGATGGCCCAAAATATATCGAGCTCGTTGGGGAACCCCAAGAGGAAGATATGATGAGAACAACAACAAGTTTTCCCTCAGTATGAAACCAAGGATATCAATCCAGTAGGAGCAAGGAAACAACCCAAATGTGTTGCTAGATGAGCCTTGGCAGGGCGCACTACCGGTGCTAGTAGCAACGTGGAGACCTGCACAACACAACCATAGAACTTTGCCCCCAACTTGCGATGAGGTTGTCAATCTCACCGGTTTTGCTGAAAACAAAGAATTAAACGTATCGAATGGAAGAAAGTAATAGTTTGCAGAAAGTAAACACAAAGCAGTAAATAGTTGATTGTAGATTGAAAGTAAAAGAAAGGACCGGGGTCCATAGTTCACTAGAGGTGGCTCTCCTTAAGATAGATGACATGTTGGGTGAACAAATTACAGTGGGGCAATTGACAAACATCGAAAAAGCATACAAGCATATACTACTCATCTTGACTCCTTTGAGACTTGATTGGGCATTACAACATTATACAGAGACCGCCATCCAACTGCATCTATGACTAATAATCCACCTTCAGGTTATCATCCGAAACCCCTCCAGTATTAAGTTGCAAGCAACGGATAATTGCATTACGAATTGTGTGTAAAGTAAATAATACGATTGTTCTATGAACAAAGGATTGTTGTTTTCTCCCTACTAGCAACAGCACATCTAGTACCTTAGAGATTTTTGTCACTTCCCCAGATTACCAGAAGCATGAACCCACTATCGAGCATAAATACTAACTCTTGGAGTTGCTAGTATTTACTTGGACAAGATAGCTACTAACAACAGAAAGCATGCAAGATCACAAATAACAAAGACATGATAGAATCAATAATCAATCTGAAATAGCATCTCAATATCAATCGGATCCCCGCAAACACAACATGCAGAATTACAAATAGATGATCTTGATCATGAACGGAGCTCACAAGATCTAAACATGATAGCACAAAGGAGGAGAACCAGCCATCTAACTACTACATGGACCCGTAGTCCAGAGATGAACTACTCACGCATCACACCGGAGGCTTGCATGATGATGAAGAAGGACTCCAGGGTGAATTCCCCTCTCCGACAGGGTGCCGAGAAGAGCTTCAGATCCCTCCCGGTCTAGGGATAGAGACGACGACGGATACAGACTCTTTTGTGGAATTTTTATCGGGTCCTTAGGGTTTCTGTATCGGAGGCAACCTATAGGCGGAAGGAGAGGCCGAGGGGGTGCTTGGGCTGGCCACACCACCCCCTGGCGCAGGCCAGGCCTGGCCGCGCGGCCAGGTGGTGTGGCCGCCCTCTGGCCCCTCTCCGTCTCGTATTCTGGCTCCGTGTGTCCCTCGGTAAAATAAAGACTTTGGCTTTTGTCCCGTCCAATTCTGAGAATATTCATTTTCTGACTTTCCTGGAACCAAAAACAGCAGAAAACATGCAGCTGGCACTGTGACTCTTGTTAATAGGTTAGTCCAAGAAATCAAATGAAAAGTACTCCAAAGTGTGGACAAAACATAAGAAAGTAGATAAAACCAAGCATGAAATATCAAAAATTATAGATACATTTGCAATGTATCACACGCCGCAAGACTGGGTGGGGAAGACAAAGACGGCGACGCAATAGACTGGAAGGAGACGCGTGTGGTAAGCAGTGCCGATTAGGTTTAGTGCAGACGCTTATATAGCGCAAGTCAGGAAGATCGTGGGGCTCAGCCCACGTCCGAGTCGGTAACAGCCCATGTCCCATAAAGACTGGAAACGACTGACTAATTAACGCGTCCGTTAGTGACTCATAATTAATCCAAGATTAATTTTCCCGACTAGCAAAAATAAAGCTCGGCTCGACGAGATTCCCGCAACCTGCAACCCGCAGCGCGCGCGTCGTAACGAGGCGTGGCGAGGCATGCGGCGTCGGAGGAGGAGTGTGATGACCCACAAGTATAGGGGGTGTATCGCAGTATTTTCGAGGAAAGTGAAACCCAATTTATTGATTCGACACAAGGAGAGCCAAAGAATATTTATAAGCCTTAACAACTGAGTTGTCAATTCAGCTGCACCTGGAAACAATCTTGCTCACAGCAGTTTATTAGTAGCAATAGTTTTGTAGTAGGAATAGCAAAGTAGCAGCAACAGTAAAGTAAAGACAGCAGTAACAATTGCAGTAAACAGTAGGATTCGAGTGCGGTAGGCATAGGGATGGATGTACGGGCGTTGCATGGACAAGACAATTCACATAGCAATCAGAACATAGGGCAATTGCAGATAAATAAGATAAAGCATCCAAGTACTAGATAATCCTAGGCATGTGTTCCATATATAGTCATACGTGCTCGCAATGAGAACTTGCACAACATTTTTTGTCCTGCCAGCCCGTTTGCAGCGGGGCCTCAAGGAAACTACTGGCAATTAAGGTGCTCCTTTTAATAGAGCACCGGGGCAAAGCATTAACACTACGTGAACACATGTGATCCTCACATCAAAGCCATTCCCTCCGGTTATCCCGATTTCTGTCACTTTGGGGCTATTGGTTCCGGACAACAACGTGTGTATACAACTTGCAGATAAGACCATAAACAATACTATCATAATGAATCAATAACATGTTCAGATCTGAAATCATTGCACTAGGGCCCTAGTGACAAGCATTAAGCATAACAAGTCGCAACAAAGTCATAAAGTACTAATAGAAGATACTAGGCACCATGCCCTAACAATCTGATGCCTTTACATGAACGATCTCATCCAATCCCTATCATACCCATAGCCTACAGCGGGGTATTACTCACTCATAGATGGGGGAAACATGGATGGTCGATGGAGAAGCGATGGTGATGATGATGGCGATGATCTCCTCCAATTCCCCGTCCTGGCAGGGTGCCAGAACGGAGTTTCTGGTGCTGTTTCATGGAATCTGGTGGTGACGGCGGAGCGGAACTCCTCCTTGAAAAACGTCGAACCCCTCGGAGTTTTTAGGTCAGAAGGCTTCTTATAGGCGAAGAGGGAGACCGAGGGGGTGCCTGGGGGCCCACACCACCCCCTGGCGCGGCCTGGCCTGGCCCGCGCCACCAGGTGGTATGGCCACCCCCTAGATCTTCTCCATCTCGTATTCTGGCTCCTGGAGTCTTCGGGTGAAATAAGATTTTTGGCATATTTTCCTGATAGTTGATTTTTTGCACAAAAAGTAGACACCAAGGCAATTCTGCTGAAAACAACGCCAGTCCGCGTTAGTTGCATCCAAATCACACAAGTTTAGAGGAGAAACAATAGCAAAAGTTTTCGGGAAAGTAGATACGTTTTGGACGTATCAACTCCCCCCAAGCTTAGCTTATTGCTTGTCCTCAAGCAATTCAGTTGAAAACTGAGTGCGATAAAAGAACTTTCACGAACACATTTGCTTCATATGATGTATATATTCTCAGCATGTGACCAACTACTTAGGCAATTCATAATAAAGAGTATGCTACTGAGTCTACTTAATAGTCAATGCAAGCTATGAATAGATTCCAACTCAAAAATAATAAGTAGCATGAAGCATAAACATAAGCAACATTACAATGCTCATAAAAAGGTATGATAGAGTGGTATCTCGCTTGCCTTTGATTATGAATGTCAAGGCACCTCTGAAGTTCAAGTGATGACTAGAAGTAAAGATATCAAAGATACAAGCATCAAAGTCATAACACAAATAATCAAGTAATGAGACAAGCACAAAGAATGACAACTATGCTCTCAAGAAGGTGCTCGGAGAATGTGTGGAGACTCAACAAGTAAAAGAAAAGGTTTTGAATAATTTGAAAGGCTTCCAAATGCTGAAAGTATGGTACTTGTTAGCTTTGAGCTCTCATTGCCCCTATCATAAGCATCTTTAATGTGGTTAAGGTGAAAGTGACACAACTAAGAGGATATGCTTGACAAGTTATAAATCGAAGTCTCATGCCCCTTACTTACGAAGACCGATCCTCATGCTACTCAACTTTAGTCACAAGTAAGCTCTTGTCATTGTAAGTATATACGTATCATAGAGAACCGCCAATGGGGTACCCCTTGCACATGACACATGAGCTATCCCATAATCAAAATGACAAGGCAAGCAGACAATGAGCATCTCAGCAATCTTTTTATTTACTATGTGCATTGATTTTTATTGAGGATGCTTCATAGAATGCTCATTATGGTTATGCTACAAGTTTCCGCCATGATTAGGCATGGCTTAGGCTAGCGACACAGGCGTTTCTCTAACATACATACAAACTCCATGATCTTATAAGTTCCACTTTGATTTCACACCGCCGGGATCCATAAGCAAAAGAACATGATATCAACGAGGTACTAAGTACCAATGAAATGTTGAAAACGTTCCCCATGAAACATGGTTCTGCTAACTTCAACTTATAAAGCGCAAGCATATACGCAACAAAGAAGGACGCAATGGTTTAGGTTTATTAAATGCAAGAAAATAAAGTGTGCCATCAAGTTTGTGAGAGCTTTACTAACTAACTTTCTCATAACAAGCAAACATTTTATTCGGAAGAAAACAAGGCATAATGAATATGCGCGGAAGTAGCAAATGATGCTAATAGGTAGGTATGGTGGACACTTTGGAAATATTTGGTTTAGGGAGTTGGAAACTTGAGTAAAACATACTCAATGTAAGTGAAGGCTAGCAATAGTAAGGGAGTGACCAACGAGAGAGCAATAACTGTCATAATCATGCTTGCAACAAAACAGGACTAATCATGGCATGAAAGTGATTCAAGATCCTCAAGGCAAAATAATTCATCAAGGCTTAACTGATTATTACAGTCATGTGCATGCATGAGAATGTGCCAAGTCAATTCAAATAAAACATTTAGAGGAGGATACCATGGTGTCATATCAAGTTATGAATAGAATAATGCAAGCAAATATTCATAAGACATGCTACAAAATATTAGCGAGCTGGAGCTTAATCATAAGAAAGCAAGAACTACTAAGCATCCAAAGATAACATACGCCCTACATGAACGGACTAAGCATGCCCATAGTGATGACTATATGTACAAAAACGAAAACAAATAGAGTTTGTTACCAGCCTCTTACCATGCCTCAAGTTGTCATTGATCCTCATTATTGCTCTTCACTTGTGTGGCTTGAATAATAATATGAAACCAATATCTACTGAGGACTGCTGAACCCTGTAGCCAACTTACAAAAACCAAAGAAGAACGACAAATATTTTTGGTGTTTTTGATTTTTTAAAACAAGAACCAAATAGGAAAACAAGCAAAGCAAAATCTTTTTGGGTTTTTCGAATAGTTCAAACAAAGCAAAAGGGAAAAACAAACCAAGGCAAAAAGAAAAAGAAGCAAACCAAAGAGAAACAACAGAAATATTTTTGGTCTTTTTGTGTTTTAGAAAGCAAAAGCAAAGAAAGAACGAAAACTAAAGAGAGAATGAAACATGAATATACAAAGTACCAACGCAACATGATATGGAGATGAGTGTGGTGTCAGCGTACCCCCCCCCCCCAAGCTTAGGCTTTTGGCCTAAGTGGGTATCAATCCCAAGCTAGCCAGGATGAAGTGTCACCGTGGTACGACGAAGAGGTCCCCTCGTCCTGGTGCGAGCTCGAGTACGTCCCTCCGTAATGTGCGGAGTAATCATAGGAGGTCACATCCTCCTGGTGCTGCTCGTGAAAGCCCAGCAAGCGAAGCTGCTCGTCTACCTCCTCCTTGGAGCGCGACCACGGTCTCCTGTGAACACTAAACAAATAAGGCTGTGGCAAAGGGATCTCCCTTTCATCCCCGTCAGTGAAAAGCATCCTATATACTAGACCGTTCAAATCAGAAGTAGCAGTGACAAAGTGATGGGTTTTCATAGCAACAAGGTCAAGCCTCTGTGATGCCAGTACAGTATCATTGGGATCTACTAAAAGTCCCAATGCATTGACTATACGCGAGGCAATGATGCCCCATAGATAGGCCCCCTAGCAGCTAGGCGGTGAGCAATAAGCGAGCCCAGGTTGTACCGAGTATCATTGTTAAGCGCAGCAGCAAGGAATGCTAAATGATAGTTGGAGATATTACTTGTGTTCTCCCTACCCAGTACACTAGTAGCAAGATAATATGCAAAGTATCTAAGAGCGGGGAGTTGGATATTTCTTATCTTTCCGCGTTGCGCCACGCGGTCATCATCATTGGTCACCCCTCAGTAAAGCTCCAGTAAATCAGCGGTCCGCCCTTGAATTTTCTTCACGGTCCTTGTCATGCTTACACCTACAATACTGCAAAATCTCTCCAAAGGCATGGTGAAGGGCAGATTATAAATTTTCAAAGAGACAGTCGACTGATAGGATGTGTTAGTAAACGTGAAGCTCTCAACAAAAGTTTTGGTGAGCATAGCGTATTGCTCACTCTCATCTTGCATATATGAGGTCAAACCAACCCTCTAAATCAGTAGCAAGAAATCATTAAGAATACCTGCAGCTTGTAAGAAAGTAAAACAAGGAAACGTGGATGGGTGAGCATCCCCATCATCCCTTTCATTACCAATACGAGTTGCAATGAGATCTTCATTGTATGATGGCCTAAACTGAGAGTCTGATCTTGAGGGCCTCGACATCCTAGGTGCATCACTCTCAAATATCTCTCCAAAAGTATGGTTGTTCATGCTTGGTATTCTGAAATTTGAACACCTATTAAACAAGTGATTGCAAAGTGAATATAATGAAGGATTCTACTCATAGGGACTTGTAAGAGGCATAAACATGCATCAAAACTATATTTGTAAGCATCAAACAAGCTTACAAGCTCTCATAACCAGTCACCTATAGCAGCAAAATACTCAAGATATAATCCACTAAACTCAAATCTACTTGGACAAGGAGAGGAGTCACATACCAGGGAACAAATGCTCCAAATTTCAGCAAGAAAGATGGGCTGAGCAAGGAGATTGAAAAAATCGAGAGCTAACACAGCAAGAACGCGATTTTGAGCAATAAACTGGAGCTTGCTCGGGAGAGAGAAGAAAGTGGCAGGTGAGAGAGTTAGTGGGGGCCAGGGGTGGCCCACACCAGGGCATGGCGCCACCCAGGGTAGGCTGCGCCACCAGGTGGTGTGCCTGCCTGGTGGGTCCCCCTGGTACCTCCTAGGTACTCCTCTGCCCCTTTTTTCACGTAAAAATTTAATATGAATTTTTTGGAATTTTTCGAGACACTTTATTTTTGGGCAGTTTTCAGGAATAGAAGAATAATTTTCTGACAGACAGATTTTTTGTTTTGGAAAATGATGCAAGGACAAAACAAAGCTAGAACTACAGAAGTTCTAAGACACTCTAATATGCAAGCAACTAACAACAAACAAAACTAAACGAAAGCAAAAACTAAAATAGATAGAATAGAAGTACTCGGAAATAATCATAGTGAAAACATTGTTTTGTTCAATGAAATCCTTTTGTTAACAAGGTTGATCAGGTCTTGCTACCAAAACAATTCCATATGAGACAAAACTTTGTATTCCACTAATGATTATGTTACCTCAACCTTGATAGCAATGGTCCCAATCATAATAGTTTCAAATTTTTCTCTTGGTATGGGACAATATATTTCTGCAACTTGAATGCCCTCAACATGTTCAATTGAATTCAAACCATAAGTTCTTTCAATCTTCTTGGGGAAATAGACAGTATGTTCCTTGTCATTCACATTGAAAGTCACATTTCCTTGATAATAATTAATAATAGCTCCTGCAGTATTAAGAAAGGGTCTCCCAAGAATAATAGACATATTATCATCTTCAGGCATTTCAAGCACAACAAAATCAGTTAATATCAAGAAATTATGAGCCACTTGAACAGGTACATCCTCACGTATACCCACAGGGATAGTGGTAGATTTATCAGCCATTTGCAAATATATATCAGTTGGTATTATTTTTTCTAGTTGAAGCCTCTTATAGAGAGAGAAAGGCATAACACTAACTCTAGCTCCCAAATCACACAAAGCAGTTCTAACATAACTGTTCTTAATAGAGCAAGGGATAGTTGGAATCCCTGGGTCTCCAAGTTTCTTAGGAACCTTACCATTGAAGGAATAATTAGCAAGTAAAGTAGAAATTTCTTCATTAGGGATCTTCTTTTTATTCGAGACAATATCCTTCATATACTTTGAGTAAGGAGGCAATTTAATAGCATCAGTCAAAGGAATTTGCAAGAATAAAGGTTTCATCCACTCACAAAACTTATTATAGTGTTCATCTTCCTTTGACTTGTGTTTCTTATCAGGGAAAGGCATAGGCTTTTGGACCCAAGGCTCTCTTTCACTACCATGTTTCTTAGCAATAAAATCTTCTTTAGTGTATTTAGTATTCTTAGTGTGGTTTTCAGGTTCTTCTTCAACTTTTTCTTCATTAGGAACTTCATTTTCTTCATTACCACCTTCAGTTTCAGCATCAGAGATAGATATACTATTAGGATCTATAGCAGGTTTAGAGGGTTCTACAACAGTGTTATGTTTCTTTTTCCTTTTCTTACGAGTAGAACCACTATTTTCAGCTTGTTGAGAATCCTGCTCAATCCCCTTGGGATGCCCCTCAGGATATAGAGGATCCTGGGTAGCAGCTCCACTTCTAGTTCTAATTTCATAAGCATGTTTTTCTTTAGCAGCATTAACTAGTAAGTCTTTTTGCACTTTAACGAGGTGATCTAGTTGAGTTTGAACCATTTGAAAATGTTTAACAATCATTTTAACATCATTAGAGGTTCTTTCCACGATATCTTTCAACTCAACAATAGCTCTAGTGTTTTCCATTAGATGATTTTGCACCCTTTTATTAAAATTATCTTGCTTAACAATAAAGATATCAAATTCTTCTAAGCATTGATCAAGAGGTTTAGAGTAAGGGATATCACCTTCATCAAAGTGTTGGAGAGAGTGTACCTCAATAGTGGATGAGTAGGGAATAGGCTTACATAACTCTTCAATAGGAGGTAAATTCTTAACATCTGCAGCTTTAATTCCCTTCTCCTTAAGACATTTCTTAGCTTCCTTCATCACTTCATCATTTAATTCAATAACTCCCCTCTTTTTTGATGTTGGAATAGGCACCGGAATAGTAGGTTTGGGTACAATTACTTCAGGTATAGCTTGTTTAGGAGGAGTCCAATCTTCATAATTCTTACTTATTTTAGGCATTAATTCCTCAGCTTCCTTAGGAGTCCTATTCCTGAAAACACAATCAGCGCAACTATCTAGGTATGTCCTAGATTCCTCGGTTAGTCCATTATAAAATATATCAAGAAGTTCATTCTTAGGTAATGGACTTCCATCCTGTGCATGAATCAAAGCACAAAATCTTGCCCAAGATTCAGGCAATGCCTCTTTTTCTCCCTGTTTAAAATCAAAAAGTTCCTGCAAAATAGCATGTCTAGCACTAGGAGGAAAATATTTCTGCAAGAAAGTACTAATCAAGCAATCAGGGCTATCAATACATCCAGGAGGTAAATTACTAAACTAAGTTTTAGCTTCTCCTTTCAGTGAAAAGGGAAAAATCTTAGCAACAAAGTAAGTACGCATCTTAATATCATCAGAAAACAAGCCACTCATGGTAGAAAGTTCATTCATATGTGCTACCACACTTTCATTCTTAGTCCCACAAAAAGGTTCTTTCTTGACAATAGCTATGTAAGATAGATCGAGAGAGAAATCATAATCTTCATCTATAATGTTTATGGGAGAAGCAGCAAACTTAGCAATAGGAGACAATTTGGGTCTAATAGTATGCCTCTCAAGGAGACTCTTAGCAGCGCTCCTATCATGGGTGTTTTTACATTCTTTAATAAATTCATCGGTCATCTCAACATAACCATCTTCAATATCATAACTTTCACTAGACTCAGGTGAACTAACAGGTGTGGTAGTGTCTTCATTAGGGGTTTTGGTATTTCCAGTTATAGTTCTAGCAATCGTAGCATCTAGGAAAGGACCTAATGAACCACTCTTATCAAGCACAGTAGAAGCAGCATCATAAGCATCAGAAGTTTCAGATTCAGCAGTAGTAGCAATGTGTGTAGCATGTGTATGTGGTGGTGTAACGAGCTTACTAATAACAGATGGTGAATCAAGAGCAATAGAGGTGTTCAGAACCGTACCTCTTCTTGTAGTGGATGGTAAAATAGGAACCTTGCCATCACGAGACTTACCCATGATGGATGGATAGCAGCGAACAATAGAGAATCGAAGTGAACTTGATAAATAAAGCTATGCTCCCCGGCAACGGCGCCAGAAAATAGTCTTGATGACCCACAACTACAGGGGGTATATCGCAGTATTTTCGAGGGAAGTGAAACCCAATTTATTGACTCGATACAAGGGGAGCCAAAGAATATTTATAAGCCTTAACAACTGAGTTGTCAATTCAGCTGCACCTAGAAACAATCTTGCTCACAACAGTTTATCAGTAGCAACAATTTTGTAGTAGGAATAGCAAAGTAGCAGCAATAGTAAAGTAAAGACAGCAGTAACAATTGTAGTAAATAGTAGGATTCGAGTGCGGTAGGCATAGTGATGGATGGACGGGCGTTGCATGGACAAGACAATTCACATAGCAATCAGAACATAGGGCAATTGCAGATAAATAAGATAAAGCATCCAAGTACTAGATAATCCTAGGCATGTGTTCCATATATAGTCATACATGCTCGCAATGAGAACTTGCACAACATCTTTTGTCCCGCCACTGCTTTGCTGGGCCTCAAGGGAACTACTGGCAATTAAGGTGCTCCTTTTAATAGAGCACCGGAGCAAAGCATTAACACTCCATGAACACATGTGATCCTCACATCAAAGCCATTCCCTCCGGTTATCCCGATTTCTGTCACTTCGGGGCTATTGGTTCCGGACAACAACGTGTGTATACAACTTGCAGATAAGACCATAAACAATACTATCATAATGAATCAATAACATGTTCAGATCTGAAATCATGGCACTCGGGCCCTAGTGACAAGCATTAAGCATAACAAGTCGCAACAAAGTCATAAAGTACTAATAGAAGATACTAGGCACCATGCCCTAACAATCTGATGTCATTACATGAACAATCTCATCCAATCCCTATCATCCCCATAGCCTGCACCGGGGGATTACTCACTCATAGATGGAGGAAACATGGATGGTCGATGGAGAAGCGATGGTGATGATGATGGCGATGATCTCCTCCAATTCCCCGTTCCGACAGGGTGCCAGAACGGAGTTTCTGGTGCTGTTTCATGGAATCTGGTGGTGGCGGTGGAGCAGAACTCCTTCTTGAAAAACGTCGACCCCCCCGGAGTTTTTAGGTCAGAAGGCTTCTTATAGGCGAAGAGGGAGACCGAGGGTGCACAGGGGCCACACCATCCTTCGGCGCGGCCTGGTCAGCTCGCCACTGTGTGGTGTGGCCACCCCTGGCTCTTCTCCGTCTTGTATTCTGGCTCCTGGAGTCTTCGGGTGAAATAGGATTTTTGGCATATTTTCCGAGATTTTTCCTGATAGTTGATTTTCTGCAGAAAAAGTAGACACCAAGGCAATTCTGCTGAAAACAGCATCAGTCCGCGTTCGTTGTATCCAAATCACACAAGTTTAGAGGAGAAACAATAGCAAAAGTGTTCGGAAAAGTAGATACGTTTTGGACGTATCAGAGTGCGCGAGAGCTGCTCTTCTTCTCACATCTTAGTGAGTGGTGGAACAACCTAGTATATAAGGAGGTGTAACTCCTACTCAATTAGCAATGTGGGACTAAACTTTGGCACCACTAGCACAACCATATGCTACCATGCGCAAATAGGCCAAGAGAATTTCAGATTTTTTCTAATGGGCTAATAGCCCAATACTCAGCAAATTCCATCAATCCCCCACAAAAGTCTCATTGGTACATCACCTCACTTCCATTCCAGAATATTGTTTTATATACCGGTGTGTAGTGCATACTGTTAAGTTGAACTTCCACATAAAACTTCATGCTACACTAGCCAGCAACTTGAATATTGGACTATGCCTTGAACTACAAGTTTTCTGCACACTAGTTTCACACAAAATCTAGACCGGTACAGGGCTGCCGCAGGGCTTCCCCACGGTTTGGAGCTTATGCGTCATACTCCAGGACCTTTCATGAGTTTATTAGAGAGCACCCAACTCTCACGGACTGCGACATTTAACAGTCAGACTCATATAGGTGTGTTCCTCAATAGATGTTCTCCAGGACAACATCTCTGCTTAGAAAAGCCACTTAGATGACATTAAGATAAATATCAACCTCCCTCCCTGCCGACAGAACCTCCCTTCCCGCGCAGTGAGTCGGAGCCGGAGCAGGAGGCGCCCTGCCCGAATGCGCGGCGATTAAATAACTGGATGGAAGGGAGCTTATTGGGTTCCTGTGCCGTTGCTGTCACCCCTGTGTGCTTGGCTCGTCAGCCAGCTGGAGCTTGGAAAGTGGGGAGGCGAGAACAAGGAGGAGCACTGCGCCATTTGTTGGGGTTGTGTTTTGTATTGTTGGGACTTGGGAGGAGACCAGTGATACGTTGCTAACGTATCCATAATTTTTGATGTTCCATGCTTGGTTTTTATGTACTTTCTTATGTTTTGTCCACACTTTGGAGTACTTTTTATACACTTTCTTGGACTAACCTATTAACAAGATGCCACAGTGCCAGTTGCCTGTTTTCTGCTATTTTTGGTTCCAGGAAAGTCAGAAAATGAATATTCTCGGAATTGGACGGGACAAAAGCCAAAGTAAGTTTTTCACCGAGGGGGACACGGAGCGAGAATACGAGACGGAGAGGGGCCACGGGGCCGCCACACCACCTGGCCGCGCGGCCAAGCCTGGCCCGCGCTAGGGGGTGGTCTAGCCGCCTAGGGCACCCCCTCGGCCTCCCCTTTCGCCTATAAGATGCCTCCGATACAGAAACCCTAAGCACCCGATCAAAATTCCACGAAAGAGTCTGTAGTCGCCGTCATCTCCATCCCTAGATCGGGAGGGATCTGAAGCTCTTCCCGGCACCCTGTCGGAGGGGAGAATTCACCCTGAAGGCCTTCTTCATCACCATGCAAGCCTCCGGTGTGATGCGTGAGTAGTTCATCCTTGGACTACGGGTCCATATAGTAGCTAGATGGCTGGTTCTTCTCCTTTGTGCTATCATGTTTAGATCTTGTGAGCTCTGTTCATGATCAAGATCATGTTGGAGATATGCCCAAGAGGCAATAATAAAAGTGGTTATTATTATATCTTTGTGTTTATGATGAATGTTTGCATCCCATGCTATAATTGTATTATAAGGAAACACTAATACATGTGTGTTTTGTAAACATAAAAGAGTCCCTAGTAAGCCTCTTGTTAAACTAGCTTGTTGATTAATTGATGATCATGGTTTCCTGATCATGGACATTGGATGTCATTGATAACAAGGTTGTATCATTAGGAGAATGATGTAATGGACACAAACATACATAGTAAGCGTAGCATTAGATCAAGTCATTAAGTTCACATTGCTATAAGCTTTCGATACATAGTAACCTAATCCTTTGACCATGAGGTTGTGTTAATCACCATCACCGAATGAGTACTTTGATGACATCAAACACCACTTCGTAACTGGGTGGTTATAAAGGTGTCATTAGGTATTCTGAAAGTATGTGTTGAAGCGCATGGACCAAGATTGGGATTTGTCCATCCATATGACGGATAGATATGCTCTGGGCCCTCACGGTGGAATGTTATCTAGTTAGCTTGCAAGCATGTGACTAGGTCACAAGGGATGGCATAACACGGAACGAGTAAAGAGTACTTATCAGTAACGAGGTAGAACTAGGTATGGAGATACCGATGATCAAACCTCGGATAAGTAGAGTATCGCGTGACAAAGGGAATTGGTTTCGTATGTAAATGGTTCTATCGATCACGAAGTCATCGTTGAGTATGTGGGAGCCGTTATGGATCTCCAGATCCCGCTGATGGTTATTGATCGGAGAGGTGTCTTCATCATGTCTGCATATTCACGAACCATAGGGTGATACACTTAAGGTTCGAAGTTGTTTTAAGTAGATATTGAATGTGCGTTGGAGACCGAATGTTGTTCGGAGTCTCGGATTGGATCCGGGACATCACGAGGAGATCCAGAATTGTCCGGAGAATAAGATTCATATAATGGGGATCATTTTCTAAGTTAGGAAATGTTCCAGAGTGTTTGTATGGGGATTCTAGAAGGTTTCGGAGTGTTCCGAAAGGTTCTAGAAGATATCTTGGAGTTTATTTGAAAACCGAGATAAGATAAGATAAGATAAGGGGAGTTTAAAGGGGAAACTTGGGGGGAAGGACTCTCCCCCCAAGCTCCCTAGTGCGCCGGCCCTAAGGGGTGGGCCTAGGGGTGGGAACCCTAGGCCACACCCCTCCCTCTATATATAGAGGGGTGGAGGCGCCACCCCTCCTTGCCCTTCCCACTCCAAACCCTAGCCGCCTCTCTCTTCTTCCTTCCATCTGCTCCGGCTTAAGCGAAGCCCTGCAGAATTCTCTCCACCACCACCACCACGCCGTCGTGCTGCTGGGATTGCGTGGAGAAGATCTACTACCTCCGCTGCTCGCTGGAACAGGGAGAGGAAGGTCTGCTTCGACTCCGCACGTGTGACCGTCTGCGGAAGCGCTGCCGGAACGCGGCGCCGGAAGGATCATCTACTCGATCTTGAGATCGGCAAGTGATCGACTACATCAACCACTAGATCTGATCTCGTTAACGCTTTGGTAACTACAAGGGTTAGTACAGATCTATCTCGTTGCACTTGTCTAATAGATTAGATCTTGGCTTTTATCTAGATTAGATCTGGGTTTTGTTCGTTCTTGCGGTAGAATTTTTTTGTTTTCCATGCTACGAACCCATCAGATCATCTATTTGTAATCCTACATGTTGTGTTTGCGGGGATCCGATGGATATTGAGATGCTATTTCAGATTGATTATTGATTCTATCATGTCTTTGTTATTTGTGATCTTGCATGCTTTCCGTTGTTAGTAGCTATCTTGGCCAAGTAGATGCTAGCAACTCCAAGAGTTAGTATTTATGCTCGATAATGGGTTCATGCCTCTAGTAATATGGGGAAGTGACAGAAATCTCTAAGGTACTAGATGTGTTGTTGCTACTAGGGAGAAAACAATAATCCTTTGTTCATAGAATAATCGTATTGTTTACTTTACACGCAATGCGTAATGCAATTATCTGCTGCTTGCAACTTAATACTGGAGGGGGGTCGGATAATAACCTGAAGGTGGATTATTAGTCATAGATACAGTTGGATTACAGTCTATGTATAATGTTGTAATGCCCAATCAAATCTCAAAGGAGTCAAGATGTTTAGTATATGCTTGTATGCTTTCTCGATGTTTGTCAATTGCCCCGCTGTAATTTGTTCACCCAACATGTCATCTATCTTAAGAAGAGCCACCACTAGTGAACTATGGACCCCGGTCCTTTCTTTTACCATCAATCTACAACTATTTACTGCTTTCTATTTACTTTCTGCAAGCAATTACTTTCTTCCACACAATACGTTTAATCCTTTGTTTTCAGCAAAACCGGCGAGATTGGCAACCTCACTGTAAGTTGGGGGCAAAGTTCTATGGTTGTGTTGTGCAGATTTCCACGTTGCTGCTGGCGCCGGTAGTGCGCCCAGCCAAAGTTCAGCTAGCAACACCTTGGAGGTGTTTCCTTGATCCTACTGGTTCGATAAACCTTGATTTGATAACTGAGGGAAAACTTGCTGTTGTGCTCATCATACCTTCCTCTTGGGGTTACCAACGAGCTTGATATATTTTGGGCCATCAAGCAGCACTGTCGGTGCCCGCTTGGGGTGGCTGCAGGCTACAACCGGAGAGGCTGACCCGTCAGGTCAGCCACCAACAATGCAACAACAAACAACCCACCCAACAACCGTCGGGGAAGCGAGAAGCGTGATCCTCCCTTCCCCTGCTATCCGGGAACAGGGACAGCGTATGCTGAGACTGACTATGACCCGTGGGGTCCCGGAGGAGAAAACATCAGAATCAGCTGCATAATAACATTTTTTCAATACCATTCATTTACTTGCTTTTAATAAATAAAATGTTTTTACAGAAGAACCATCCTTGGTATTTATACGTCTCTGGTTTGGTAATTATGCCTCTTTTACATGGCTGCCTTCGGAAAAGAATAAGATTGTGTGATGGAAAAATAAAGTATTTTAAGACCTCGATGATTTACTGATTTCTTTTACACTTTATATTTTGTTTGTAATTGCCGAGGACAGCTCATATATGTTTACCATGTACTACTATTTTGCTACGATAAATATATATATATTATATTGATTGTAAAAAAATGTAATTTTATCATTGATTCCGTGCGAATCTTTGATGGATGCTAACTATGCCTCTCTTTCCATTGGTTTGCAATATAGGTGACGGTAACAACTTGATAATATTCCCTAAATCAAGAACTTCTAGAGGATGACAACACAATATTCAAATTCTCTCCAAATGATCACAAGTGCATGAAAGTTGTTTGTAGGTTTTTGTATACTGTAACTTTGTGTTCTTCTTCAAAGATTGAAAACTTCCCATCAACAAGCCTTCCAATTTTAACCATGTATTCATTACCTACAGTAAGTTTATCCGCAAAGAGTTTCAAAATATAGTGGTAGAAGAGACAGCTCCGCTCCGCTACCGTGACCGTAATAAGGAACAAACTTTTGGCAAACTCAAGTTCACCATGCCCATGTTCACCGGTTCCAGTGATCCCGAAGAATATCTCTCATGGGCACTCAAGGTTGACAAAATCTTTTGCATATACAACTATAGTGATGAGAAGATGATAGCCATGGCTTCTCTTGAGTTTGATGATTATGCCAACCTTTGGTGGGAACAAGTTCAAGTTGCTCGTGATGAAAGAAGAGAACCTCCAATCAACACTTGGCAAGATATGAAGGCTCATATGCATTCCCATTTTGTCCCTTCGCTCTACACGCGCGACCTTTTCAACAAACTTCAAATTCTCAACCAAGGGACAAAGACTGTGGAAGAGTACTTCAAGCAAATAGAGCTCACCATGATCTGTGCCATATTGAAGAGCGCGAGGAGAAAACTATGGCACGCTTCCTCGTTGGCTTGAGCCACCCAATCAAGAGAATCGTCGAGTTCCAAAAGTACAACAACATGGTGGAGCTTGTGCATATTGCAACAAAGTCTGAGCGCCAAGTACAAGAAGACATCAAGTACAACAAGCTCAAGACGTACTTAACCTACAAGCAAGCTCCAACAACACCAACAACAATCACCAACGGAAGCTCATCAAGTACTTCTAAGCCGCCTTTCAAGTCAACAAATCCTCAAGGCAAACCGCCCCCAAGTGGCAAGCAACCATTGGACGATTCCACACCATTCGAAGGACAATGTTATAAGTGTGGAGGCAAAGGATATGAGTCACTCCGTTGTGGCAATACCAAGGTCATTAAGCCCATTATAAAAATATTGGATAACTAGACTCTCATGAAAACCATGATTTGGAACTTTCATAATCATTGCATAATATCTATTCCATGCTTGATAAAAGGTCTCTCCAATTGTTTGCAAATTCTTTGTTATGCCTCATTTTATTTGCATGATTTTAGAAGATGAACAATATTTATGCATAAATTCTCGGATGCAATCCTCCCAGCTTTTTATAGTATGATTAGGTAGTGATTGTAACCAAGCTAAAGCATTATCTTTCAAAGACCAGCGAAAGAGTTTAAGAAGTACAAACTCTATTGGCAAACTTGCTGGTTTAAGAGTAACACAAAGGTCGTGTACCCTTGTTAAGTGGCCACTAGGGTCTTTGTAACACCCTCGAATCGGCCCTATGCAAGTTTTAGCGATTCCCGCCAAACCCGCATAGAAACGATTCAAAGATGCCCACCAAGCACTTGTGTGTGGGTGGAAAACGAAGTAATAACATTACACAATAGTCCATGATGGAACCCACATAAACATATATATACAACAACGACTCCATGAGTCAAAAATACAGATATACAATACAAAGATCCAAATCACCTTGAAATGATACAACATCCGAGTACGGATAAGATCCAAATGGGGCTAAGAGCCTTGAAGAATAACCAATGGCATCCATAACCCTGCCCAGGCCAAGCAGGAAGGGTAACCCTGCTAACGACGTCGAACTTAAACCTGCTAAAACAAAAGGGGTGCCGACAAAGGGTAAAGGAAAAACTGAGGCCAGTACACGGCGAGGCTAGAATTCGGCGGCTCTCGCCTACATAGGTATGGTGGACTGAAGCGGCAGCGCAGCATACACTAAACAACCTATAGAGACTCGATTAACTGTCGGCTATTAGAGAGAGATAAGAAAGACCTGTTCGGAACCAACCTTATACTAACACCAATCATACCCATCCTGGTATTCCCCCTCGATACCAAACGAGGAAGTCAAACCGAGGAACTCACATAGTTGGCAGTTTTATTCATTCCATTATAGTTGAAGCACTTACTAGTCAGATATAGCTAGCATGAGTCATCCTGATAGCATAAGTAGTGGGCAGTTTTAGTTAACCATTCGGTTGTAGTTGTGGTACTTACTAGTCAGATATAATTAGCATGTGACATCCCAAACCCAGCAGTTGTTGGCACTTTTATTTCATTCCATTGGAGTTGCGATACTTACTAGGCAGGTATAACATGACATGATACACCCCAGTTCCACCAGTTGTTGGCACTTTTATTATCCATTCCATTATAGTGAAGCTGGTTACTAGTCACATATTAAGTCAATATATCACTACTTTAATTATGCTTGTCTATGATCGAGATACTGTGCTCCAAGTCGTCCATAACCGCGGACACGGCTTTCGGAAAGATTTACCCTGCAGGGGTGCACAAATAGCAACACACACACGATCAACCTCGGAAAAACCAAATCAAAACCCAACGAGGCTTTCACGACAAAGCAATCATAGGATTCATAAAATATTTCAGGGGGCCACCCCACTAAGCTACCCGCAACAAAGTTGGCTGGCTCTGGAACGGACCCAGGGTTTGCGAGAACGGCTGTAAACGACTAGGAACCCGAAAGTGTGACTGGGCTTGTCGATACCGCGAAATCATGCCGCGATCCAAACACAATACAGGTGCTCCATGCACAATCATAAATAAAGCAGTAAAGCATGGCATAAGTACATGATAGTAATAAAACCCCAAACTAGTTTGTGGCCCCAAGAAATAAGAAATGAATCAAGCTCTGGCTGGACCCATAGGGTCTCCCGGATGTGGATAGTGCGAATAATCAAGGAACAAGTATCAAGTACTCGGGGCCTACGGGATACAAGTGGACATGAAAAACCAAATAACAGATATTGCCCATCGGTGCCTCTTTCATTAGTTATCTCATCAATTTAATAGTTGTATTTAAAGTCATGATCAACTCCACCGTAAAGCATCTCCACCATTAAGCATAAGCCAAGCTTCCGTCAACGGTGGAACGACAACGACACGAACCAGCAAATGAGCAAGCGACTACGACTCGCAAGACTGACTATCTATCAAACAACAGGCAATAGGGTGTGTCCAAGGCAATATAGAGGCTGCAGGGATTATAAATGGTGCACGGAAACTAAAGCATCGCAACGAGGATAGCAATAAATCAAAAGGAGGAAGTAAAGACTATAAATGCAAAATAGGTAGAAAGGGGGAGAATGCTCACCTGAGAAACACTGTCAAAGGTACATTATCCGAAGGACTTGTCGATACTCGCATCCACTCAACGGCCTAATCTGCGAAGAAGCAAATCACTAGAAGAAACGCCGGGTGCACTATTTAATACTACGGCAGAAGATCGGCATGATGCATGATATGATACATGACATGGAAAAGATGCGATGCAACTAGGCAATATTAAGCGGAACCGGGGTCCCGACAATTAATTAGATGGTTGATGTTGTTTACATACCCCGCATTTTAAATGTTATCTTAACAAGGCAAAACATGGCATCGGTTCGCTACACAAATTTAAATGGAGGCGCTAATAGACAGGAATAGCCCGCATATAATATCCATATTTAATTATAAGTGAATCAGCATAATGCCCCCAAAACATCCACAACATATGAGTGCAAGCATGTAAAATTATATGCAATAGGTAGATATCATATATTATAAAAATACGGGTCTTGGAAAGGGGCATACATCAAGGTCCGAAGATCTTGGGGTTCCGAGGATTCGACGGGGTTCGGGTTCGCCAAGGTCGGTCTTGAGACTCTAGGATCGGTCTTCGAATCTTGGTTCAGGGTCTCGAACATCGGATCCGTGTCGAAGCACTTGTCGTTCCAGGAAGAAGAGCTTGGTGGTCTTCGGGTTCGGACTCGCCTCCGGGAATACGGTCTTGGCATTCGTGGTCTTCAGGTCCGAGAGGAAGAACTTGCCGTGTCGGGGTTCGGTCTTCGAATCTCGGAAGGAGGCCTTGCAGTTCTAGCTTGACGGTCCATGTCGTACTCGGGTTTTCAATGCCGGTAGGTCTTGGTGTCAACATATGCGCGGATAGCAGAACGTGAAGGAGCGCTGCAAGGGCCTTGTCCCATACAGACATTTGCTCGAACAACTTGCGAACGAAAAACAACAGGGGGCACCGAGCTGGTGTCTTGAGGCCTCCAGGTGTAGAGCCTGCAAGATGCACAAATGAAAAAGGCTAGCAAGGCCCAGGTCAAAGAAGAGGCCTCGTGGGCAAGCTGGGTGCCCACAGCGACGAAGATCATGGCTGGGTCACGCGTGGCAGCGCAGAGAGAGGCGGGACGCCGACTTCAGTGGCTGAGGCGGCGCGGCGGAGGTCTAAAAAGGCAGGGTCGCGGTCCGGGAAGGAGACAACAGGGAAGACGGCGCTCTATTTTAGACGAGGGAGGCGCTGGTCGAGGGCGAGGCCCAAGCGGCACTGCCATGGCGCCTGGTGGCGGAGCAGACAGGGGGCACGGTGATGACCGTGTCCTAGGCCGACGCTGGGGAGCTCGTGAGCAGCGACGGCCTGCTCGGGAAAGTGGCAAGGGAGCGCATCAGGGCTCGGCCTAGCGGAGGCCGGGATCTGGCATCAATCAGGAAGGGCACCGCGGGGTGGAAGACGAGCAGAGGTAAGGAGTGGCGCGCATGACATCGGGCGAGGGAGGCCGACGAGGATGGAGAGGGGCACGGCGGCGCGTCCGTGTCGCAGGCAGGGACGAGGGCGGCGGCTCGCAGAGGATGCTGTGGCAGGCAAGGATGGGTTTGCTCGAGGAAGGTGGGATCGCGACAGCAACGACAGTTGGTGGAGATGGGTCGATCGCGTGGAGGGGACGGGGATGCGTCAGGGTGGGGCCGGGTTTGTCGGTCATGGGTGTGAGGCGGGATCCTGGCGTGTTGGTCGCGATAAGGGTGGGGTGGATGTGTGTGGCGGCGGGGTGGTGTACCCGTGTGGCTAGGGTTTTGGTCCAGCGGGGTAGTAGGTGGCTGGCCGGCCCTTTGGGCTGACTGGCTGCCTCCCCCAAGGGTTTTATAAAAAATGTTTTATTATATATATTTGTTCTCTTTTATTTTAAAGACCTTTGTAAATTAGTTTTAGACAAAACAAAAATATCCAAAAGAGGCCGGGGTTTTGATCTGAAACTAAGAGAGGGGATATTTAGAAAACAAAGATGGGTTTTAGAAAATTGTTTTAGACCAACAACTGCATGATGACATGATGATGCTCAAATGCAATGTGGCATGATGACATGAGCATGCGGTCATGATGATGCACAAAGGTAAAACACAGCGATTTTCTAGTACTGTTTTTACCGGGGTGCTACAGTCTTCCTCCTCTTTTCCTGCGAAAGCAATTTCTTTCATCATATATATTAGCTCAGGATATATTTCAAATTCCTGGCCTTCAAGTTCAGGATAAAGAATAGGCATTTTCCTCAAGTGCCTAGATAGATTCCCATACTCTCCCAAAGGTAGCTCAAGTTCAGCCCCTCGGGTGATGGTCAAATCATCCATCAATAGAATCAAGTTGTTCACGTCTACATTACGCGAATTAGTAAATCTTTCAGTAAATTCTAATCGTCTCTCGATCGGAACACGGTCAATATATGGAGGTAAATAGGTTTTTCCTGATCGAGTGGTACCTCTGTCTTCAATGGAGATCATGAATGGTGTCAACAGTTGCTCTTGTCAAGAAACAACACTTAGCGCTTAGCTCCCCGACAACAGTGCTAGAAAATATCTTGATGGTCTGCAAGTGCAAGGTTCGTCAGAGAATGTTTTCGTGGAAGTATTGATTCCAATTTTTATATCGATCCCAACGATGAGCCTAGGAAAGTGTTTTTATGCGGCGTTTCTATCGCACCCAAGGTGTCATAGGTATTGAGTGAATTGACTGCAAATGTTGACGGTGGAAGTGGTGAGTAAAAGATAGAGAAACTTTCTTAGGAAATAAGTAAATTCCATAAAAGTAAAGATGCGAAAGGTGTGTAAAGGTCATGCAAATGAGAAGTTAGGCGCGGAGAGAATCAGTTCATGGTGATAGTGAAAGTGCCAGATGTAATAAGCGGAATAAGTGATAATGATAATTCTTATTTATAAGTGAGTAGGCAAGCAACCCATATACCGACTAGCAGTCCTCATGGCCAATTCTTCCCAATCCCAATGATCCATCTGCATGTTACTTATACATTGCAAATGTATCTATAATTTTTTATGCTCCATGCTTTGTTTTATCCGCTTTCTTGTGTTTTGTCCACACTTTGGAGTACTTTTCATATGATTTCTTGGACTAACATATTAATAAGAGTCACAGTGCCAGCTGCCTGTTTTCTGCTGTTTTTGGTTTCCAGGAAAGTGAGAAAATGAATATTCTCGGAATTGGACAGGACAAAAGCCAAAGTGCCTATTTTCCGAAGACTCAGAGCTGGACACGAGACGGAGGAGGGCCGTGGGCCACACCTCCCAGGTGGCTGGGCCTGGCTGTGCCAAGGCATGGTGTGGTGGCCGCAGGCACCCCCTCGGTCTCCCTCTTCGCCTATAAGAAGCCTTCTGACCTAAAAACTCCGGGGGGGTCGACGTTTTTCTAGAAAAAGTTCTGTAGCACCGCCACCACCGAAGGGGAGATTTGGGGGACAGAAAGTCTCTGTTCTGGCACCCTGCCGGGACGGGGAAGTGCCCCCGGAGCTATCTCCATCTATCTCCACCATCATCTCCATCGACCATCCATGTTTCCCCATCTATGAGTGAGTAATCCCCCGCTATAGGCTATGGGGATGGTAGGGATTGGATGAGATTACTGAAAATGAGGTTACTGAAAATTATTATGAGAGAGGAAAATATGGTTGTAGAAGTTTTCATGGTATTGAAACACCTCTCTATGTGCTGAAAGTTTTGAAGTTACTCTTGTTTTATCTTCCTATGCCTGTCACTTTGTTCTTTGCGAATATATTTGCATACATGATTCCTATGCATAGGAAGTGGGTTAGACTTAAATGTGTTTTGAATTTGCTTCTTGATGCTCTCTTTTACTTCAACTCTTATTTCTTATGAGAGCATCCTCTCAAACTATTATGCCTGAAGATGATAATATGTCTATTATTCTCGGGAGACCTTTTCTTAAACACTGCAGGAGTTGTTATTAATTGTAATCAAGGGAAGGTGACCTTTAATGTTAATGACAAGGAACATACTATCTATTTCCCTAAGAAGATTGATGGGACTTATGGTTTTGAATTCAATTGAAAATGTTGAGGGCATTCAAGTTGGAGAAATATATTGTCCCATACCAAGAGAAAAATTTGAAACTATTATGATTGGGACCATTGCTATCAAGGTTGAGGTAACATAATCATTAGTGGAATACAAAGTTTTGTCTCATATGAAATTGTTTTGGTAGCAAGACCTGATCAACCTTGTTAACAAAAGGATTTCATTGAACAAAACAATGTTTTCACCATGATTATCTCCACTTACTTCTATTCTATCCATTTTAGTTGTTGCTTATGCCTAACTTAAAGGCGTTAAAGAAAAGTACTTATTGGGAGATAACCCAAAAGTTTTAGATGAGTCTTGGAAGTTATTACTTCAGTAATAACCGTTCATTATCCTTTTTATTTGCTTTTTATGCCAAGAGTAACCTCTAATGAGAGAGAAGTAATGATTGGGAAAGTTGCTGTCCCGAAACAGATTTCTGTGCTTCACCGTAAGAAATCGCGTAAAATCTCTGAACGTCTTTTTGAGGCGTGAATTTTTGTGCTTCTGCCCCAGGTTGTTATCTAACTTTCGTTAGTTCAACACTTTTTGATTTGAGCAACAGAAGGTCTTCGAAAAAATTCGTCTTTACTTGCTGGTCTGTTTTGACAGATTTCTGCCATTTTCTGCATTTGCTTCTTGTTGGTTCCTTTTTGAGTTCTTTTGGGGAATTGAGCTTTTTGAGGGAAGTGCTACAGTAGCTAGTGTTATAATGGAAGTTTATTTGGTGTTAGAACTGAACCTTAAGACCTATTATCTTGAGTGCACTAATGTTGCTAATAAAGATTGTGTGAAGTTTTGTATGAAGGAAA
Source organism: Avena insularis (assembly GCA_023614405.1). Taxonomy (NCBI): domain Eukaryota; kingdom Viridiplantae; phylum Streptophyta; class Magnoliopsida; order Poales; family Poaceae; genus Avena; species Avena insularis. The sequence continues at coordinate 8,599,450 of CM042686.1, read as the reverse complement.
ACTTTTAGGTGTATGGAAGGAATGAGTAATGAGATGAAGGATGGACTAAATCTCAAGCTTGGGGATGCCCCACATGTCACCCCAATAAATATCCAAGAAGTACAAGCGTCAAAGCTTGGGGATGCCCAGGGCATCCCCTTCTTCATCAATAAAAATCTCAGGTTTCTTCCAAACGCTTCATTTTTATTGTTTCATGCACAGTTGTGTTGTTCTTGGAGCATCTTCTTTTTCGTTTTTGTTTTTAGTTTTCTTGGTTTTCTTAGTTTGCTTAATAAATTGGTTGGATATCCTCTTTCATACATTGGTTTTCAAATAGTTTGGTTTGGATTGGAAAAGAGTAGGAAAGCTCATGTTTAAGTGGTAAAGAGAGCTTGTTTTTGATTGTGGCCTATGCTTTGTCATGTCATGCTTGATATTGTTTTGGCTTTATGCTTAGTATTCTTTGCCGTAGCATGAATTGTTATAAACAATTGAGATTGCTTAATGTGCCTTGGATGAATCATGCGTTGTTTTAGCATATTAAAGCATAAGTATAGTGGTATTCTCCTTTGATGCTTTATTTGGGTTGACTTGGCGCATGCTCACACCATGTTATGACTATATCAAGTCACCATAAGCCTTTATGATCCTTTAGTTTTCAACTTGTAGTATCACCTTATGTTTTGATCAATGATGTTTTGTTGCTCTGCATGATTATGGCCATTATTGCTCTCTCGTTTGTCGCTCCCTTACTATTGCTAGCCTTCACTTACACTGAGTGTTTTACTCATGTTTCCAACTCCCTTGAACCAAATATTGCAAAAGTGTCCACCATACCTACCTATTATCATCATTTGCTACTTCCGTGCATATTCAATATGCCTTGTTTTCTTCCGAATAAAATGTTTGCTTGTTTCGAGAAAGTTAGTTAGTAAAGCTCTCACGAACTTGATGGAACACTTTATTTCCTACACTTAATAAACCTGAACTATTGTGAACTCTCCATGAAAGTTATATGCTTGCTAATTATAGGCTGGGGATTAGCGTAACGTCTTTCACGGGAACGCTTTCAACACTTGTAAATATATACCTAGTTGATACCTTGCTCTTTTGTTTATGCGGATGTCGATTGTGAAATAAAAGGGGAGCTTGTAAGTCCATGGAGTTATGTATGTGTGTTAGAGAAACGCTTGGGCTGCTGGTCTAATCCATGCTGACATGGTGGAAACCTGCAGCGTAACCAGAATGATATCTATGAAGCATTCTTCTTATAAAAAAAGAGAGATAGCTATTGAGAAAATTAAAAAAAGAGATTTATGAAAAGAGGAAAGAGAGAAAAAAGCACTATTTTCCCATGGTAAATAAGAAGATTGCTGAGATACTCATTGTCTGCTTGCCTTGTCATTTTGATATGGGGATTCTTCCGTATCATCGGGCAAGGGGTACCTCGTTGGCGGTTCTCTATGATACACACATACTTACGATGACAAGAACTTACCGGTAACTAAAGTTGAGTAGCATGAGGAGCGGCCCTCGTACTCAAGGGACTTAGGATTTTCAGTTTATAGTCTGTCAAGCATATAACTCAGATTGGACCTCACTTTCACCTTAAGCACATTAAAGATGCTTATGATAGGGGCAATGAGAGCTCAAAGCTAATGAGTACCATACTTTCAGCATTTGGAAGCCTTTCAAACTTTTCAAAACCTGTTCATTTCCTTGTTGAGTCTCCACACATTCTATGAGCACTTTCTTGAGAGCATAGTGGCCATTCTTAGTTCTATGTGCATTGTCCCAAGACTAGTTGATTGATGCATAACTTGATATTGCTTGTTTTAAACTATTTGTATCTAGTCACTCTTGTAAACTTTGAAGGTGTCTTATGCATTTACGTTTGCTACTCTATGAGGGACAAGCTGAATGCCACTATGCTACGTTTTCTTTATGTGAAATAAACAAACGTCTTGCAAAGCATTGTTATTCACGAATCTTTTGTTTGTGCCTTTTCATGTTGCATCATAGTTTCTTTGTCTTATTGCTAGAACTTTGTCTTTCATGTTATGATTGAAGTACTATGATCCCAGCTTTGAATGTTTTACAAATACTTTGATCAAGTCTTTGATGGTGCATGTCACCTCAAAAATTATTCTTTCTTTTTATCACTTACCTACTCGAGGACGAGCAGGAGTTAAGCTTGGGGATGTTGATACATTGCAAATGTATCTATAATTTTTGATGCTCCATGCTTGGTTTTATCCGCTTTCTTGTGTTTTGTCCACACTTTGGAGTACTTTTCATATGATTTCTTGGACTAACCTATTAACAAGAGCCACAGTGCCAGCTGCCTGTTTTCTGCTGTTTTTGGTTTCCAGGAAAGTCAGAAAATGAATATTCTCGGAATTGGACGGGACAAAAGCCAAAGTGCCTATTTTTCCAGAAGACTCCAGGAGCCAGAATACGAGACGGAGGAGGGCCAGGGGCTGGCCACACCCCCCAGGCGCGGGCTAGGCCTGGCCGTGCCAGGGCATGGTGTGGTGGCCCCAGGCACCCCCTCGGTCTCCCTCTTCGCCTATAAGAAGCCTTCTGACCTAAAAAAACTCCAGGGGGTTCGATGTTTTTTCGGAAAAAGTTCCGCAACGCCGCCACCACCGAAGGGGAGATTCGGGGGACAGAAAGTCTCTGTTCCGGCACCCTGCCGGGACGGGGAAGTGCCCCAGAGCTATCTCCATCGATCTCCACCATCATCTCCATCGACCATCCATGTTTCCCCCATCTATGAGTGAATAGTCCCCCGCTGTAGGCTATGGGGATGGTAGGGATTGGATGAGATCGTTCATGTAATGGCATCAGATTGTTAGGGCATGGTGCCTAGTATCTTTTATTAGTGCTTTATGACTTTGTTGCGACTTGTTGTGCTTAATGCTTGTCACTAGGGCCCGAGTGCCATGATTTCAGATCTAAACATGTTATTGATTCATTATGATAGTATTGTTTTTGGTCTTATCTGCAAGTTGTATACACATGTTGATGTCCGGAACCTATGGCCCCGAAGTGACAGAAATCGGGATAACCGGAAGGGAATGGCTTTGATGTGAGGATCACATGTGTTCACGGAGTGTTAATGCTTTGCTCCGTGCTCTATTAAAAGGAGCACCTTAATTGCCGATAGTTCCCTAGAGGCCCTTTGCAAATGTCTTTGGCAGGACAAAAGATGTTGTGCAAGTTCTCATTGCGAGCACATATGACTATATATGGAACACATGCCTAGGATTGTCTAGTACTTGGATGCTTTATCTTATTTATCTGTAATTGCCCTGTGTTCTGATTGCTATGTGAATTGTCTTGTCCATGCAACGCCCGTCCATCCATCCCTATGCCTACCGCACCCGAATCCCACGGTTTACTGCTTTTGTTACTACTGTCTTTGCTTTACTACTGCTGCTACTTTACTATTCCTACTACAAAACTATTGCTACTGATAAACTGCTGTGAGCAAGATTTGTTTCCAGGTGCAGCTAATTGACAACTCAGTTGTTAAGGCTGATAAATATTCTTTGGCTCCCCTTGTGTCGAATCAATAAATTGGGTTTCACTTCCCTCGAAAATACTGCGATACACCCCCTATACTTGTGGGTCATCAGTTACCACGGCCATGGTCAGCACATTAATTAAGGTCTTTAGACCGGATCAAGGCTTTAATCTTGATGGTTCCTTATTATCCCCGAGTAGTGCTAGCTCTTCTTTGATATCGGCCGTGTCACTCGGGGTCGCCGAATTAATAGCATACAAGTTCATACCTATGAGATCTTTGGATCATGTTACCTGGGCCCTTAAATTAGATAACACGCATTAGGAAAACATAGATATCCATTCTCACTGTTTAAATAAACATTGCAACAATCACAAATGGATGGAAATGAAGGAGACACATCATATCTCACCAATCCCCTACATCTCCCACTCCTATGGGGATTTACTCAGACATGAGAGGTAGAAAAATCAAAGGCACAATTGTATTGCAAATAGAAATCATCTCAAAGTTATTGTAGCAAACCACAATAGCGATTAAAGATCCAATCAAATACGAATCGAAGGTAGATCAAAGTATCAAACCCTAATCTTACAAGTGCTAATCTCTCTCTCTCTCTCTAAGTAATGATGGAATGACGGTGGATTGTGTGGATTTGAGGTTAAAGATCGTCGGAGAATGAGGTGAAGTTCTTCTCCTCTTTCAGATCTGATCTCTCCCTCTAGATGGCTTGCGACGACTGTAACTTCTCGTCTATGGTTCTTCTTGTCTCTCCCCTTTTATGAAAGTTGCTTGTATTGATATAAGGAAGGCACTGGAGGGTAGTACGGGCGGATGGTATGGGCGCGTCCCGACCATACCAGTGGTCGTTATGCATGCCGACTCCTCCAATAAAAGTGGCTCCAATTGGGGATTTGCTTATTCTGGTGTAATTAGCCCATAAATGCTACTAGATCTTCAATAAATGTTTATTGCCTGAAAACCATCACAAGAAACGAAGGATTCGCTAATTGCGACATTAACGTTAGTGGAAAAGGCATTCTTCAGGGAAATCTGGCAATAAACAAGAGAAAAACCAATGGTAAAAAGTGATGAAATTTGGAGCTATTAGTGGTTTAACCAGAAAAAACCTGGACCGATGGACTCACCGGTTTTTAAGAGGCACAGGTCCAAACAGCAAAAAACTAGGAAAGAAAGATGTTTACTAGAGGAATCAGACTCATGAACCTTATGCTAGGCATAAATAGCAACATGTAGAGCGCAATACCCACTTGTACACGCCCTGTTTGCGATTACATATTGAAATATACATTATATATACCTTTTATGGTCATTTTGTTCTAAAATTTGCTTAAATTTTGATGAAAAGAAACGGTTTTTTGTCGCTATCGAACCAAATGAACCGGTGGTCTGACCAGCAAACCAGTGAACCAGTCCCCTCACCGGTTCACTAACTGGCCCGATTTTTAAAACTATGAGCTCAAGTGGAATATACGCAAGGCAAATGTATGATCTTGATAGGGTTTCTTTCTTACCTGTCTCGTGGTGTTAGTTGGGAGAGCAGTTTATAGGATAGATAGTCATACTATCAAGAGGGGATCTCGAGTTAGTAACTTGATCATATCCCTCAAAGAGAGCTCAAACCTTTGCATACTTGGCATCATCTTCCTTGGTAATCATTTGGTTTTTATCCATGAGAGGATTTAGATCTTACGTTAATATCCATGCCAAGCTCAATTTCACTGAAAACCGATTTCATATGCATTTTCTATTGCATTTTGGATATTGGAGGTTTTACCGGTTTGTCTTTTATAGATATGTTAAACCTTTAATCTATTGGTTCTATCCTACCATGATATACTATGATGGTTCCCTACATCATCTTGTAGATCTCGTTACTATCTTCGAAACGAGCCCAAAATCATCAATATCGGAGTCCGGATGCATTCGGGGGGGGGGGGGGAGGGGGTTATCCGGCCTCGGAAGTCCCAAACGGTCATATTTCATTTGGGAGGGCAATAAAAAGCCTATTCTTCCTCCTTGGACCTTAGGCTTGCATAGCCTCTCTCCTCCATTGTTTCTACCTTAAAGATCTTGGAAATACTCTCAATTCCTCTCATATTTCTTGAATCTTTTGGGGGAATTTGAAAGGGAAAACTAGATCTACAACTCCACCAATTCATCTCTCCTCTCTGTGGGGGGACATCTTGGGATCTAGATCTTGGGTTTTTTGTGTGGATTTCCTCTTGTGTTCTTCCTCTCTTATTCCCCAATAGCTTTTGTAGCTTTGGTGGAATTTAGGAGAGAAGAACTTGAGCACTTCTTGTGTTCTTGCCATTGAATTTGGTGTATCGATTTGAGTTCTCGGTGAGGATTTGATTGGGTAAAAGGTGAGAAGCTTTTTACTCTTGGGTTCTTGGAACCCTAGACGGGTTAGTTGTTTTGCAGATTGTGGTGATACTTGGAAGCCTCCAATTCAGTTGTGGATGTGTTCCCCGAGCTTGTTGTAAAGGTGTCGGTTCCCGCCTCCAAGGGTACCGATAGTGGAGAACTAAATCAGGCCTCATGTGGCGAGGTTCAAAGGAGAATAGGGTGAGGCCTTTTGTGGCGTGGTGGTCTTAGTACCGCCCACCCCTCCATCGATATGTACTCCCTTTATAGGAGGAACTCGATAATACATCATCGTCTCCACGTGCTTCAGTTATCTCTATACCCGAGCTATTTACTTAGGCACCTTACTTTATGATAGCCTTCGTGCTTGAAGTGATATATCTGGCTATCACATAGTTGCTTGTATTGCTTAGCATAAGTTCTTGGTGCACAGAGGTGAACCGTAGTTTATATAGGTTTTGTGCTTGACAAAGTAAACGCTAGTTTTATTCCGCCTTTGTTAAGACCATCTCGTAAAAGTTTTAAACCGCCTATTCACCCCCTCTAGGCAGCATTTGTGTCCTTTCACTTGCACCAACCTCAAGGTCGCAAAACTCCTCGCAAGTCACCCCTGGTCCTTGCACGACGATCCTAGTGCCACAAGTGGGAGCACCCTCGTGGTCTCTCACACGTCCGATGTTTGATGACGACTCCTATTCTCCCTGATCCAGCCGGGATGGCGAAGTAGATCTTCTGATGGGAATCACTGCAGCACAACGGCGTGCCGTAGCGAAGCAGTCTCCTACTTGTGCAGCCCTTACTTGGGGCCATAGTCGCAAGAGGAAGAGAGAGAATCCCTATGGGATTATTGTGTGTCCTTTTCCCTCCCGTATAGACCTTTATATATAGGGGGAATGAGGCTACCCCATCAACTAAAGTCCTAGGGTGGGACTAAAAGGAGGAGGAGGTGGAGGCACACGCGCCCAAGGGAGGAGGACAGCTGGCCCCGCCAGGGTGGGCCCCTCTCAACCCATGTGAGGCGGGCGGCAGGGTGGGCTGCACCAGCGCGCCAACCAAGGCAGCGGCAGCGGTTTGCCTCTTGGGCCTTGTTCCCTCTGGGGACTTGGCCCATTAGGGAAGTTTGCCCAATTAAATATTATTTTATTATTAGTTCCAACAATTAATATAAAATACATATTATTAAATCCTCTTTGATCCGAAACACCTTTTCAGTTCACTCCAAACTCCTTTGGATCCTCTCGGAACGATTCCGGTTCTCTCACGGAACATTTCCGATGTTCTCTTCTCTTTCTTCCTCTGATTCTATCAATTCTGAAACAATCTCTAAGCATCGTAAAACCCTTAAGTGTGTTATCCTACGGTTCAGGAACATCATAGACATGATCGAGACGACTCCTGAATCAGTGATCATCAGTGGGACCAGGATGCCCATAATGACCCTAGTGCATTCCACGGTGTGACGGTTGATGCAGTCTAAGCAGCTGCGGGTGACGGTGATTAAACATGCACGATCTCACGGTCTAAGGACTAGGATACTTCGTTTCTAACTATTGTAACGATGAACTTTGTAACTTGATCGTGTTGCAATAATTATATTGGGTAATGTCAATCACATCATTCACTAATGATATGGCTTTATTGTCAATTGGCGTAAAAGTTCCATGATCAGAAAACCTGGACTAGGGACCTTTAGCTTGTTTATATACCACACATGTATCAATATTTCCGGTTGATATAATTATAGCATAATATAAAACTATTATAAACTAATGAGATATGATAATAAACTCTTTTATTATTTGTCTCTAGGACATATCTCCTTCAGGCCCTTCTTCGGCTCCTCGGTGGTACCATGTGTCGTCCGCACCCCAAGTGGCAAGCTCGCTAGTGGTGTAGACGAGTGTGCGACTTGGTGGCGACGGAGGACTTCACTGGGTTTTGATTTTCCTTTTTCAGGGTCCTCTATGCTTATGTCCAGGACTGTACAATAATTTCTTTATCTTCTAGGGTCCTAATCTATATATCGTGGGTTAGGCAGCACGCATCCATATATCGCCCTGCTCCCGGCGTGTCTGACGCCGTGCCGGCACGACGACGACGACGATCGATCGGGACGTGGGTGGATCGAATTAGGTGGACGGGAGTTCACGCGTCATACCAAAAGTAAGCACGCCGCCCAGCAGAGCAGAGCAAAGCAAAGCAAAGCAAAGCCTCGCTGGACTTTGCGTGTCGCCGGAGACTGCCATACCAGCAGCATTGTTTTTCTCTTCTAAAACTACTCTAAGACTTGGATATTTTAAGGTGGAGTAGATACACTCTAAAATGAGTGAAAGCATACACTAAAACAAGTTTATATACATGTGTATTTTTTTAAAAAATCTTATACTCCCCGAGGTTTCTTCGTCGGAGAAGGTGACCACTACTCCATTTCATCGTCCGTCGATCGATCGGCCGATCGAAGCTCCCCCGCGTGCACCCCAATAATGGACATGGAGGAGTAGGCGCGCGCGCGTACGTACGTCGGAGACACGTTGCGATCCACGGCTGCTTTTGTGCTTCCATCCCATGGCGGATCTCATCAGATTCGAGGCACTGGCAGGCAGGCAGCTAGCTATAGTTGGGTTGCTACTCATGCACAGCCAATGGGGCTGATGGATCTCGGAAGACGATCTCGATCGAGATAGCAATAACAAAAAGGATCGCGGAGCCGGAGTCCAGCTGCCATCTTTTAACAAGTAATTAGTACTAGTATTAGTTCAAATTACTCCGCGCGCACTCTTATCTAGGTGGACTAGTTTTTCCTTATTTTTTATGCAAAAAAATTCTAGAATTTTTGAACTAGATAGTATGAAATGTGTACTAGCTATTTCAAAAATCTCGGAAATTTTTTAAACGAAAAATAAGAGAATACTAGCCCACCTAGATAAGCGTGCGTGCGGAGTAATTTGAAACAGAGGGAGTAGTAGCACTAGTGCTACTTCTCTTACTCTATTATCTACTTTGATCCTCCTAGTTATCCAGTAGCTTCTGCTTGATTAATCAACGCCCACCAACACTACAATACTCAGGCCACACGTTCTAGAGCTCACTTGCCTCTCTCTAATTGTTTAACTAACGACCGGATCATTCACGGGGTTGCTGAGTGGCTTGATTAGATTCCAGCAGCCTAGATCGTCACAGCTAATAGCGAGCTTAATCGCTACTTCGCTAGTGGAATGGAAGGAATCCAATATGGATCGTCCATGGTTCGAACGTGCACGCCGCGCCGCAGGGAGACCATGAGCTGTTGTGGATCGATCGGTCTCCGCTGACACACTGATCCTCTTAGTTTCTGCATGATTCCCTCTACGCATCTCCTGCAGATTTTAGAATGTTGATTAACTTGATGCAAGTTGTGTTATGTTAGCGTCGAAATTAAGACACCCAATGATTACCCCAGAAAACCTAGCCGCCGCCCTCGTCCCGCGTCGCCCCCCGCGCGGGCGACGGGGACGATCTCCAATCGCCGCCGCCGGCCAGCCTCAACCCCTCTCCCTCCTTCTCTTCGCCGCCGCCGATGGCGTCTGGCAAAAGCTGGCGCCAGCGGTAGGCGGGGCTTCACTCATGGAGGCGACGACGCAGGCCGGGTGGCCATGGCGGGCGGCCTGCTCGGTGAGGGGCATGTCGGCGCGGCTTCTGCTGCACGGAGACCTTGCGCCGGAGTGTGGACGGCGGTTGTCCCCGACGGCCGTGGTGACGGCCTGAGCTCTGCTATGGTTTTGGGAGACGTCATCAGGATGGCGGAGGCGACGTCGCATCAGAATAAGGGTGCTGGAGCTCGATCCCCATCTCGGCAAGGCCACTTGTGGCGACGCCGGCGAGCTGCTGGCCTGGTATCCTCTCAGATCTACGGATCTGGGGAGGGTGGTCTCTCCGGGCGCGGTCGTTTTTTGACTCTGCCGTGGAGGTTCGGGAGTCGGAGGGCTATTGTTGCTGCTGTCGTCCCCTCGGGCGGCCGTGGTGGCGAGGGAGTGGAAGGGGATGGTACAAACGCCTTCCTTGTTAGGGTTTTGTATGGTCTTTTTTTGAGATACGACTGCCGCGTCTTGAAGCTTCTTCTGGCCGGCCATGGTGGCGAGGGGAGGAGGCGACTCGACGTGGCGTCAATGGAGGGGACCTTGTGCTCGGGGATCTTGGATTGGAGATACTGCCTGGTCTTCACCATCTCCTGCCTGCCCGATGGTCTGGAAAAGTCTCTTAGCTCTCACTCCTCGGGGTGGGCACTCATGCGGTGTTCAAAGCCCAATGTGGCGAAGGTGGCGAAGGTGATTCGATGGGGGCTGAAGATGTGATGCTTCTGGATCCGATCCTGGTACTTGGGTGGTGACGATGAGGACGATGGGCTTGATCGCATTTTGGAAGTACGGTGTGTGGTCTTATGGGTCCATGTTGTATTTTCCTTTTTTTCTGAAGTCATTTGTAATCGGTTTCGCTATTGCTGAAATTCCATCAGTGGTTATCTCAAAAAAAAGACATGTATAGTTTGTGCATACCTGTGCATATACGATTGAGTATTTGGTGAGCACAGCTTCGCGTGATCGGTACGAACGGCCGGTTCGATGCCAAGTTAAGCCACACACGCACCGCTCATCTGCGCCTTTTTTGCTCACTATCTTGCAGGATAGTGGTATATGCACTTTTAGTTCCACATCTTGTGTCGGGTGTAAAATAGTTTACATCTTGCAAATTGGACAAAATTAGTCTCACAATTTGTGCAAATTAAACTAATTCGATGAATTTTGACCGATTCTGATTGAATCCGAGCGAATTCGATCACGGTGAGCTGTCCTGACCGCGTGTTTTTGGGAAAATTCTAGAAATTTATTGCACGCGGTAAGGAGGTCCTTCCAAGCAGTAATAGGGTAAACTAAACTTACAACTAGGTACGACAGGCTCGATCTCTCCCCGATGTTCCTGCTGGGCATGGTGTACGACATGTCGGTGGGTCTCGCGAACCGGTAGCACATTGACACTAGGACAAGACTGACCGCTTTTCCATTCTCGCCATGCCGTCGGTAATTTCGGGTGTCACTAACGTTCAGTGCCTATAAGGGTTCTATACTAGTGATTTATGGGCTAGCTGGGCTCAACTGGACCCAACTGGGACTGGTATGCCCTGCTATCATGTATGATTGACTACCCCCTTCGAGGCATTGGAGGTTGTTCCCTCCCGCGCGACTGCGGTACTACTGACCCTGATTCAAGCTGCCATTCGCCTCCGTCTTGCGGTCCTCGTGGTGGTAGCTTCAGTGAGACGACGATGGAGGTTTTGTGATCGGGGTGGAGCATGCTGGTGGGTGGCAAGTTTGTTGGTGTTGAGGCTTCGATCTCACGTGGCTCCTGTGCATCAGATCGTCTGGGGTTTTTGGATGGTTTTTTAGGGAGAAATCCTTGCTAGCTCGACCAACACCAATGCGGTGCCGCCTTCGGGTGGCACCACTCTTTCCCGAGGTTGTCATGGCTACCCTATGTCCACTTCCCACTATGTGCTGGGGGAAACCCTGGGACTAGGGCACTGGTCCAGGCAACAACGTCTTGCTTTCCTTCTTGAAGGTTTTTCTTGGTACTTGACGATTCGATGCTAGGAACATGGTGGAACCTCTTTGAAGGGCATAGCGGTTTCAGGTCACCGTCGCCTAATCGATCCGTCTTTGTCTCCACTTTGTTTTTTTGGGAATGTTTTTGCTACTGCCCCAACATTTCCTTTTGTTTCGAGACTCCCATTGCTTCTATCTTGTGATTGCTATATGAATATAGTGGGGTGAAATCCTGTCCGTATGAAACTGACCTTAGCCACATCTAGCACCATAACATTTTCTCTCACAAAGTCAAATGTGTCCATAGTTTCTTCAACAACTTCTTGAGTGACTCCCAGTAATAAACCCACATATGAAGTTGCCTCATGGTTCATGTAGTTGTTGGGAATTCCTCTAATCTATAACCAAGAACGTGGTTCCCAGTGCTCCACCAAAATCGTCTAAGCACCATGAGGTTATTTCCAGTGCTCCACCTTAATAATTGTGTTGTCCAAATTAGACAGAGGAAATTCCTTTTTGGGAACATCCTCTTATTGGAAAGAACCGGTTTGTTACCAAAACCTTGCACCCTTCCTTCCTCTCTCCCGTCTCTCTCGTTGAGGATCGGCTCTACCATCCCGGCTACTTTTCCCCTCTCCTTCGACGGCCTCGTTGGCCGGAGTGGGGAAGGGGGCAGGGGGTGAGGAGGAGGGTGGAGGCTGACTCTCTCCAGTAGATAGGTGTAGTTTTAGGGTTTTTTTTCCTTGAGTGGAGTTTAGGAGTAGGTCGTTGGAGCTTGGCGGCTGGCTCTGGTGCAACCTAGGGTTTTTTCTCCTTGCGACATGGCCCTGGCGAGAATTAGCACCACTGAGGGAGGGGATCTCTACCAATAAAATCGTCTGTTGGAGCTATTCCCTCTTGTGGTTTCGCACTCTGTTAGTGGATATACTGAGTCATTTTCCATCAAGACTCCATGGCAGAGGAGGAAGGCGGAGGGCTATGGTAAGGGCTCCTTCAATAAGCGCGTCCATCGATATATCTCTTGTGGAGCTACTAGACTCCTCCCCTTGGCCGATCGTGGTGGCGAGGAAGAAGAGGTCTCCGGCTCTCCACAAGCTAGATCTTCTCGGTGCTTGTTTGATGCTGCAACACTAGAACCGACGATGGTCTTCATATGGCCATCAATCTATGTTGCAGATAGGCGGCTTGGCTTGACGCCATCGAAGTGGTGCTTTCCTCGAATAGTTTCCTAGCAAGTGACCTATGCCAGCGACGACTGCCTCGCCCTTCTTCTGGTGGCCAAATGGTGGCCCTCTTCATCTTCGGTGTGCCATGGAGGCGTCTGTTGAACCTCCGCTTCTGGAGGCCCTTTTCCGGCTCCTCAATGGCACCCTGTGTAATCCTCACCCCAAATGGCAAGCGTGCGCTTTGGCGGCGACCGAGGGCTTGGCTGGGTTTTGATTTTCCTTTCTAGGGCCCTCTATGCATATGTCCAGGACGACTGTTCTATAATTCTTCATCTTCTAGGGCCCTGATTGTAAATTGGTCCGTAACCGCCTGGTTTTAATGCGGCATCCCGGACCTTCTAGGGCTTTATCTGTTTAGAAAAAAAACCTTGCACAGCTCCATTCGTTATCACGCGGAAAGGAGAGGCTAACTAGGCATTTCCTCAAAAAAAAAAAAAAGTAGTAGCGTTTGTTTGTTACATGAGATGAGAGGCAAGTAACCGAAAATATATAGGATTGGGTTAAGCGTACGTTAGGCAGCACGCATCGCATCCATATTTCGCCCTAGTCCCGGCGTGTCTGACGGCGTGCCGGCACGACGACGATCGATCGGGACGCGGACGTGGGTGGATCGAATAACCTGGACGGGAGTTCACGCGTACGCGTCATACGAAAGTAGGCACGCCGCCCAGCAGAGCAGAGCAACCTGGATGGGTGCTCGTACGTGAGGCCTCGCTGGACTTTGCTTGTCGCCGGAGACTACACGTCGACCATGTTACCGTCATCCATCAGGTTGCTGCCGGCCGGTCGTGTGATTTCTCTCCTGACTACAGTAGTACGTACCGATGCTATACACGTTTACGTCATATAGCCAGCTGATTGAGTTTTATTGTACTTGCTCTAATTACTGAATTGGTGACCACGTACCCATGCGCTCTGTTGAGTAGTACACATGTCCAATGCATGTTTTTTTTCTATCTCACTTCTCTCATGTATGTAAAATTATTGGTACATGCATATATTAATGAAAGAGGGTTATGGAGTGTCTTGGTATTAGCAATTTGGCCCTTAGGATTAAGGCCATTTACAATGGAGGGTTTCTTAGCACTTTACCATAGGCAAAATAAATATCTAAGAAACACCCTCTACAATGCATTATTTTTTAAGGTTGTATCTTAATTTAATGATTTTACTCATGCATGCATGCGATTGGTCTACTACTTGTTTTTGCCTATGACTACGTATAAAAGGTGTATCTTAGCTAAGATACCATATCACTCTCTTTTATCATTAAATATGATGCCACATACGCATTTTACCTATGATACCACGGTTAGAGACTACCATTGTGAAAGGCCTAATAATCCGGAACAGAAGGAGTACTTGTATCCAGTACGTATATATCGATCCGCCCATGTTACCGTCGTCTTGTCTTGTTGGTAGTCCACCCATGTATCCAGTACAGAATTGGTGAGCACTTACTAGCTGGGTTGCTACTATTAGTAGTGCTATACCTGCACATCGATCTCGAGCGGCAGACGATCTCCACAGCCAATGGGGCTGATGGATCTCGATCGGCACACGATCTCTAGAGAGGAATATCAAAAAGGAGAGTCCAGCTGCCATCTTTAACTAGTACTCCAGTAGTACTAGCACTAGTAGTATTAGTAAGTAGTGATACCCTATTATCTACTTTGATCCTCCTAGTTATCCAGTAGCTTCTGCTTGATTAATCAACGCTCACCAGGCACCAGCATTATTACAATACTCAGGCTACACCTTCTAGCTAGACCTCACTTGCCTGCCTCTAATCCAATTGTGTTTAACTAATGACCGATGATTCACGAGCTAGCGAGGTTGCTGGCTGGCTTGATTAGATTCCAGCAGCCTAGATCCTCACAGCTAATAGCGAGGTTAATTATTACTTAGCTAGTGGAACGGAAGGAATCCAATATTGGATGGATCGTCCATCGATCGAACGTGCACGGCGCATGCGCAGGGAGCCCATGATCGGTCTCCGCTGACACCCGAGTATACCTACTGATTCTGTTAGTTTCTACCAGATTCTCTTTAGCAACTCCTGATTTTAGAATGTTAGCGTCAGGCCAGAGAGAACAATTTCTGGGACCATTTTCTCATGATTAACATTGCTAGTCCCCCCCCCCCCAACAACCCCAAGTTCGGCCGCCTCCCCTCCCCTCCCTCCCCACCGCCGGCCGCCGAGCCGGCGCTCGGGCACACCTCGTGCTCCTTCCCCCTTCTCCCCTTCGTCATGGCGTCGTCCTCCACCCCGTTGAGGCCTCCGGGCTTCCCGCGCCGCTGGCACCGCGCCGACAGCGCGGATTCGGTGACCTCTGCTCCCCTGGGCCCTGACCACGTCTCCGGTATGGGAGTCTCATCTTGCTCGGAGGAGAGCGATGAGGTCGTCCAACCCCCGTCGGAGGCGTTGGAGCTAGGTCGGGGGCCCGTGCAGGAGAGGCGGGGCTGGCGTCACCCGCGGCCGTCCCGCAAGGCGCTGTGGCGCATGCGCAAGGAGGGCAAAGGGAGGCGGCACCCACCAAGCGCAAAGCGATGTCCCCTTCCCTGGACATGGACATGGAGAACACCTGCTTCAATTGCTATAGGTTTGGCCACCGTAAGCTTGACTGCTGGTTTGAGACCCTGTGCCTCCGATGCGGGCTTGAGGGGCACGCTGCTAAGGGCTGCGCCCGGCCTCGGAAGTCGGCGGCGGAGGAGGTGGAGCTTCTGAGGAGCGTTTTGGCTAGGCGCGCGGAGGAAGATGAGCTTCGGAGGCGCGCGCTGGCCAAGCGAGCGCGGCATGCCTCTCCGGAGCAGGGGCTCCAGGCTCGGATCCTACTGAGGGAAGACCCTCAGGGCACCCACAGCGTGTGGCTAAAAGTAGTTCTATATCTGCTATTTAGCATTTGGAACTAGTTTCCAACGCTGTGAGGTTAGTTCTAAAAGAGAAAAAAGAAGGAACCGGCGCAAGTTCGTGCTCCGATTCCAAATCCGTTGATAGAATAAAATAATATCTCTCATATGTCTCCAACCTCTCTTGCATGTCGCACCTCAGGCTGGACATCTCTCACGAAGCTGCAACTCGAGACAGAGCGCGCGTGCCAGTGGACGGCGGCGCGAGGCAGCAGGGGAGTCGCCCGTAGATTCGTCCGCCATCGCAGAGCCGCAGCTTGATTCGTCCGCCGCCGCTTGAATCGGCCGCCACGCAGAGCCGCTGCTTGATTCACCCGCCACCAGAGAGCCGCCGCTCGATTCACCGTCAGGATTAATTCTCGCCGGATCTGAGCGCCAGAGAATACTTGAGAAAACTAGAGCAAGATACATGGAGAGAGAGAGAGAGAGTGGATAGGGAACGGGAAATTTTCTAGGACGGTAAACTCCCAGCAAGACGTGGGGTGAGAAGATAGACTGATTTTTTTTAGATTGTTTTATGTAGCGTTGGGACCTACAGTACAGGGATTTAGCTATTGCCAACGTCGTGGAGCAGTTGCCAATTTTGTACTCGTTGCCAAATTCATCGCTTCTGTCAGATTTGGCCAAGTCAACGTTGTGGCTGCCCTCACCCACCACCACCCCCGCCACCTCCACCCCCGCCGCCTGCGCTGGGAAGGGACGTTGCGGAGGCCTAGCCGCAACTGCGTGCTGTGCCTGCACCAGCGCCGCCCATGCTGCGTCAGCCGGTGGTGGTTCTGGACGACGGAGTGTCTCAGGCGCCACTATGTGTGGTCCGGCGCACGGCGGACATGAACAGGAGAGAGCAGAAGCTGCGGCTCGCGCTTGTTTCCTATGTCGGTGGGCACAGACCAGCAGTGTCGTGCGTTCAAGCGTTGGAGGCCTTAGTGGTGTCAGCCGGAGTCCCGAAGTCGGCGGTCTCGGTCCATCGGTACGCGCCCGAAGATTTTCTGATCATCTTCTCGCGCGCGGAGCACCGACACTTGGTGGCCAACCTGCCATGCTTGGAGCACGCCGGGTTCTCCCTGTTTTTCCGGCAGTGGACGCGCCAGGCGAAGGGCAAGCAGGTCACCATGCGCTCGCACGTCGACCTGCTGATTGAGGGGCTGCCGTCGCACGGTTGGGCGACCGACATCGTGGAGGATCTGCTCGGTAAGTCTTGCACCGTGAGGGACGTTGCGCCGGAGACAAGGAATTGCAGCGACATGGAGTCTTTCAAGCTCTCTGTTTTGACTTCTGATCTGGATTCAATCCTGGTGGCAAGAACTTTGGTGATTGTGGAGCAGCCTGCGCTGGTGCAACGCTCCCCGTCCCCTGCCTGTGTGCCCTCAGATGAAGAGGACAACCGCGGACGCCCGGAGCCAGCGACACGCAGTCTGGAGGAGATCAGCACCCTACAGTACCCAGTTCTGATTCATGCAACAAGAATTGTGGAGGAGGCAAGCCCGAAGGAGTGGTTTCTGCCTTTGTCTTCTAGCAGTGATCAGAGTGGGTTCCCTGATGGTGGGCATGGCGACAGCGGCAGCGGCGGTGGCGGTGGCCGCCGCGTCTCTCGGGCTCTTCCATGGCAGCGAGGCTGCCCGGATCGTCGTGGGCCAGGTTGCGATGGGGACCACCGTGGGAGCGGGCGTAACCACGTGCGGTAGGCCAACGCCTCGCCGTTGGATTGGATGTTGTTCTACGTGGACGATCCGGTTCCGCTGGTGGTTCAAACTCCGGTGGTTTTTGTGGAGGTCGAGAGCAACGGCGGGAAGGGTCCAGAGGCCTCACTCGCTGACACGGTGTCTGTTGCGCCTCCGAGCCGCGACAAACAGAAAGAGACCATGTCAGTTTGTCCAAGTCAAAAGGAGTCTGGGATCAGTGTGGAAGAGCCTAGAATTGGGGCGAAGGTTGTGGCAGCGACGGAGATAAGGCCAGCTGCGGACCCCAACCAGCCATGTGCTGTGATGGATCCTGAGTCGGACGTGTCCGTGCTAAAGGTGACAGAGGGAAGGGACTACCCTTTTGTGCAGGGGTCAGTAGGACCGGGTCAAAAGGAGTTGGCTGCGGAACCGTTGCTGGATCAAGACAAGGTAACTTTTAGTGGAGAACAAGTTGGGGATGATGCGATGCGTGGCTGCCTGGAGCAGGTCTATGATCCCAAGACGGTTTCACAGGAGGTTGAGGCAGACTGTCTCTGGAGTGTAGGGACTCCTATCTGCGGTGGAGACCAGGTGGTTGAGACGGAGTATTTCTCGGTGGACCTTTCAGGTGTTTGCTTGGGATACGGTGGTGCGGAGATGTCCACGCCGGACAGCGCAGTTAAGGACTTTGGATCAGAGGGCAGAATTAATGTTGATGAGCTGGTTCGGGTTGCAAAGGAATTAGCGGCCGTCGCTAATCTCGCGGATGCTGTTGAGTTGGAGGGAGATACACTATCTGTTGGTTCCGCATGCGGGTCGCCATGGCCCCACGCTGCATGCATGCAGTCAGATGGTATGGCATCTGTGCCCGTGCCTGTGCTGGAGCCATAGGCTGGAGATCAAAGGGCCGGTGCTGGGCCATGTCAGGGTATGACGAAGGATGAGGAGTTGGCTGTGGAACGGATGAAGCGCTTCTGTGGTAATATCCTGAAAGCTCTCGCCCCCTTTGCTGCGTGAGGTGAAGGCAGGATCACATCTGAGAGCGGAGGCGGAGCCCTACACTCCCTATACAAAAGCCAGGAGAGCAAGCATAGGTGGAGCTATGTACTTCGCTGGCGACGGACGCCATTCCAAGGTTTCGGCTGCGGAAACGGTCCTTCTGAGTGCCTTGGGCATCACGCCATCGGGAATGGCGGCCAAGGAGGAAGACTTGGTGGCCTTCAAGAACCTTTTTGAGTCCCCGCTGCATGAGCAACACTTGCAGGTGATCGCGTCTTTGTTTGGCAGTCTTATGCCGCCAAGCTTCGAGCAGGAGGAGGCGTTTCAAACACAGGTGGAGGTGGCCGTGCATTAGGTTGCACGCCAAGAGTGGAGTCGAGCTAGTTTTTAATGGAGCTAGGACCGAAGATCCTAGACCTAAACGTGCGCGGGTTGAACAATATCGCAAAGAGAAATGC
Organism: Avena insularis; assembly: GCA_023614405.1. Taxonomy (NCBI): domain Eukaryota; kingdom Viridiplantae; phylum Streptophyta; class Magnoliopsida; order Poales; family Poaceae; genus Avena; species Avena insularis. The sequence continues at coordinate 8,580,721 of CM042686.1, read as the reverse complement.
GGTACGTGAATTCGTTGCTACGCTTAGGGTTCATTTGGTGTGCTTCCTGGAGACGAAACTTGCTGTATTTGATGATTTCTTAGTAATGCAATGCTTAGGGCCGCCGTTTGACGGTTATGTGTATTTGCCGGCGGAGGGCACTCGAGGAGGTATCTTCTTGGCGTGGGACTCATCGGTTGTGGAGGTAGACAATGTCAGCTACGATACCCATGCAATAACTGGCGAGGTCACTACTAGAGATAATAAAAATGGAGGCTTACTACGGTGTATGGACCGCAGGCCGTGGCAGATAAAATCAGCTTCTTGCATGAGCTGGGAGTACGGCGAAGCCTTTGCCCAGGACCATGGATAGTGATCGGAGATTTTAGTCTCATCCTGTATGCCTCGGAGAAAAGCAACGACAATCTAGACCGCAACATGATGGCGCGCTTCAAGAGTTTCATTCAAGAGAATGAATTAAAGGACCTATATCTGCACGGGAGAAGGTTTACGTGGACTAATGATCACGAGACTCCGACGCAAACTCGAATCGATCGCACGCTGGTGTCCACATATTGGGATTTTCTATACCAGGATTCCATGATGCAAGCGCTGGCGTCCTCCTTGTAGGATCACGTGCCGCTACATCTATCTCTCACAGCTCCCTTCAGACCAAAAAAGAGGTTTAAGTTCGAAGCCTTCTAGCTCAAACTGACTGGCTTTGACGAAGCCGTGAAGATCACTTGGGCCTGTGGGACGAACATTGTGGACCCATTCCGTCGTTTGGATGCGCTGTTTCGGAATACGGCTGAGTATTTGTAGTCCTGGAGCCAAAGGAGTGTAGGAAACATCAAGCTATAGCTGGCCATGGCCAATTTGGTGATTTTTCGTTTGGATCAGGCGCAGGACCAGAGATTGCTCTCACCAGGGGAGAGGTGGCTGCGTCGTCTGCTCAAGTTCTCAATTCTTGGGCTTTCGTCGTTCGAGCGTACTATAGCCAGCAACGGTCGCGCATTTGTTGGCTGCAGGATGGTGATGTGAACTCCAAGGTTTTCCATGCCACTGCCTATGGGAGGCGGAAGAATTTTTTTGTGTCGGCTATTAAGGTGGGGGACCTTCTCATTACAGAACAGGAGGGTAAAGTGCAAGCTTTCACGCATGCATACCAGGAGCTTCTCGGATCCGCACCATGTCGAGACTTTGGGCTCAACTTGGATGCGTCGGAGATCAAATCGGCCGATCTCAGCGAGCTGGAGAACTTTTTCAGCGAGGAGGAAGTTTGGAAGGTTATTAAGGTGATGAAGCCGGATCGCGCCCCTGCCCAGACGACTTCATTGGAGATTTTTATCAGCCGGCTTGGCTGGTGATAACGGCGGATATTATGGCTGGTTTATAAACTTGCAGCTGGAGACGGGAGGGGCTTTGCTCGGCTTAACAGGACGTTGATTGATACGTTCAAAACGTATCTACTTTCTCGAACACTTTTGCTATTGTTTCTCCTCTAAACTTGTGTGATTTGGCTACAACTAACACAGACTGACGCTGATTTCAGCACAATTACCTTGGTGTCTAGTTTTTGTGCAGAAAATCAACTATCAGGAAAAATCCCGGAAAATACACCAAAAATCCTATTTCACCAGAAGACTCACGGAGCCAGAAGACGAGACGGAGTAGGGCCACGAGGGGCCCACACCCCCTGGCCGCACGGGCCAGCCCAGGCCGCACCTGGGAGGGGTGTGGCCACCTCGGTCACCCCCTCGGCCTCCCTCTTCGCCTATAAGATGCCCCTTGATCTAAAACCCAGGGGGGTTTGATGTTTTTCCTGATAGAGTTCCGCTGCGCCACCACTACCAGATACCGCAATTTGGAACCAGAAACTCCGTTCTGGCACCTTTTCGGGACAGGGAATTGGAGGATATCATCGCTATCATCATCGCCATCGCTTCTCCATCAACCATCCATGATTCCCCCATCCATGAGTGAGTAATACCCCGCTGTAGGCTATGGGGATGGTAGAGATTGGATGAGATCGTTCATGTAATGGCATTAGATTGTTAGGACATGGTGCCTAGTATCTACTATTAGTGCTTTTTGACTTTGTTGCAACTTGTTATGCTTAATGCTTGTCACTAGGGCCTGAGTGCCATGATTTCATATCTGAACATGTTATTGATTCATGATGATAGTATTGTTTATGATCTTACCTGCAATTTGTATACACATATTATTGTCCGGAACCAAAGGCCCCGAAGTGACAATAATCAGGATAACCAGAGAGAATGGCTATGATATGAGGATTACGTGTGTTCACAGAGTGTTAATGCTTTGCTCCGGTGCTCTATTAAAAGGAGCACCTTAATTGCCAGTAGTTCCCTTGAGGCCCGGCTGCAAACGGGCTGGCAGGACAAAAGATGTTGTGCAAGTTCTCATTATGAGCACGTATGACTATATATGGAACACATGCCTATGATTACTTAGTATTTGGATGCTTTACCTTATTTATCTGCAAATACCCTATATCTTGATTGCTATATGAATTTTCTTGTCCATGCAATGCCCGTCCATCAATCCCTATGCCTAGCGCGCTTTAATCCTACCGTTTACTGCAATTGTTACTATTGTGTTTACTTTTACTACAACTATTACTTTGCTATTGCTACTATAAAACTGTTGCTACTGATAAACTACTGCGAGCAATACTGTTTCTAGGTGCAGCTAAATTGACAACTCAATTGTTAAGGCTTATAAATATTCTTTGGCTCCCCATGTGTCGAATCAATAAATTGGATTTTACTTCCCTCGAAGACTATTGCGATCCCCTATACTTGTGGGTCATCATTGATCACCCTCATACCCAAGAAGCCGGACACGCAGTTTGTTGGAGACTTTCGGCCGATCAGTCTAGTCCACAGCTTCGCTAAGCTGTTCTCCAAGCTGCTGGCTAATCTCCTGAGAGGGAGGCTCGGAGAGCTGGTGATCCCTAATCAGAGCGCGTTCATCAAAAGTCACTGCCTGCACGACAACTTCGTTCTAGTCCGACAAGTGGCCAGAAAGATCAACACCAGGAGGAAGAAAGGAGTGCTTTTAAAGCTTGATCTCTCAAGAGCCTTTGACTCGATCACTTGGCCATTTCTCTTTGATGTGCTACGACGGATGGGGTTTGGGTGGAGGTTCCTCCAATGGATCACAATTTTACTCAACACCGCCAACACAAAAGTCTTGGTAAACGGAGTGCCTGGAGAGCAGATTCAACATTTACGAGGGCTGAGACAGGGAGACCCTACCTTCCCTCTCCTGTTCATCACAGACATGGAGGCCCTCACGGCCATAGTGGCTAAGGCGGTGGAGGAACAAGTCCTTGAGAACCTAGCAGGGATATCACTGATGCAAAGGATATCTGTGTACGCCGACGATGTTGTGCTCCTCTTCAGACCCACAGAGATGGAGACAACTCTGATCAAGGAAATTTTGAGAATTTTTGGCATGGCCTCAGGGCTCAAAGTGAACTACAACAAAACCACAGCTACCCTGATTCGGGGAAGCAATGAGGAGAAGGAGATGCTGGAGGAGAGGTTGGGATGCACAATGGCACAATTCCTAATTAGGTACCTAGGCTTACAGCTTGCGCTCCGGCCGCTCACCCGAGCCTAATGGCAGCCCATGCTGGATAGAGTTATACAATCGGTTCCAGCTTGGTATCGAGGTCTAGTTGCGAGGTCTGGGAGGCTAATGCTGATCAAGACGGTGGTGCTAGCGCGACCCATCCACCACCTTCTTGTGGAGAACGCGCCCCAGTGGCTCATCGAGGAAGTGATAAAATGGTTGAGAGCGTTTTTCTGGGCGAGAAAGGACGTGGTTCGGGGTGGTCAGTGCCTCGTTTCCTGGGAGAGTATCAGCAAACCTATGCGTCACAGAGGCCTTGGCGTAAAGGACATGCGCCTCCAAGGCCTAGCGCTAAGGCTGCGGTGGGAGTGGTTAAACCGCACTGATCCATCCCGCCCCTGGAAGGGACTGCCCCAGAGAAGAGATAAGGATGTACTGGATGCATTCCAGAGTTTAACACGCATTGAAGTGGGTAATGGGAAAACCATCTGGTTCTGGAAATACCATTGGATTGGAGAAAGATCGGCGGAACAAATTGCTCCGGAGGTGTTTGCAGCGGTACCCACTAGACGAAAAAAATACAAGAACAGTTGAGCAGGCTCTGCTAGGAAACACATGGATTGAAGATGCTGCAACTAACCTTTCAGTGGAAGGTTGCATTCAATGCATTAAGCTATGGGAGGAGATTGATCAAACCCAACGTGATGCACATGCACCTGATAAATTTGTTTGGAAGGGCGATGTGTCTGGCATATACTCGGCGAAATCGGCTTACAAGATGATGTGCTATGGCAACATAACCTTCAGTATGCATAAGCCCATTTGGAGGTCATGGGCGCCACTCAAATGCAAAATTTTCAGCTGGCTTGCTATGAGATATAGGTTATGGACATCGGACCGAAGATTTAGACATGGCCTTGAGGAGCAGACACATACTTGCTTCGTGTGTCTTCAGGGGGAAGACACGGTTGACCATATCCTGATGCAATGTTCTTGCGCCTGGCAAGTTTGGCACGATTGTTTACGAGATTCCGGGTTGCAAATACAAGGTCCCGACCACAACTCTTCTTGGGAAGGATGGTGGAAGGACGCAAGGAGAAGCATCCACGCCACAGAGAGAAGAAAGTTTGACACACTCGTAATTCTGGTGGCCTGGACGGTGTGGAAACACCGAAACGCCTGGGTTTTTGGTAACACGCAACACCAGAGAGCAAGGCTAATAATTAACCTTTACTATTGTATACAGTAAAGGCTAATCGCTAGATTATGGCAACATATTGATTTTTCTTAGTAGTACTATATCATGCCTTAGAGCAAGTACGATAGACTTGTTAGGGTAATAGATCTTGTATTATCAGAGGGCCAAAAGGCCAGAATATATAGTACATGTACAGGTGCAAATATATAGGAAGCCCCCTAACATATGGGGAAACTATAATATACAAATATACTCTAACACCCCCCTCCCAAACTCATGGTGGATCCACAACACTGAGTTTGGAGAGTAAGAAATCATGCTGAGCGCGGGTTTGTGCCTTTGTAAAGAAATCTGCCAACTGCAAGTCTGAGGGCACATAATGGAGCGCAACAACCTGATCCTGCACCTGAGCACGTGTATAAAAAGCATCAACACCAATATGCTTGGTCAGCTCATGCTTGACCGGATCACGTGCAATACTGATAGCGCCTGTACTGTCTGACAAAAGTGGAGTGGGTGTCGTAATAGAGACCCCAAAATCTGCAAGCAACCACCGTAACCAGGTCACCTCAGCAGTCACCGAAGCCACCGCCCGCAACTCAGCCTCGACACTCGAACGGGAAACCGCTACCTGTTTCTTCGTCTTCCAAGCAACAAGCGAACCACCAAGAAACACACAGTAAGCAGAAAGTGAATGATGATCCGTAGGATCATTCGCCCACGTAGCATCCTAGTAGCACTGGAGCTGGAGAGAGCTAGAACGAGGGAAGAAAAGGCGACGAGTAATCATGCCACGAAGATAACGAAGAACACGAAGGAGATGACTGTAGTGAACAGTGGTAGGAGCTGAGACAAACTGGCTTAGAATATGAACAGGATAAGACATATCAGGATGGGTGACAGCAAGATAAACGAGACTCCCAACAAGATGGCGATAACGAGTGGGATCGGGAAGAGGATCACCATCCGTAGGACGAAGCTTAACATGAAGCTCCATAGGAGTCTCAACGGTGCGCTCATCCGTAAGAGCAGCCCGAGCAAGAAGATCCTGAATATACTTTTCCTGAGAGATAGAAAACCCATCAGAAGTGGAGAAAACCTCAATCCCAAGAAAGTAGCGAAGAGGACCAAGATCAGTCATAAGAAACTGATCACGAAGACGAGCCTTGACAAAGGCAATATACTCAGGATCATCAAGAATGATCATATCATCAACATAGAGAAGGAGAAGAGGCCCACGAGGAGAAGTGTGAACAAAAAGCGCTCGATCATGAGAACTAGGAGAAAACCAGCAGCAGTCACCATAGAGGCAAAACGCTCAAACCAGTACACGAGGGGCCTGTTTCAGCCATAAAGGGAACGTCAAGATGACAAACCATCCCATCAGAATGAATACCTGTGAGGAGGCTGCATATAAACCTCCTCACTCAACTTGCCATTAAGAAAAGCATTGAACATCAAGCTGGGACACGACCAGCCGTAAGCAACAAAGCAAGAAGAGTACGCACAGTAGTCATATGGGCCACAGGAGCAAAGGTCTCATCATAGTCACGACCGTGTTCCTGCTGAAAACCACGAGCCACAAGACGCGCTTTATAGCGCTCAAGAGATCCATCAGAGCGGGTCTTAATTTTATAGACCCACTTACACATGATAGGACGAACACCGGAAGGGGGAGAGACAAGATCCCATGTGCCAGTGCGCTCAAGCGCAGCGATCTCCTCAGCCATGGCAAGCTGCCATTCAGGATGACACGCGGCATCCCGATAAGAAGTTGGCTCGGAGACAACAGAGAGACCATACTGACTAGGGGAGTAACGGTCTGGAGCACGACGCTGACGAATAGGCCGTGAGGAAGGAAGCTCATCCGCGGAAGATGACTCATCAGAAGAGGAGGAAGAAGGAGTCACGGAGGAAGGATCCAAAGTCGGAGACCGAGGAGAACTAGGGGAACTAGACGGAGGAGAGGATGACGCAGCAGAAGGAGGAGGCGCAGCAGAAGGAGGAGGTAGAGGAGAAGTGACAGCGGAAGGTGTATCAGGAAAAAGAAGAAAAGAGAGATCATCCGTTGGGTAAGTTCCAGAGGCGGGGCGAGGATAGAAAGGACGCGTCTCATCGAACGTGACATCACGAGAGATGCGCATACGACGACCAACGGGGTCCCAACAACGATAGCCCTTATGCTCATCACTATAGCCAAGAAAAACACACTCAACAGACTGAGCGGTTAGTTTGGTGCATTCACAAGGAGGAAGAAGGACATAGCAAACGCAACCAAATAAACGAAGAGTCGAGTAGTCTGGACAGGAGCCAGAGAGACGCTCGAGAGGAATGCCACCCTGAAGAGCAGCTGAAGGCTGGATATTAATGAGGTAAGTCGACGTAGCGACAGCCTCAGCCAAATGCGGAAGAGAGGAAGCAATCATCATAGCGGGTAGTTTCAAGAATATGACGATGCTTACGCCGCAACACCATTTTGAGCATGGGCGCCGGACACAAGAATCGAGCAAGGTGCCTGCTCGCCAGAAGGATGCCACGCAGTGCCGGGAGATATACTCTCGCAGAGTCAGACGAAATACACGAATAGGCGTGGAATACTGAGTACGAACCATGGCCACAAAGCGCTGATAAATAGCAAGCACCTCGCTGCGAGAGCGCATAAAAAATAACCAGGTGTACCGTGAAAAATCATCAATAAACAAAATATAGTATCGGTGGCCCCCTATTGAAGCAAAGGGAGCTGGACCCCACACATCTGAATGAACTAAATCAAAAGGTCGCTAAGATACAGACACACTAGTAGGATAGGGAAGCTGAATCTGTTTACCTAACCTACAGCCCTGACCCGAATGTAACGACGACACATCTCCTGAGACAATCCCCAGAAGATCACGATGAACTAAAGATGATAAACGGGAGCCATAGAGATGACCCAGCCGATGATGCCACTGCTGAAACGAGCAGGATGTGAAGAACCGCAGTAGAAGTGGCAGAAGAAGTGTCAGCGGAAGGAACGCGAAGCCAGTCTAACTCCCATAGCCCCGGAGACTCAATGCTGCGAGAGCCAGCTCCAACCAGAGCCTGTGTACGACGGTCCTGAACAGCACAAGAATCAACATCAAGAATGACATGACAACCAGAATCAGTAAGCTGACTAGCAGAGAAAAGATTCATCTTAAGGCTAGGAACATGAGAAACATCAGGAACAGAGAAGGAGGAAGTAGAAAGGGTGCATCGACTGGAAACAGGAAGAGAGGTACCATCAGCCGTAATAACACGGACAGGAGAAATAAGAGAGCGAAGAGCAGAAAGAATAGAAGACGCAGAAGTCATATGAAAAGAAGCTCCGTAATCCAGATACCACGGGATGATGTACCGACCGTAGAAGGTGATGGTCGCATGTGCCGTAAGAACTGAACTAGACACAGAACCAGCAGTACCCGGCGAGGAGGAACCTGTAGCAGCGAGCAGACTACGAAGACCACGAATAATATCCTGATCAGACAGAGCTCCAGCAGGGGATCCAGAAGCACCAGCAGGAGGTCCAGAAGCAACCGCAGAAAATCCTGAAGAACCAGACTGCCGACGAGCAAGATACTGCTGACGTAAGCGTGGATCCCTTCCCAAAGAACCAGAGATATCGTGGCGGGCTTGCCACAAGGGCGCAGGAGGACGAGAACCACGAGGCTGCTGAGACTCGACCACCGGCAGGTGGAGCAGAGAGTAGCGGCGGCGCTAGAGACCGCGACGATGCCAGTGGCATGGGGGGACCACGAGCAGCAAGAACAGAAGGAACCTCAAGAAGACCAGCACCGCGAAGACGAGTCTCCTCAGCACGAAGCTCAGCCAGTACCTCAGAGAGCGGAACACGACCACGACCAAGCAGCTAGGCACGACGCAGCTCAAACTCCTTGCGGAGCCGCGACAAGAACTCAAAGACGCGCTGAAACTCCAGATCCGCACGCACAATCAGACAGGAGGGACAGGTGTTACACACTGCTGTACAAAGAGAGTCAAGCTGACGCCAAATAGCAGCACTCTGAGTATAGAAGTCATCAATAGTGGAATCACCCTGCTTAAGAGCATGCTCCTGACGAACCACAGACAGATAAAGAGCATCTCCAGACGGCTGATAGCGCTGACGAAGAAAAGCCCACTGAGCAGCGGTGGGAAGACCCATGAACTCAGCAGACATCGAGGCGCGTAACACTGGAAGTGAGAACAACAGCAGCACGAGCATCCTCATCTATCCACTGAGTGTAGTCAGCCAGATCCAGCCGGTAGGTCGCAGTAGCAGTAGAATACTCCTGAACCTGGCGCTCATAACCAGCCCGAGCAGAATCATCAGCACTCTGGGCTGGATCCTTGACCGCCTGAGTAGCATCGGGGGCAAGGGCAACGGGTGGTGGTGCAATAGGCGGCAGAGGCAGAACGGGGCGCGGTGGACAGGAGACCTCACCAGAAAGCACACCCCAAAGACGAAGCCCGCGCATATGGACGCGCATGAAGGCAGCGAAATCAGGATAATTCGCGCCATCAAAAAGCACCGGGCAGGGAGGAATCGCAACATAGCCCGACGAGGAAGACATAGTTTTTTTTTCGAACTAGATCCGAACGAGAACCGGATCAGAACACTGGGCGGCGGCTAATGGTCGGCAATGGCGGCGGCAGCGAGGGAGAGGGGCCGGTGGCGACGGTGGCGACAATGGCAATGGGCGGCGAAGCGGCGGCAGTGGCGGGACGAGGAGGCGGCGGAGGCGAGGCGAGGCGGCGGCAAGAGAGAGGAGTGGCCGGCGGCGAGGTGCAAGGAAGCGGCGAGGAGAAGAGAAGAAAAGCCTTACTCGATACCATGTTAGGGTAATAGATCTTGTATTACCAGAGGGCCAAAAGGCCAGAATATATAGTACATGTACAGGTGCAAATATACAGGAAGCCCCCTAACATATGGGGAAACTACAATATACAAATATACTCTAACAAGACTGATGTCATTTGATTCAAAGGGTTTAGGCAAGAGAGAAGATATATATTATTTTTTGCTAAGTTAAGAGCAAGCTCTAGCAAGTGCTTCTAAACACATTGTGAGAGTGAAAGTTGTGCCATGTATTAATAATGTTGTATATATTTTATATCTAACTATTATACATGGTAGCTATAGATCAGACTATGTATGGCTTGACACTTCTTAATATCGAGCGGTTGGCTATACTACTGAACCTGCTCTGGTCTTTTAGAGCAAGTACAATAATGACTATGAAAAATTAAATTAGTATATTTAAGCTTAGTTCGATGAGAGAGAAGAGGATTGGACTCTTAGTTAAGAGTCAGCTACATCACATGCTTCTAGACACTATGTAAGACTGTCAAGTGGGTCATGTATTAATAAAGTATTGTATTTTTTATCTCTAACAATTGTACATGCCAGCTATTGGATTGGCTCTAGATGACATGGACATGGTTTATAGCTAGCCGTTGGCTCCACTATTGCCCTTGCTCTTACAGTGGGGGACTCTTAGCACTGAATCCTAGACAAAGTGCTGATGTGGCATATCAATTAAGACATAGAGAGAGGATCTTTGTATGTTAGACTACTCGTAGTGGAGAGTAACATAGACCAGTATCATGCATATGTTACTATCGTATGTTACGTCTGGTCAAAACCTTCTTGTCTCAATATTTAGAGATTAAAGATCTTGGAGAACTTAATGTTATCTTGAACATAAAGATATTGAGAGATAAGAATAATGAGATTACAATTATACGATCACATTGTGTGGAAAAGATGTTGAGAAGATTTGGATATGTTGATTACAAATCTTCTCACATGCCTTATGACCCTAGTGTGTTGTTTCAAAAGAATCAAAAGGCAACAAGAGATCAATTGAGATACTCTCATATTATTGTCTTGTTTATGTATTTACCTTGCGCTACGAGGTCTCACATCTCTTTTGTTATGAGAAAACTTAGCCAGTTTGTGGCCAACTCGGGAGATGATCGTTGGCATGCTCTTGAAAGAGTAACATACTATCTAAAGGGAACGATGAGCTATGGAATTAATTATACCGGGTATCTAAGAGTACTTCAAGAGTATAGTGATTATGAAGGAGATATGCCCTGAGGCCAATAATAAAGATGTTTTTATTGACATATCTCATTAGTTCATAATAGTTTCATATCATGCTATAACTATATTAAGTGGAAATATTAATACATGTATGATATATAAACAAACCAGGTTCCTAGTATCCTCTAGACTAGTTCGTTGGGCAGCTGATGATCGAGGTTTCCCGATCATGGATATTAACACGTCATTTTATTAGATGAATGATATGATGGACAACACCCAACCCTAGTATTGCAATGTGATCCAGTCACAAAGTTCAACACTGCGATATCTAGCAAAGCGTAGTGATTCAGTCCTTTGACTGTGAGATCATATTAATCACTGTGTTCCGAGGCTGCTTTGATCACATGAGCCATCATGACCGTAATTGGGTGACCATAAAGGTATGCGTCAGGTATTCCAGATGATCTTTTGAGGCCTATGTATCAAGACCGGGATTTTCCCATCCGAGTGACGGATAGATATCTTGGGCCCACTCGGTGAGATTACATCTACAAGTTTGCAAACATGTGACTAGGTCATGGGGATGTAATACCACATAAACGAGTAAATGTGTTTGTCAGTAACAAAGTACAACTAGGTATGTCGATACCAAAGACCAGATTTTGGACAAACTAGGTATCATAGAGCAAAGGAAATGAGACTCGACGTTCAAGGTTCAAGTGATAAAGTTATTCGTGGAATGCATGGGGGACATCAGGTGTTTTCAGATACCGTTGTTGGTCATTGATCGCAGAGGTGACTCGATCATGTCTATGTATTCCCGAGCCTTAGGGTGTCACACTTAAGGGTAGATGATGCTTAGGGATTGATCCAAGATCATAGGAGAAAAGAGAGAGAATTCCGAAATTGTTCTAGAGAGATACCGAAAGTGTTCGAGGATATCCGATGATGATCGGAGGGGTCCGAAAGGTGTTTCAAATGATAAGTACTAAATAATATGTATTTAATATCAATTAAATAAATTAATATTAAAAATATTATTTAAAATGGATTTATGGGGCAGCCACCTAATTGGGCCTCACCAGACGTAGCCCAAGAGGGGGTCCCGCCCTAGGGATGGCTAAGGGAGGTCGTCAGCCACCGAGTGGGCTCCCCACCACGTGGGCCCATGTGGGGATGTCCACCGCCGCCTCCTCCACCTCCACCTCCACCCTTTATTAGTCCCACCCCGGGACTTTGAGGGAGGCGGTGCCTCCCCTCCACCTATACAAAGAGGGGCACCCCTCTCCCCAAATCCATCCCATCAATTGGCTTGGCCTATTCTCTCCCTTCTTCGTCTCTCCCTCACGTGTGGTCCCAAGTTTGGAACTACATACGGGGATAGGGGTTTCTTCACCATACGCACGCCGTCGTGCTGCTGGACTCGGTCCAGATCAATCTTCTTCTGCTGCTTTGCTGGACCGGAGCCCAGGAGACGTCTCTACACCGTATGTATGGAAGGCCACAAGGCACCGCCACTTTTGGTGCTTTTTCTTGCAGTTTGGAGCTTGGACGTCGGCACGACCATGAGGTCGGCTATGGACTAGGGGTGATTTGCGAGGAGCTTCAGGTCGGGTGAGTACGACTACGCTATCCATGTTCCTCATGGTACGTTAACTGCTTTCGGTCTTCAAAGGTATGAACACCGAATCTCCTCTCATTACCTTACATCTGCATAGATAGATCTTGGCTAGGTGTGTTCACCATAGGAATGTTTTTTGTTTTCTACCATGTAACCCCTTCATTGATATCAGAGCCGATCTATGCGTAAATATTTGGTACGAGTAGAACACATGTTTATTGTGTGGGAATTGATTTTCTAGTTGCTACCCTCCCACGTGTACTTGTTAATATCGCGACAATATTAGCAGACCATACCGATCTTACGCGATACCGATTCCATGATTGACATATAGCTTGTACCATAGAAGTAGCCAGTGGTGTCCGTCTCTCCGATATTAGTTGATATAGTATTTACAAAGGACAATCCTGAAAAGGGATTTAAAGCGGCAATTAGTCAATCCATGTTATGGTTGGAAGTTCGTAGGTAAAAACAGTTCTCTTGCGAAAGCCCTAACAATCGCTTAAAATATGCAAAGATAAAATAGAGGCATCTAACTTTATTTTGCAGGGGCTTATGATATGTATGGCCAAGGTAAGTGTTTATGAGATGAACTACCGAAGACAAGGTGGCACCATGTACCTAGTGCAATGCCGGTGCAATCGATGGAGATCAAGGCGCGACAACCATATCATATCACATAAACTGTTTACATTTGATCTTAAATGGCCGTGCATCTTATTTTGCTTGTATTAGACTAAGACGGTAGCATTATAAGATTACCCCTCAACTTAATTCCAATATGCGTGTTTTCCTTTTAGTGTGCACCACCAAGAAAGTTTTTCGTTATGAAGCAAGCCATGACAATCATGTGCTAGACATATCGAAATTCACATACACTGGGTGTAAGCCATGTATGCACTGCAAATACACTAAAGGTAAACATTGGCGAGCCTAGCATGTATAGACATGGGCTCGAAACATAGATGACCGAAAGGTTAAGCATGAGTCGCATGATGATTTGATCGATATGTTGATATCTACCCTGACAGTTGTATCAAAGGCCGTGATGATCAGGGATTTACGGTGCAAAGGGATCGTGTAATCACTAAATGAATATTAAGAGATGTTTATTTAAGTGGGAGTTCTGGTAATGAACTCATATTATAAACTAAACAATCTAAGTGAATTTGCATAGTTGTTGTAGTTGGCATCTGTTATAGACTACCTTGGTTGTAATTGAGATAATAGATCTATATAATATTATAGATACTTATTTTATAGACTAGTACTGTATTGTTTGAGTGTCAAATTAAAGATAAAAGTCCTAAAGTAGACTTTAAAGTAAACCTCAGTTACTCCATGAAGGGTTAATAAGTGAATAAATCCTAGAGGAATTGATTCCAAAGTTAGTGTAAAAAAGGATCATGCTTGCCTCTGTGATACTTGATATTAGAAAGAAAGTTCTTTGTATTAAGATTGTCTGTGAGCTGAAAGATTTAGAAATCATCTTGTGTAAAATATATTTTAATATCTAAAACATTATTTGATTGCAATACGACAAAGTATAATTTAGTTGGAAACATATTCTCATATTGGATGATCATTTGCCACCCAAATAGGTTTGGGAACTAAAGTTTTACAAACGTTCGTCCTTATGAACTATAGTAGTTCAATCATGAAAGGTATAGGTGAAATGTTTACTATACTGAAAGATCACTAATAAATGAATCCTAAATAACACGGATCATGTGATAATTGTGATCCACTTCAAAGTGTAAGTATGAGAGTACTGGTGTTTGACTAGTACACTTGAACCAAGTACCATGTGATTGGTGCCACTGTTGATAATGGGTGACTCTTCTGAAAAAGAGGAAAACGCTGAAAGAGAATGAACTGGAATTGTCCAGCTCAGGTATATAGAAGATATACATGTTATGAATATATATTATTTGTTTGTTAAACCAATGTAGTTCTTCGGTATTAGATACTGAATTGGTTGGTATAAAATGTCATACATCAACTCAATATAAGAAATACATTGGTCCGAGTAACTAGCAAACCAAAATGGTAATGATGTTCATCGATAACAAATAATATTGTTATTATGTTTGTCATTGGCATCGATGACAAAACCATTAAATTTGTGTTGATAATTATTATCTGGTTCCATAGATGATGGATGAACCATTATAAATCTTGTTGGTGAAATAACATTCATAAAACTAAATGCTAAAAGAATCGCAAGGTGAAATGATTGGAATTTCACTGAAGTGTGACACCACCGTTTAAGTTATATTATAAAGAAAGACATGAAGAAACTTCATCTTGATGGAATTTTGGAGTCAAGTTATTTTCGAACAAATTGACGCTTGTAAGAATTTCCTGTAGATAACTAAAACTTTGTTCATAGGACCAAATTTGAACGGACAACTAACTTAGCGAAAGAAATACATGTTGATGTATGAGGTCTATTATGTAAAACCACGTGTGATGGATTATTCTACTTCATATACTTTCATCGAGGATTTGAATAGATATATAAGTATATCTGTTTAATGAGAAGAAGTAAAAGACATTTCAAACATGTTTAAAGGTTATAGCGTGAAGAAGAAATTATCCAAATTCACGGAAACAACACCATAAAAGTTATGGCACGTCCGAGTTTTTAGAGAATTTGATATAGTCGTTTCAAATAAAGAAATCATCATAATAAGAAAATCAAGAGTTGTATGATTGGATCATAAAAGAAGATTTTTGAGTTACAAGTTTAGCAAACATCTGAAAGTTTAGAAATTGTTTCATAAACTTGAGTTTCCCAAAACACCGTAATAGTATGGAATGTTTTGAGAATATAATCGAACCTAGTTTGATTTGGTGAGATCAAATATTAAATTGCCATTATGATTTGAAATATTATGCTATAGCGGCGGCGAGCTACTGGGGTGGTGGCGTCGGGGAGGAAATGCAAAATGGGCGATTTGGCATGTGCGTGTTTCCCACAGGGCTGACCCGCGTCGTTTTCAGCTCCATCTAGAGCCTCCGCTAGCCCTAGTGAGTTGGGTTCGACCTGGGGCGCCGGATAACAAAATGAGTCGCGCTGGCGCGAAAAATAATTGGGGAGGGGGCTGGGCATGATTTTGTGCGCCGGCACCCTCGATAGCCCTATAGGGGGGGGGTCTTTAGGGGCCCCGAGTGGAGATGCTCTAAGGCTCCAAAGGACCAGTGCACAAGAGCATCGACCATCACCAGTGATGACATATGTACATCGGAAGAGACTGCCCTGAACTCACACCAACGAACACCAGAACACACCATAACCCAAGAGATTCGCCGGAAAGATGACTCCATGTGTCCTCCGCCGGCACAAGATGCACCAACCGAGCTGGGATAGGGCAAGAAGGATCTTATTCTGACTTCAGGATGTAGCCAATGAGAAACCTCCAAAAAGACCAAAACAAGAGAATGGGAATTCTCCAGTCCGCGAGAGGCCATGGTCCGCCACACCCCCAAGGCCCCGAGGCCACCAGAGGCAGAGCAGACCGACGGCGTCATCGGTGGGAGTACCAAACCATAGATGGTTTTACTGCCGCCTCCCAATGGCCTTTCTTCTCGTACCGGTTCATGATCGTGATGCGTATTTTGATTCAACAATCAACTGCAACATATTTTCAAATACTAAATAATTATATTTGTGTCATGAGGATGAAGAAGTCATTGGAGAATCATCTTTTCTATTTTTTACTACTCCCTTCGTCTTAAAATAGATGTCGAAAGTTGTCTAAAGTTGGATGAATCTATAACTAAATATTGTCTGGATACGTCTAAATTTTAAAAAGTTTGCGACATCTATTTTAAGACGGAGGAAGTAGTAAAGATTTTCACACAATTAACCGTGTTATCTATTAGTTGATATTTTCTGTTACCTAAAAATTGAGATGGTGGCCTTATCGTATCTAGGGCGATGATCCAACGCGTTACATCGGCAGTGGTAAGATCCGATGTAATTCGAAATATTATTAATTACTTTGTTGGATTTTTGCGTGGATTCTTGATCAGATGTGTTAATGCAGTCAAAATGTTATTTCTGAATTGAGTTAACCATTCATTGACTACAAAGGAAGAGAGTTCAGCCCCAGTTATAATATATACCTGGCCATACCTCAGGCCAGGCCAAAAAACCCCGGTGCTAAAAAACAAGGTCCGCGCCCGGGCTGACTATCGGACTTGAAAAAATCAGGACCAAACCTGGTCTGAATAGGAGAAAAATCACCGGGCCGTGCCACCATTTTAATCACTCATATGCTAAGCTCGAGCCTGGCCCAATCTACTTTTCGGGCTAACAAATCAGAGCCAAAACCAACCCAATGGCATGGCCTAGCCCCCGCCTGGGATTTCAGAGACTGCCCATGGCTGGCTCTAACCCCAGTATATACTTCCTTCACTCCTAACATTCGAATGGGATGCCAATGAAATTGATGTGTTTTTTTTTGCTAGAGATATGAAATTAGCCTAATATGAAATATGATGATGCATGATCAGGATTACTACGTTCTCGTTAAATGTTAGCTGCATCAGTTAGTTGCAAAAATATATCAATCAGTTCCATGTTTTTACTGCAACTTAATCGTCTAAGCTTGATAACAAGGAGACATTCGATTGTTACTTTTATCAAGTCTTAGGGTTTCCCGGCACGCTGAGACGAGTGGAGAAAGGGTACCGCCGAAGCCCTCCATGAAGGGATGGCGGCACCCGCAGGCATCACCACTTCGGAGCCGGACAAGCCGACATGATTTCTCTCGACCCAAAAACCCACTGCCATGGATGCTCTCTAGCACTCCACCCAACTTGCCGCCCACCAACAAGCACCACCATGGTCTTAACGCCACCTTCGTCGTCTCACTGTGGTCACTGTCGCATAGCAAGAATCGGGGTTGACTGCACTGCAGCCGAGCGGGAGGGAACTGCCTCCACCGCTATCGTGTTAGCCGACCGGGCACGACAGCAGGGACACACCAGGCCCCCAAAAAGCCCACCGGGCCCTTATCGAGCCAGCAAAGTCCCCGCCGCCATGTTGCAGCAGGCCGGCCAAGCGACGCCACCACCCTGGACTACCGACTTACCATCTCCACCTCCAGGAGGTGTCACCACCGTTAGAGGCCCCGCCGGCCCATCCCAGCCCAAGTGGGGTCCAAGGGGGCCCAGATCTAGGCCAAACGGATAACGCCGTCTTTTGCCCGCGCGCAACTCCGTCCTGCCACGAAGCTAGAGCACCGCCGCCCTGCAACCACCCGCCCGCTGTCGAGAACCCGGCCGCAGTGCCAAAACCGCCACCGCCATGTTGCACCTCGCGGAGCTGGAGTACCCAGCACCGTCCATGGCCGAGAGGGGAGAGGCCGAGGGTCTAAGGCTGGTACCGCACGCCGTCGACGGCGGGGGAGAGAGGGGAGGGAGGGCCTGGGAGAGGGCGGAAGGGGCGCGTAGGTAGAAATCTCCATTGTTATCGACGGCGTACTTCAACGTGATGCAACCAACATCTACCAACGGAGGAATAATAGTTAACGTTAGGTAGAAATCTCTATTGTTCTCATGGATGATTCGCGTAGTGGCAAACACAAGAAATTTGCTGCCACCGTAGTAATAATGGCACTCAAATTCGTGGACGATGATGTTACCTCATCCTAATCCGACTCGTGTACCAACATCAACCTATTACATATAGGCACATAACATATACGTCGCCAAAAACCGACCAGCCGTTCCGCCTCCAATAATCGAAGGAACATGGCGGCCTCCCCATCGTACGACACGGTACGGTCCTCCACATCATGGAACGCGTCAGGGACGTGGTAACCCTCTTCCGCTGCGCCACGGCGTGCAAGGGGTGAGCAGCAGTCACGCTCTAGACAGGGGAGCACATCCAGTGCCCCGAGTCGGGCAACATCTCCTTTACCAATCTCTCGACCAACATCGAACGCCGAGTCATGAACAGTCTTCGATATAACAAATCATATTTTAGTGCTGGATCATATCTTAGCGCTGACACCGAGGGAAGGATCGTCTCGAGTTACCTGAAGAGGGGAGGTCTCCAACTAAATATCTGGAGATGGGACGATAATGGGAGGTTTCACGATGCTCGGGCGCTCATGCATGCTAAAACGACCGTGTGCCTGCAGAAGGAGGAGGATATTGGCGTCGTATACACTTGCATCGGAGAGAATCGCGGCACGTTGCTCATCAAAGACAACCATCAGTGTCTATGTTGCCGATGTCGAGACCGGGGTGATGCATCAGGTGCCAGGTACTTGGCCACACAGGTGCAACCTCCGCAGTAGTAAAACGGTGCCCCTAGACATGGATTGGCCAGCCTTGTTTGTTTCTCAGCTTGGTTTGTAGAAGAGATTTATATATATTGCCTCAATCTATTTCGTGGTACTGGATTCATACTTCATCAGGATTGCTGAATGGAACTTGAGGTGCAAGATGTTCGCACAATTAAGAACATTGAAATTGTCCCATATTTGAATCCTTCTTATGATGTACTGCAATTTATGGCCCCACCAAGAGAAGACTCACCGTGATCTACCTACAAAGCGTACCAAGCTAGAGTTCCAGACATATGGCAAGAAAACGGGAGGATGGTCGGAACTTGGATTCTCAGGTCTAGACAACCATCCAATTGTCGACATTGAATGTCAAGACTCAAGAGGTGATGCCACCAAGTTGCATCCTAAGCAGTGTAATAGCATCATGGGGACCTACTCGTCAATGAATTGCTCCTAGAGATTTTATAACTAATGTGTCTATATTATTAGGTTGATCACGATGATGCCAAGCCAACTACTCAGCTATTGCTGTTAGTATGTCTAGTGAGTAAGATTCTAGAGGCTATATATGTATTTGTGTTTATTTTGCTTTTATCTTTAAACTAGCACAGCGGCCTCGCAAATGCGAGGGCAACCTCTAAGACTGCAATTAATACCGTCCTATATGGTCACCACATATTTTATGGTTAACTCAAAATATCACATTTGTGGAAAACCTCTTATAATCATAGTTAACTTATGGGAAAATGGTTAACTCAAGGTTTAAGAAAATTTTAGTTTTTATTTGATGTGACATTGGTGCACGGTTCAACCTCCAACTCTATTTCATGCATATAAGATGGACTCACCGAAATAAACCTAAAATGATACCTAAATAATATTTCTGTTATTAGATGATAATGTAAGGTATAATTATTAAGATCTATTAGTTGTTGTGTACTATAGTAAAGAACCAAAAGATGAAAGGTATAACACTATATAATTAATGAGGATTGTGAAGAAATAATAGTTATTGCCTTTTAATGACAAGGTTTAGGAGATCAATATATGTATGAAAAATGACTTTGTTAGTCCAATGAAAAAATGTCAATAGGTAGGAAAACAACACGCGATAAGCATTCTTTTTCTTTATCAATTTGCCCCATAGTTTTGAAATACACGACACACTTAGTCTGCATTAAAACATCTGATATTTATGCATAAACACTATTAGTAATATGTAACTTTGAATATTGTTTAGGAATATGTTATAAAAGTAATAAGAAAATCAAGAATATAGCTGCTAAAACTTAATGTAATTATTTCTTCTAATCTCTTGTATGTATGTACATCGTTGTCTACACTAATTTTTTTCATATATTTATCCTGGTTAACTATCACCTTGATATCATCCATTGTTGAATACAACCATAAACATTCTCGATCAAATGAGATTTTGTCTCATGTATCATAACCACACAACATCGCACTATACAACTACGAAGTTCTACCCCATCAACACTCCTGTAGTAGTAGTGTATTATACTACCAAAACACTTCATGAGAAAATTGGATTCACTTGATTAATGTCATAGATAGACAAAAAATATGTAGTAGTTTTGCCATATTTTTTGCTTTCCTCTATGGTGTAATCTCCTTTGGTACATCAGTTTATGTTTAATATCAAATGTAAATCTGCAATGTTAGGCAGCTTCCTCTATGGTAATATAGTAAGAGAACTTTCATGGATGGCGGCGTGATCTTCGAATTGTTCCCCATCACCATAGGTTATTTACCGGTGAACCAATATAGACCTATTTACGGAGGTGTCCGCATGGCTAGAAGACACGACAGAGGATATTTTTATATAATACGGATGACAGCGTGGTCTTTGAATTGCCTCCCATCACCATAGGTGTTTTGGAGCTTCTACATGAGTACCTATATCTCGCCTTTTTTATTTTGATTTTCTTCTCTTCGGACAAGTTGTCGTTGTGTGCGTCCTTGTTATGCAGAAGCTTGATATAATACTTAAACCTTTAAAGTAATAAAGCGTCCCTTATGTAACGAAATAAAAAATACTATAAAAAGTAATAATAATTGGTATATTAGTAATCTGGACATTATGAACCAATTATGTTCTTAGTCACCCGAGTTTCTCCTTAGTCGTGTCTTTTCCTTAGTTGAGTTTTTTCCTAAGTTTTATTGGTCTCAGGCTTAGCTAATTTTGCAGCTTGGTAGACATTTTTGGTTTCTATATTATGTGTAGATGATATAATCTATCTTCTTTTGACCTTGTGATAGATATGTACCGATTCACTTTTAGTTGACCTGTTGAGTTATAAAGTCTTAGTCGACCTTTCTTAGACAACAATGATTCAAATGATTCCATGTAGTTTTTGGGACATGATGGATGATTGTCTAGTTCCTGCAAGATGATATCTAGAGACCTTTTACATGCTTGATGATATAGCTTTGTTACGGCGCATGTACTTATTTGTGATGGTTCAATATCGTGGATGATTGTCGAGTTGCCAAAATTTTGTAAATACTTGTGAATTGTCATGGAAATTCTATATGTTGGGACCGACTTAACAATTTTGGTTTCCGACACCGTGAACTATTGATGAATGTTTTCAAGAAAATCTCGTAGAACGCTACTCGTAAACTGAAACATGCGATCTGATGTAATGACTCACACACTGACTTATCTAGTTTATTATTGTCAACTGAGGTTTGTAGGTTCTTACTGGACCTTGCTTAGACTTAAAAAAAAGACAAAATAATTTCAGCTTGCACGTACCGCTCCCAGACTCTATTTAATTCCAGGCCATAATAACTCTAAGAAAAAAAGGAGCGTGCTCGTCTTATACTCCTAGTACGTAGCTAGCCTTATGAGTTTTGGGGAACAGTAGCTTGAGGAGTTGGTATTTCGCACGACATGGTTCGTGTACGCATGAGGTTTTTTAGATGCATGCACTGCACATGAGATGAACAAACCGGACTTTGTTAAATCACGGCCGTATGTTACGTACGCGTGTATCTTACACAGAACGTGTCAACCCAGATTAAGGGGTTACGTAACTATTAGTCTTCTGTTAAATCCTAGCCATAAATTTTAGATCTAACTATCAAAATAATTTAGGTGATGTGGATCAACGTGATGCCTCGAAAAACACCCTTATATTGCTTTTAGTATATAACTAGCATGGTGGCCCTCGCAAATGCGAGGGCATATTCTATATTTTTTCAAAATATTAATTAATCGCCTTTATATTACACAAAGTACTTCTAAAACATAAAGACTGAACTATATGTGTATGTCTTACCGATACATAATATCTATTTGTACCCATACCATGTATTTTCGTATAGAAAGTGCATCATCTTCGTTGTTTCGGTTGTGCTAAATATTAATTTTAATTTGCAGATATATCTACATCATTTTTATTTCAATTCTTCAAAACTCACACACTTTAGAGATGGATACATGGTCGAAGGTGAAATTTTGTTGGAGATGTTAACCTTTTGTTTTCCATATAAAGATATGTTGGTGATATAAGAGTTTTCGAGATACTCTTGTACAAAAAATTTAATTATACACATGTTCCTATGTGACCTATTTATATAGTTAATCTTCGAGTTATGAGAACATCGGGCTAACTTCCGGTGGAAAAACACATATAATCATGTTTAGCAAGTAAAGTTTTCCTTATATCTCCACTATTGTTATAAAGAAGCAAACATAATTTCCTAAAGCCTCCAGACTTTGTGTACATGGATTAACCATCACATATAATCCTTTCTGTTGGATGACATCCGAGAATCGAGATTAACCCAATGCCCTCCATCTAATCTAATGGTTCCGATTAAATGTACAGTGGAGCAGTCCTCCACCAAACATTGCTCCATGTCCCGATATGTCGGCTTGATTTCACGTGTACAAATAAGAAGCAGGTCACGGTACAATTTTTGGATCAGTTCCTCTCCTCTTTTCTGATTTTTTGCTCTCACACCATTGATTTGTCCAGCGCTCCTTTGTTCCCATATTCTCCCTTGCGCTACACCAACGGCTCCCACATGGTATACGTCGCAATTGTCGATTCCTCCTGATAAACTTATTTCCCCGTCCCCCTGACGTCCCTCTATGATGCTGCAAGGGAGACTGCATCATCTCCATGCGAAGCGCGCAGGATGGCGCCGCCCTTTCACCGCTTGAATTCCAAGGACATCAATGTCATAAGAACAACATCTTCGTTGTTTTGTACAGAAAGAAACTAAGTTCTTAATAACTATACTACTAAGCATACCTAGTCTCCAGATATCTTGGTAAAGTCCTCTTTATACTTATATTTACTTAAAAGAATGAAGAGTACTTTTGATCAAGCAAACCCAAGTGATCTTCTATCAGCGGACTGCATGTAGTCTTAGATCAATCCTGTATCTAGATCCTTGCTATAGGGTCTTCATGCATGGTGTAAATTTAAAACCCCAGGTTGTATCTGATGAATTTTTTATTCAATCTGCAGCCCGGGTGGCACAAACGTGAACACATGAAGTGCAGCTGTCTACGACTGTACGACATGAAGACTTGAAAGTCAAGTCCGACCGTATCTTTTGGAATTTGTTTTTTTTCGTTAGCTAGATCGGAGATTGAACAGGTATGCGGAAAATCAAATCATTGGGATTTTTTCATCGTTAGCTACATGGACAGGACTCGTGACACGTTGCAAGTTTCCTTCTTTGTTGCCCAAAGACTCTTTTTACAATATTATACGTGTCAAACTGAATTGGCGACCCTTTCCATAATATCTAGTGCGTAGTTTTCTTTTGGAAATAACGTGTCATGTGCACATGTTTAATGTTTTACGTAACACCTTTATATTCTAATCTTAACTGTTAAAATGAAGATCAACGTAGTATATATTTTAAGTCTATGTGGATCAACGTGGTGCCTCGAAAAACACGCTTATATTGCTTTTAGTATATAATAGATAGATTTCACTACTACCTCCGTTCCACAATATAAGCTTTTTAGCAAGATAAAACAACTTTCTAAAAAGACTTAAATTATGGAACGGAGATAGTAATTGTTAAATGCCCGTGTGTTGCCATGAACTTCATCGAAGGATCAATTACTAGTGTGAATCTCCTTGATCGACATGCTAAAACCCTCGAAAGATCAACTTCACAGACCTGCAAAGCTCGACGGACTCACTGTAACCTTACCTATGGAGGCTGCGATGCTAAAACAGGAGCCTCGAACGGCGGCGACAGTCTGAAAGGACATGGATCAGTTGGCGGCCGGCGGTTGCGGCCATGTGAGGTCGAGGCCGGTGTTGAAGTCGCCCCACGCGCTGCCGGCGAGCATCCCGTCGCCACCACTTCCCCACGGCGCAGCGGGCCCGTCGTAGAGGTCAGAGCCTGCCGAAGCCGCCATCCAAGGAAACCCTGTCGGCGCCGCCGCAGCGCTGCCACCGAGGCCGAGGTCGAACTGCGGCAGGAAGACGGCGCCGTCGCTGAGGAACGGGAAGAAGGGCGTCCGCGGGAGCATGTCCGACCGGAACGCAGCGTCCTCCGCAGGCGAGTCCGACGAGGGCGAAGGCTCGGCGGACCTGCGTCGCTTGTTCCCGGCGCGTCGGCACGCGCCGCCGACGGGCACGTTGCGGAGGGTGCCGCCGTGGGTCCAGTAGCGTCGGCATGCGCGGCAGAAGTGGCGCGGCTGGGTGGTGCTGTAGTTGTTGTAGTAGCAGAACTTGGTGTTGTTGGACTGGCACCGCGGGCACTCCAGCTGCTGATGCTGGCCCTGGCTCTGGTTGTTCTTGCCCACCGCGACGCCGTCCTGATCACAAGTTCACCACGCGCATCAGTATCCAGTAGGTCAATTGCTCATCACAGCTGACACCATGCTAAGGGACTAAGCGTAGCGGGGACACCAGGACATCGGTTGAGGAGTCACTGACCTGCGGGAGCTGCGGCGCCTCAGCGTCGGACACGGCGGCGGCGGCGGGGGCAGGGCGCTTGGCGGCGGGGAGGAGGGATGCGGAAGCTGCTGGAGCCATTACTTGCAGCCGTGCGAGCAGAGCGCATACCGTGTCCGGTCCGTCGGCTTAAAACAATTCGCGGGCAGGGGCATGATCACTGATCACCAGCTATCGAGAAGAGGGAGCCGACGGTCAGTAGCTAGCCAAGGATACCAAGGAGAGTGAGACGTATCGGTCAGTCCGAGCTGGATGGTCGGCGGCGGCGGCAATCAGATGAGCCGATCGATGGGAGCGGGAGCGGTTGGGGGTGGCTGCGTGTTGGTCGCAGCCGTCTAGTTGGGGGAGGTCCTATAAATAGAAGACGGTGACGCGAAGGTTGCTTCCCCCACCACTCCCAGTCGCGTCACCGTCGCCTTCTCTATCTGGCACGGCCGGGCGGCGACGGTCGTATCCCTATTCGGAACAGCTAGCGGCGTGCTCTCTCGGTACTCGATCGATCAACGATGGTAGTGGATGGAATCTTGATGTCACTCCAGCCACGCGTGCTCACACTGTTTCGTTCTACGATGATACACTTAGCTGTACTGCACGACGTACGTAACGCCACCGACCGTCGTTGTGCGATCCATCATGGCATCTTGCGCCGCCACTGGCCCACGGCGTCACGGCGGACAACGGCGTCACGACACGACCGGCACCTGCGTAACAGCAACGCGACCGAACTCTTCTGTGATCGATGGCATATCTTGCGCCCGCCATTTTGCCACGATGAGCTTATGAGTGGCGGGGGTCGCGCCGTTGATCATGTTTGCGTGGAGGCGTTAACGACTGGCACGGCTGGCACGCGACCGATTGATGTCGATCAGGTCAGCGTTAAGTGGGGACGGACCGGCGGAGGGATGGATTGGTGGACCGGCTGCCGTCGTACTCGTCCAGTCGTCCTGCGCGTCAGCCTGGCTGATGCGGCGCCGGCCCAGCTGCAGAATGCAGATAGAGACCTTGTTACTTGGGGGAAGAAAAGGGAGACATGGTCGCGGTGCCGCTTCTTCCACGCAACGGGGCAACTGTCCGAGGGCGACGGCCCTGCGGTTCTGTCGTCTCGGTCTCGGGTAAGATTGATTTCTGGCCGCGTGTGTACGTCGCTCGCTCGATCGTTGCCTAGGCTGACCGACGGTAACCGCAGAGGGAGCGAGCGAGTTTGTGAATCTGTGGCTATCTTTAGGATACTTCTCTGCGTCGGCACGAGACAACTTGTGTTTACCCCATTTGTACATACTCCCTCCGTCCCAAAATAAGTGACGTGAGTTTGTCTAGATTCACATGTATCTAGACATGTTTTAGTATATAGATACATTCGAATCTAGACAAACCCAAGTCACTTATTTTGGGACGAAGAGAGTATATATTTGTGAGTGTTTACGATCTGCATTGTGTTTCTAAATAAAAAGAGGACAAATGCGGCATATGCATTATGGCGCGGTGCCAGACATTACAGCGAGGTGCGGTTGTTAAGAGAGAGGTTCGGACATTTCCGACCTAATAAGTGTAATTTCAGGTTAAACTAAAGCTAAATAATTACACAATTTGGTCAGTAATTGTCAAAAATTGAATGAAATTGGTTTGGGAGAGATTTTAAAATTTCGGATGAGATCGATAGTTTTCATCAAAAACAAGGTTAGGAGGCAACGGCGGCGCGGGTTGCGGCTGTGGAGCGGGACAAAGATCGTAATAAAACTGTCATATGCAGAGTCCTACCTGTTTTTACTTCGAGAGTAACATGTTCTTGTCTGTCCTGATTAGTTTGTGCAACCCCATGCCGTGCAAAAAATGTGAGTTGAGTGTGTTGCTAGCTAGAAGACATGCTACCACTAGTACCAAGAGTGCGGAACTCAATAGAGAAATGGCACTTTCGGCAGATCAACCACGGGTCGTCGATCATCCAGAGCCGTGGAGGCTTCCAACTCTCAGGTCGGTACCACTTGCACCGTGCGCGCAGAATAGTATGATGGAGCGAGCAATGATTAGTTTCAGACTAACGCTTACCGCCTCATGCAGCTAGGCACGTCCGCCCCATGTGAATGTTCAGCTGTATATTCAAATAGAATGCATTTTGCAGATGGTCCAAACCAAGGCTAGATATACTGCACAAAATGTTCTAAAGTGAATATTATAGTACTTCTAGCTTTGTCCAAAAATGTTCTTCAAAGAAGCTCTAAATGTTTGCAGAAGAGACAAGAAAAATAGGCATAACTAACAAAAAAAGGAGAGAGAGAGAGAGAGAGAGAGAGAGAGAGAGGTGGCTTACCGTGCCGACCACCAACGTCACCAGCGACGGGGACGTACGGCCGTAGACCGAAACCGCGGCCGCATGATTCGTTGGCTGCTCCTAGTTTAATTACAACTGAGCTCGCAGGCTGCGCTTAAACAATGTCCGTGCTCAAACGCTAGAACGTATCTGCACTGCACGTACGCCTCCTGCTTCCTGGACAAAGGCAAGTCTCTGTTGCCCGTCACATATCATGCTAGGTATACCAGTTGTACGTGCAAAAATGATTGGTTCCGGGTTCCGGCCATACATTGGTCAAAGCTCAACACACGCCCAAGGACAATTGTTAGTCAAGGATCTCGTCGTATAATTGATTACTACCTCTGTTTTATAATTGTGAGCTCAACGAGGTTTCCCTTAGCTCAGAGACTTTGCAAAACATTCTTGGAACCGATGCACTGTAGCTGAAGCTACATTTGGAATGGTGATCCCTTGTTATAGCTTGCTTGGTCAGATTCGGTTGCTATAGCACCTACACATGCTCTTCCCAAACACTATCTCGAACAGGACAGTAAAGTTCCTATGACATTTCGGGGTGCAATGTTTGGGATTCTAAGATGTGCTCCTTGAATAATCCTTGGTGATGCATCTGTATATAATGATAAGAACATGATCCCCAATTATTTTTTGATATCGAGGGTGGAACTTTTGAAAATCCGATGAAGCCAAAGGAAACTGAACCCCTTAGTATTTTGGAAAAAAATTCTATCACTTAATACATATTGCCCATTTATTTGACATTTCATAAAATTTCTATTTGCAACAATTTATTTATAATAAAATTTTATAATTATTTATAAATCAACATGTCACCAAATCTTACATTGTTTTTTATGTTGATGCAAATTTAAAAGATAATACATATTTCTATTGTTCAATTGTATCGACAACATGACCACCTAGGGCCCTAGAAGCGTCAAATAGTAATCTTTATATGATATATTATCAATAAACATTTAATCATACAAAAGCAAGTGAGACCAAATAATTTTATCGAACAGTCTGATATGTGTACTCATTCTTGATGGTATAGCAATAACTATGTTACCGATTATCACATCCACTCTGACTAGGAGTGATGGCTATCGGCATGGTGCAACCTCCTCTCCATGAATTTGTATAGGTTAACGGCCGATACAAAATCTCAACACCCTCTCACGGATTAACTAGCCAAGTATGGCGATCTACAAAATCATGTATCACTAGTAGAAAAAGAGTCTTTCGTCCAGAGCTGTTCAGACCTTTAGTCCCGGTTATAATTGGACCCGGGACTAATGTGAGCATTAGTCCCAGTTCCAACGGCTAGGACGCCGACAAGCTTTAGTCCCAGATTAAACGGAACCTTTAGTTCCGGTTAGAAACAACAATCGGGACTAAAGGGGTGCGGCAGGCTACGCTGGATGCGAGCCCGTTTAGTCCCGGTTGGTGACACCAACCAGGACTAAAGGGCCTCTTTAGTGCCGGTTTGAGACACCAATCGGGACTAAAGAAAACGGGAAAAAATTGTCGGTTCTGCCGTGGCAGGAAAACAAGAATTCCACACTTTTAAAATTGTTTTTTTAAGCTTGAATCATAGGAAAGAACCATACTGCTTTTTAATATATTAAACATCTTAGTGTTACATACTATATTTACATAAACCCACAAGGGGAACTATGGGTTAGGGGATGATTACAAGCTGTTCACAGGTTTCTCTATAGAATGGTGAAGGGATGTTTTGCTCCTTTTTTTTCCATACGACTCCGCGAGCCGGGTTCCATTATCAAAAAGATAACAGAACAATGTTTTACCGAGCATCCACCACAAACAAACCAAAAAGAAAAGCAAAAAGAGAAACTGACTAGTGAGAGTCAACCCAATCCACCTAAAGGGAGATCAGACGACCGCGCACAAGCCAGCACAATCCTCCGGCACCTGGAAGTTTTAAGAGCACATAGCTACAAACCCAGCAAAAAGGACAACCCAACAGCCCCGTGTAAACTGCATTATCCTACAACAGTATCAAACAACCCGGGGAGGTCATTCGGAAGGGATAGTTCCTGCACTTAATTCGCAGGGTCATCATCAGCCACTTCATCCCCTTTCTCGATCCGTCGCGTAGTAGCCCGCCGCGCCATGTCATGAACCTTAGTAGCCATGCTCTGCAACCTATCAGCGCCCTCCATCAGAATCCCACTGTCTTGTTCAGACTGTCAACCTGCCCAATAACGCAAAAACACACACATGTAACAAATCAGACCCAAAGGAGAGGACGGAAGGATTTTCAAGCCAGACATAGCTTCAAATTACGGCCATCGTAGTTCGTACATGGTGTTCAAACTTGCAAAAATCTCACTGGATTGTCAATGTAATAACTATTTGGGTACATCTACGGGCCAAAAACTATCTTTATCTCTCATTTTTTCTTCATCCCAATTACTAGAACTTGGGCCGTCTCCTGTCAACCCTCCCCGACCTAACCCTCCTCCCCCCCTCGGGCGGCGGCGGCGCTGCGCCGCCCCCGAGGTCTCCCCCGCTGCCCCTCCTCGAGTCCCCTCCCACATCACCCTCCCCCTCCGCCACCACCGGTGGTGTCGCCGGCCAAAGGCTGCGCGGCGTGGCGGCGGCGGAGCGTCTGCTGGTTGCGGCCAGGGGTGGGAGGCGGCACCCTCCTTTCCTCTAATCCGTGGTGGAGCGTGGTGTTGGCGGCGCGCCTTCCACGCAGCTGCTTCGGCAGCCTTGCGAGGTAGACGATGACGATTAGATCGATAAAACGGTACTTGGTCCTGGGCCAGTGTTGGGCCTACGCGGAGTGAGCGGGCAACAGCGGTTGGTGCACGCGGGCGGCTGTTAAGCGCGAAAGAAAACGGGCCATGGGCTGCCGTCTGGCTGACTTCTTTTTTTTCCAATTCTATTTTCTTTTTGCTGTTTTTTGTAAAACCTTTTAAAATATGAACTTCCTCAAGGATTTAAATATCCAGAGAATTTATAAGTCAAGAATATTATTGTATAAAGCAAGTATAACACTTTTCTCCTCCTTTCTTATTGTGTATAAGAAAAATATCCGTAACTATATGAAGAGTCCTTTTTATTCAGGAAATATTTAATAGGAATTAGGGTTTATGGAATTACTTCTTATTTAGAAGATCCTTTAAAGATTATTTGTTTCCTCTTAATAATTGTAATGGTAAGGATTTAAAATGGTGAATGATATATAAAGGACTCTACTCATACTTAGACTCATAAAGCAACTATGCAAATATATTACAAGGTATTAAACCGTGGGCTTTATAATATGGTGATTTGAATTCCATGGTTCTCAAGGTTTTGTGATTTCTTCTTGTCCAATTTCCATTACAATTTCTTCACAACCATTCTACTTACTTTCAAAGTATGCATGGATCATTTCTTGAACTGGTTGTTCACAACTTTCTTAAGTGTGGTTAGTGTTTTGATAGAGGTTTATTATATAATGGTGAACAACCATTATCATTTATGTGGCACAAGTGATCTCAATGCCCAGCAACATCTACTTAGGTTTCTAATAGCACACTTACTATTGACCCTAGAGGATACAGTACCCTCAAGTTTATTAATGAATGTTTCTAGGGATCAAGGTTTTAAGGATTGATCCAGAATTTATAGTCATGAATGACATCTCAACTTAGAGTGAGCTATAAATATTACTTCTTAATGTGGTCTTAATGGTTCATGGGTCTAGGTTTCTATTAAGGGTTAGGACAATAAAACAGACAAGGCTTTCATCCATCAACACTCATCTGGTTCTCTAGTTACCTCTTGGAAGCTTCATTTGTACAAGAGATATTATTCAATGGTTACCTAGGAATAGGAAATGGTTTCACTATCAATTTTTTCTAGGGTTTTGAGCAACAAGGTAGACATGGGTCTTGTCATGGTTTGATATGATCTTAGTTAAGGATTTCTCAAGGATTCCTGGCTTCAATACTTCATTAGGTTTGGGCCTTAGTTAAGGAATTCCTTTCCTAGATATACTCTATTTACATCTCTCATCTGCTTTACTAAGATCTCTTCTGTCTAACAGATCTAGTCATCTGGCTCCACCATATCCATCATCATATGATGACATGGTCATGCCACTTCAACAATATTCCTCCTTCATTCTTCTCCTAGTATATATGTAACTTCCATTGCTAAACTACCCTTGATGAATCCATCAATGTAGCTACTTCTAACTCCATCCAATAACTCCCGTAAATCCATCTTGTAACAGCTATCAAGGCTTGCAAGATTATACTTCTCTCTATATCACATGTGATATCAATCCTCTAAAAGAGATATGGTACTACTCCCATAATACAAGCTTGTTCTTGTATTAGCTTGGTTAAACTCCTATGCCTTCAACTACTTCATACAACTTATGTTATATACTTCATCATACTCTAGCATGACTTCTCATGATCAAGCTAGATGATTCATCTTACTAGAGCTTTGCCTAATTTGGTGTACTCACAACTCTTCTTTAACACCTAGTCATCTATTCTCAAGTGATTTGAGAATAATGACCACCATCCCTTTATCATACTAAGTTGTGGCTTCTAATTTTCTGATCAAGATCTATAATCAACTAAGTAATAGACTTGGACTATACCTGGTCCCTTCATAGGGTTTATATTGTTAATGAAGCTTACTTTAGCTTACACCTCCCTGACTTAACAAGATTACCATTTATTTATCTACTACTACTAGCTTTCTCATAGCGTCATAATTACTATCTAAACTCTTGGGTTTAAATACTTCTTATAATTAAGTCATGAGTGAGTTAACTCCTCCAACATCAGATGGTTTGATCTCCACTAAGGATCACATCCCATTGATGATGGCACACTCCACCATATCTAGTTCCTTCTTATTAATTTACTTAAGGTCTTTGAAAGGACAATATAAAAGGTCAAAGCTAAGAGTCAATAAGTTCTAGGTCAAGAATTGATCACTCTACAGTTATGATCAATTGACACTAGGACTTGGTTAAGTAGAAATGTCATATGTTAATATGACAACAAGGGCATGTGATGAATGGTCTTGGCTTAACTTCCATTTTCTCTCTATTTGTGATAAGAGTTAATATTTAATAACTACCATGATACCCATGGTAGGAATAACTAGGGCAAACAAGTGTTTCAATATTTAGTTATTAAGTTTCTTTGCCTTAGTTATAACTTAATTGAGTATTCAAGAGTTTTTATAATGAATACCTAGATATGATCTCTATAAGATCCTTTATAAATGTGTGGTGGGTCTAGCTTAGTTCTATTTGATCTACCCATAGATCAAATTATATTACCCAAAGATAAGGTTTTAGCAAAGGTCATATTGAAACTTATCGCAGTCAATTTGCTGATATACTTCAGTTCCACCAAGTTAAGGGAAGCTTCAATCACTTTGACAAGTTTCATTTAAAAACGCGAAAATTATTCAGATTTTCTATGTATGAATGCAATGCACACACCTCATCTCAGCTTATTTCTAAGCTCTAATGCTGGGATGTTACATTAATAACTCCTTTTTTTTTTATCAGACAGGGTTTGGAAACGGTTCATCAAGACCAAAAGGGGTCAATGGGAAAAGGTGCTGAGTTTTTTGGGCTCAAGGTAAGTAATAATAGCTATGTCCGCGCATCTCTTTAATTCTAGTTTCAATACCATTATCATGTTTTATTATTATTTGATTGGATTCTATTTCTCGTAAAGTGTCCGATGCATCCACCGGCTACTAATTTATGTGGAAATTACGTCTGCGAGTTCATAAGGGAATTAGTCAGTGAGCGGCGCAAAAATATAAGGATCCACGATATACATGAAGCTTGTACCAAACGACCGCCTACAAGCAATTCAAGCGGAATTGGCTAGATTTTTGCTTGACGAGGTCATAAATAAAGATGGAAACACTATTCCAGCTCCACATAATTTAATGATCTCCATATAATTAAATATAGGATATATATGTATATTCGTAATCGAAATTGTATATATATATATATCATCTCTCGGCACGTCACTTGCGCCAACCTCTCCCTCCTGTACTAATCCTCTTGCCGCGGCAGAAATCCTCCCCGAAACAGTGTCGTGGCCGCCAGATCCCGCAAAACTCTGTTGTGACAGAATCTGCTACAGCACCGCCATCTACAAAGGTCCTTCATCCCCGCTCTCGACCGCGGCCACGTGGAGTGCCTTTATTCCCGGTTTGTAATACGACCGGGACTAAAGGGGAAAGCCTGTAGTCCCGATTTCGTAGGCCCAGTAGGTTAACTGGGACTAGAGGCCATCCTAAACCGGGACTAAAGGCTCTACTGGTGCCTTTCTGAACTAACTACGGTGTGGCAGGATTATTCATCACTAGGGCAAGATGGATCCTAAACTAAATCAGTCATATAGAATACAGAGGCGCGAACCCTTGAAGTGTCTGAGTTGAAATATTCTATGTAAGTAGTTGTGTAATCAGTTGGGTGCTATGACGATAGTAGTTGGCTGGTTGGTCGCTACTACCTCTGTTCCATAATATATATAAGTCTTTTTAGCAAGATAAAACATTGTGGAACGGAGGGAGTATATGTGAGTACACTGGTAGTAGTATATGTTAGAGCACATCGCAGAGCTGTCCCAACAACAGTCACAAGCATTCAGCGCCCAAACGCAGAAAACAAGATGATGAGTTGTTTGTCACAGGCTAAAAACTTGATCGCCATGATGATCACCACTTTGCCCCATAAACCTGTTGGTGCGCACATCTTGTTGTTCCCAGCCGCCGCTATGGTTATCATCCTCTGCCTGCTGTGGCTGCGGCAGCCGTCCAAGGTGTACCTCATCGACTACGCTTGCTTCAGTGGATCTCATGAATACCGCACCCCGTCTGCCAGCTTCTGTGAGCATGCACGCGCAATTCCCATGTTGAGCGAGCCAACCATTCGCTTCCTCACACGGCTTCTAAGGACGTCGGGCCTCGGAGAAGAGACATACCTGCCCCTGCCGTGCTCATACATCCCACCGTACAAGTCCCACACGGTTGAGGCCGGCCGCGACGAGGCTGAGCTCGTGGTCTTCTCCGCGATCGACAGCTTGTTGTCCAAGACCAGCATCACCCCGCGGGCAATCGACATACTCGTCGTAAATTGCAGCGTCTTCAACCCCACACCATCATTCCCAGATATGATCATCAACAAGTACAAGATGCAGGACAGCATCCACAGCGTGCACCTGTCTGGAATGGGGTATGCCGCTGGGCTGGTCTCCATTGAGGTTGCCAGGAACCTCCTCCTCCTGCAGCAGGCTGCGGGCCCAGGTGGTGCACGGGCGCTGGTCGTATCTACGGAGACCATTTCACCCGAGTACTACATGGGTAATGAGCGGTCTATGCTGCTCCCTTATTGCCTGTTTCGCATGGGCGGGGCAGCGGTGTTACTGTCCACTTCCCGCAGCAATGCCCGATTCAGGCTCACCTCTATCGTGCGCACGCTTACCGCAGCGGATAATACTTCATACCGATGCATACACGAGCAGGAGGATGAGGAGGGAAATACGGGAACCAAGCTCTCCACCGACATCCTCACCGTCGCCAGCAACACACTCAAGGCCAACATCACCGCCATCGGACCCCTTGTCCTCCCTCTTTCGGAGCAGCTTTGTTTCGCACTGTCGTCTTCCATACTCAAGGCCAACTACTCCTCCTCCACACTGCTGTATGTCCCTGACTTCAAGACAGCCTTCCAGCACTTCTGCATCCACGCAGGTGGGCGCGCCATTATTCACGGCGTTCAACAAAACCTTAGCCTCTGCGACGTGCATGTTGAGCCATCCAGAATGACGCTACATCGCTTTGGGAACACATCCAGCAGCTCAACTTGGTATCAGCTCGCATACATCGAGGCCAAGGGGCGTATGTGCACGGGTGATCGAGTGTGGATGCTTGGATTTGGGTCCGGCTTCAAATGCAACAGTGTGGTGCTACAATGCATCGCCCCAGACCATAACACTAATAATGGACCGTGGGCCAGCTGCATCCACCGCTATCCCGTACAAGTTTAAACATTTGAAAACCAACATACCACGTAGAATTCTACAACTTATTATATATAACAAATAAAAGGATCCTTGCAATGAAAAATTAAAATGCTTGCAGATTGTGCTGATTTGGTAACTACTATATATCAGAAGTGTCTCTTTTATGCACTGTCTGAGGGAAGCTAATAAAATAAACCATAAGTTAGCTAGGGTTTGCTTTAGAGATAAAGTCTCTTATGATCCCCCTAGTTTTCTTTTGAGCAAACTCATTGATGATGTAACTTTTATCGATTATCAATAAAGCTCGCAGCACGACGGAGTCCGGCTTCCTCCCTCGAAAAAAACATCCTTGCAATAAAAAATTGAAATGCTTGCATGTTGAAATGTTAGAATTTATATATTCCTCTTCTGCTTGCACACTAGCTAGCAAACCGTAATCTTACTACACTACAAGAAATCTGGTGATACATGACCCCCTATATTGGTCACTGAAAGATCATAGTTTTTAATCTGTGATATTTTTATGATCAAAAGTCAAGGTCACTAGTTAAACACCTTGACCTTTTTTCTTAATTGGTCATAGACGTCTATGACCAAAAGAGATGGTCATGGAATCTATGACCATCTATTTTGGTCATGGAGTATCTAAGCTATCCACGGTGTATCCTAGGTGTATCCTACGTGGCAGATCCTACATGCCAAATCTGTGATCAAATCAAATGGTATTTGATCAGATTCAGCCCGGTCCAGATCCGTGCTTTAGATAGGCTGAGCCCAACAATTCAGATTATGTTGATTTGGTAACTACTATCGGAAGTGTCTCTTTTATGCACTGTCTGAGGGAAGCTAATAAAATGACCCATAAGTTAGCTAGGGTATGCTTTAGAGATAAAGTCTCTTATGACCCCCCTAGTTTTCTTTTGAGCACACTCATTGATGATGTAACTTTTATCGATTATCACACTAGTAGAAAAAAGGGTCTTTGGTTCAGCACCCAATTACCATTGGTCCCGGTTCGTTTCCTTAATCGGGACCAATGCCAGGCACCGGTCCCGGTTTATGTCGCCTGGGCATTGGTCCCGAATCATCTCTAAGCATTGGTCCCGGTTCGTGGCATGAACCGGGACCAATGCCACCGCGAGGCTCACGTGGCGCTCTGCGGAGCATTGGTCCCGGGTCATGCCACGAACCGGGACCTAAAACCCCGCGATGGTCCGCAATCCGGGACAATCTAAATTAATTCGGGGCAAAAATTAATTCGAGGCAGAAATTAATTCGAGGCAGAAATTGAATTGATCAGTATTTTTGAAAAAATCTTCCACAAATTAATCGAGACAAAAAGATCTAAATCGAGAAATTTTATTAATTTGACCACAAATTCATTCCAAACAAAGGTACGATTTTACAAATTTTCCTAGTCGACAATTGCACTTCCGCTGCCGCTGTCCTCCGAGCCGCCGGCTTCCTCGTCATCGTCGGACGAAACCTCCACGATTTCGGCATTGTTCGGGAGATGGAGCTCCTCTGCGCGGCTAGCGACGTCGATGTCGGTGTAGATGGTCCGTCCAGGGACGGACCAGAACATCTCCCACCCTTCTCAGTTGTGCAGATCTGGGTGCACCACGCGCCCGTCCATGATGCGGTTGCCAAGCTTGGCCTTCCGCTCCTTCTTGAACAGCCGGGGCCAGTACTCGCTGGCCGCCGCGTACCGGGGCAACGCCCTCTTCCACACGGGCATCTGGCGGCGACGCTCCGCGATGACGCTCTCCATCTCGTATCCGCCGGGGACAAGGAGCGGAGCCACCGGCCCACCCGCCTCGCTGATGCGCCATCCGGCGGGCACTGTCGCGCGCGGCGGATCGAGGATGTCGTAGTACGCAAACATCGCCGCCTCGTAGAAGTTGAGCGTGGGCACCTCCATGGCGGCACGGTGGAGATTGGAGAGGGAGGGGAGGCGAGACGACGGCGCGTTGGAGAGGTGCAGAGAGGCCGAGGCGATGGCGAAAGGGGTGGGTGGAGATCGACTACAGAGAGGCCGAGGCGATGGTGAAAGCGACACGTTGTGGCCTCATATTTATACACGGGGACGACGAAGCGACGGTGGGCATTAGTCCCGGTTAATGCAACGAACCGGGACCAAAGCTCCTCCCGCGTGACACGTGGTGGCCCAGCAACGCGCCCCCCACCCAGGTCACTGGTCCCGGATCGTGCCACCAACCGGGACTGATACATTGCAAATGTATCTATAATTTTTGATGTTCCATGCTTGGTTTTATCCACTTTCTTGTGTTTTGTTCCAACTTTGGAGTACTTTTTATATGATTTATTGGACTAACCAATTAACAAGAGCCACAGTGCCAGCTGCCTGTTTTCTGCTGTTTTTGGTTCCAAGAAAGTCAGAAAATGAATATTCTCGGAAGTGCCTATTTTTCCGGATGTCATCAAGTGCCAAAATACGAGACGGAGAGGGGCCAGGGGCCACCACACCACCTGGCCGTGCGACCAGGCCTGGCCCATGCCAGGGGGTGGTGTGGCCGCTCCCGGCACCCCCTCGGCCACTCCTTCCGCCTATAAGATGCCCTCGGGATGTAAACCCTAAGTGCCCGATAAAAAATCCAAGAAAGAGTCTGTAGTCGCCGTCATATCCATCCCTAGATCGGGAGGATCAAGCTCTTCCGCCACCTGGGAGAGAATTCACCCTGGAGGCCTTCTTCATCACCATGCAAGCCGCCGGTGTGATGCGTGAGTAGTTCATCCTTGGACTACGGATCCATGTAGTAGCTAGATGGCTGGTTCTCCTCCTTTGTGCTTTCATGTCTAGATCTTGTGAGCTCCGTTCATGATCGAGATCATCTATTTGTAATTCTGCATGTTGTGTTTGCGAGGATCCGATGGATATTGAGATGCTATTTCAGATTGATTATTGATTCTATCATGTCTTTGTTATTCGTGATCTTGCATGCTTTCCGTTGTTAGTAGCTATCTTGGCCAAGTAGGTGCTAGCAACTCTAAGAGTTAGTATTTATGCTCGATAGTGGGTTCATGCCTCTGGTAATCTGGGGAAGTTACAGAAATCTCTAAGGTACTAGATGTGATGTTGCTACTAGGGAGAAAACAACAATCCTTTGTTCATAGAACAATCGTATTGTTTACTTTACACGCAGTCCGTAAAGCAATAATCTGTTGCTTGCAACTTAATACTGGAGGGGGTTCGGATGATAACCTGAAGGTGGATTATTAGTCATAGAAGCAATTGGATGGCGGTCTATGTATAAAGTTGTAATGCCCAATCGAGTCTCAAAGGAGTCAAGATGATTAGTATATGCATGTATTGCTTTCTTGGTGTTTGTCAATTGCCCCGCTGTAATTTGTTCACCTAGCATGTTATCTATCTTAAGGAGAGCCACCTCTAGTGAACTATGGATCCCGGTCCTTTTCTTTACATACAATCTATGAACTGTTACTGCTTTGTATTTACTTTCTGCAAACTTTTACTTCTTTCCATTCGATACGTTTAATCCTTTGTTTTCCGCAAAACACGGTGAGATTGACAACCTCATCGCAAGTTGGGGACAATTTGTGTCGTTGTGTTGTGGAGGTCTCCACGTTGCTACTAGCACCGGTAGTGAGCCCTGCCAAAGCTCAGCTAGTAACACCTTTGGGGTGTTTCCTTGCTCCTAATGGTTCGATTAAACCTTGGTTTCATAACTGAGGGAAACTTGCTGCTGTGCTCATCATACCTTCCTCTTGGGGTTCCCAACGAGCTCTACATCAACACCTCCATCAAGCATGTTTCTGGGCGCCGTGCATTGAGCCATCAGGGACCAATGACCTAGGTGGGGGGCGCATTGCTGGGCCGCCATGTGTCGCGCGGGAGGGGCTTTGGTCCCGGTTCGTGGCATTAACCGAGACGAATAACCCTCCCCTGGCTATATATAAGCCTAGCCCATCCACTTATTTTTTCTAGAATTTTGTGTGGGAGGTAGATGCTAGGTTTTTTTCTTCACACTGCACACAAGGTGTTCGACGAAATGACCGAGCCACGCTTAAGTTCGCACAACACGGTATCCTCGACCGAGGTTAGCAACCTTATATTCTTTATCTGTAATTGATACAAAAATATTGCATGTGTCCATGTAGGGTGGTCATTTCAGTATTCACGATGTCATTGTCATGGTTAATTATTATGACGCAGATCGATCTTGTGGATCACGATGGATGTACGGCGACCGACGCAATTTCGATTTTATTGCAGGCCTGCATAAATTTATCGATTTGGCTAAGGCAAACAAAGTGGATAATTTTATGCCTTGTCCCTGCGTCGACTGTCGGAACGTGGCGGAGCACTCTGCCCCGAGAATCCTTCAAAGCCATCTGCTTCGGAGAGGTTTCATGCTCGGATATTATTGTTGGGCCATGCACGGAGAAAGAGGGGTTAGGCTGGAAGAAAATGAAGAAGAGGAGGATGATGACAGCTATCCTATGTCCCCTGAAGAATACGGTGATACTGCAATGGAAGACAATGAAGAAGAGGGAGGCAGCAATGAAGAAGAACAACGGGCATCGGATGAGCCCGCTTATGGTCTTGGTCAGGTCATTTCTGATGCAAAGCAACAATGCGATACAGAAAGGGAGAAGCTTAAGTTGGAGGCCATGCAAAAGGATCACAAAAAGTTGTTGTACCCAAATTGCGAAGATGGCAGCACAAAGCTCGGTACCACACTTGAACTGCTAAAATGGAAGGCAGAGACTGGCTTATCTGACAAGGGATTTGAGAAGTTACTGAAAATAATGAAGCCGAAGCTTCGAAAGGATAACGAGCTTCCCGAGACAACGTACGAAGCAAAGAAGACTATCTGCCCTCTAGGATTACATGTGGAGAAGGTACATGCATGCATTAATGACTGCATCCTGTACCACGGTGAGAAGTACGAAAATATGGATAAATGCCCGGTATGCACTGCATGTCGATACAATATCAGACAAGATGACCCTGATGATGTTGAGGGCAATGACGAGCCCCCTAGGAAGAGGGTTCCTGCTAAGGTTATGTGGTATGCTCCTATAATACCATGGTTGAAACGTCTGTTCAGAAAAAAGAGCATGCCAGGTTGGTGCGATGGCACAAAGAAGAACGTAAGAAAGACGGGAAACTGAGACACCCCGCCGATGGGTCGCAGTGGAGAAACATCGAGAGAAAGTACTCGAACTTTGCAGGTGACGCGAGGAACTTTTGGTTTGGTCTAAGTACAAACGGCATGAATCCTTTTGGGGAGCAGAGCTGCAGTCACAGCACTTGGCCAGTGACTCTATGTATCTACAACCTTCCTCCTTGGTTGTGCATGAAGCGGAAGTTCATTATGATGCCATTGCTCATCCAAGGACCGAAGCAACCTGGCAACGACATTGATGTGTACCTAAGGCCATTAGTCGATGAACTTTTGTAGTTGTGGGCAGAACCAGGTGTAAAGGTGTGGGATGAGCACAAACAGGAGCTATTTTACCTACGAGCGTTGTTGGTTGTAACCATCAATGATTGGCCTGCTCTTAGTAACATTTCAGGACAGTCAAACAAGGGATACAATGCATGCACGCACTATTTAGATAAGACTAAAGGTACATATTTGGATAAATGTAAGAAGGTTGTGTACCTGGGGTGTCATAAATTTCTTCCGACCAATCATCAAATAAGAAAGAAAGGCAAGCATTTCAACGGTGAGGCATATTACCGGAAGAAGCCTAAGCTTCCTAAAGGTGCTGATGTATTTGGTATGGTGAAGGACCTAGAAGTAATCTTTGGAAAGGGTCCTGGCGGTCAATCTGTTTCGAAAGACCCCACTAGCAGACACACAACCATGTGGAAAAAGAAATCTACATTTTGGGAGCTTGAGTATTGGAAAGACCTAGAGGTCCGTTCTTCAATCGACGTGATGCACATGACGAAGAATCTTTGCGTGAACCTGCTAAGCTACCTCGGCGTGTATGGGAAGACAAAAGATACACCAGAAGCACAGGAGGACCAACAACGTATCAAAGACCCATACAACAAGCATACTGATAAATGACGTGAATACTTAAGCAGCTACGCTCTTACCAAAGCAGAGAAGAAAATCTTTTTTGAAGTCCTTTACAGTATCAAGGTCCCGGCTGGCTTCTCGTCAAATATAAAGGGAATAATAAATATGGCAGAGAAAAAATTTCAGAACCTAAAGTCTCATGATTGCCACGTGATTATGACGCAGTTGCTTCCGGTTGCATCGAGGGGGCTTCTACCAGAAAATGTTCGATTAGCCATTGTGAAGCTATGTGCATTCCTCAATGCAATATCTCAGAAGATAATCGATCGAGAAAGTCTGGAAAGGCTACAGAAGGATGTGATCCAATGTCTTGTCAGTTTTGAGTTGGTGTTCCCCCCGTCCTTCTTCAATATTATGACGCATCTCTTAGTTCACCTAGTCGAAGAGATTTACATTCTCGGTCCTGTATTTCTGCACAATATGTTCCCCTTCGAGAGGTTCATGGGAGTCTTAAAGAAATATGTTAAATCGTGCTAGGCCAGAAGGAAGCATCTCCAAGGGCTATGGAACAGAGGAGGTCATTGGGTTATGTGTAGACTTTCTTCCTGACCTTAAGCCGATTGGTGTTCCTGAATCACGGTATGAGGGGAGACTGAGTGGAAAAGGCACGCTAGGAAAGAAGACAATGATATTTAGGGATGGACATTCTTTGAATCAAGCACACTACACAGTTTTACAAATTTCTACCTTCGTGGCTCCGTATATCGAGGAACACATGAATATTGTACGCTCCAAGTTCCCGGGGAAGGATGAATACTGGATTAAAGAAAATCACATGGAGACTTTCGGCACTTGGTTGCAATTACATCTCGTTAATGACACCACTATTGGAGATCAACTCTACTTGTTGGCCGCGACACCATCTGTGACTGTATTGACTTTCCAAGGGTACGATGCCCAGCACAACGATGACCTCCGTCCCTTACTCCACTTGGACCGCGGAAGTAGTGGATCCTTGGAAACTCCAGCAGCACTACGACATGGTGGTCATGGTGGTGGAAAAGGTCTTGAGCAGGGCTTCCTCTAAGCACCATACTCGTGATAGTGGACCAGATAGCAAGGTGGATATGATGTCAACCAAAGGGCATATAAGAGGGAATGGAATGAGTGAGTGAGAGGGGTCCCCACCACCTCCTTTTATAGGTGGAGGGGGCAGCCCCTTCCGATGGCCGGCAGCCAAAGGAGGTGTCCCCACCTCTCCCTCATTCATGTGGGTGCACACTCCACTCATAAAAACAAAGGGTCACATTTATTCTCATAATTTTCCACTAAAAAACCAAGTGTTCTTTCATTAAAACACGTTTAATTCACTTGGTTTAATACTCCATTGCACCGTCGCGAGACACCGCGATCAATACAACAAAACAGGAGTAGGGGTTTTACCTCCTCTCGAGTGTCTCTCTGTTGTGTGTGAGCTCTGCCGTCATCGTCGGCGCCAATAGGACTAGAACATGTGTTCAGCCCCCTAACAAACTCAGGGCTCGTTGGACCTGTTGTTTCTTCACGGTACGCAAGTCCCCGATATTTGGCGCGCTAAGTAGGGGGCTGAGGCTAATGGGTATAACTTGGATGATTATGGCATGTCCTTTTCAGGTGAAATATCTTCCAGTATATATAGGTATTGGTGGTGTCAGAGTTTTCCCTAGTCACGACAGTTCTTCATCTTTCCTTGCATGTTAAGGTGATCTTTGATCTATCTTGTACATACGTCTGGTATTTAGGAACCTCCGGAGAGCTGGCTTGCAGCCCCACATGTTAGGTCGGTTGGCAACTACTGGTTGAAGGCCTTTGAGTCTTGTACATGGAGATCTCTCTAGGCATGAATCATGGATTAGATCCATGTATTGTATAGATCTAAATCCACCCATCACCGATAATACAAATAATTACTTAATTCTTGGATGAATTCACAAAAACAAAGACCCTCGTTTTTCTTAAGGGAGCGACCAAATGTAAGGCGGATGAGAACTTTTTATGTATCAGTGGGCTGACGTCGTCCTATTATTTGTGCTAATTCTTAGTTGCCGTCTAGTTGCAATTTAAAAAATGGAAAATGATACGCTTCTTCGGGGGATCGAATGAATCAATCCCCGGGGGCGCTCTTGTCCGCAAACAATGATAGCACGTTACAGCACGGTTCAACCCCAACAATCCCCACCAACCCCCACGTTTCCTTATCTTCCTCGCATGACCGCACGTCTCCAGCACGTCTCCAGCGCTGTCGCGCATCCGCGCGTGTGCTGGCCACCGCCCCGTACGCCAGGGACCTTGTCTCACCGCCGGTACTTCGAGGCCCTCGTCTTCCTCGACCCCATGCTCGCATGCCTCTCTCCCATCTGCTCAGCTCGTCTGCATCCATGGATGCGCCATGTGCGAGCGTAATGTACATGGGCGGACGAGGGCGCCGCTGCTGCCGTCCTGAAATAATGGTCGTGTTGGCCACTCGCCGTGGAGGTACCGCCGCCGCGCTGATGGTGGGCTGCCCCATGCAGGAAGCTCACCCGAAGTTGTCCAGGTCACGGTCATCGTCGACCACCCCGGGCTGCAGCCATGGCAAAGTTGGGTGGTTGCGCCGTCCGCGCTCCCGCGAGATAACGGCGGCCCTGCTCACATCGGCATCGGCGTTTCTACCCACGGAAGCTTGTTGTTCTACCCACGGCGTT
This sequence comes from Avena insularis, assembly GCA_023614405.1. Taxonomy (NCBI): domain Eukaryota; kingdom Viridiplantae; phylum Streptophyta; class Magnoliopsida; order Poales; family Poaceae; genus Avena; species Avena insularis. The sequence goes on along the minus strand of CM042686.1, from coordinate 8,536,904 downwards.
CGGAGTTTCTCTGTGGCGACCGCCGTTGCTACCCGCGGCGTCTAGCGTTGCTCCTAGTGGCGTATGGAATTGCTAGCTATGGTGTCCAGAGTTGCTACATATGGTGAACTGCAATGCTACCTTGGGTCGACGATGTTGCTATCGGTGGCCTTTGCTACCTTTGGGCGAAGCGGGGGAACTGATTTTGCTACATACTTGTTTATGATTTGCTATGTACTCGTTTCATTTTTGCTACTTTGACGTTCTCCAAATGCTACAATGTTTTTTTGCTAGAGTCCGGTAAGGATCCAGCAAGACTCTCCAGCGAAATAGGTTTTACTAGATTAGTACAATTTTTTTGCTATGGTGTCTCTGGGGAGGGGTAGTTTGTTTGTTCAGTTTTCGTGCGGACCGTTTTTTGCTACAGTGTAACAAAAATGGGGCATTATGTAGCAAAAGCGGAATTTGTGAGGACCCGTGTCAGTAGGAGGACCCAGGGGACCGGAAGTTTTGATCCCGGGGGACGCGTATCACCTCCTTATAAAATTTGCAACTCAGTTATAACTCTTATATTACATGAATCGCGAGGTATATATTGAATGGTAAGAACTAGTAGGAAATACAAGTTTTGTTAAAGCACCGCTCCAACATCCAACTGGTTGTTTCTTATGCACCGAAGTCTTGGCGTGAATTGCAAGTGGGACACGTTGTCGGTTTACAACACTATGTTGATCAACCTTCAACCATAACTTTCCTTGTGTATATATATAAATACCGCATCATATTGCGATGATGGAAGTTGAACCCACCATTGACTACTCATGGAGGCCAACGCGGTCGTCCTAGTGTACAGCCTTGCCGCTATCCTCGCAGTCTGCTTGTTGATCTCGAGACTCGTATGGGATTTGGTGTGGAAGCCCTACACCGGTGCCCGGTGGTTCGCACGGCAGGGGATACGAGGGCCACCTTATAGGTTCCTTGTTGGGTCGCTATGGGAGGTGAAACGAATGCTCGCAGCCGGGAGAGCAAAGGCGGCTCCAGAATCAGATCCCGGATGCCACCAAACCGCCCTCCTCAATCCCTTCTTTCAGAAATGCGTCTCTAATTATGGTACGTAGTAACTGAAGATTTCATTTATTGGTCCGTCTTCACAATTTATGCGTCTTCACAATTTATTACATGCCCGTCTTCTTCGTGCTTGCTCTAGGAAAAACGTTCCTCTACTGGCTGGGACCAGTACCGGTGTTATGCTCTACTGACATGGAGATCGTCCAGCAAGTGCTTGGAGACCGGTCAGACTTGTTCCAAAAGGACTACATGAACCCGAGCTTGGAGGGCATCTTTGGCAAAGGAGTAATATTCGTGAACGGGGATGACTGGAAGCGGCATCGCAAAGTTGTCTACCCTCTATTCAGCCACGACAATCTCAAGGTTAATTTCCTTTTCTTTTTGTTTTGCTAGACTAGGCTTTATGGTCATATTCTTCTCGCACCACACTTGTGGTGCAGTTTTAAAAGTTCGTCTAAATAGTATACTGTGTATGGCTTTTGGTGGTTGTTACATTACATTATAGTCTGTGTCGGCTATGACGTCCCAAGACACGCAGAAGATGATTCAACGTTGCTGCACCCAAATAGAAAACGATGACAAGGCCCATCAAGCCGAGATAGATATCAAGTGTGAATCCCAAGAGTTGACCACGGGAGTAATTGAATGAGTACAGATGTATATCTACATACATAGTAATGTAATGAGCGCGGGAGGCCTTTGTCGCGGGCAAGGAGCTCCAGAAGCTTTCAGCATATGCATTTACTGATCCGCCAGTGCCTGGATTTCGGTATATCTACATACATAGTATATACCAAAATTTTCTAGGTTTATTAGGACAATTCAATATGGTACAGATGTACCCCCACCGAAAGTATCTAAACTTTTGCCTGTAGGTACATACCGACTCGTCGCAACTGTCGGACCTGGAAACTAGTAAAGTTTATGAAGAGCAAGGTCATGCAGATCATAAAGGAGCGGCTTCACAGCCACGTCTCTGGAGATGACCTACTCGGGCTAATGCTGCAGGCTTGCAGGAGGGATGTCGGGGTTCTGAGCACCGAGGAGATCATCAGTGAGTGTGTTACCATCTTTGCCACGGGGCAGGACACAACCTGCAATATCATCACCTGGGGGATGTTCCTGTTCAGCATCTACCCACACTGGCAAGAGAAGGTCAGGGCGGAGGTCCTCAGGGAATTGCCTGATGAAGACGAGGTCCCTATCATCGACGATCTTGCTAAACTGAAGCTAGTACGTGCATGAAATTCTCAATAAATCTCATTCCATCATACCCCCATTCGAATACATGGTTTTCTAACCCGCAGGGAAAAAAGTACACATAGTTTTCTAGAGACTGAGTTCAAAACATTAGTTCTTTAATGTTAAAAAAGAGTTAGTTTACAGTACATCGGATGAATTATGTCCGTCTATTCCCTGCTGATCCAATAGCTGGCATGTGTAACTATCAGTGCGAGGTCGAAGAAGCTAAAGAGAGAGAAGACACAAGAAACACTCATCGAGGGTTCCTGCACCGGTATAATTAACCGGTAATTAATTAGGATTCATAAAATAGAGAAGGAAATTTCACTTTCAAGAAAATTACTACGATTTCCTTGGCCCTAATTTTGGCCCAAACCAGATTTTTAGGGCAACTGGCAGGAGCACTGCCTAATTCTATTAGAAGAGGAAAAAGCCATAGTTCACTGTACAGAGAAGGCAATTTTGTGTTAAGGTGGGAAAAAGCCAAAAACCACCAAGGAGCAAAAAGAAAAACCTAGAGCCTAATCGGGCTCAGCCGGAATGTTGGGAACATAGGATGCAGCAGCGCACTCCCTTTGGCGAATGTCGTCTCTAGCAATGGAGGCCACCTCAATGTAGGTGAGTCTTTTCCGGGTGAAAATTCTCCGATTCCGCTCCTTCCAAGCATTCCAGAGGACATAAAGCAGGCGGCCGCTAAGACGTCGCTGTTCGGCATCTGTCTTTCCCTTTATTAAATCGTCCCACCATTCCGAGATGGAGTTGAAGGATTGTCCCTGTTTGCCCGTGCCCTCATTGTCCCAAGATTGCGTGGTGTTCCAGATCGCCGTTGTGAATGGGCAGTCTTTGCAGAGGTGGTCGGCTGTTTCGGGGGCAGAGACACAAAGAGGACAAAGGGGGGCATGAGGCCATCCTCGGATCGCAAGCATATCAGCGGTCAAGAGCTTGCCATGCAGGGCGAGCCAGGAGAAAAGCTTGCATTTAGGCTCCGCATGTGCCGACCAAATCTTCTGTGCTTTGAACTTTGGGAAACTTCCATTGAATTGCGCGTGGTAAGCCGAAGCAGCACTGTAGTTTCCATCCGTAGTCAGTGTCCATTTGATCGAGTCGGGCTGAAGGGGGGTCAGCTGGGTCTCCTGAATGAGGTCCCAAACCTGCAGGTATTGGGTTAGCTGTATAGGCGTGTTGAGGCGAGCGACGGAGCGGATCCAACTGTTATTGCTGGTCTCTTTCGCAACAGTCCTATTCTTTCTAGTGGCGATCTTGTATAGATCAGGTGCCCATAGCCAGATTGGGCCCCGATTTCTCCAGTTGTCATGCCAGAAGGAGGCCCTCTCACCGTTTCCTAAAGTTATTTTTGTCGAGGCTCTGAAAAGTGTCATATCGGCCGAGCTGCAGGGAAGCTTTGACCCAGCTCAAGTGCGCTCGGGGTCGGTCCATTGTAGCCAGGGCCATCACAGTCTCAGAGCTCTCCCAATGCGTTCCAGGTCTGGCATTCCCAGTCCACCCAGCTCCTTTGGTCTACAAACCGTCTTCCAATTGACGAGCGCCTTGCCCTTAGATGCGTGCTCCCCTTCGTCGCCTGCCCAGACGAAAGTACGGACAATCTTAGAAATTTGGTTGCGAGCCCATTTCGAGAGCGGAATGGAGGTGGTGTGGTATGTTGCAGTGGCCATTAGGACATTCTTTGCCAGAATTAATCTTCCGGGTCTCGCGATGTTTTTCCCAAACCAGCCAGGCAGCTTCTTTGCGATTTTGTCGATTAAAGGCTGAAAGTCCACTTTGCGTAGGCGGCGGATGTGTAGTGGGAGGCCCAAGTATCTTCCTGGGAAGGAAGCTTTCTTGGCGGGGAAGGAGGACAACACCTCATCCAAGTTGATTTGCCCGCACTGAATCGAAAAAACCTCCGTCTTGGTCATGTTGGTGACAAGGCCACTGGCATTTCCGAAGCAAGCTAGGAGGCCCAAACCAGATTAGCCACTGGATCTACTTAATTCTACACCTAAAATGTCTAGCACGATGAGCTCAAATCTCTCTTAAAATATATTATGACCCGTGTGCGGATAAAGTAACATGAATTTCAGATGTTTATTTACTGATATATGCGTAAAAAGTAACTAATAAAACTTCATATATTTGCCACATCAAATAGTATATGTAGGAGCTACAAGTCTGCTTATCCTTAATTAACTAAACTCTTTGAGAGGTCTATATATAGTTGTTCCACTCATGTCTATATAATTTATTCTTACCTTATTTTTTGTGCATCCGTGAAGCTTCACATGTTCATCCTCGAAACATTAAGGCTCTACAGTCCCGTGCCATTCAAACATCAAAGTGCCTAAAGGAACAATGATAATGTTTCCGGTTGCTGTGCTTCACCGTGATTTGGAGCTTTGGGGCCTTGATGCCAATGAGTTCAACCCCATGAGGTTTGAGAAACGTGTCTTGAGGTCTGCAAAGCACCCACATGTGCTACTAGCGTTCTCACATGGCCCACGAGCATGCGCAGGGAAGAGCTATGCCATGATTCAAGTGCAGACTGTGATGGCGATGATCCTTAGGAAATTCTCATTCACACTCTCTTCAAAGTATGTTCACATGCATGCCCACGAACTTCCCTACACTGACGCCTAAGTATGGACTCCCTCTCATAGTCAAGAACTTGTCGGATGGGCGAAACAAGGGCATGTAATTTCTCCACTTATGATGTTTAAGGACAGAGATATGTGTGATATTCGTGCTATATGAAATTAGGAATGTTTATGGAGTGCACAAGTCAATAAACCCAACCCCATCTATCGTAGGTTTCTATGTGAAGATCTTGTTCCCTACAAAACAACAAGTCAAAATAATAATTATTTCTTTTTGAGTTGCACTTTATCGATATAATGATTGTCAAATATTATATTTTCAACACATTATATCAGTGAATAGTGCACACTCACAACTCCTTACAATTTCCTTTACTAATTTTACATACTACAAACTTATGTTGCGAATAGACCATAGTGGCACGCCTTGCCACGCCCATCCTTTTGGATACAAATGATAGGGATTTACACAAATATAAGGGTATAAAATATAATAATATACTGATTAATGTTATGATTTTGTTAACTGCCATTTTCGATGTTATAAAATCTCGAATTATTTTGGTTAAATCGTCACACAAACCAAGAGGAAGCTTGTACACTCCCATGACATAGGTAGCTAAGGCTTGTGCAATAGCTTTGATCAACACTTCTCTTCCTCCTTGGGCCATATGATTTTCACATTGCATTAGTCTCTTAGCCAACTTACCTTGTTGACTTTGGAATTTGTCTTTAGACATTCTTCCCTCTGGCGTTGGAAGGCCCAGGTACTTTGTTTCAAAGTTCTCTACTGTAACCTGGAGGATGCTTTTCACCTCTTCTTTTATTTCCCCGTTGCAAGCTGGACCAAAGTAAATGGAGCATTTGGCTGGATTTATGAGTTATCCTGTGCTCTTACTATATTTTCCCAAGGCATGTACCACCCGATTTGCTTGCATCGGGTCAGCGTGAAACAAGAGTAAGCTATCATCTGCGAACAACAAGTGTGATATACCCGGGGCACGGCGACAGATTTTCACCGGGGTTATCCTATTGTCATGCACTTCTTTTGCAACAAAGTAGAGAGACCATCAGCCACAAAGAGAAAAAGGAAGGGAGAGAGGAGATCACCTTGTCGTAGGCCACGAGAAGGCAAGAACGACTCTAGAAGGGTTCCATTTAGTTTTACTGAATATCTCACCGTGGTCACACACTCCATGATCCATTTGATCCACCTGTGAGAGAAACCCAATCTTTCCATCGAACTTCTTAAGAAGCCCCAATCAACCCTTTCGTATGCTTTTGACAAGTCAAGTTTGTAAGCACATAAATTATTAGAGGCATTAGAATTATTTTCAATATAATGGAGACACTCGAAAGCAATAAGTGCGTTATCTGTGATCAATCTTCCTAGGATAAATGCACTTTGATTTGCCGACACTAGCTCTCCCAAGATGGGTCTTAGCCGATTAACTAAGCATTTGGCCACAATCTTATAAATTACCGTACATAAGCTTATTGGTCGGAATTCTTTTAGCTCAGTTGGGTGGTCCACCTTAGGTATTAAAACGATAGTAGCCTCATTAACGCCTTCAGGCATCTTGCTTGTTTCAAAAAATAACTTGACCGCTTTAATAATTTGTTGTTTCATAGTACCCCAATTTCTTTGGAAAAACCTTGCTGGAAATCCGTCCGGTCACGGGGCCTTCAGAGGTCCAATCTGAAAAAGAGCATTGGAAATTTCATCGTCAGTAAAATCTCGTGTTAGGTCACAGTTCATCTCCTCTGTCACCTTACGATCCAGAAGTTGGACAACTTCCTATACTTCTATAGAAGGGTCACGGTTAAACAATTCTTTGAAGAACGAGTTGGTCATCTTTTCCATTTCAGAAGGTACTTCCTGCCATACTCCTTGCTTATCTTTTAATTTTCTTACCTTGTTCTTCCGTGCTCTCCACACTGCTTTTTGATGGAAAAACGTGCGTTTCGGTCTCTTTCCTTTAGCCATACTATACGGGATCTTTGGAGCCACAGCATTTCCTCGCGATACAGCAGTTCATCAATGTGATCTGAAACCCTTCTTATTTCACTCCTGTCTCCATTCTGTAACAGCAAGTTTTCTAGCTTTTTCCGATTATTTTCAAGCTCATGTAGAACATTACCAAACTTACTCTTGCTCCAACCTTGGAGTTTAGACATCACAGAACTCAATTTTTTCATTATACCCTGCAGATCACAAACCATTTGCGTGTCATCTGTTTCCCAGGCTTGTTCAATCAGCTCCGTCAGTTCACCAGCCCGTTCCCAAAAAATTTCATATTGTCTGTTCGGCTTGCGTCTTGGTAGCTGTTGTTCCTTCTGAATTTTTACTATAACAATGACATGATCAGAGCAAGGTGAGACAACATGATTTACTTCATAATCACCATATAAATCTCTCCATTTATAATCTGCTACTGCACGGTCTAATCTCACCTTCACATTACTGTTTCCTTGTCGCTTATTGTCAAAGGTGAAGGGAACCCCTTTAAAACCAAGATCAACCAGGTCACATACTTGTAGTGTATCTCTAAATGCTATCATTTGATTTTCAGGTCGTGGATTAATAGAAAAATGCTCATATTGTCAAAGGGCTTCATTGAAATCACCTACCACAAGCCACGGTAGATCTGACATACCTCGTAGGTCCTGAAGTTGGGACCAAACTTGATGACGCTTTTCCACACAGGGTTCGCCGTAGATACACGTTAACCTCCACATTGGTTCATCTGGGGCCAAACGGATATACGCATCAATGAAATTTTTATTCATACTTTTAATCTCTACGTACAAATTCTCCTGCCAAAAGAGGGCCAGCCCTCCACTCATACCCTGATACTAACTCCTGCAAAATCTCGAAGACCCAAACGACTCCTAAGTCATCAAACTTTATTTTTATTTTGTCTAGTCTCACACAAGAAAATTAAACTAGGACGCGTAGACTTACAGAGTGACACTAACTCCTGAATTGTCGAGGTTCCTCCCGCGCCTCGACAATTCCAACAGATACAACTCATTGTCCCTGATGAGACCACACATTTGGCCTCGTCAGTGTACCGGTAGCCCCAAATCCGGCTGCTCCTTTCTTCTTAGCAATCCCTCCTGTTCCTCCCATCTGCATGTCCTTCTTCTTATTTTTTCTGACATGACCACTGCTCATTTCTACTTTTTCCTGAAGATGCAATGGAGAAAAAAAAAAGATCATATTTGTTCGGCCGGCGCCGTGTCGATGCTTCCTATGTCGTCAGCCCTCACAAGATGCTTTAATTTGCCTCCACGAGTATCTGCTCCACCCCCTCCTCCGATCTCCCATATAGCTGCCTCTTTTGCTCTTGCAAATTACCAGATAGTAACGTCCGTTACACTCACATCTCGCACGCGGCAAGACGAACGGCATTTCCGACGATTTTAATGCCTGTCGTCAGCTCCCTCCTTAGGCAGATCCTATATCTAAGCCCCTCGGCTACCTCATCTTCAACCCTTCATTTGCCTCTTCACGAATAACCTGCTCCCTCTGGCTGTTGCCTCATTCCCTTGTCTCCTGGTATTGCAGGCAGTGACCGGCACTGGATCCCCACATCGGTCAGAGCTTCACGGAAGCAGTCTGCCCGAGCTCATCACAGGTCTTGATATCATCTTCCTGACCTCTCTATTTGAGTTTATCATCTATTCATATTTTATGCAGCTTTATTTGTAGTGTTTTACGTTTTATGCAGCCCGACGGCGTAGCCTGCGACGAAAGAGCCGCAACTACGATGCCCGTGACGAGATCATGCAGCGCAAGGTCGACAAGATGCGCGCCAAGCGCACCTACTTAACCGAGTCGGAGGACGAAGAAATAGAGCTATGCAGAGCTATCTGCTTCAGCAGAGCCATACGACAAACACGGATATCGAAAGGCTTCAAGCTTCCTTCGGATAACCTGAAATTTGACGGTCTCCAGGAGCCAAAGATTTGGTTGGATGAACACATTTTCTCTGTCAAGTTGCATGGCGGGTGCAAAAACACAGCCATGTAGTCTCTCCAGCTATAGCTGAAGGGCGCCGCTCGAGTCTGGCTCAATAATCCCCCTCGCGGTTCAATTTGCAGCTGGAAGGAGATGGTCTACAGTTTTGTCCGCAAATTCAACGGCACTTATAAAAGGCCCGCGTCAAAAGAAGAACTCTGCGCTTGCTACCAAAATCCTAGCGAGTTCCCCCCGCTCCTACATCGAGAGGTAGTCTATCATGAAGAACTCAGCAGAGGACATCTCCGAGCAGCGCGCAATTGACGCGTTTAATGGCGGTGTACGCCGTTGATAGCTCAGGGAGGAGTTGGTCCACAGCAAGCCCAAAACCATCGAACACTTGATGGATATCGCAAACTGGTTGGCGGACAACAAAGACTCGATCAACAACAACCACATTCGCTCAGACGATGAGGATGACCTCGGCTGCAGGCGTGATCGCCAAAGGAAAGTCGGATGCATGGCTAAAAGGACCGTGAAGAGGTCGACATGGTTGTAGTTGGCTATGCTGACAAGCGTGACGATGAAAACCGCAAAAGAGGATACCGCAACAGCAGTTGCCATGATAGTGGCAAAACAACGCAAGTGTAGCAACGTCGCACTCACGACGACGTATCCAACACCCCCAGCGCCATGGAGAAGCTGTCGGGACCCTGCAACGTCCAATTCTACATTGACAAACATGAGACAAGAAGAAGTTCAACCACCTCCTTAAAGACTGCCGTGAGTTTCAGAAGCTCCAAGAGGCATACATCTAACTGAATCGCGACGCGACAAATCAGGGATACGGAGCCGCAGCAGGTGCCATAGCGTACGGGGCACCACCATCACCACCTAGAGGACCCACGTAGCCTGCGGCTGCGCTGGTGCCAAACAATGGGGGAGAGCAATACCCACACGCACTGGGGAACACGGGTATGATCCCTAAAGGGCGCCCCTCCAACAGGACTCAGAAGACAATCACTCGCCAAATTAACTTAGCGGTAACCGCTCCACCTGCAACCCCTGAGTACCTTAGTGGGTCTGAGTCCTACATCACCTTCGACGGGACCGATCACCCACTCAGGTCCCTCGCCGAGGAGATTCTAGCCAGGTGCTCGAGGCGCACATCGGCAGCAGCTGCCGCGATAGCTGATACCGACATGTTTGTTTTCAGGTGCTCGAAGCTTCCAGCACTCCCACTTCCTCAAACCAAGTCCATCAACCATGGGCATTTATGAGTTAACCCCTCGTCACTCCTTCTCTTTATGTTGTGGTTCCTGCAATGGTTATGTTTAGGCACTACAGCTTTACACCGTGCCTTACTGCTACCACAAGTGGATTACCACTAAGACGTTCTTGACAATAAGATTGTAACATTGGAAACCATTTGGTAAGTTTCATATGAATAATACTATCACTACTCATACTCATGATTGAATTTTTTAAGAGTAGATCATGGGCACCTTTATTAACTAAATACTCTATGGTTTCATCCCTTGTGTGAGATACTGGGGATTTTTCAAGAGTAACGGAACATGGAAAACTAAAGTGCCAAACACCCATACATGTATCACAAGTCTAATGATATGAATTACAAAATGATTTTGCACAACCATCTAACAAATCCATACCAGCGGCAATAGTATGTTTGATGTGGTGTACATCCTCTTCTTCTTCCGTGAGTCAGAAAAAAAGGTTAGGCTCTTCCACGGTGGTTGATGTCCGCTCATGAGAAGTGACAACTAATGCATTACTACTAAAGATATCATAACAATAAGAGTATATAGGATATGTACTCCATATATTTTATATAGTGCTTTCTCTTCATTTATAATTCTCATGCGAGCTAGCAACTCACAACAACCAGTAAAAAGCACATAGTCTTAATCCCCCACATCAATAAAACATTTATTACTTTCATTATAAGATGCTAATATGGTATCAATGTTATACTCACATTGATAATTAATATGAACCAAGGATTGTGTGAATGTTTGTATGAAGGAAAAATTTCAGGTGTAAGGAAAGAGTAATGAAATTAGATAAAGAATGCACTAAAGCTCAAGCTTGGGGATGCCACCTGTGTCACCCCAATAAATATCCAAGAAGTACAAGTGTCAAAGCTTGGGGATGCCAAAGGCATCCCCTTCTTCATCAATAAAAATCTCAGCTTTCTTCTAAACACTTTATTTTTATTGTTTCATGCACAGTTGTGTTGTTCTTGGAGCGTCTTTGTTTTCGTTTTTAGTTTTTGTTTTCTTGGTTTGCTTAGTTTGCTTGAATAAGTTGGTTGGATCCCAACACACTTCTTTTGTAGAGAGACACACTCTGTTTTCATTGCCTAGAACACTCTAGTTTTCAGTCTTATTGTCTTGTGAGTGTTCTCTTTTGCTAGCACTGTGTTTACCCTTAGTTTTCTTGTGCTTTTATCTTAGAACTTTTTATTTCTTCCGAGTGGATTTGTGGATTTGAGGGACGACTTCCCTCAAATCCGCACCATGCCTTCATGCGAATCCACTTTCGGTAACATCAACCTCGCACCATCTACTATATATGAGGATGAGCATTCCTCACAACATAGTGTTGGTGTAAGTATCACAAAATAAATGCTGCCCAAAACATAAAAAGGAAATAGATAAAGGGAAAACAAAATAAATGAAAAATATACAAAAAAAATCTCTGTTGCGGCACAAAAAGTGTCCAAAACGCTGCCGCGACAGAGACGCATAGATTCCGGTTCGTATTACGAACCGGGACAAATACCCCTCCCCCTAGCGACAGCCAGCGGCCACGTGGACCACCCTTTTGTCCCGGTTCATAGTCCAACCGGGACTAAAGTTTTGGGGCTTTAGTCCCAATTGCCCCATCTTGGTTGGGCAACCGGGACTAAAGCCCCTTACAAACCGGGACAAAAGGCCCTGTTTCTACTAGTGACACATCATCTTTTCAATCATGCATTATGACTTTTTAATAGTCTATTGCAAGGTTTTGCAAATACAAATTTATTTTAACAGTATCAAAATATTTAAAACTCCATATAAAAAAATATTTGGATTCTAAAAAATCGTTAACAATCCCAGACTGTTATAATCGGATGTAACTTTTTTGCTTTGGTGCTTTTTTCATATAATTGTTTTCTATCTAATGTCGTATCCAAAAGTTATGGCTGTTTTTCCGAACTTAATGTTTTTTACAAAGCAAGTCAAAATTCATGTTTTTTTATTTTTTCTAACATTGAGATAGCGTAACGTAACTACATTCCAAAGGATTTTAATATTTAAAGGTTTTATCATTTTTTATTTTAAAGAATATATAAAAGACAATCCCAGGGCATGTGACCACACATACTCGTGGCGCACCCCATACTGGTGCACCATGGGCAATTTTCCCCCCCCCCCCCCCCCCAAGTCCATGCATAGCCGCGGGGCGCCCCATTATGGTGCACCCCTTCTAGCCCGGCCCAATATACCTGTGGCACATCAATTTTCACACTGTGTCACGAGTAAGTTGCTACCTAGTCGGGATCCTTCTCGGGAGTCCTGGGACATCCCATCAAGCAACCTTCAAATAGAGGCAGTTTGATGGGACAGAACCTGCGCGCCACTGCACGTTTGAAAACAGCAAACCTCGCGTCTGGCAGTAGAAGCTCCCTGCCACGTTGTGTCCATGCACGCTGCACCTCGTCGTGTGGTCACCAGCCTATGTGGTGTGCCCTTGATCTTATAAAAGGAGGTACACGGTGGTCGAAAAAGAGGGATAGTTGGAAGAGGACTAGTGAGTACATCCCTGGGAACAATCTTTGTAACCAGTTCATCATCCACTAGCAAGGCATAGTTGCAGGATGTAGGGTTCGCACAATGCGGCCTGAATCTGGGTAAAAAACCTCTGACTTTGTGTGATTGTGAGTTCTTATCGTCCGCCGATCGAGCTCGCCGAACTTTGCACCCTGGATGAACAAAAAATGGGACCTCCCATCCCCGGTGTCAAAACCTTAGAGGTGACACGGTTCGAGGGAGAGTACATCTCCTCGCGATAAGGCAGGTCTAGTTGTGGTGATTGACACGCATCTTCATCAAACTTTTTGATCTACGAGATTATGAGTTGTTTTCTCCCTTGTCACATAAGTTCTTGTTTATGTGCGCTATAATTTTTCTATTTTGTGTAGCGTGTATCCCAAAAGTGCTACCGGAGACAGGTTATGCATATGCGTAGGTAAGGATAGGAACCAGAGTATCCTGGCATTATTAATCTTCATGTGTGTTTGCAATTGTTGAAAGTTTGATCATGGCAGTGTTCCGTGTATTGCTGCCCGAGACAACTTCATGATCTTCGGATCGAGGCTGCTATGAGAAATCGTACTTCGGGGTACACAGAAGCAACTAGTCTAGTGTCTGTTTTTCTACTTTATTCAAGAAATATATTTTACACACTAGGCTTATGCAGAGTTGGCTGAAATCTAAAGTGGGGTGGGGGTAGACAAAATCTAGCGTTAGTTTTGATCTGATCGAAAGCACATCGGTAACGCACCTCGAACAAGTTAAATAACTATCAAAATCATAATGCTCAGTGGCCACGTGGGCAGCAACAACGGTTCTCTACGTCACCATAGAACTCTGCGATCTACCAAACGTGTTACATGCGTCTAACTTATTTTTGCAGCATGTGATGTTGTATAGATGAAGTTAGCAACATGATGTATAAGATGTATTATGTTCTATATTTCGTATAGCATATAAGTGCATGTAGCTATGAGTTAGCAATAGTAGTAAGAGAAGGGTGTAGCGCTGATGATCAAGCAACAGTAACGAAAGACAATTCACGCTTGTGAAAGTTTGTTCCGATTACCGAAAGGAAAATTACTCAAGCGCAGACATGATTAATTTCAAGGTAAAATGACATACATAAACACGACACTAAGTTTCATTTAATAGTGATGTGATAAGTTACACATGCACGTTATATTGTACACACAAACATCCACAAATTGAAGAACCAGGTTAAGCATTAAAAAAAATAAACATTTTATTTTGCTAGTACATGAAATGTAAGGGACACGCATTTTTCTTAGATAATCCCCAGGATTGTAAGCTAGTACTTCTTTAGGTCGTCCGGAATGTGGACCGGATACCTGTGGATGGACGTGGCCCACGGTCCATGAGCGTTGCGGGCAGGCTGGATGCACTCCCACGCAGCGCTGTTGCACTTGAACCCTGAGCCGAAGCCGATCATCCAAACACGGTCGCCCTTGCACATCCTTCCTTTTGCTTCGATGTAGGCCAGCTCGTACCACAGCGAGCTACTTGACGTGTTTCCGAACCGGTGTAGTGTCATCCGTGACGCCTCCACTTGCTCGTCGGAAAGGCGGAGTCTTTTCTGCAGCTCATCTATGACCGCACGGCCGCCGGCGTGAATGCACAAGTGCTCGAACGCCATGGAGAAGTCTGGGATGTATGGTTTGAGTCGCGCACGTAACACCTTTCTTGCAATGAAGAAGAAGGCGAACAGAAGCTGCTGAGAGACCGGCAAGACCAGTGGCCCGATTCTGGTGATGTTGGCCTCCAGTGATCTGCCAGCGATGGTCATCAGGTCTTTGCTGAGGTTAATCCCTATGTTTCCCCCTTCATCCTCTTCCTGAAACACGCAAGGATAAGCTCCACCATCGGTTGCGCCGGCGTGCGTGCGCACGACATGTTTGAGGCGGAACCGTGCATTTACAGGGGAGGTTGACAGCAGGACGGCTGCCCCGCCAACGCGGAACAAGCAGTTTGGCAGAAGCATCGCGCGCTCGTTGCCGACGTAGTAATTCGGCGTGATGGTCTCCGTGGAGACTACCAGCGCCACCCGGGAGCCTCGTGGAGCAACCTGCAGGAGGTTACTTGCGAGCCCGATGGAGATTAGCCCGGCGCTACAACCCATCCCAGAGAGGTTCATGCTGCGGATGTCGCTGCGCAGCCTGTACTTGTTTATGATGATGTCAACCAAGGATGGCGTGGGACAGAACAAGCTGCAGTTGATGACGAGTATGTCGATAGCATCTGGAGTGATACCGGTCTTGGCCAAGACGTCATCGATCGCCGAGAAGACCACCAGCTCGAACTCGGCTCGGGCGTTGTCGAGGGTACAATACTTGTACACCGGGATGTAGTGCTGCGCTGGGGGCAGGCAGGTCTGCTCGCCGAGACCCGACCGCTCCAATAGCCGCGACATGAAACCAAGGCTACGATTGTTGAAGGTAGACGATAGTTTGCTATGCTCCAGAAATGTGGCCAAGGGTACGCGGCAGTTGGGCTGTGTACGGAAGCAGGAGTAGTCGACAAGGTACACCTGCGCTGCCGGGAAGAATACGCCGACGACCAGTAGTGCTGCCGGGAAGAACACGGCGAAAAATAGCTGCACAGGCCGGAGCTCCTCTGGCCCGAGCCGCAGCAGGGCGGCCAGGGAGGCAGCGGCAAAGGGGCGGATGAGAAACATGAGGCTCCTGGACTGAACCATGGTGATCCTTTACGTGTGGGTGCCTTAGGTCTAGCATATTCGGCCGCAGGCTCCCTTTATTTATCCCGACGACTACAACCTGCCTCTAACTACTCCCGAAAAAGTTGCTCAAGTAAAAAAAAAAAAAAGAAAAAAAAAGTGGAATCAGTCGCAAATGTAACGGAGACGTGCGTGCGGCTCAACCAGACGTTGCACCATTTTCTTTCCACATTGCCCTCCACCATATCAAATGTATCCAGATTCTAAAATCGGACAGTTCAGGATACGACATTTGCTATGCAAGACTAAAATTCTCACTTTCACTTAATATAACTTCCCGACGGATTATTGCATGGCAACTTCTTGAATCAGTCGTGTGCCGAGCCTTCCGCACGAACATTTCCACGATACGAGGATTCTATAATTTTATTGTTGTTAATGATTATTAATTGATGGATACGTCAAGTCAAGTCCGGTAAAATAAGACACTACTCACGGGCCTACTGTGTCATTACTAGTTATATATGGGCTAATTAAGCTGCCCAACCCCAACGGTCACCGCGTAATTATCTTCCGGTATCCAACTTTCCATGGAGAAAATCATTTCTATTCTACCTAGCTCTGGTAAGGTTAAATTTTAGCCTTATGTTGCATATCTACGTGACAACTTGCACAATATTTATTGTTCTACCGTACTATTTTAACAAAGCCACGTAAAAAAACTGGTGATAATTAAGCACTACATTTTTGAGACACCCGAAAGAGAATGCATTAACACTTTCTGAACAGATGCATGTAAACCTCGGTCTATAGCATATTCCTTTTGTTTTCTCTACCAGCCATGCCAGCCATGGCTGGTCGGTATTGCAGTTTCAGCCCTCTAGAAGGTAATAATACAGCTTTCAGACGATTAATTCAATATTTTTTTTGGAGATTTGTCCTAATTAAAACTATACTACACATTACACGGGCGGTATATGGAACTTGGCACACTGGAATGGTCCTAAAGCTTCCGCGTAACCAAGATTTTGTGGACACAATCTGAAGCGAGTTATATGTGTATTGGAGCAGAGCACACACCTAGCTCCCATTCAATCATAGGCAGTGGACCAATTTAACACCTATCGCCAACCCAATCAAGTGCAGTTATATATTTGACACCAACAGGCTGAACTGGACTTGCTTCACTCTCAGGCCCAGTACCCACATAACGGTCCAGCCTATAAAAAGGGGGCAGCGGGCATGCGTCTCTTCGGAACTACTTTAACCTTATTATTATAGGTTGCAATGGCTACGAACCCAGGCATCCTCAGCGAGTGGCCATGGAAGAGGCTTGGCAGCTTCAAGGTAAACTTGCACCGCGCGCCAGCATGCGACCGAGCATGGAGTGATGAAATAACGAGTATGTCTGTATATATACCTGCAATATCTTGTGCTGGCGCCATGGGTGGTGCACGGCTGCCACCTCGCCGGAACCAAAGGGTGGAGGGAGATCGACCTAGGCTACCTCGCCATCCTCCCGTCCATGCTGCTCCGGGCTCTCCACAACCAGGCCTGGATCACGACGTCCCGTCTCCACAACGCCAGCGGCAAGCGTCAGATCATTGATCGTAGCATCGAGTTCGACCAGGTCGACCGCGAGCGAAACTGGTACGCCGTACATAAAACATGGATTTCTACCCAAGAGGGATGTCCGAACAACGATTAAAATGCTTTTTTTTCTTCATTTGATTTTTTTTTTTGGAATTAGGCGTTTTCTTACGTGGTAACATTCCTCTGCATAACAAGATGCACACACCCAAGAACCATGGACTGTTACACAAAAATAAAACCAACTAGACGAGAAGTATACAATCATTTGATAAAACAAAACATCTAGAAAGATGGAAGTTCAATCCACAGATTACGTTGTCATCCACGCCGGGAAAAAAAAATCTCTCGACATATCCTCCAAACGTGTACAATTCTCCGTAAAAAGGCCTCTAAACTCCACACGTTATAAAGAAGACCGAAAACGGAGAGTAGCCGTGCTCCGGTAGATAATCTACAAATAAGAAGACATTTTGTAATTAAAAATCTTAATATTTCTACATACTCAAGGTGACCAAATAATTGCAAGCGCTCCTACTTTAAGCGGAATTTTGTATTTATCAGTAATCCCATGTAACCAATTATCATATACATTGGCAACAGAACGGGCATGAGATAATCTAGAAGCTACTTGGATTATTGACCATATATAATGAACAAAATTACAATCAAAGAATAAACGTTTGATTCTCTCATCTTGATGACAAAGAACACATTGCTTACTTTCTTACAAGATTGTATTTTGTGAAAATGATTCATCTACAAAAGTGCCATATGAACACTTTCGACTTTAAAGGAATTTTCCTCTTCCAGATTTTCTTATACTGGAGTATCTGGTTTAATCAGCGCCCTATACACGGAATCGACCGAGAATTTAATACTCTCCAGTAAATTCCATCTGAACACATAAGAACCCTAAAAAAAATTATATTCTGGTTAATCTAAATAAAATATCGTTCCACGATGCCAGTCTAGGAATAACGAGATCTCGCCTCAACGTCACGTTCGGAGGGTTCGATTCTATCAGAGTAGAAATTGTATCTCCTTTGTGTTGCACAATATTGCGTAGAGCAGGATATTGTTCTCGAAGAGTAGCCTGATCAAGCCATTTATCCTCATAAAACGTATCTTCGAGTTGTCCTTGATATTAGAAGAAATGGTTTTTTGAATCCATAGGCCAGCCAAAAATTCGAATCTCAACGCTTCCATAACACTTGAGACACATGTTTTGATCCAACATATTTCCTCCGAAGAATGGTTTGCCACACACCATTCTATGCGAGTAGCTTAAAAAGCTATTTATCCAGAAGAGTGGTGTTCTTGACCTGTAGGTCATGAATACCAAGTCCACCTTGGTATTTTGGTTGAAAAACCAAACTCCATTTGACAAGTCGATATTTCTTTTTCTCTCTATCTCCCTGCTAAAAGAATCTTGAATAGAACTAATCCAATATGTTCAAGACTCCCTTCAGTAAATGGAAAAGTAAGATCATATACAGTACAATATTCGTGAGTAAGTTTATGAGTACAGGTCTTCCACCCTGAGATATCAATTTTTCCTTCCAACTACTATGTCTCTTTTGCAGTCTTTCCTTGACGAGTTCCCACTCAGTTTATTAGAAACTGGCCCTGCCCGCAGCCTAAGAGATTGGCATACAGGAGAGCTCATCCCACGAACTAATTTTTATATAAATTTATCTTCAACCTGAAAACCTGTATACAATTAATTTTAGATTTTTGTCCTTTTCCAAATCGTGTTCCATACATAGTGAAGAATGAGATGAGGGACTATTCCAACAATCTGGATATCAACCTTCGTTCTCTCGATCAAGATAGCCAACATATCAACCACGATATTAAACCGTATAGATGATAATGGGTCACCCTATCTCAATATTTCTTTGTCTAGAAGTATGTGCCAACATCATTATTGACTTTGATGCCACACTACTCCAGACACAAGGGATAGAATAAGAGCTCGCCACTCTTCTGAAATACCTTTCATACACAGTGTTTGCTAAAAAAAAGACCACCTAACCTTATCGTAAGCATTCTCGAAATCAATCTTAAACGATACCCCATTCACCCACTTACTATGTTCACATACTCTTTCATGCAGAATTACTACACCATCGAGGATGTTTCTTACTTGTATAAAGGCAGTCTGAGAAGGATAAAATGCATGATCAACAACCAAATTTAACCGTATTGTGGTAACTTTAGTGAATATTTTAAAGCTAATATTAAGAAAACATATAGGACGATATTGTTGTATCCTTTTTGCCTCATTAACTGTAGGTAATAAAATAATCTCGCCAAAATTTATCCTAAACGATTCTAGTTGCCCAGCATGAACAAAGCCGAACAAATCTAGAAGATCAGCCATTATGGACTCCTAGAAATTTTGATAAAATTCTGTTAGGAAGCCATCTGGACCCGGTGCTTCCATTCAGAAAACTGCTTTCTTGACCTCCTACTCAGTATAAGTAGTCAGAAAGTTAATTTGTTCCACTAAAACCTAGGGTATATCATTTGTCCGGGAGTCATCCCTCGAGACGGATCCTTCCTATGGGGACCCAAATAGACCTTTATTATAATTTGTAATATATAACTTTAATTGCTCATGTCACTCAATCCTCCCTTCATCTTATAGTAGGGAATGTGAGTTTCTTTCCATGTCATCCATTGGCCACTGCATGGAAGTTTCTTTCGGTGTCTGCCATTAGCCACATCATGGATTTTTCTTTTTTAAGGATGCCTGCATTATTTCTAGCACAACCTGGAAGGAATTTAGATGTGGCCTGCACTTTATTGTTCCATCGTTGAACCGTTGTAAGACCACTCGCTTCCTTATCCCAAATACCTTTCACCATATCATGAAAGCCTTCTTGATGCAACCAATCAAGTTCAAATTCGAACTCATGTTTATGCTTCTGTATAGGCAAACCAAAAGATAAAAGAACAGTTGCATGATCTCATAAAGCCTCGATACGCTCTAGTGCACACACGAGCACCATGGAAAATTTATCTTCTCAGTGGGTATACATTACCACTCTGTCAAGCTTCTCGTATGTTGGCTAAGGAAGACTGTTTGGCCAAGTAAACTGCCTTCCCAACATAGATACCTCTCTTAGATCTAAGGTGTCAATTGTGTCAATTACAGCGTTGAATAATAAAGGCCAACTCACGAAGAAAAGCAGCCTTAAAGCATTTCTAAGGAGCACCATAAACGATAACAAGTGACCACTTGAAATTATCGACTTTGTTACGAATATGGAGTTTAATATGAAAATCTCTAACCGAACTATCCAACAATTCCATAGTCTTTGTCCTAACGCCAAGTAGGATGCCACCCTATTTTCCACGAGGCGGACGCGAAATCCTTGTAAAATCTACTCCACCAGAAAGTTGATTAAGTAGAGATGACAAGAAATCGTGTGTACCCATTTAAAAAATGCCTAAAAAATCCAACTTATGATCTCTCACACAATCGGCAAAGAAAAGATGTTTAGCCAAGTCACGAAGACCTCTGCTATTCAAGAACATGCCAATCATTAAGAAACTATAGGAGAATTAGACACATGTGATCTCTTGCAAGACTTCATACTCTTTGATTTCCGACCAGAAGCTCTAAGTTCATAAATCGAACTGATCTTGTTCTCATCAAAGTCTACATCTGAAACTTCATGAAGTGATAGAGGAGTTGACCATCTACTGTGGCATGCAACTCCTATTCCTCCAATGGATAAGTGTTAGACTTACATGAGATTTTAGTTGTAACCGTGAAACAGTCATACTCCGTATGCCTCAAAGTATTGGTAGAAAATAAAACTTTCTTTGCATTACTACCAAGTTAACACCAACATTGGCTAATTTTGAATTAATAACCGGGGTAGAAAAATAAAGAAAGGATTTGGATGAACTATTTATACCTGGGTCGTCAAGGTTCTTCTCAGCCTTGCGCCGCATCGCCTTACCCAATGAGTCCTCATCGATAGTAGACGCGCCATCGACATCCATCAAGTGACGAGAACTCTGCCTCCCCGGTGTTTCCATCATCGGCAGATGATCCTCGGTGATACTCCCTCCGTTTCAAAATATAAGATGTTTTAGCTTTGTGAATGAAGTGTATCTAGACCTCTTTTAGTGTTTAGGTTCATCTAGGTTTAAAGTGAACATAGGCACTAAAAAGGGTCTAGATACACTCCTTTCACAAAGCTAAAACATCTTATATTTTGAAACGGAGGGAGTAGCTGTGAACAAACTTAGAGCCATGATCGAGCTAACATGCACACCTATAAAATCTGATGCCCAAAATATGACCATATACATCATGTACAAAAGACATTAACTCAACTTGAAACATATGTAATAATCAGTAAATAACTATTCGATTAGCACATAATGTTTTCTCGTTTACGAAAACAATATGATCATATTTTTACCGCGCATGTTACACAGCAAGTCTACATGTATGGTGTGTCTATGTTTGTTTGTGGCACGGCAGGGACGACCAGATCATCCTGAGCGCCATCTTGTTGCTCCTCGGCGCGGTGTACATGCCAGGAGGGCAGCACCTGCCGCTGTGGAGGACAGACGGTGCGGTTCTCATGGTTCTACTACATGCCGGCCCTGTCGAGTTCCTCTACTACTGGTTCCACCGCGCGCTGCACCACCACTTCCTCTACACACGCTACCACTCACACCACCACGCATCCATCGTCACCGAGCCCATCACATGTATGTCCCCCCTCAAACCTTCCTTTACCATGCTTGGTTTAATTAATTGCCGAGCTGCCATATGATTTTGAACCAGCCAACAGAATATTCCAAACCCGCTACCTGCTTCTGGTAATGAACTAATTATGAGCAAAGCCAACACCGTACTGTCCTGTGTCACACCCAGAAAAATCGTACGACCACAAGAAACAACTTGCTATATTTCATCACTAGATTCCTTGTGCTAAAATGCTTCTATACCAAAAGTATGTACCAAACTTAATGGCTAAATTTTAAAAGTCGGTCCGAGCAGCCGTAAAGGGGGAGTAATATTCACTCTCATTATTGCACAAATATACAAATAATCAATCCGAAAGCAAGTCATGGGATAGCAAGAATTAATCATGAAGCTTAGAACTTAGATCTGGGAGGATGTAGTTCTAGTACATATTTTGTGTAGAGGGATTGTAACACGCGTTGTATTACTGTGGTGCAAACCGCACACATATATAGTACAATGGGAGGCCTCCATACCATCAGACATAAAATAGAATAGGGGCCTAAAATATCTACTCAACACCCCCCGCAGTCGAAGCGTCGGCAGAGCGGACGCAAAGGCTGGATCGAAACTCCTGGAAGGACGCCGTAGGCAATCCTTTGGTCATGATATCCATGAACTGCTGTGAGGTGGGTACGTGTAGCACACGTATGCGACCAAGAGCCACATGTTCACGAACAAAGTGAATGTCGAGCTCGATATGCTTCGTTCAGCGATGGTGGACGGGGTTGGCGGAGAGATACACAGCGGAGACGTTGTCATAGTAGACCACGGTGGCCTTGTCGACAGGATAAGAAAGCTCCCGAAGTAGCTGTCGAAGCCAAGAGCACTCAGCGACAGCATTAGCAACAACCCGATAATCTGCCTCGACGCTGGAGCGAGAGACCGTGGGCTGCCGCTTGGACGACCATGAGATGAGCGAGGGTCCAAGGTAGACGCAGTACCCCGAAGTGGAGCTCCGCGTGTCGGGGCAGCCGGCCCAGTCCGTGCCCGAATAGGCGATAATGTCTGTGTCCATAGAAGCAAGCAGCGAGAGACCAAGGTCCAGAGTGCCTCAGATGTAGCGGACAATCCGCTTTACTGAAGTCCAATGAGCATCACGAGGAGCGTGCATGTGAAGACACACCTGCTGAATAGCATACTGGAGCTCCGGTCTGGTGGGAGTAAGATACCGAAGCGCACCAACAATGGACCAGTAGAGCGAGGCGTCCGGCGCAGGAGAACCATCCGTGGCAGAGAGCTTGGCCTTCGTGTCGACAGGCGTGGAGACGGGGCTGAAGTTAAGCATCTCAGCACGGTCGAGTAGCTCGTGAGCATACTTCTTATGATGAAGAAAGAAGCCATCCAGTCGGCGCACAACCTCGATGCCGAGGAAGTAGTGTAGAGGCCCCAAGTCCTTGAGCGCGAACTCAGCACGAAGACGGTCGGTGAGCTGCTGCAAGAGTGCAGAGGTGTTGGCTATCAGGATGATATCGTCAACATAGAGCAGTAAGTACGTCGTGGCGTCTCCCATATGGTAGACGAACAGCGAGGCATCAGAGCTTGTAGAGCGGAAGCCGAGATGGTGAAGAAACTCTGCGATGTGCTGGTACCATGTGCGATGCGCCTTCTTGAGCCTGTATAATGAGCGCGAAAGCAGGCACACATGATCCGGATGAGCGGAGTCGACGAAGCCGGTGGGCTGCTGGTAGAACACTTGCTCCTCAAGATGACCATGAAGGAAAGCGTTGGAGACGTCCATCTGGTGAACGGGCCAGCGGCGAGACACGGCGAGCTAGAGCACGGTGCGGATGGTGCCGGGCTTGACCACGGGGGTGAAGGTCTCGGCGAAGTCAACACCGGCGAGCTGACGAAAGCCGCGAACGACCCATCGCGCCTTGTGCCGGTCGAGGGTGCCATCCGGATGGAACTTGTGCTTGAAGACCCACTTTCCAGTGATGATGTTGGCATGGTGCGGTCGAGGAACGAGCTGCCATGTCTGGTTGCGCTGGAGGGCGTCGAACTCATCCTGCATGGCTGCGAGCCACAGCAGGTCACGAAGAGCCGCCCGAGCCGAGGCGGGCAGCGGAGATGGCGCCGGAGGTGGCGGAGGAGGCGACGGAGTTGTCGCGGCGTTGCAGACGTACGCGTCCACAGGGTACAGCGTCGATGGGCGGAAAACGCCCGTGCGTGCGTGGGTGACCGGACACGGAGGGGCTGGCGCGGCATCACCCGAGTGTCCACTCGAGGGTGATGCGACCGATGGAGTGGCACCCGAGCTAGGGCTCGAGGGCGAAGCTGGCGACATAGGCAAGGCGGCACCCGAGCTAGGGCTCGAGGGTGCGGCAGCTGGTGTCGACGGGACGGCACCCAAGCTAGGGCTCGAAGGCAACGCGGGCGGTGTCGACGATGTGGCACCCGAGCTAAGGCTCAAGGGTGCGACACACGGTGTCGGCAGGTCGGCGCCCGAGCGAGGGCTCAAGGGCGACGACGGCGGGGTCGACGAGGCGGCGCCCGAGCTCGAGGGCGGGGTCGATGTGGCCGTAGCAGGTGCAGGATGCCGCGGGGTAAAATCCGTGGAAGGAGAGGAGGATGCCACCAGTTCCTGTGCAAATGGGAAGCAGCACTCATCAAAGTAAACGTGTCTCGAGGTGATGACCTGATGGGATACAGGGTCGTAGCAGCGATAGCCTTTGGTGTTAGCTGGGTAACCATGGAAGACACACGGGATGGAGCGAGGAGCGAGTTTATGAGGGGCGGTGGCGGCGACACTAGGGTAACAATGACAACCAAAAATCCGAAGGCCGTCGTAGGAGGGAGGAGAACCAAAGAGGAGGTGGTGTGGCGCATAGCTCTAGCGAGTGCGACATGGTCGGAGGTTGACGAGGAAGGTGGCGGTGGCTAAGGCGTCAGGCTAGAAGGTGGGCGGGATGTGACCGTGAAAGAGAAGGGTGTCTACGCAGTTGTTGAGGGTGCGAAGGACGCGCTCGGCACGACCATTTTGCTGCGAGGTATACGGGCATGTTAGATGGAAAATAGTGCCATGAGAAGAAAGAAGAGTGCGGACGGCAATTTTGCCGAATTCTTTTCCGTTATCAGTTTGTAAGGCGTGTATAGGACGACCAAACTGGGTAGACACATGGGCATAAAAGGAAGTGAGAGTGGTGGCGACATCTGACTTTTTACGAAGAGGAAACGTCCACACAAAGTGAGAGAAATTATCGAGAATGACTAAGTAGTAAACAAAACCAGAGTTACTTGGATTTGGAGAGGTCCATACATCACTATGAATTAATTCAAACGGAAAAGACGCAACTGTGGAGGAATTGCTAAAAGGAAGACGAACATGCTTGCCGACACGACAGGCTTCACAACTATGTGTAGCCCTTTTATTACAAGAAAACGAAAATCCCCTCATTATTTGATGAAGCGTGTTGGCACTAGGACAAGCATGCCAGAGGTCGACGCCAGCAGAGAAAGCACGAGGACCGGTGCTGGCAGTGGAAGACGCCTGGACTGGGTACAAGTCGTCGGGGCTCTCACATCGGTGGAATACCATCCGGGTACGGGCATCCTTAACAGAAAAACCAGAAGCGTCAAATTCCACAGTTACAGAATTGTCACGAGAAAGAATTTTAACGGAAACCAAATTCTGAATGAGATGGAGAGAGACAATAACATTATTTAGAGACAATGGTTTGGAAGAAGAGGGAAAATTAGCAGAACTAATGTGGAAAATAGGAAGGCCAGCGCCGTTACCGACAATGATGCGAGACTCGGTGGAAGTGGAAAAGGAATGAGAGAGGTTACCCGGGTGAGCGGCCATGTGAGACGATGCGCCCGTGTCCATGAACCAATCGCCACCGCCGGCGTAGGAGCCAGGCGCAGGCGCCTGCTGGAGTGCGGCGAAGAGAGCCGGATCCCATGTAGGCTACTGATGCGCGTAGGTCGAGGTGCCACCGAAAGCCGGAGTGTAGGTCGGTGGAGCGGTGTTGTAGGCCGGGGTGGTGTTGTAGACCGGGGCATAAGGCGGTGTCGCAGCAAAGAGAGCCTGATGAGTCAGTGGGCGCAGCCCAAGTAGTCCAGGGGCGGGAGGACGTGGCACCAGCATGGTGTAGGCATGGACGACCCCCATCCACGGGTTGTGGCCGCCACTCCATGGGGGTGTGGACTGCTGGTTGCCACCTCCACCACCGCCGTTGCCGCCACCACCACCGTTCGCGCTGCCATTGCCGCCGCCGTTGTTGCGGCCACCGCCGCGATGACAACGGCCGCCGTCATTGCGCTGCTGCGGCGGCTCCTGCGGCGGCTGCTGGAAGGGCATGGGGAAGGGCACCGGGGGGCACGGCGGCTGCTGGAAGGGCGCGGGAACCGGGGCGCGGAACCCGGCAGCGAAGGCGGTGTGGACGGCGGGGGTGCGGAGGTTCTTCAAGCAGCGATCTTCGAGACGAAGGTAGGCAACAATGCGATCGAAGGTGGGCTCGGCCATGAGGGAGAGGTTGGAGGCAGCGTTGCCGAGATCTTCGCTGAGACCGGCGATGAGGGTGGAGAGGAGTAGATCATCCCCGATCGTGAAGTCGAGGTCCTGGAGGTCATCGGAGATCGCCTTGAGGCGTAGGCAGTTGGCGTCCAGGGACTGGTCATTCCGAGGCGTGCCGAAGAGTTCCTGCTGTAGGAACACGATCCGCTGGAGCTTGTTGTCGGTGAAGAGCCCGTTAATTTTTGTCCACACCATGCGGGCATCATCGCCCTCGCGGACGACGATCTTGAGGATGTCCGACGAGATGGTGAGGAAGAGCCAGCGGATGATGGTGGCGTCGATGGCGAGCCAGTCGGGGTCGCGGCTGTTGAAGAGATCGATGCAGCTGTCGACGTGACCGCGCAGGTGGTACTCGCGGAAGAGGAGGTAGAAGTACGTCCTCTAGGCGTGGTGGTTTTTCTTGGCGACGGAGAGCTTGATGGGGACGTACTCGGCGATGTGGACCTCGCGGATGACGGCGAGGGTCGGCGGATCGGAGCTGTCGGTGGAGCCGAAGGGATTGGTGGAGGAGAGGACGACATGGCGGCGGCGCATGGTAGAGGGGGCGCGGCAGAGGTTCGAGAGGAATCTGATACCATGTAGAGGGAATGTAACCCACGTTGTTTTACTATGGTGCAAACCGCATACGTATATAGTACAATGGGAGGCCTCTATAACCTCAGACATAAAATAGAGGAGGGAACTAATCGCTAATGTAATATACACAAAATATCTACTCAACATTTTGTTTAGTTTGAAGACATGCATAGCGCTAGCTAGTATCTTCATTGTGGGGACAAAGATATGTAGGCCACTATAAGGCTGGCAGACGTTAGTGCATCACTCGTAGCCAGTACCTACTTCTCTGGCGCGAGATTGAAGATGATATCAAAGGCTTGAAATGGACCACGAGAGGCACAAACTCTGCCCACACTAGCTACGACGCCATCTTCCACGTCTCAAAGCCTTGTGGTGGCTCGAATATGAATCTTATTGTATTTGGGATCTGGCGCCGACGCTTGCTGCATTACCCTCAATGCCTCCTTTGCGACCAGGAGTTCGTGCTCATGGCATACCCGTTCTTGCGACACATCTGGCACGAAACTAAAATGGACTAGACGTAAGTTGCAGTTTAGACACAAAATTTAGTTTGGGGATGGCTCGGTACCCATTGTGCGGTCTACCGGAATGGCGTTACGTTGTAGATCTTATTTGTATGTGAACTTCGGCGGGCTTGTAGTACGTCGTACTATGTTATACTCCCTCCGATTCTAAATTATAAGATGTTTTAGCTTTATAAAGAAAATGTATCTAGACCCCTTTTAGTGTCTAGGTTCACTCCAAATCCAAATGAACCTAGACACTAGAAACGATCTAGATATACTCCCTTCACAAAGCTAAAACATCTTATATTTTGAAACGGAGGAAGTAGTACATAGAGTGGACGACCCGTTAAACATGCCCCACGGATGGGTGCGTTAACAGGTGAACATCTTTACCAAATATCTGTATCATTTTGTTATTGCTTGTGATTGAATGATCTATACATACATCAGATGGTAACATGTTCAATGAAAATAAACACAAAGGCTTTTGCATTTTCTAGAAATAAAGTAGTCCCTCCGTTTTAAAATATATATTGATTTATCATTTTTCTGAAACACATGTATCTAGACGGCTTTTGGTGTATAGATACACTCATTTTGATACAAACCTATGCACTAAAATGTGTCTAGATACATGCGTTTAAAAAAAAGGCTAAAACATGTTATATTTTAAAACAGGGAGTAAGAAGCAGAGCAGCAACAAATCAGCAATACTAAAGCTGTTTCTGGATCACATTTCTTTGACGGGTAGATTGGTGCACTAGATGGTCTTTATTTGTGAACACGTACATCTAATGAGACATCTTCATTTTTTTATGCAGCCGTTATTCATCCATTTGCTGAGCTCTTGGCCTATCAACTACTGTTCTCAATCCCACTGATCACCTGCGCATTGACTGGAACTGCTTCCATTATCACGTTTGAGATATATGTGATCTATATTGACTTCATGAACAACATGGGCCATTGCAACTTCGAATTGGTCCCAAATTGCCTTTTCAAATCGATCCCCCCTCTCAAGTATTTCATGTATACACCATCGTATGTGTTTTGCCAACTCTATGCAAAGAATTCAGTTTCTCTTCGCCTAATCTAGCCAAATCAGAGAAGGCGAGGTTTATTTATTGTAGATTTTACTATGCAAATATTGATTTTTTTCATGATTCTATACTTCTATCTTGTGTACTCAGTGTATAACACTACCATTTGCTTCTTAGGTTTCATTCTCTTCACCACACCCAGTTCCGGACAAACTACTCACTTTTCATGCCATTTTATGACTACATATACAATAGTATGGACAAGTCATCACGCATACTGTATGAGACCACACTCAATGACAAAGAGAAAAAAGTAGATGTAGTTCACCTTACCCACCTTATCAGCCTGCAATCTATCTATCATATAAGGACTGGATTTTCCCAATATGCCTCCAAGCCGTACACTTCCATGTGGCAACTACATATCATGTGGCCTGTGTCGTGGTTGACCATGGTGCTGGCATGAGCGTATGGTTCTTGTTTCACTGTTGAAAGCAGTGTCATGAAGGAACTCCAGATGCAGTCATGGGCAGTACCAAGATACAGTTTCCATGTAAGAATTATGTTTCAATCGAAATCAGTAGAGCTAGTAAATCTTCTGAGAAATTCATTCGAATTTTCGAATCTGCAGTATGGACTGAACAAGGAGAAGGAAGCAATAAATGTCCTGATTAAGAAGGCGATATATGATGCTCACAAGAATGGAGCGAAAGTTGTTAGCCTTGGTCTCCTGAACCAGGTATCCCACTTCTTGCGTTGTTCACAACATAAGTTGAAGAAAGAGATGTTATGTAGTTCAAATGACAACTCTTTCCTTGTATAGTGTCAAATTGAAGTCACCTTGTGTATTTCTGCAGAAGGTAAAGATTTTCTTGTAGTCGAAAAGTATAAGACTAGAGAAATTAATTGCATGGTGGCCGTAGATAATAATTCCAGTGGTTCAAGTATAGGCAATCTCGTATTATTAGAAAATGTAGGACTATTAAATGTATGAGCTCTCTCGTAGTACAAGTTGTGGCTGACCACAATATCTTTAACATTAGGAACATAGCCTCAATGGGAATGGGGAAGTTTATCTACAGAAATACCCCATGTTTGGGCTAAGACTTGTGGATGGAACCAGCTTAGCTGCTGCAGTTGTTATCAAGAGTATTCCCTGTTGCACAAGTCAAGTTATTATTGCAGGAAAGATTTCGAAGGTGGCTCGTGCTGTTGCTTCAGAATTATGCAAGAAAAATGTAGAAGTAAGCACTAAAATCCCACATCTGCTCCATCTCCATTCAAATCAATAGAAATAACTTTTATTCTCAAATATAACAAGAAAATTATCTTCGGCAGGTCATAGTGACAAGCAAGCAGGATTATGATATCTTGAAGCCCTGTATGCCAGAAAACACATCCAACAATCTACTACTATCAACAACTTGCACCGCAAACGTAAGGAGAAGAAAATAATAAAACCTCCTGCAGCTTGTCCACTCTTCTGAGAGATTAATAGGAAACACCATATAAAATAGCATAATGCCTAATTAAAACACACGTCACTATTTGTCCCCAAATTTTCCAGGTGTGGCTAATTGGGGATGGTATAGATGCTGTTGAGCAGTCCAGGGCACAGAAAGGAACACAGTTTATCCCATACTCACAGTTCCCACCAAAAATGGTACCTAAGGTCTGTTGCACCTATATGATGACTCCTGCAATGGGTGTACCCAAGTCAATGCAAAACGTGCACTCATGTGAGGTAATTGGTCACACTGAACTGGAGATGTGCAAGGAATTCAGTACATCAACTATTTACTAGACCATGTTGTTTTCAGAATTGGCTGCCAAGGAGGGTGATGAGCGCATGGCGTATCGCTGGAATTGTTCATGCATTGGAGGGATGGAACGAAGACGAGTGTGGAGACACGGTGCTAGATATGAAGAAAGTATGGTCTGCTGCCATTAAGCATGGGTTCCGTCTTGTAGGTCAAGTTTGATATGTTGATTGTAAGTCACTTAAATAAGTTCTAGATAGCTATGCCATGATTAAAACATATGTTACGGTCTAATGTGGGAAACCGTCATTTTATTGCACAACATAAATTTAATGTCTTAGAGTTTGAGATGCCACGGTGGATATTTACTACAAAATTAATCTTATATGATCATTGGCAAACGAAGAATAAATTATGCACTACTATTTGTTCCATCAATAATGTAAGTTATTAGCAAACAAACAAGCATGGCTAGTTTCTGTGAATTCTATAAATGTAGAGTTTGGTACGGTTTAATTTGATTACAATTGACAAAGAGAATAAGAAACCACCGACCCTATCCTAACCTCCCGCATGCTGCATCGGCGCGCCGCACCACGGACCCCGCCGGCCACCTCCACCCCCCTCAAAACTTCCCCTCTTCCGCTGCCGGGACATACCCGCATGGTGTGGAGGCGGTGATAGTGCTCCTCGTGCCGGCTAGATCAAAACCGCGGCTGTGGCATTTCCTCGTCGGTCATCTGCCGGCGGTGCGGCCAATCGCGCCCTCCGGATGGATTTGGACCCAATGGGCTTGTCCGGGCCTGAAGGAGATATGCCCTAGAGTCCAATAATAATGATGTTTTTATTGACGTATATCATTATTTCGTAATAGTTTTATATCATGATAGAAATTTGTTAAGTGGAAACATTAACACATGTGTGGTATATAAACAAACCAGGTCCCTAGTATCCTCTAGACTAGTTCGTTGGGCATCTGATGATCGAGGTTTCCTGATCATGGACTTTACCACGTCAACTGATAACGATGTCACTTATGAAGTGGTGGACAACACGCAACCTCTAGTATTGCAATGTGATCTAGTCACATAGTTCAACATTATGATATCTAGAAAACTGCAGTGATTCATCCTTTCGACCATGAGATCATATCAATCACTGTCTCCCGAGGCTACTTTGATCATATCAACCGTCATGTCCATAACTAGGTGACCATAAAGGAGTGTGTCAAGTATTCCAGAGGAACTTTTGAGGCCTATGTATCAAGACCGGGATTTTCCCATCCGAGTGATGGATAGATACCTTGGCCCCACTCTATGAGATTACATCTACAAGTTTGCAAACATAATCACTCTAGTGGACTCCATTTGTTAAACCATGGTCAAAAAGCCCAAAAATCCCATGGAATGCAACTGCCACATGGAATGGTGCACCAGTGTGACATATTTTCCATCACCACATCCAATGGAGTGTGTGTGGTCATGTGGATCAAGGTGGTTTTGAAAATAACACATGCAATGACTCTAGTGGATTCCATGTGTCAAACCATTGTCAGAAACCCAAAAATCCCCTAGAATGCAACTGCCACATGGAATGTTGCACCAGTGTGACAGAAGTTCCATCACCAGATCCATTGGAGCGTGTATGGAAATGTGGATCAAGGTGGTTTGGAAAAAACACATGCAATGACTCTAGTGGACTCCATGTGTCAAACCTTGGTAAGAAAGCCCAAAAAGCCACTGGAATGCAACTACCACATGGAATGTTGCACCATTGTGATAGAAGTTCATCACCACATCCATTAGAGTGTGTATGGTCATGTGGATCAAGGTGGTTTTGAACAGAACACATGCAATGACTCTGTCAAAAATCCCCAAAAGACCATGCAATGCAACTGCCACATGGAATGTTGCACCGGTGTGACTAAATTTCCATCACCACATCCATTGGAGTGTGTGTGGTAATGTGGATAAAGTGGGTTTGGAAAAGAACACATGAAATCACACTGGTGGAATCCATGTGTCAAACCATGGTCAGAGAGCCAAAAAAGCCCCTCGAATGCAACCGCCACATGGAATGATGCACCAGTGCGACAGAAGTTGCATCACCACACCCACTTGAGTGTGTGTGGTCATGTGGGTCAAGGTGGTTTTGAAAAGAACACATGAAATAACTCTAGTGGACTCTATGTGTCAAACCATTGTCAAAAAGTCAAAAAGCCCCTAGAATGCAACTGCCACATGGAATGTTGCACCAGTGTGACAAAAGCTCCATCACCACATCAATTGGAGTGTGTGTTGTAATGTGAATCCAGGTGGTTTGGAAAAGAACACATGCAATGACTATAGTCGGTCTAGGTGGTTTTGAAAAGAATTCATGCAATGACTCTAGTGGACTCCATGTGTCAAACCATCGTCAAAAAGCCCAAAAAGCCACTGGAATGTAACTACCACATGGAATGTTGCACCATTGTGACAGAACATCCATCACCACATTCATTGGAGTGTGTGTGGTCATGTGGATGAAGGTGGTTTTGAAAAGAACACATGCAATGACTCTACTGGACTCCATGTGTGAAACCATGGTCAGAAAGCCCAAAAAGGCCCTGGAATGCAACTTCCACATGGAATGTGGCACCGGTGTGACTATAGTTCCATCATGACATCCATTGGAGTGTGTGTGGTAATGTGGATAAAGTGGGTTTGGAAAAGAACACATGCAATGACTCTGGTGGACTCCATGTGTTAAACAATGGTCACAAAGCCCAAAATTACCCGAGAATACAACTCCCAAAAGAAATGATGCACTAGTGTGACAGAAGTTCCATCACCACATCCATTGGAGTGAGTGTGTGGTAATGTGGATCAAGGTGGTTTTGAAAAGAACACATGTAATGACTCTAGTGTACTCCATGTGTCAAACCATGGTCAGAAAGCCCAAAATGGCCCCAAAATGCAACTGCCACATGGAATTATGCACCAGTGTGATAGAAGTTGCATCACCACATCCACTGGAGTGTGTGTGGTCATGTGGATCAAGGTTGTTTTTAAAAGGGCACATGTAATGACTCTAGTGGACTCCATGTGTCAAACCATGGAATGCAACTGCCATAGGGAATGTTGCACCAGTGTGGCAGAAGTTCCATCACCATAATCCATTGGAGTGTGTGTGTTAATGTGGATCAAGGTGGTTTGGCAAAGAACACTTGAATGACTCTAGTGGACTCCATGTGTCAAACCATAGTCAGAAAGCCCAAAAGGTCCTAGAATGCAACTACCACATGGAATGTTTCACTAGTGTGATAGAACTTCCATCACCACATCCATTGGAGTGTGTGTGGTAATGTAGATCATGATGGTTTTGAAAAGAACTCATGCAACGACTCTACTGGGCTCCATGTGTAAAAGCATGATCAGAAAGCCCAAAAATCCCCTGGAATGAAACCTCCACATGGAATGCTGCACCAGTGTGACATAAGTTGCATCACTAGGTAGTACTAAAAAGAACACATGGTCAAAACTCTAGTGGACTTGATGTGTGAAACCATGGTCAAAATACCAAATATCCCCTAAAATGCAACTGCCACATGGAATGATGCACTAGTGTGATAGAAGTTGCATCACCACATCCATTGGAGTGTGTGTGGTAATGTGGATCATGGCGGTTTTGAAAAGAACACATGCAATTACTCTAGTGGAATCGATGTGTCAAACCATGGTCACAAAGTCCCAAAAGCCCCTAAAATGCAACTGCAGCATGGAATGATGCACTAGTGTGATAGAAGTTGCATCACCACATTAACTAGAGTTTGTGTGGTCATGTGGATCAAGCTGGTTTTGAAAACAACACATGCAATGAGTGTAGTGGACTCCATATGTCAAACCATGGTCAAAAAGCCCAAAATGCCCCTAGGATGCAACTGCCACATGGAATGTTGCACTAGTGTGACAGAAGTTCCATCACCACATCCATTGGAGTGTGTGTGGTAATGTGGATCAAGGTGGTTTGGAAAAGGACACATGAAATTACTCTAGTGGATCAAGGTGGTTTTGAAAAGAACACATGCAATGACTCTAGTGGACTCCATGTGTGAACCAAGGTCGAGAAGCCCAAAAAGCCCCTGGAATACAACTGCCACATGGAATGGTGCACGAGTGTGATAGAAGTTGCATCACTACATCCACTTGAGTGTGTTTGGTCATGTGGATCAAGGTGGTTTTGAAAATAACACTTACAATGACTCTAGTAGACTCCATGTGTGAAACCATGGTCAGCAAGCCCAAAAGCCCGATGGAATGCAACAACCACATGGAATGATGCACCAGTGCGACATATGTTGCATCACTTCATCCAATGGAGTGTGTGTGCTCATGTGGATCAAGGTGGTTTTGAAAAGAACACATGCAATGACACTAGTGGACTCCACGTATCAAATCATTGCCAGAAAGCCCAAAAAGCCCCTAAAATGCAACTGCCACATGGAATGTTGCACCATTGTGACATAAGTTCCATCACTAGATGCATTGGAGCGTGTGTGGTAATATGGATCATGGTGGTTTAGAAAGAACACATGCAATGACTCTAGTGGAATCCATGTGTCAAAGCATGGTCATAAAGCCCCTGGAATGCAACTGCCACATGGAATGATGCACCAGTTTGTCAGAAGTTGCGTTACCACATACACTAGAAAGTGTGTGATCATGTGGGTTAAGGTGGTTTTGAAAATAACACATGAAATGACTCTAGTGGACTACATGTGTGAAACCATGGTCAAAAAGCCCAAAATGCCCCTGGAATGCAACTGTCACATGGAATGATGCACTAGTGTGTGAGAAGTTGCGTTACCACATCCACTAGAGAGTGTGTGGTCATGTGGGTTAAGGTGGTTTTGAAAAGAACACATGAAATGACTCTAGTGGACTGCATGTGTGAAACCATGGTCAAAAAGCCCAAAGTCCCCCTGGAATGCAACTACCACATGGAATGATGCTCTTGTGTGATAGAAGTTGCATCACCACATCCACTGGAGAGTGTGTAGTCATGTGGATTAAGGTTGTTTTGAAAAGAACACATGAAATGACTCTAGTAGACTCCATGTGTCAAACCATGGTCAGAAAGCCCCTGGAATGCAACTTCCATATGGAATGTTGCACTAGCGTGATAGAAGTTCTGTCACCAGATCTATTGGAGCATGTGTGGTAATGTGGATCATGGTGGTTGGGAAACAATCCATGCAATGACTCTAGTGGACTCCATGTGTCAAACTATTGTCATAAAGCCCAAAAAGCCCCTAGAAGGCAACCGCCACATGGAATGTTGCACCAGTGTGATAGAAGTTCCATCACCAGATCCATTGGAGCGTGTATGGTAATGTGGATCAAGGTGGTTTGGAAACAACACATGCAATGACTCTAGTGGACTCCATGTGTCAAACCTTGGTAAGAAAGCCCAAACAGCCACTAGAATGCAACTACCACATGGAATGTTGCACCATTGTTACAGAAGTTCATCACCACATCCATTGGAGTGTGTGTGGTCATGAGGATAAAGGTTGTTTTGAAAAGAACACATGCAATGACTCTACTAGATTCCATGTGTGAAACCATGGTCAGAAATCCCAAAAAGACCTGCAATGCAACTGCCACATGGAATGTTGCACTGGTGTGACTAAAGTTCCATCACCACATCCATTGGAGTGTGTGTGGTAATGTGGATAAAGTGGGTTTGGAAAAGAACACATGCACTCACTCTGGTGGACTCCATGTGTCAAACCATGGTTAGAGAGCCAAAAAATCCCCTGGAATGCAACCGCCACATGGAATGATGCACCAGTGTGACAGAAGTTGCATCGCCACATCCACTTGAGTGTGTGTGGTCATGTGGGTCAAGGTGGTTTTGAAAAGAACATATGAAATGACTCTAGTGGATTCCATGTGTCAAACCATTATGTAAAAGTCCAAAAATCCCCTAGAATACAACTGCCACATGGAATGTTGCACTAGTGTGACAAAAGCTGCATCACCAGATCAATTGGAGTGTGTGTTGAAATGTGAATCAAGGTGGTTTGGAAAAGAACACATGCAATGACTCTAGTGGGTCTAGGAACACATGTAATGACTCTAGTGGACTCCATTTGTCAAACCATCATCAAAAAGCCCAAAAAGCCACTGGAATGCAACTACCACATGGAATGTTGCACCATTGTGATAGAAGTTCCATCACCACATCCATTGGAGTGTGTGTGGTAATGTGTATCAATGTGGTTTTGAAAAGAACACATGCAATGACTCTACTGGACTCCATGTGTGAAACCATGGTCAGAAAGCCCAAAAAGGCCCTGGAATGCAACTTCCACATGGAATGTTGCACCGGTGTGACTATAGTTCCATCATGACATCCATTGGAGTGTATGTGGTAATGTGGATAAAGTGGGTTTGGAAAAGAACACATGCAATGACTCTGGTGGACTCCATGTGTTAAACAATGGTCACAAAACCCAAAATTACCCGAGAATACAACTCCCAAAAGAAATGTTGCACTAGTGTGACAGAAGTTCCATCACCACATCCATTGGAGTGTGTGTGTGGTAATGTGGATCAAGGTGGTTTTGAAAAGAACACATGTAATGACTCTAGTGTACTCCATGTGTCAAACCATGGTCAGAAAGCCCAAAATGGCCCCAAAATGCAACTGCCACATGGAATTATGCACCAGTGTGATAGAAGTTGCATCACCACATCCACTGGAGTGTGTGTGGTCATGTGGATCAAGGTTGTTTTTAAAATGACACATTTAATGACTCTAGTGGACTCCATGTGTCAAACATGGTTAGAAAGCCCAAAAAGCCCCTGGAATGCAACTGCCATAGGGAATGTTGCACTAGGGTGGCAGAAGTTCCATCACCACATCCATTGGAGTGTGTGTGGTAATGTGGATCAAGGTGGTTTGGCAAAGAACACTTGAATGACTCTAGTGGACTCCATGTTTCAAACCATAGTCAGAAAGCCCAAAAAGCCCTAGAATGCAACTACCACATGGAATGTTGCACTAGTGTGATAGAACTTCCATCACCACATCCATTGGAGTGTGTGTGGTAATGTGGATCATGGTGGTTTTGAAAAGAACTCATGCAACAACACTAGTGGACTCCATGTGTAAAACCATGACCAGAAAGCCCAAAAATCACCTGGAATGAAACCTCCACATGGAATGCTGCACCAGTGTGACATAAGTTGCAACACTAGGGAGTATTGAAAAGAACACATGGTCAAAACTCTAGTGGACTTGATGTGTCAAACCATGGTCAAAATACTAAAAATCCCCTGAAATACAACTGCCACATGGAATGATGCACTAGTGCGATAGAAGTTGCATCACCACATCCATTGGACTGCGTGTGGTAATGTGGATGATGGTGGTTTTTAAAAGAACACATACAATGACTCTAGTGGACTCAATGTGTGAAACCATGGTCAAAAAGCCCCTGAAATGCAACTACAACATGGAATGATGCACTAGTGTGATAGAAGTTGCATCACCACATCAACTAGGGTGTGTGTGGTCATGTGGATCAAGGTGGTTTTGAAAAGAACAGATGCAATGAGTGTAGTGGATTCCATGTGTCAAATAATGGTCAGAAAGCCCAAAATGTACCTAGAATGCAACTGCCACATGGAATGTTGCACCAGTGTGACAGAAGTTCCATCACCACATCCACTGGAGTGTGTGTGGTAATGTGGATCAAGGTGGTTTGTAAAAGGACACATGCAATTACTCTAGTGGATCAAGGTGGTTTTGAAAAGAACACATGCAATGACTCTAGT
The DNA here is from genome assembly GCA_023614405.1 of Avena insularis. Lineage (NCBI taxonomy): Eukaryota > Viridiplantae > Streptophyta > Magnoliopsida > Poales > Poaceae > Avena > Avena insularis. The sequence continues at coordinate 8,498,953 of CM042686.1, read as the reverse complement.
GGACTCCATATGTCAACCAAGGTCGGGAAGCCCAAAAAGACCCTAGAATGCAACTGCCACATGGAATGGTGATCCAGTGTGATAGAAGTTGTTGGGTCCGCAGCATAGAAAACAAAAAAAATTCCTACGGTGTGAACTACACGCCAAGATGTATCTACTAGGTACAAAGCAACGGGTGGACATACATCCAACGAGAACTTACCCTCGTAGACAACGAGCTTTGTTAACTAGTAGGAACTCGTGGTTGATGTAGTCGTACACTTGCCGATCTCAAGATCGTGATGAAGTCCAGCAGGTCTGGCTCCAGCACGTCCATCAGATCCAGCTCCAGCACCACCAAGTGCAGCACCGCAAAGCAGCGGTGCATCCGTGATCGCACACACGTTCGGTACCCCGACAACCTCCGTCCCTCGCTCCAGCAAAGCAGCGGAAGCAGCAGCTCCTTTCCAGATAAAGCCTCCGGGAACATGTATCTCGCTAATCCGAGACCATGGGGGAATAATACTAGAGGGGGAGAGAGATCCTTCACAAGGAGGTGTGTGTGAGAAGTGAGGAGGGGGTGGCCTTTTATAGGAGGAGGGGGGGTGCCCCTCCTTCATGGCCGGCGCATGGAGGGGGTGACCGTTCACCTCCTCCATTCATGTGGTGGTAACCCCTCCACATTAAAATGCCCCTTCACGTTCTCTTTTAAAGTCTCCACTTTAAATGCATTAAATTTCTCCAATTTTAATGCTCTCTCATTTAATAAAACTCTTTTATTATTTTTATTCAGAATATTGTTAATTACTTTAATTAACAAACATTCACATAAAACCCTCTGCAACATTTCAATATTACATGAAGAACCAATTTCAGCATTTTCACCCGAAACAGTTTCGGTGTGTACTGAAATAATTCCAGCGCTTTCTTAAATCTTTATCTGAAACATATTTGCTCCAAATGGTGTTGGTATCCCTTAAGTGTGTCACCCTACGGTTCGTGAATAATGCAGACATGATCGAGACCCCTCTCCGATCAATAATCAGCAGCGGGACCTGGAGATCCATACTGACTCCTACACATTCAATGATGACTTCTGTGATCGTGAGAACCTTTAACGCTAGTAACTAAATCCCTTTGTCCCGCGATATATTACATGTCCGAGATTCGATCATCGGTATCTCCATACCTAGTTTGATCTCGTTACCGACATGCACTCTTTTCTCATTCCCGTGATATAACATTCTAGTGATCACATCACTTGCTTGCAAGCTATTTCAATGTGATATCACCGAGAGGGCCCAGAGTATATCTATCCGTCATCGGGATGGACAAATCCCACTCTTGATATATGAGCCTCAACATAACACCTTCGTAGCACTGAACCCACCTTTATAGTCACCCTGTTACGGTGTGACGTTTGATGTTATCAAGATACTCTTCTGGTGTTAGCAATTAACATGATCTCATGGTCTAAGGATGAAGATTACTTCGTATGATATTATAGCAATATAAACATAATTACTTTGATCGTAATGCTATAGTTCGGATGAATGTTCATCACATCATTCCACCAATGGTGTGACCTTGTTATTAACAACATCCAATGTCCATGATCAGGAAACCTTGATCATCTTGTTAATCAACAAGCTAGTCTATAAGAGAGGCATAACTAGGAACCCTTTTTGTTTATTAAACACACATGTATTGATGTTTCCAATCAATACAATTCTAGCATGTAAAATAAACATTTATCATAAACATGGAATAAGATAATAACCACTTTATTATTGCCTCTCGGGCATATTCCCTTCAGTCTCCCACTTGCACTAGAGTTAAAAATCTAGTTTGAAAAACTTTGCGTATTGAACACCTATAGCTTTCTGGTGTTGCATATACGCTATTGCTAGTGGTTAACATAATCTATGGATCTGAAAGTTTCAGGTCCGTGTGTATTTGCACGTCTCTGCGTCTCTACGCATCACTCATTCTCAAATGAGATGGCATTGTATAGATTTGGTCCTTTGGTGAGACCTTTAGTTCGTTCGGCTCAAAATATGTTGAAATTATTGTCACACAATATATCTTTATAGTATTAGCCCACTTTGAACCACACCTAGTTTGATAACAAACTACTTAACACAAATGCCCTCCATTGCTGCTACTATAGCAGTCATATACTTAGCCTTTTGTTGTAGTATCCGTCACAATGTCTCAACTTTGGAACTCATCCAAATCCATCATGGAACATCCTTTCCATTACATTGTGCCACCTATAGTCTAAATTGAGATAAATTTAATTTGTATCTTATGACAAAACTAGTATCAATGTAACACTTTACAATGAACTACCTTTAACTATTTGTCACTTATACATTATATATTCTTAGTTCTTCCAAAGCTCATAAGAATATCTTTACTATTGTCCAATGATCATCTTATGAATCATTCTGGTATATGCTCATAACATTTAGAGCATAGGACATTCTGGATATATACATATCATGGTATAATCGATCAAAATCTTCATGTGATTTTACTCACCAAGTGTTGAAACACTTGAATTTTGATACAATCCTTTCCATGCAGCAAGAACCTTTCTTGTTGTTTCCATATTGAACCCTTTCAATATCTCATATATGTATGTCTAGCACAACCATATTAGCGCCTTAATCTATCCATATAGATATTGATGCCTAATATTCCGGGTTTGCCCAAGTCTTTCATTGAAATCTTATTTTAATGAAATTCTTAGCTTGTGTCAATACAAGATACATCATTTCCAACAATATGTCCTCTACATAATGTATTAGAAATATGTCTCAGCGCTCCCACTTAATTTCTTGCAAATGCAAGCATCTTCATCATCTCCGATGAATTTAAACTCTTTTAACAGTTTCATCATGGTGAAGATTCCAACTCCGCTATGCTTACTTCAACTATTGAAGTTTACATGCCCTTTTAGCACCCTTTGAATTAACAAAACCCTTCGGACCATGTCATGTACATGTCCTAGGTTACCGTTCTATTAGAAGAACCTTGTTTTGTTTATTCAACTACCATATACCAAATTATATGTAGTGGTTGCTACATTAATCCGTCAAGACTATATATTGCTATGAAAGACCAAATCTTGTCATAGTAAACTCCTTGAACATTGTCGTAAACTTCTTTCTGACATGTCGACTATTTCATAGATGTTAAACATCCATGTCTTATTTCTTTATAGATCCAAACACGACCGATAGGCTTCACGCCTATCTGGAGGGTCTTCCAAGTTCAGAAACTTGTTTTCTCGTGTATGGATACTATCACGGATTCTATGACTTCTAGTCATTTTATGGAGTCAGGGCCAATCATCGCTTCTTTGCATGTAGTCGGTTCATCATTGTCAAAACAATAACGACTTGCTTATCAAATCTTACTATTTGATTCTTACCGACCCACACGGTTCTATAGGAACTCTAATCTCCGAGATCACACATTTTGTAATCGCGAGAGCCATGAGCATTGTGGGCATACGACACTTTCCGCGCCATGCTACTTAGCGCATATAGCTAAGGTTCAACAACCTTATCAAAGTTCTATTGTCCTCCCACTTAACTTTTCATGAAAAATTCCTTCTCAAGAAACTTGACGTTCCAAGTAACAAACTCTTTTGTCCTCGGTGTTATGGAGAAATTCCTAACAAATTCTTTGGGATAACCTACAAAGACGTGCTTATCCGACTTTGGTTGTAAACATTTTACTTATGCATAGCATACCAAAATTTAAGAAAAGACAATTCAGGTTTTATCCCAAACCATAACTCATATGGTGTCATTTCAATGGATCATGATGGTGCTCTTTTCAGTGTAAAAGCGGTAGTCTCTAAAGCTTCAATCCTTAAAACATAATGGCAGTTTTATAAATGACACCCTTGATCTTACCATGTCAAACATGGTTTGATTTTATCTCTCAAATATGCCATACTCCTATGGTTTATCGGGAAACACAAATCATGGAACAATTCCTCAAGTCTTAGGTGTTTTTGCTAAACATGTAACTCAAATATCATCCTTTATGATCGAATCATAAACTCTTTATTTTCTTGTTACAATGATTTTCCACTTCATCTTGAAAGTCTTTGAACAATTTTCAAATGTTTCATACTTCTTCCTTATTAGGTAAATATACAGATATATTCACTCAAATTTTCGGAGAAAGCATATGAAGCAAAAAGATCCATCGCATATGGCTACACATAATGGACTATGCACATCAGCATGCACAATTTCCAATAAGCTAGTCATCTGTTCGTCTCTGGCCTATGGACGGAGTTTCAGTTATCTCGAGGAAAGTCTCACATGCGTCAATTGATCAAAATCAAAGGCTCCAAAAATCCATCAACATGGAGTTTCTTCATGTTTTCTTTCAAATATAATTTAAACAGCGATGTCACTTCATAAGTGATCTTTCAATCATTTGTCTTGCGACATTTTAGCAATAGTGTTTATGGATGTGATTTCTCCAACTAGACTTGTAAAAGTACATCCATCCTTTATGGAATACGGTAATTATTTGAACAGCCATTGTTCTCATGATACCGGAACAAAATAACAATTATTTAAACAAATCTTGAAGGCTTGGTTTGATGACAACGAAAAACACAATAACACTTTATTTGTTTTTGATGAACATCATCACTCATTCTCTTGCTGGTTACTTAGGCCATTGTAGTTCATGAATTGCGTTGTCCTGTATGACACTTCATACCAACCAATTCGGTATCCAATACCGGTATCCAATACCTAAGAACCACATTGTTTAACAAGCAAGGAATATAGCCATAACATGTATATCTTCTATATACCTAAGTTGGACATCTCCAACCTTTTATTTTCTGCCAAATATTTTATAGATTCTCTTTCAGCAATTCCTTTTCTTTTAAAAGAATCTATCAACATCAATAGTGGTGTCATCAACATGACACATGGTACAAAGCGTATATAGTCAAATACTAATACCTTTGGACTTGCACTTTGAAGTGGATCACCATCATCAAATGTTTGGTGTTCTTTCAAAAATCCATTATTTAGTAATCTATTAGTGTAGTAAACATTTTACTTACATCTTCTATTCATCCTTATCATGACAACTTTCATGATCAAGCTACTATAGCCTATAAGGAAGAATCGCGAGTATAATATCAGTTCCCAAAACCTTTTGGTAGATTCGGATGCCTAGCATCTCCATCCTTCACAAATTCTCATACAATATGAGAACATGTATTTTGCTAAATTATACTCTATCATAATGCAACCAAAAACATTGTTTCAGATGTCACAATATCTTTCACACATGATGGTTTCTGAAACAATTTCCAGCTCCAATATAATCTTGATATTAAAACAACTTTTTGAATATCAATAATCATGGAGGCAAACATGATACTTTAGATACTAACATTGGAATTCTTACTCTTGATTTAATACTACTTTTTAAACTTCATGGAGTAAATAGAGTTTGATGAAAGTTTGCAATAGGACTTATAAACTTTAAATTGACATTCAAAACAATACGATACCAGTTCGTAAAGTAAATATCCAGAATTCTATAGTTCTATTATCTCAAATAAAAACTAAGCATAAGGTAGAAAACGAATGCCAATGACTACAACAAACTATGCAAATTCACTTTGATTTAATTTATGACAAATTTGGTTCGACTAATCCAAATTAGAAATGAACTCCCACTCAAAAACGACATTCCTCGTGCCTTTTTGGTGATTACATGAACCAAATCCACTACACCAAGTCCGATCATCACGTGAGTTGATGTAGCTTCAAAGGCGAGCATCTATATGGGCATCATATTAACTATATGACTCATGCTTAACCTTTCGGTCCGTGTTCCGAGGCCATGTCTATACATGCTAGGCTCGCCAAGTAAGAACCTTAGTACTCGCATGTGTAAAACTGTCTTACACCCGTTTGTATGAAAGCGTAGAGTCGAGTACACCCGATCAACACGTGATGTCTCGAAATACGATCCACAAAACGGTGCATACTTAAGGAAGAACACATTTTTATCTTGATATCTAAAAGAGGGATCATCTTACAATGCTACAGAAAGCGCCAAACTAGCAGTATAAGATGCTAACATCTAAAGTGTAACGTGAGATTATATGGTCCATGCATTTGATCTCTATCACTTGCATCATGGTCTGATCTCTATCATTCCTTTGTGTGTAAGGCCAAGGTCTATGGAATTTAAACGTTGAGTGTGTTGTAAGAGTATCTATCATACATCTACTTACAACAATACCATATCAATACACTAGCCCAACAATGATCTAAACTAGACGCCTCTAATTTATCAATTGCAAGTTTTACGTGGCTTAGGGCTTTCGGAAATAGAACCGTTCTTACCTACGAACATGAACCACAACGAGGATAACTAAGTTATTAGCAACTCGTTGTAAATCAGATATTGACTATAGTAGGGGAGACAGACACCCGCCAGCCACTTATGCAAAACAAGTTGCATATCAGTGGTGGAACCGGTGTCATGTACGATGACATGTAAGGTTGGTCCGGGCCGCTTCATCCCACTATGCCACCAATATCCAAAATACATAGAAGATGCAATAACATGATCATCATCGCCCACATATCAACATATGTGTACTACCCGTGCTAAGCACCTACGCATAGATCAGGCTCTGATACCACTGTTGGGTCCGCAGCATAGAAAACAAAAATTTTCCTACTGTGTGAACTACACGCCAAGATGTATCTACTAGGTACAAAGCAACGGGTGGACATACATCCAACGAGAACTTACCCTCGTAGACAACGAGCTTTGTTAACGAGTAGGAACTCGTGGTTGATGTAGTCGTACACTTGCCGATCTCAAGATCGTGATGAAGTCCAGCAGGTCTGGCTCCAGCACGTCCATCAGATCCAGCTCCAGCACCACCAAGTGCAGCACCGCAAAGCAGCGGTGCATCCGTGATCGCACACACATCCGGTACCCCGACAACCTCCGTCCCTCGCTCCAGCAAAGCGGCGGAAGCAGCAGCTCCTTTCCAGATAAAGCCTCCGGGAACATGTATCTCGCTAATCCGAGACCATGGGGGAATAATACTAGAGGGGGAGAGAGATCCTTCACAAGGAGGTGTGTGTGAGAAGTGAGGAGGGGGTGGCCTTTTATAGGAGGAGGGGGTGCCCCTCCTTCATGGCCGGCGCATGGAGGGGTGACCCTTCACCTCCTCCATTCATGTGGTGGTAACCCCTCCACATTAAAATGCCCCTTCACATTCTCTTTTAAAGTCTCCACTTTAAATGCATTAAATTTCTCCAATTTTAATGCTCTCTCATTTAATAAAACTCTTTTATTATTTTTATTCAGAATTTTGTTAATTACTTTAATTAACAAACATTCACATAAAACCCCCTGCAACATTTCAATATTACATGTAGAACCAATTTCAGCATTTTCACCCGAAACAGTTTTGGTGTGTACTGAAATAATTCCAGCGCTTTCTTAAATCTTTATCTAAAACATATTTGCTCCAAATGGTGTTGGTATCCCTTAAGTGTGTCACCCTACGGTTCGTGAATAATGCAGACATGATCGAGACCCCTCTCCGATCAATAATCAGCAGCAGGACCTGGAGATCCATACTGACTCCTACACATTCAATGATGACTTCTGTGATCGTGAGAACCTTTAACGCTAGTAACTAAATCCCTTTGTCCCGCGATATATTACATGTCCGATATTCGATCATCGGTATCTCCATACCTAGTTTGATCTCGTTACCGACATGCACTCTTTTCTCGTTCCCGTGATATAACATTCTAGTGATCACATCACTTGCTTGCAAGATATTTCAATGTGATATCACTGAGAGGGCCTAGAGTATATCTATCCGTCACTGGGATGGAAAATCCCACTCTTGATCCATGAGCCTCAACATAACACCTTCGTAGCACTGAACCCACCTTTATAGTCACCCTGTTACGGTGTGACGTTTGATGTTATCAAGATACTCTTCCGGTGTTAGCAATAACATGATCTCATGGTCTAAGGATAAAGATTACTTCGTATGATATTATAGCAATATAAACATAATGACTTTGATCGTAATGCTATACTTCGGATGAATGTTCATCACATCATTCCACCAATGGTGTGACCTTGTTATTAACAACATCCAATGTCCATGATCAGGAAACCTTGATCATCTTGTTAATCAACAAGCTAGTCTATAAGAGAGGCATAACTAGGAACCCTTTTTGTTTATTAAACACACATGTATTGATGTTTCCGATCAATACAATTCTAGCATGTAAAATAAACATTTATCATAAACATGGAATAAGATAATAACCACTTTATTATTGCCTCTCGGGCATATTCCCTTCAGAATTTGCATCACCACATCCTATTGAGTGTGTTTGGTCATGTGGATCAAGGTGGTTTTGAAAATAACATATGCAATGACTCTAGTAGACTCCATGTGTGAAACTATGGTCAACAAGCCCAAAAAGCCCCTGGAATGCAACTGCCACATGGAATAATGCACCAGTGTGACATATGTTGCATCACTACATCCAATGGAATGTGTGTGGTCATGTGGATCAAGGTGGTTTTGAAAAGAACACATGCAATAACACTAGTCGACTCGATGTGTCAAACCATTGTCAGAAAGCCCAAAAGCCCGTAAAATGCAACTACCACATGGACTGTTGCACCATTGTGACAGAAGTTCCATCACTAGATGCATTAGAGCGTGTGTGGTAATGTGGATCAAGGTGGTTTGTAAAGAACACATGCAATGACTCTAGTGTAATCCATGTGTCAAAGCATGGTCGTAAAGCCCCTAGAATGCAACTGTCACATGGAATGATGCACTAGTGTGTCAGAAGTTGTGTTACCACATCCACTAGAGAGTGTGTGGTCATGTGGGTTAAGGTGGTTTTGAAAAGAACACATGAAATGACTCTAGTGGACTGCATGTGTGAAACCATGGTCAAAAAGCCCAAAATGCCCCTGGAATGCAACTGCCACATGGCATGATGCTCTAGTGTGACAGAAGTTGCATCACCACATCCTCTAGAGAGTGTGTAGTCATTTTGATTAATGTTGTTTTGAAAAGAACACATGAAATGACACTAGTAGACTCCATGTGTCAAACCATGGCTAGAAAGCCCCTGGAATGCAACTTCCGTATGGAATGTTTAACTAGCGTGATAGAAGTTCCGTCACCAGATCTATTGGAGCGTGTGTGGTAATGTGGATCATGGTGGTTGGGAAATAACCCATGCAATGACTCTAGTGGACTCCATGTGTCAAACCATTGTCATAAATCCCAAAAAGTGATGGGTTCGTAGCATGGAAAACAAAAAATTTCTACCGCAAGAACAAACAAAACCCAGATCTAATCTAGATAAAAGCCAAGATCTAATCTACTAGACATGAGCAACGAGATAGATCGGTACTAACCCTCGTACAACCGAAAGCGTTAACGAGATTAGATCTCGTGGATGATGTAGTCGATCACTTGCCGATCTCAAGATCGTGTGGACGATCCTTCCAGTAGCGCTCCCAAAGACTTCCGTAGATGGTCACACGTGCGGAGTCGAAGCAGACCTTCCTCTCCCTGTTCCAGCGAGCAGCGGAGGTAGTAGATCTTCTGCACGGAATCCCAGCAGCACGACGGCGTGGTGGTGGTGGTGGAGATGAGAAATCTGCAGGGCTTCGCCTATGCCTATGCAGAAGAAAGGTGGAGGAGAGAGGCGGCAGAGATTGGGAGTTGTGAGACTAGGTGCAAGAGGGGGCGCCCCCTCCCTTCTATTTAAAGGAGGGAGGCGCGCCTGGGAGGGGGAGTCCTAGTAGGACTCCCCTCCTTGGGCCGGCGGTGGGAAGGGGGGAGGAATCCTCCTCCCCCACGCATCCGTGTCTAGCCCCACTTGGACTCCCTTGATCCTTTCTTGGTTTTCAAGTAAACTCCAAGAAATCCTCTAGAACCTTCCAGAACATTCTGAAACCTTCTAGAATCTCCATACAAACACTCCGGAACATTTCCTAACTTAGAAAATGATTCCCAGTATATGAATCTTATTCTCCGGACCATTCCGGATCTCCTCGTGATGTCCCGGATCCATTCCGAGACTCCGAACAACATTTGGTCTCCAACGCAAATTCCATATCTACTTAAAACAACTTCGAACCTTAAGTGTGTCACCCTACGGTTCGTGAATATGCAGACATGATGAAGACACCTCTCCCATCAATAACCATCAGCGGGATCTAGAGAGCCATAACGGCTCCCACATACTCAATGATTTCTTCGTGATCGATTGAACCAATTAACATACGAAACCAATTCCCTTTGTCTCGCGATATTCTACTTATCCGAGGTTTGATCGTCGGTATCTCTATACCTAGTTCTACCTCGTTACTGATAAGTACTCTTTACTCGTTCCATGTTATGTCATCCCTTGTGACCTAGTCACATGCTTGCAAGCTATCTAGATGACACTCCACCGAGAGGGCCTAGAGCATATCTATCCGTCATATGGATGGAAAAATCCCAATCTTGGTTCATGCGCTTCAACACATACTTTCATAATACCCAATGACACCTTTATAACCACCCAGTTACGAAGCGGCGTTTGATGTTATCAAAGTACCCATCCGGTGATGGTGATTAACATAACCTCATGGTCGAAGGATTAGGTTACTACGTATTTGAAAGCTTACAGCAATACGAACTTAATGACTTGATCTTATGCTACGCTTACTATGGGTGTGTGTCCATTACATCATTCTCCTAATGATATAACCTTGTTATTAATCACATCCAATGTCCATGATCAGGAAACCATGATCATCAATTAATCAACAAGCTAGTTCAACAAGAGGCTTACTAGGGACTCTTTTATGTTTACAAAACACACAAGTATTAATGTTTCCGGTTAATACAATTATAGCATGGGATGTAAACATTTATCATAAACATAAAGATATAATAATAACCACTTTATTATTGCCTCTTGGGCATATCTCCAATAGTCTCCCACTTGCACTAGAGTCAATAATCTAGTTAAAAAACTTGTGCATTCAACACCTATGGCTTTCTAGTGTTGTATAGACACTATAGCTAGTGGTAAACATAATCTTCGAATCTGACACTTACAGGTCCGTGTGTATTTGCATGTCCTTGCGTCTCTACGCATTACTCATTCTCCAATGAGATGGCATTGTATAAATTTGGTTCTTTGGTGAGACCTTTAGTTCCTTGAGATTAAATCATGTTGATACAATTGTCATACAATGTATCTTCATAGTATTATCCCGCTATGAACCACACCTAGTTTGATAACAAACTACTTGACGCAAATGCCCTCATTTGCTACGACAATAGTAGTCACATACTTAGCCTTTTGTTGTTGTATCTGTCACAATGTTTTAACTTTGGTACTCAACCAAATCCGTTATGGAACTTCCTTTCTATTACATTGTGCCACCCATAGTTTAAATTGAGATAAACTTAATTTGTGACAAAACTAGTATCAATGTAGCAATTTACAATGAACTATTTGTCACCACTATATAAGTAATATATTCTTAGTTCTTCCAAAGATCATAGGAATATCCCTACTATTGTCCAATGATTATCGTATGAGTCATTCTGGTATATGCTCACAACATTTAGAGCATAGGACATATATGGATGTGTACATCTCAAAGAATGATTGATCAAAATATTCTTGTGATTTCACCAAGTGTCAAAACACTTGAATCTAGTGTCAATACACTTGAATCTTGATTCAGTCCTTTCCGTGAGTCAAGAACCTTTCTTGTTGTTTCCATATTGAACTCATTCAACATCTTATCTATGTACATTTGGCAAAACCATATTAGCGCCTCAATCTATCCATATAGACATTGATGCCTAATTCTTGGGTTATGCCTAAGTTTTTCATCGAAATGAAATTCTTAACATGTGTCAATAAAAGATACATTATTTCTAATCAACGATATGTCTTTCACATAATGTATTAGAAATATGTCTTAGCGCTCCCACTTAATTTCTTGCAAAATGCAAGCATCTTCATCGTGTCTGATGAAATTAAACCTTTTAACAGTTTCATCACGGTGAAGATTCCAACTCATGATGCTTACTTCAACCATTGAAGTTTTGCATACTCTTTTAGCATCCTTTGAATTAACAAAACCCTTTGGATCGTGGTCGTACACGTCCTAGGTAACCATTCTATTAGAAGAACTTGTTTTGTTTGTTCAACTACCATATACCAAAATATATGTAGTGGTTGCTACATTAATCCGTCCAGACTAAATATCGCTATGAAAGATCAAATCTTATCATAGTCAATTCCTTGAACATTGTCGTAAACTCTTTCCGACATGTCGACTATTTCATAGATGTGAAACATCCATGTCTATTTCTTTATAGATCCATATACGACTGTAAGGTCTTACACCTTTCCAGAGGGTCTTTCAAATTCAAAGCTTGATTTCTCGTGTATGGAATTATCACGGATTTTATGGCTTCAAGCCACTTAACGAAGTCAGGGCCCATCATTGCTTCTTTGCATGTAGTCGGTTCATCATTGTCAAACAACAATGATTTAACTCTCAAATCTTAGCATTTGATTACTTACTCGACCAACTTGGTTCAATAGGAACTTAGATCTCCGTGACCACAACCTTTGAGGCACGTGAGCCATGAGCATTGTTGCTGCCTCCGAGACACTTACCGACGTTGCACAACTCAGCACATATTAGCCAAGGTTCAACAACCTTATCAAAGTTCTATTGTCCTCCCACTTAACTTTTCACGAAAAATTCCTTCTCAAGAAACTTGACGTTCCAAGCGACAAACACTTTTGTCTTCGGTGTTATGGAGGAATACCCAATGGTTATTCGAAATAACCTACAAAGACATGCTCATCCGACTTGGTTGTAAACATTTCACTTATGCATAGCATACCAAAATTTAAGAAAAGACAATTTGGGTTTTATCCCAAACCATAACTCATATGGTGTCATTTCAACGGATCACGATGGAGCTCTTTTCAGTGTAAAAGCGATAGTCACGAGAGCTTTAATCTTTAAAATATAATGGCAGTTTTATAAATGACACCTTTGATATTACCATGTCAAACAAGGTTTCATTACATATCTTGAACACTTCATACTCCTATGGTGTTTTGGGAAATGTAAATTCATTGAACGATTCCTCAAATCTTAGGTGTTTTGCTAAACTTTGTAACTCAAACATCTTTCTTTATGATCCAATCATAAACTTTTTTATTTTCTTGTTACAATAATTTTCCACTTCATCTTGAAAGTCTTTGAACATTTTTCAAATGTTTCATACTTCTTCCTTATTGAGTAAGTATATACATATACTCACTCAAATCTTCGGAGAAAGCATATGAAGTTGAAATCCATCGCCCACGACTACACATAATGGACTATATACATCAATATGTACAAATTCCAATCAGTTAGTCGTCCGTTCCTCTTTTGGCCTATGAACGGAGTTTTAATTATCTCCAGGAAAGTATCACAAGCGTCATTTGATCAAAATCAAAGACTCCAAAAATCCATCAACATGGAGTTTCTTCATGTATCCCTTTCAATATAATTTAAACGGCGATGTCACTTTGCAAGTGATCTTTCAATCATTTGTCTTTCGACATTTTAGCATTAGTTTTATGGATGTGATTTCTCCAACGAGATTTGTAAATCATCCATCTATTATGGAATACCGTAATTATTTGAACAACCTTTTGTCGTCATAATACCTGATCAAAATAACAATTATTGAAACAAATCTTGAAGGTAAGCTTTGATGTTAACGAGCAACACAACAACCCTTTGTTTGTTTTCGATGAACATCATCACATATTCTCTTGCTAGTTACTTAGGCCATTGCAGTTCATGAATTGTGTTGTCCTGTATGGCACTTCATACCAACCAATTCGGTATCCAATACCGCAGAACCACATTGTTTAACAACCAAGGAATATAGCCATAACATGTATCTTCTATATATCTAAGTTGGATATCTCCAATCTTTTCTTTTCTGCCAAATATTTTGTAGATTCTCTTTCAACAATTCCTTTTCTTTTAAAAGAATCTATCAACATCAATAGTGGTGTCATTCACATGACACATAGTACAAAGTGTGTATAGTGAAATACTAATACCTTTGGACTTGCACTTTGAAGTGGATCACCTTCATCAAATGTTTGGCATTCTTTAGTAATCTTTTAGTGTAGTAAACATTTTACTTACATCTTCTATTCATCCTTATCATGACAACTTTCATGATCAAGCTTCTATAGCTTATAAAGGTGAATTGCGAGTATAATGTTTCTCTTCCAAAACCTTTTGGAGGATTAGGACGACTAGCGTCTCCAACCTTCACAAATTCTCATCAAATATGAGGACATATACTCTATCATGTTGTAACCAACACATTGTTTTAGATATCGCAATACCTTTCACATATGATGGTTTCTGAAACATTGCTTTCAGCTCTTAGATAAACTTGATATTAAAAAACAATCTTTTGAGTATACAGAATCATGGAGGCTAACATGATACATTAGATACTAACATTGGAATTGTTACTCTTGATTTAATACTGTTTATTAAACTTCATAGAGTAAACGAAGTTTGCTGAAAGTTTGCAGTATGACTTTTAAACTTTAGATTGACACTCAAAACAATACGATACCAGTTCGTAAAGCAAATATCCAGAATTTCTATAGTTCTACTATCTCAACTATAACTAAGCGTAAGGTGGTAAACGGATGCCAATGAGTACAACAAACTATGCAAATTCACTTTGATTGTGTTTATGATAAATTGAGTTTGACTAATCCAAATTACAAATAAACTCCCACTCAAAACAACATCCCTCGCAGTTGTTTTTAGTGATTACACGAACCAAATCCACTACACCAAGTCCGATCATCACGTGAGATGATGTAGCTTCATCGGCGAACAATCTTCATGTTCATCATATCAATCATATGACTCATGCTCTACCTTTTGGTATTCCGTGTTCCGAGGCCATGTCTGTACATGCTAGGCTCGTCAAGATTAACCTTAGTTTCTGCATGTGCAAATCTGGCTTGCACCCGTTGTATGCACACGTAGAGTCTATCACACCCGATCATCACGAGATGCTTCGAAACGACGAGTCTTAGCAACGGTGCCAACTAAGGACGAACACTTTATTACTTGATATTTAGTGAGAGGGATCATCTTATAATGCTACCGTCGCGATCTAAGCAATACAAGATGCATAAAGGATTAACATCACAGGCAATTCATAATTAGTGTGATATGATATGGCCCTTTCTTCTTATGCCTTTGATCTCCATCTCCAAAGCACGGACATGATCTCCATGATCACCAGCATTGCGTCAAGGTCCGTGGCGCCGGTTCATGGTTGTTCATCTTCACCAGCAACTATTACAACTACTTGGAATAAAGCTATTACAAGATGAATAGACACGCAGGTCTTAACAGAATTAAAGACAACCATTAGGCTCCTGCCGGTTGCCATATTACAACAAGGATCATTGCATACATCAAATACAATCACAATCACATGTAGGCCATATCACATCACAAAACCCCTGCAAAAACAAGTTAGACGCCTCTAATTTTCTTTGCAAGTTTTACGTGGCTTGGGGCTTTCGACTAAGAACGCATCTTACCTACGAAACTGAACCACAACGTTGATACAAGTGCTATCAAGTGAAAAGTGTAGATTTGATCTATACTATGATGGGAGAGACAGACACCCGCAAAGCCACTTGTGCAAAGCAAGTTGCACGTCAAGCGTGGAGCAAGTCTCATGTGCGATGACATGTAATGTTAGCAGCTTCATCCCACCATACCGCAAGATGCAAAGTACACACATAGCAAAAGACGGCACGAGCACCAACGCCCACAACCTCATTGTGTTCTACTCGTGCAACAGATCTACGCATAGATAAGGCTCTGATACCATTGATGGGTTCGTAGCATGGAAAACAAAAATTTTCTACCGCAAGAACGAACAAAACCTAGATCTAATCTAGATAAATGCCAAGATCTAATCTACTAGACATGAGCAACGAGATAGATCGGTACTAACCCTCGTAGAACCGAAAGCGTTAACGAGATTAGATCTCGTAGATGATGTAGTCGATCACTTGCCGATCTCAAAATCGTGTGGACGATACTTACGCCAGCGTTCGGCAGCGCTTCATGACGGTCACACGTGCGGAGTCGAAGCAGACCTTCCTCTCCCCGTTCTAGCGAGCAGCGGAGGTAGTAGATCTTCTGCACGGAATCCCAGCAGCACGACGGCGTGGTGGTGGTGGTGGAGATGAGAAATCTGCAGGGCTTCGCCTATGCCTGTGCAGAAGAAAGGTGGAGGAGAGAGGCGGCAGAGATTGGGAGTTGTGAGACTAGGTGCAAGAGGGGGCGCCCCCTCCCTTCTATTTAAAGGAGGGAGGCGCTGGAGGAGTCCTAGTAGGACTCCCTCCTTGGCTTGGTGGGAAGGGGAGAATCCTCCTCCCCACGTGTCTAGCCCCACTTGGACTCCCTTGATCCTTTCTTGGTTTTCAAGTAAACTCCAAGAAATCCTCTAGAACCTTCCAGAACATTCTGAAACCTTCTAGAATCTCCATACAAACACTCCGGAACATTTCCTAACTTAGAAAATGATTCCCAATATATGAATCTTATTCTCCGGACCATTCCGGATCTCCTCGTGATGTCCCGGATCCATTCCGAGACTCCGAACAACATTCGGTCTCCAACGCAAATTCCATATCTACTTAAAACAACTTCGAACCTTAAGTGTGTCACCCTACGGTTCGTGAATATGCAGACATGATGAAGACACCTCTCCCATCAATAACCATCAGCGGGATCTGGAGAGCCATAACGGCTCCCACATACTCAATGATTTCTTCGTGATCGATTGAACCAATTAACATATGAAACCAATTCCCTTTGTCTCGCGATATTCTACTTATCCGAGGTTAGATCGTCGGTATCTCTATACCTAGTTCTACCTCGTTACTGATAAGTACTCTTTACTCGTTCCATGTTATGTCATCCCTTGTGACCTAGTCACATGCTTGCAAGCTATCTAGATGACACTCCACCGAGAGGGTCCAGAGCATATCTATCCGTCATATGGATGGACAAATCCAAATCTTGGTTCATGCGCTTCAACACATACTTTCATAATACCCAATGACACCTTTATTACCACCCAGTTACGAAGCGGCGTTTGATATTATCAAAGTACCCATCTGGTGATGGTGATTAACATAACCTCATGGTCGAAGGATTAGGTTACTATGTATTTGAAAGCTTACAGCAATACGAACTTAATGACTTGATCTTATGCTACGCTTACTATGGGTGTGTGTCCATTACATCATTCTCCTAATGATATAACCTTGTTATTAATCACATCCAATGTCCATGATCAGGAAACCATGATCATCAATTAATCAACAAGCTAGTTCAACAAGAGGCTTACTAGGGACTCTTTTATGTTTACAAAACACACAAGTATTAATGTTTCCGGTTAATACAATTATAGCATGGGATGTAAACATTTATCATAAACATAAAGATATAATAATAACCACTTTATTATTGCCTCTTGGGTATATCTCCAACAGTCTCCCACTTGCACTAGAGTCAATAATCTAGTTAAAAAACTTGTGCATTCAACACCTATGGCTTTCTAGTGTTGTATAGACACTATAGCTAGTGTTGTATAGAACCAGTTTCAGCAATTTCACCCGAAACAGTTTCGGTGTCTATTGAAATAATTCTAGTGCTTTGCAATTCATTCGTCTGAAATACATTTGCTCTAAATGGTGTTGGTGTCCCTTAAGTGTGTCACCCTACGTTTCATGAAGAATGCAGACATGATCGATACCCCTTTCAGATCAATAATCAGAAGCGGGACCTGGAGATCCATACTGACTCCTACACATTCTACGACGACTTCTGTGATCGTGAGAACCTTTAACATTAGTAACTAAATCCCTTTGTCTCGCGATATATTACATGTCCAAGATTCGATCATCGGTATCTCCATAACTAGTTTGATCTCGTTACCGACATGTACTCTTTTCTCGTTCCCGTGATATAGCATTCTAGTGATATCATCACTTGCTTACAAGCTAACCAATGTGATATCACCGAGAGGAGAATATCATTTGGCGGCCCGAAAGTTGGGGTGTCCAGGCAACGTGGTATCCAAGTTCCCTGAAATCATCCGCGATGACTATAGTTGGTGTGCCAAATACTCAGAGGGTCTTTTTCGGCATGAATTCAACTTTACGTTTCAATACAAAAAATCAGGCTAACGGCCGTCAAGTTGGCCCCCTATCAGTTCTCGCTGTTATGTTGCTCCCGTCGCTCCTGTCGCTTAGGTGTCAATTAGGCTTGCAGCGTTGGCGCCTGCATCCATTACACGTCTTCTTCTTCCCTGGAGCGGCAATCTGTGGGGCGTTGCAGCCACGGCGTGGAGCTGGGACATGGACGAACCTGCTCGGCCCAGCTCTCCTCCCTGTAGGCTTGCAACGTTGGCGCCTGCATCCATTATGCATCTTCTTCCCCAGAACGGCAATCTGTGGTCGCGGCCATGGCACAGAGCTGGGACGTGACGAAGCTGCTCGGCCCCGCTCTCCTCCCCATCCCGAGTCGGAGCTCGCCCTCACCATGGATGCACCCATGGCACGGTGTGGGGACGAGAATTGGTTCCCGGTGAGATCTATCACCTTGTCGACCATGCTCGGTTCTGTTTTCCTCCTCTAGAATCCGAGCTCGCCGTCGCCGTGGTTGCACCCGCACCAATTCTCGAGTATGCAGCCAGAGACGCCTACATGGCGTACGAGTTGTACAGTAAGCTCATTACCATGAAAGATGGGATGGTTAAGTCGGGGTTTTTCACGAGAGAGCTATGCCCTGGTTGCAAGCTAGCCCAGGAGAAGAAGCGCGAGGAGGATAGAAAGCGGTTTCAGGACGAGCAGGGATCTTGGGACGGTGGCGACATCAAGAGGTTGAAGGGGAAGCAAGTCAAGGACGACAACAAGTGGTGGTGATACATTATGTGTTTGAACTAGATTTTAGTTTCTAGTTTATTATGTGTGTGATACATTTAGTTACTTCACAAAATTTCGACCAATTTAACTTGTTGATGTATTTCTTGACAATTATAATATAATCGAGCACTAGAAATATTCTGTAGTGTGCATGAGCATGATTAGTAAATATAATTGAACACTAGAAACTTCAAGGCACTCCATATAAAGGAGTAGATTAATATAGAAGGTTCACTAGAGACACCACTGATATATTGTCTTACATGCCACACACAGGTAATAATTAACTAGAACAAAATAAAAGCAGAGGCTGCAGCAGGAGGCCAGGACACGGAGACGCCTAGCAGAATAGGGGTTTATCAGCAGGAGGCAGCGACAGCCTAGTCGTTGAGATATAGGCCAGTCCTGACATACTCCCGGAGGAATTTGCCGTAGGCTGCGTGTCGCGCCAAGGTAATCGGCCTATGCTTGCCTCCGCCTCTGCCAACACCCGCCAAGGTCGATCATGTCACGAGGTCCACGTTGAATGGGCAAAATAGTCTCCCCCTACGGTGGAAACGGATTAGCCCACATCGTAACCTCCTCAGCACATAGCATCTGTTGTTGTCCCTGGATACGTTGCTATCGTCCACTTCATCATCATCCTCCTGTTGATTTTTAAGAACATAACTTAGAACTCATACATATGATTGATATGTATTACAACTCAAGAATTGACAACATGTATATGTAAGACAATATATCTGTGGATATCAAAGATAAAGCATCTCAGCAATAGTTTGATCAGTTCATATATCATTTCATCTCAACACAATGACAAATAATTGCATCAGAGTGAATGTAGGATAAAGATTGCGGCCTCATAAGTTTCCTCAGGGATGGAGTCAGCGAACCAAGTAACAATTGCACAACCTGTAATGTTGTTGTACATCACCCCAGGTTCACTAACTCATCCCTGAAAAAATCTGACACCAATATGTCTGCCTCTCTTTTGGGACAAATTTGAATCATTGGCCACAATAAAAAATTGAAATGTAATCGTACAAAACATTATTCAGGGATATACATAGTCAGGTACAAAAACATGCCTAAATATTGTAATTATAAATAAAAAACCAAACAATTAATCTTCAGGTGCATGTTAAAAATACTTATGATCAAAACATTCATATACATATGCATCATACCAATCATTAAAAGATCAGAAACAATTCAAGGATCATATATGTAGTTCCATATGAAATTAAATCTAGGGCCTCATAATTTGTTTCAGAGATGGAGTTTGGGAACCAAAGTACCAACAGCACAACCTATATTGTTTGTGTGCATTGCTGCCTCAGGTTCACCAACCCATCCCTAAAACACGACACCATCATGTGTCTCCCCTTGAACTCTTTTGTGGCAAATTTCAATTATCGGCCTCGGTGACAAACTAAAATGTAATTCTTATACACTGAATGTATGGAATAGGTAATTCGAATATCATAGGTCTATGAATGTAGAATAAAGATTAAGGCCTCATAAGTTTCTACAGGGACGGTGTAAATGAACCAAGTAACAATTGCACAGCCTATATTCTTCTTGTACATCGCCCCAGGTTCACTAACTTGACCCTGAAAAATCTGACACCAATGTGTCTGCCTCTCTTTTGGGGAAATTTGAATCATTGGCCACAATAAGAAATTGAAATGTAATCGTACAAAACATTATTCAGGGATATATATAGTCAGGTACAAAAACAAGCCTAAATATTGTAATTATAAATAAAAAACCAAACAATTAATCTTTAGGTACTTGTTAAAAATACTTATGATCAAAACCATTCATATACATATGCATCATACCAATTATTAAAAGATCAAAAACAATTCAAGGATCATATATGTAGTTCCATATGAGAATAAATCAAGGGCCTCATAATTTGTTTCAGAGATGGAGTTGGAGAACCAAAGTACCAACAACACAACCCATATTGTTTGTGTGCATTGCTTCCTCAGGTTCACCAACCCATCCCTAAAAGACGACACCATCATACGTGTCTCCCCTTGAACTCTTTTGGGGCAAATTTCAATCATCGGCCTCGGTGACAAACTAAAATGTAATTCTTATACACTATGAATGCATGGAATAGATAATTCGAATATCATAGTTCTATGAATGTAGAATAAAGATTGCGGCCTCATAAGTTTATTCAGGGAGGGCGTAAGAGAATGAAGTAACAATTGCACAGCTTATGTTTTTCTTGTACATGGTCCCAGGTTAGCTCACTCATCCTTGAAAAAATCTGACACCAATGTGTCTGCCTCTCTTTGGGGCAAATTTGAATCATTGGCCACAATAAGAAATTGAAATGTAATCGTACAAAACATTATTCAGGGATATACATAGTTAGGTACAAAAACAAGCCTAGATATTGTAATTATAAATAAATAACCAAACAATTAATCTTCAGGTACATGTTAAAAATACTTATGATCAAAACCATTCATATACATTGCATCATACGAATCATTAAAAGATCAGAAACAATTCAAGGATCATATATGTAGTTCCATATGAGAATAAATCAAGGGCCTCATAATTTGTTTTAAAGATGGAGTTGGAGAACCAAAGTACCAACAACACAACCTATATTGTTTGTGTGCATTGCTGCCTCAGGTTCACCAACCCATCCATAAAACACGACACCATCATACGTGTCTCCCCTTGAACTCTTTTGGGGCAAATTTCAATCATCGGCCTCGGTGACAAACTAAAATGTAATTCTTATACACTATGAATGCATGGAATAGATAATTCAAATATCATAGTTCTATGAATGTAGATTAAAGATTGCAGGATCATAAGTTTCTACAGAGATGGCGTAAGCGAACCAAGTAATAATTGCACAGATTATATTGATCTTGTACATGGCCCTAGGTTCGCTCACTCATCCCCGATAATTTTTGACACCAATCTGTCTGCCTCTCTTTGGGGCAAATATGAATCATTGGCCACAATAGGAAATTGAAATGTAATCGTACAAAACAATATTCAGGGATATACAAATGCATCATACAACACATTCATCGATCAGAAACAGTACAAATATTATATATATAGGTTCCATATGAGAGAAAAAAATTAGGGCCTCATTTTTTTCAGCGATGGAGTCGGAGAACCAAAATACCAACAGCACAACCTATATTGTTTATGTGCATTGCTGCCTCAGGGCCACTAACCATCCCTAAGAAAACGAGACCATCAGATGCCCTTGCACTATTTTGGGGCAAAATTGAATCATTGGGCTTAGTAAGGAATAGAAATGTAATGTTATAGACCCGCTATGTATCAAAATCAACACTCAACTAGCAAACTCAACTAGATGGTAGATGAGCAGATTGGGGTTTTGTGACAAGACGGATTGGGGTTTTGTCACTAGATGGATTGGGGTTTTGTGACTAGACAGATTGGGGTTTTGTGACTAGATGGCAGATGCATCAATCAACCGATCGAATCATATATATACTACCCTACTTCAAGAGCAAAAGAATCTATACACGATTGAGCAAATCCTATGTATGAACAGTGAAAACTGCGGCTGCAACTAAAGAAGCTAGCAATGTAGTACCTCGGACTCCTTATCAGGGACCTCCTCCTCGAACTCATCATTCTCCGCGATTGCGTCGAAGATTTCTTGTACATCGATGGGGTCATTGATGTAGATCACCGGATTGCCTCCGCCTGCCGCCTGCCCCCCATCCAGATCTGCCGCTGCCACCACGACGTTGTCGGCCACCTACTGCTCGGCGGTGAAGGCTACCACCTGCTGCTTGGCGGCGACGGCTACCACCTGCTGCTCGGCGGCGACGGCTACCACCTGCTGCTCGGCTGCAATGGCTACCACCTGCTTCTCGGCAACGACGACTACTGGATGGACGGATGAGCTCGCACCCTCGACAGCACGGCGACGAGCGGCGTTCGTGCCCGGAGAAGATGCCTTCGCCTGCTTGGCGACGACCGAGCCATCTGCTACTGCGCCTTCAACTGGCTTCACCTCCGGCTCGTCTCCACGCGTACGCTTCATGGCGAACCAAGGGAAGGAGGTAGTGCAAGCGAGGGAGCTTCGGCGCGCACGACAGGTGTAGATTGGGGTCTTGGGACTAGACAGACTGGGGGAAAATGACACGAGCTCATGGAAGAAGAAGGTCAAGGGGGGTTATAAAAACCGGACCATTCGTAGTCCTCGAGTGGACACGTGTGGTGGGCGGGAGGAGGGGGCGGGGGGCTACCACAATCTCTGCCCTTTTTTTTGGTTCCTTTTTTTGAAACAGCCACGATCTCCACTTTAGAGCTGCTTTGAAAATACGCTCATGGCAGACCTCGATTCCACTACATGCAAGTCGCGCGGAAATAATTTCTAGCAACGTTAGATCTACTCGAGAGGGGCCCTTGACTCATGGAAGTTACTAGTGGTAGGGCCCAGTTGGAAGTGGGATTGAGAGCGCTGCGTAAAAATGGGATATGTCTTATTAAAATCAAGTGGCAATAAATTGCAGCGTCCCATCGACAACCGTGCACTCGATGACCCCATTGCCCTGTGCATGAGTTGTAGTAGCAGTAGTAGGCTTTTCAGACTTGATTAAACTTGACATGACCGCTCGACGACTTTTTCCATTGACGGCATCGTCTTCCTTCCTATAGAAGTCTCGCGGAGGGAGACGTCCGTGCTATCTCACGCTGTACTATGAAGGGCACGACGTGTGCAACGGTCATCGTTGGATCGCACAGAATCAACGGTTGGTGCGCACAATCCGCGTGACAACTGTGACAACCAATCAGGGAGTAGCAGATAGGGTGAGCACAGGTTTGGGCTTCTTCGAAAGATAGAGAGAGAGGAGGGGGGCAAAACTAAGTAGTACCACATAAAACCAAGGGCAAAACTGAGTAGTATAAAAATGGAAAGTGTCTTTACAATGAAATACATCGTGGAATACATCAAATTATCCCAAGATAGATCCACTAGACCTGGTGTCATTGCATGTGTGTTCCTCTAGACAGACCACATAAGGATCCACCAGTGTCATTGCATGTTTGTTCCTCTAAACAAACCACATAAGGATCCACTAGTGCCATTGGATGTGTGTTCTTCTCATGAACCACACATAAGGATCCACCGGTGTCATTGCATGTATGTTCCTCTAAACAAACCACATAAGGATCCACCAGTGTCATTGCATGTCTGTTCTTTTCATGAACCACACCCAGTGTCATTGCATTGGTGTTCTTCTAAACAAACCACATAAGGATCCACCAGTGTCATTGCATGTCTGTTCTTTTCATGAACCACATAAGGATCCACCAGTGTCATTGCATGTGTGTTCTTCTCATGAACCACACATGGATCCACCGGTGTCATTGCATGTCTGTTATTTTCATGAACCACACCCAGTGTCATTGCCTGTGTGTTCTTCTAAACAAACCACATAAGTCATTGCATGTCTGTTTTTTTTTCATGAACCGCACCCGGTCTAATTGCATGTGTGTTACTCTAGAAAGACCACATAAGGATCCACTAGTGTCATTGCATGTCTGTTCCTCTAAACAAACCACATAAGGATCTACCAGTGTCATTGGATGTGTGTTCTTCTCATGAACCACACATGTATCCACCAGTGTCATTGCATGTCTGTTCCTCTAAACAAACCACATAAGGATCCACTAGTGTCATTGCATGTCTGTTCTTTTCATGAACCACACCCAGTGTCATTGCATGTGTGTTCTTCTAAACAAACCACATAAGGATCCACCAGTGTCATTGCATATCTGTTCTTTTCATGAACCGCACCTGTCGTCGGATTGATGACAAGTATGCCATGAGGGGGTCCTCGAGGCGTGCAGAAGAGAGAGGGGTGAGACGTACAGTATTCCGGGACGGTGAGCACACAAGTTTACCCAGGTTCGAATCCGCCGGCTTTGGATGGATCCTACTCCTGCTAGCAATCCACTAATACGACAGAACCGGAATATGGGTTACAAGGGTTTCGCCTGTGCGAGTTGAGGGTCTAAAGTATTGAGGTGCCCTAAAGGCTCTCCCTAGGATGGCTTATATAGATATCTAGCCTAGGGTTTACAGGAGAGATCTATCTGGCTACGACTAAGAGTCGGTTACAGAATACATCTTGAACTACAAGTAACATTATGGGCCTAAGTCGGTAAGTCTTCTGGGCCTTCCTGTAGCCGGATTGGACTCCATCTTTCTCCCTGACTGGGCCGCCCGTGAAGCAAAGCTCTAACCCGAAGTGGGCCACCCTGGTCAGTGAGGAACTGTGAGTATACCCGGAAAGTATATCCCCAACAACAGCCCCGGAGGCCTCCAAGATCCAAAGTCGGATTTATCATCATATAGCTTGATCTTCGGCTTGCAGAATCTTGAAGGGTTCCTGAAACTTCACAACAAAAGATACGATCCGGATCTTAAAAATAAGTCAGACCTATCAGTAGGTTACTTGGATTTTCTAGCTCGATTTTGAACTAAGCCGAAACTTGGTCTCTAACGCCACCTGACACAAGCATGGTCAAGTCACATCATCTGACAAGCATTCTGTCAGCCGACCGTTGGTGGGTCCTCGGTCTGTGGAACCGAGGCGCTGTTTCAATGCGTGCATGGAGATCAAGGCGACGCAATGATCGCGCGGGTCCTTCCCAGTTCTTTCCACGACACGTGGCGGTTGCACTGTAGCATTTGCACGAATCTTGGCGCAGGTAGGTGGATATAAGGGGTTTAGATTTCTCCTTCTCCTTTCCACCAGTCCTTTGTCGTTTCCTTCTTTCGCAATCCTCCTGCGTGCACAGAGCCTCCTCGTCCTTCCCCTCTGGCTTGGCGGCAGTGGCGGCGACAGCGAAGGCGGAAGCTGCAGCGGAGAAGGAGAGCTTCTGGGGAATCTGGATCCCCTGCACCCTCAATGAGGAGGGCCTCAAGAACATGGAGAAGGAGGGGCTTCTCGTTGCCGGCGACTGGTGGAGCGGCTCTGGCGAAACCGTCCCCAACCCACATAAGAGCGAGCGAGTCCACTTTGGCACTCATCTGGACCGAGGTCTATCTTTTCCTGCCTCGGAGTTCTTCTCCGACATGATAGATCACTATGGAGTTCAACTCCATAATCTTCCTCCCAATTCTCTTCTAGAAATGAGCGCATATGCTGCGCTTTGCGAGGGCTTTCTTGGCATTAGGCCGAGTTTGCTTCTCTTCCGGTTTTACTTCCATGTCCGGAGGAATTCCATTACTGCCGGTGTTCCTTATATCACCGGCACCATTAGTGTTTCTCTTAGACGAGACCGGGCATATCCCAAAATTTTTGCTAGTGACTCGGTCAAACAATGGCCAGCCACTTTTTTGTACCATAGGGATATTCCGGCTCCCGGCAAAGCTACTGCTTTGCCGACTTTTGTTGACGGAGCCGCCACGGCCCAACCTTCATGGGACGAGGCTGCTCCGGCTCTCACAGATGATCTGATCCTCGCTAAGAGGCGGATCGAATATTTGATCAAGCACAATGGTCTGAAGGGATCCGACTTGGTCCAGTGCTGGGTCTCACGCCGGATCCAGCAACTTAAGTAGCACGGGGATAGACTGATGCATTCCGTCACGTCTTCTCTAACCGACTCCCTCTGCATCAGCCCCAAAGCCTACACCACTCAAGGCTACATAAGCCAAATCAAGTGGCTGATCAAGGAGCGGATCGAAAGGCGGATTCCGGAGGTTTCTCTAGACATGCACACGGCAGAAAACCCCATGGTGCCGGTAAGCTTTTATCATCACATCTTTTATGTGTTTCTATCTTTGAGTTATATTGCAATACTGATATGTTTTCTTATTTTCAGCTCGCTGACATCCCCGAGTCGGAACTTGCTCGCTCGAAGGATATCCTCCGGAGTTTTCTCAGGAGGTAGAGGTAGTTCCACTGCCGGATCTTGCGCTCAAGAAGCACAAAGCTCAGACAGTAGCGGTTGGCACAAAGGAGGTGCCTGTCGTGAAGAGGTATCTTTTCGGTCACAACTTTTCCATCTTTGTACTTTACTCAAATTTCATTCCGAGATGTAACGTTTCCGACTTTGTTACCTTCTCAGAGGAAAATCAATCATCAAGGGCAAGGGGAAAGGGATTTCTTCGAAGCCCTTACGCCAGACGAAGCTTACCATAGCTTCCCCTGCCGTGGCTCCTCTGACTCCGGCCCCTCAACCTTCTACAACTTCGGTTATCTCGCCGGATGCTGCAGAAGATCCGGCTCTTCAAATGGAGCCTGCGATCCTTGGGTCGCAAACTGATGTCACCGTGGGTGCGTCAGCTCATGATAAGGGTGAACCCTCTTCGGGTAATGATCCCACGGCTGAAGTCTTCGCCGAAAAGCTCCTCGGCAATCAGGGTCTTGCCAAGTTTGGCCTGACCCGGAAATCTGCAGAGGAGATCCAGCGGCTAGCCAGGCAAGTCCTGGATAAAAGCCATTTATCCCCCGAGGAGGAAGCGCAAGAAGCAGAGGACATCAAGTTCTCTGACCTTCTCACTCAAGTCCGCCTTCACGACGAGAGAATTAGGACTGGCGAGCTTCCAACAACCCCAGTGATCCCTCTTACTCTTGCCGAGAAGGTGGCCTCTGAAGTGAATGCGGGTTTAGATAAACTCACCCACGAACAATATTTAAGCCGGAATTCCAACTCTTGTTTTTTCCATTATGTTATATCATATCCTCTAGCCCCCAAGCATGAAGTAGGATACAGAATCCGAGTTTATGCTTCATTAGCATGCCACAGAATGAACTAGTGTAGCCCCCAAGGCTCGTGCTGATATTTAGCAAAAATATTAGCCCGAGTCTTAAGTAGCTTTCTAACTTTGGGTATTCTGACTTACAGAAAGTATGTTCCTATAACTAGGAATCACTGACCAATGTCTGTGATAAGCGGAGAGAGATCAAAGCTCTCTAGCTTAAAAATGCTGAGCTCAAAGTAGCCAAGGATGAAGCCAAAGGTAAACAATCCGAGATTTAAGCCTTGTTTTTGGGTTTTTCAATGTTGAATTTTTCTAAACTGTTTTTTTTGGCTTACAACGCTGGGAAACAATCCATCGCTATGATTGAAGAGGCCGAGAACCTAAAGACCCTAGTGGTGGAGAACAAAGGACTTCGCCTAGAGCTGGATAAGGTCAAGGCAGATCATGAAAAGAGCATAGCTCAAGTCCTTGAATCCTTCTTAGTGGCCACTGATGAGCGTGATTGCAAGATTGCTGCTCAGGATAAAATAATCTCGGACCTCAAGAATGAGCTTGGCAGAGAGAAGGACCTGTCCCAGGCGCTCCTGGCTGAACTCCAGAGTCTCCGGGAGGAGAAGACCAAGATTGACGACGTCATTTTTGGTACATTCCACCTCTCTGACTTATCTTTTTCTTCGACTTCTAGCAATGCCAGTTTTTTCTTAACTTTGTTTTGTGTATAGGTCCTCTTAAGTTGACGGACTCTTCTTCTTCCGAGCCCCGCACCCACCGGCTTACCCAAGTCGGTGATCTTCTTCATGACTACCGACAGTCCCTTGAGGACATTGGCGAGTCTCTCAGGATTCCGGATATGCCAAGCATGTCGGATTTTGAGGTGCGGGACATGGCCAAGGAGATGCCGCAGCTTGTTTGGGACTGCAACATGTCCGACACGTGGACTGCTGCGCAGAACGCTCTCTCTATGGTCATGAGCCACCATGGAAACATGGAGATATGGAAAGTGACCAGAGGGTACTGCAAGGTGGATGAAGACGGCCAGGAGCAAGACCTTCAAGCTATAATGCACTCCTGCGTCGGATACGGGTGCCAGGTAGCTGATCTGACCAGCTACGAGATCCCCTTCTTCACCCGCGTGGCTACTCCGCCTCCTCCTGTAGAAGAAGCCGAAGAAGTTTCTGATGATGAATGCACCAACTCGGATGCGGACATCTCGGAAAGATATCAAGGCGGAGTGACTAGTGAGCTGGTAGATCCTTCATCTTCTCCTGCATCATAGACCAGAAATTTATGTATTATTCCAGAAAAAACCTGATACGATTGTAAATATTAAGTACTATTTATCTTTTACAAGTGCTAATCTTTTGATCTATTCAACACTTTTGAATTTTGAAATTTTTGCGTGCCTGAAATGTTTACACAAGCTCTTATATTTTTCGTCTCGACTTATCGTTTATCTGGCTTTCTGCCTCGTCCCTTTCGTGAGCCGGCTAAACCTTCAGCCAGAAACTTTGCCGAGCAACGGAGCTCAATTACTAAACCAGTTTAAACTCGGAAACAAAGCCGAATTCTACTACCAACAATTCACTACTCGGAAAATGCCCACATCCGGCAATCAGATAAATAACCAAAGTAAAGACTAGAAATTTCTAGAGTTATACCCGAAGGTAGCAGTTTTTAGAATCGGAAATCTAGAACAGAACGAACATGAGCATAAAGTACTTTCAAGCATTCTGGGATTTTCGACTATGACATGATCATTCGGAAATAAGATGGTTTAAGAACTTCTCAGAAAAAACTTGAGGCAACCAAAACTTTTATTTCTCACAGAACATGTACATATGTATGATTACAAAGAAATATAAACTAAGAATAAAAGGGACGTAGCTGAGCAATATTCCATGGTCTGTCTAACTCATCCGGATTTGTACTGCCTCCAGCTCTCTTTCTCTTCTTAGTAGCAGGTCTTTCTTTGACTGGCCTCATGTCAGTTAAGTAGTACGATCCATTGTGCAATACTCGACTAACTAAAAAGGGCCCTTCCCATACTGGGGAAAGTTTGTGCTTTCTTTGTTGCACAAGCCGGAGAACTAAATCACCTTTATTGAAAGATCTATTTCGGACTCTCTGGCTATGATACTTGCGTAACTTCTGCTGATAGGCTGTAGATCTTATTTCAGCAACAACGCGAACTTCTTCGACTAAGTCGAGATCATTTTGTCGAGAAATCTCGGCACCCTCTTTGATATACGCGTCCACTCTAGGAGAAGTATGAATTAAATCACTAGGAAGAACTGCTTCTGCACCATAGACCAAGAAGAAAGGTGTGTATCCTGTTGACCTGTTCGGAGTTGTTCGTAAACTCCAAATTACAGAAGGTAATTCCTCTGCCCAAGCCCCCACAGCACGTTGCAGTGGTGCTTCGAGTCTTGGTTTCAGGCCTTGTAGAATTAAACCATTTGATATTTTGACTTGTCCGTTAGCCTGTGGATGTGCGATTGACGCAATGTCAAGCCGGATATTTTGCTCATCGCAGAATTCAGCCAGTTCTCCCATAGAAAAGTTACTCCTGTTGTCCGTGATAATGCTATGCAGATAACCATACCGGATTATAACATCCTCGATAAATCTTTTGGCTGTTGCTCCATCACAACTAGTGACAGGTTTAGCCTCGATCCACTTGGTGAATTTATCCACCATCACTAAGAGGTGGGTAAATCTACTTGGAGCTCGTTTAAAGGGTCCTACCATATCAAGCCCCCAGACCGCAAAAGGCCATGTTATAGGTATTGTTCGCAACTGATCAGCCGAAACATGAGCTTGCTTGGCGTACTTTTGGCAGCCTTTGCATGTCTTGACTAACCGTTCGGCATCTGCCTGAGCTGTAAGCCAGAAAAATCCACGTCGAAAAGCTTTTGCCACTAAAGATTTGGCTGCAGCATGGTGACCACACTCGCCTTCATGGATTTCCCTTAAGATTTCCACTCCTTCTGGAGATACACAGCGCTGAAAAACCCTAGAAACACTCCGTTTATGGAGCTCACCCTTAACAATAGTATAGGCTTTTGCTCGTCGAATAATCTGCCGGCTCAGCACCTCGTCCTCGGGTAATTTGCCATCTACCAAATAATCGAAGTAGGGTTGAGTCCAGCTGGGAATTACAGCCAGAACTGCTATTAAAGGTGAGTCGGATTTGGTCGGATATTCCTCATCTACTCCCTTTATCGAGGAAACTTTGAGGTGCTCTAAAAATGCGCCATCCGGGACCTCTTTCCACGCAGAGCCTATTCGAGATAGTGCATCTGCTTCCTCATTTTCTGCTCGAGGGATGTGTTGAACTTCAAACCCTTCGAACGATTTAGATAGATCATCCACGACAGCTTTATATGCTGCCATGTGCTTATTTGCATTACAAATATCCGAGACTTGCTGAGCAACAAGATCCGAATCTCCATAACACATCAAACGTCGGATGCCAATATCCTTGGCAATCCGGATTCCATGCAGCAGTGCTTCATACTCGACAATATTGTTTGTCGCTGTGAAGTGGATCTACAACACGTATAATAGTTTATCTCCTTGGGGTGATTTGAGCACCACGCCAGCCCCCGAGCCCCCTCGAGCCTTAGACCCATCTAAAAAGAGGGTCCAGTATTCCGACTCAGGGAGGACCATGTTCTCCTTCGTCTCTATCCAATCAGCAACAAAGTCGGCAAGGATCTGGGATTTGATCGCTGTCCGAGGTTTATACTCAATATCGAAAGCCGAGAGCTCTATGCCCCATTTGGCGACACATCCTGTGGTGTCGTTGTTGTTGATTATGTCTCTCATGGGAGCTTTGCTCACCACGGTAATTGGGTGCTCTTGAAAATAGTGTCATAACTTACGAGATGCTAGGAAAACACCGTAAGCCAACTTTTGATAGTGCGGATATCGCTGTTTTAATTCTGTCAAGACCTCGCTGACGAAGTACGTCGGACGCTGCAGCAAGTGTTCCTGATTTTCCTCTGGTCTCTCCACCACCGTGACGATACTAACGACCTTATTTGTCACAGCAATATAAAGCAACATCAGTTCCTGAGGTTCCGGCGCTGCAAGGATAGGAGCAGATGAGAGTACTTTCTTCAGGTCTTGTAGTGCGGCTTCAGCTTCGTTAGTCCAGACAAAATCCTTGGTATTCTTTAGGAGTTTGTATAATGGTGCTGCTATTTCACCAAGCCGGCTTACAAATCGACTGACCGCAGCAATGCAACCAGTTAATCTTTGTACGTCCTTCAGGCGAGTTGGCCTGGAAATATTGAGTATAGCCTTGATTTTATCGCGGTTCACCTCTATGCCTCTTTGAGACACGATGAAACCTAACAATTTTCCGGCTGGTATTCCAAAGAAGCATTTCTTCGGCTTAAGCATGATGTTGTATTTTCGTAGATTGGCGAACGTTTCCTCCAAGTCGTAAATGAGTGTTTCCTTCTTTTTGGACATCACCGCGATATCATCCATGTATGCATGTACATTGCATCCGAGTTGGTCGTGGAGGCAACGCTGCATCGTGCGCTGGTACGTAGCTCCTGCGTTCTTCAGCCCAAAAGGCATCGTAACAAAATAGAAGGTTCCGAAGGGGGTTATGAATGAAGTTTTGACTTTGTTAGATTCCTTCATCCGGATTTGGTGATAACCGGAATATGCGTCGAGAAAACATAGGAGTTCCGAGCCTGCCGTAGAATCGATAACTTGATCAATTTTAGGCAGAGCGAACGGATCTTTTGGACAAGCCTTGTTCAAGGAAGTATAATCAACACACATCCTTAAATCAGTGGTGTCCTTTTTAGGGACCATTACAGGATTGGCCGACCACTCAGTGTGGATGACCTCTTCTATGAATTCGGCTAACTCGAGCCGTGCTAGTTCCTTAGCTATTGCCTTATGCTTTTTGTCGCCAAACCATCGTAAGGACTATTTGACGGGTTTAGCATTCAGGTTTACATTTAGAGAGTGCTCGACAAGTTCCCTAGGTACTCCGGTCATGTCAGATGGCTGCCATGCAAAGATATCTTGATTTGCTTGGAGGAACTTCACTAGCGTGCTATCCTATGCGCTATCTAGGCCTACACCTATCTGGGTCACCTTGGAGGGGTCATCATCCTTCAACGACGCTTTCTTCGTCTCTTCTGATGCCTTGAACTCTGGATTTGGCTTGGTAACCTCCTTCTTCGTTGCGGGCATCTCGGACGGATCTATGCTCTTCTTGATCTCCTGCTACTCATGGGCGTGCAGCACGGCTTTAGCACAGGCGGCATTTCCATCCTCGCACTCTCGCGCTTTCTTCGGGTCTCCCCTGATGGTGATCACGCCGTTGGGACCTGGAATTTTCATCATATTGTAAATGTAACACGGACGAGCCATAAAAGCCCAGTAAGCCGGACGTCCGAATATAGCGTGGTATACGCTGTTGAACGGGACCACTTCGAAGGAAGTGCCTCCATCCGATAATTCTTTGGAGTTCCAAAGGTAACATCCAAAGTGATCTATCCTAGGGAATTAGCTTGTCTTCCTGGGACAACTCCGTGAAAAATCACAAAGCTATGGTTTAGCTGGGTCTCCGAGATCTTCATCCGGTGTATTGTTTCGACATAGAGAATATTGATGCTGCTACCACCGTCCATGAGGGTCTTGGAGAAACCATAACCGTCAATAAGTGGGTTGATGATTAAGGCGTATTTTCCTCGCCTGTGTAACTTAGGCGGATGATCATCACGGTCAAACGTGATTGCCACTTCCGACCAGTCCAAATACTGGGGGACAGCCGGAACTGTTGCATTGAGCTCATGTAGAACTGCTTTCTTGACCTTTGCTGGTTGAGATCTGAGGAAGGTGACATAAGTGTCCTTCTTGATGGGAAAAGTCTTCTTCCCTTCCGACTTGGGATTTGAAGCATCAGTTTCCTCCATGTCGGAATCTTCCTTAGTCTCCTTGTCTTTTTCCGGATTTTTCTTTTCCTTCTTCCGCTTAGCTTTGTAGCCCGCGGTGTCATCTCTTTTGATGTCGTCATTGAAACGACATTCAGCGTTGGTGTGGGACGAGCCCCCATTGGCGTCTAGGTGATGCACACATGGGTTATTGGTAATGTCAGCCCAAGAGTAGGTTTTGCCTGGTTGTTGCTCTCCTCTACCTTGGACCCTTGATGTCCCACGACCACGCCCGCAGCCTCCACCACGTCCTCCTCGTCCTCCAGACCCGGAAACAGTAGTGACTACCGCTGTTTCCGCGTTGGGTTTTTCTTCCGAGGTGTTTTTGCGCTTCTGAGCTTGTTACTTTGGTTGTTTTGCTGACTGAGGCACAGCTAGGGCATTGAGTAGTCCTTCTGCATCGTCGTTAGCATCTACATACTTGCTCGCTGTTTCTATCATCTCTCCCAAATCGGTAACCTTGTCACATTTCAAGCGATGGTGTAGTAAACCAATAGGGAGACCTACGATGAAAGCTTCAATCGCAGTTTGATCATTTACTCCTTCGCAGGAGTTCTTGGTGTTTATCCATCATCTGAGGTAATCCCGGCAAGTTTCTCCGGCTTTCTGGGTGCAATGTTGTAGGTCTCCAACCGTACAGGGCCTCCGATATGTGCCTTCGAAATTCCGAAAGAAGGCGCTTTGTAAATCATACCAGTTATGGATGGTGTTTGCCGGAAGTTCATTGAGCCATGATCATGCCGTCTTCCGCAACATATGTGGGAGATATCGGGTTGCGACCAGGCTGTTTCCGCCTTTGGCAATGCAGCAAGCTTGGAAGAAATCCTGTAACCAGGTGTCTAGCCGAGAAATGCCGTCGTAGGCTTGGATATGTCTTGAGATAGCAAATCCTTACGGGAATTTTGTAGCTCTGATGCGTGGACCGAAGCACTTTGGACCCAGGTACACATCATCGTTTTCAAAGCGCCGAGCCTCTATGTTGGAGTTGATCCTGTGCCTTGCGTCATTCGGAGATAGAGATTGTCCCGAATGCCGGCTGTGGCTACGGTGTCGTGGAGCCGGACTTTCGCTTCTGCCACCACCTCCTCCGCCATGTCGTCCTCCTTGCCCTCCATGGGAGCTGTTGTGATGACTGTGTGGTGGAGAGGGTGGAGCAGCTTGACTATGACGAGCCCCCTGCTGCCTTGTACCGGCATGGTTTCTGTCATTTCTTTGTCCGTCGTTCCCACCATGGTGAGGCTCAGCCGAACGGTTCTCATGTCTAGGAGGTGGCATTCTCTGACGGTCCTCCTCCCGACGTTTCTCTTTATCTTCTCCCCTTCGATCTTTAGATTCTCGTCGGGGAGGGTTCGTCGGATTCAGGGCAGCGACGTTGCTCCAGTTACGCGAAGTTTTGTGATGCTGTCCTGAAGATCCGCTTCTAGGGCTTGCGCCCTTCCATCCAGCTCATCTGCAGTAAGTTCTGCAGCTGTAGGGATAGGTGTGGTTAATGCGGCATCGATGAGTTTATGCGCACCTTCAGTGATCACGTGTCCATCCATCGATGCTTCTTTTTTCAGCTCGTCTGGGATAAGTGCTACATCCGAATCTTCTTCGTATTCCTCAGCAATCACCTCCTCTGTCAGAGGGTCTTTTGCCGGGGTCTTGTTTTTCTTGTTCTTCTTCTTTGCCTTCTTGGCAGCGCTGGTAGCAAAGACGGCTTTGGGTCTGTTTCCCGGAGTCAAGCTCTAATCGGTACTTTCGGACATCTGGACCTCGGGGTTATCTCCGACGTCCATGTCATCCTGCATTTTGGGAGAGTGTTCCCCGGATCCTTCATCCATGGCTTCTCCTTCTTATGCAGCTTTGGAGTTGTACTCCTCTTCATACTCTGCGGAGAACTTTCGGAAATTTGCTAACGTCATCGACTCATCCGAGGATGCGGGTACGTCGGCGTTTGTTCCAATTGCTTCTAGCACCGAGTCGGTGTTTTCTCCAGCATCGGCAAAGCCGGATCCGGATCCCATGTATCCGACGAAGTGCGACGCGTGCCTCCTGAGGTACCTGCGGCTTTCGCGATCAGCCATATCGAAACTTTTGATGGTTTCAAGGATTGCATATGCGTTTTCACCTTGCAGTATCATACGTCGTATTGTGTACCTTAGTAAAGGCCTGTCTGTTCCGGCATCATCAGAGCCAGAATCAGTGTCGTTGATATGCTCCTCCTGGATTTCGACTTCCATGGGTGGGTCGATCTGGGATTCGGCTCCTCCGGGGAGATCCACTCCAGATTCGACGTTGACCGCTAGGTCTTCTTCAGGTTCGGGTTTCTCCACTATCTCCGCAACTGGTGCGGGATGGGTGGGATTACGGTTTTCTGAGATCCGGAATTCTGCCGCCTCCACGGACAAAGGGGACCTAGAAAATTCTTCTGCCTCTATCATCACCGCTGGGGTGGGTTGGGCAGGTTCAGCAAAACCGATGTAAACATCGATCTCGACAAAAGACATGATTGTGTAGGCAGTCATGGCCTCCTTTGCCGGAATCCAAGTCTCGTCGAGAACGATGAGAGGGACATCGCTGGCGTACAGGATGTGACTGACGGCGATAGTCTCGCCGATTCCGATTCTTGCAGATTCCGCTTGGAACGTAGATCCGTAGCTCACTTGCCCCACGGTGGGCGCCAACTGTCGTCGGATTGATGACAAGTACACCATGAGGGGGTCCTCGAGGCATGCGGAAGAGAGGGGGGTGAGACGTACGGTATTCTGGGACGCTGAGCACACAAGTTTACCCAGGTTGGAATTCGCCAGCTTTGGACGGATCCTACTCCTGCTAGCAATCCGGTAATACGGCAGAGCCGGAATATGGGTTACAAGGGTTTCGCCTATGCGAGTTGAGGGTCTAAAGTATTGAGGTTCCCTAAAGGCTCTCCCTAGGACGGCTTATATAGATATCCGGCCTAGGGTTTACAGGAGAGATCTATCCAGCTACGACTAAGAGTCGGTTACAGAATACATCTTGAAATGCAAGTAACATTATGGGCCTATGTCGGTAAGTCTTCTGGGCCTTCCCGTAGCCGGATTGGACTCCGTCTTTCTCCCTGACTGGGCCGCCCGTGAAGCAAAGCTCTAACCCGAAGTGGGCCACCCTGGTCAGTGAGGAACTGTGAGGATACCCGGAAAGTATTTCCCCAACAACACCCGGTGTCATTGCATGCCTGTTCTTTTCATGAACCATAGCTAGAGTCATTGCATGTCTGTTACTTCCATAAACCACACATGGATCCACCCAGTGTCATTGGATGTGTGTTCTTCTCATGAACCACACATGGATCCACCGGTGTCATTGCATGTCTGTTCCTCTAACAAAACCACATAAGGATCCACCAGTGTCATTGCATGTCTGTTCTTTTCATGAACCACACCCAGTGTCATTGCATGCGTGTTCTTTTCATTAACCACAGCTAGAGTCATTGAATGTCTGTTACTTCCATAAACCACACATGGATCCACCGAAGTCATTGCATGTCTGTTCTTTTCATGAACCACACCCAGTGTCACCGCATGTCAGTTCTTTTCATGAACCACATATGGATCCACCCAATGTCATTGGATGTGTCTTCTTCTCATGAACCACACGTGGATCCACCGGTGTCATTGCATGTATGTTCCTCTAAACCAACCACATAAGAATCCACCAGTGTCATTGCATGTCTGTTCTTTTCATGAACCACACCCAGTTTCATTGCATGTGTGTTCTTCTAAACAAACCACATAAGGATCCACCAATGTCATTGCATGTTTGTTCTTTTCATGAACCACACCCGGTGTTATTGCATGTCTGTTCTTTTCATGAACCATAGCTAGAGTCATTGCATGTCTTTACTTCCATAAACCACACATGGATCCACCAAGTGTCATTGGATGTGTGTTCTTCTCATGAACCACACATAAGGATCCACCGGTGTCATTGCATGTATGTTCCTCTAAACAAACCACATAAGGATCCACCAGTGTCATTGCATGTCTGTTCTTTTCATGAACCACACCCAGTGTCATTGCTTGTGTGTTCTTCTAAACAAACTAGATAAGGATCCACCAGTGTCATTGGATGTGTGTTCTTCTCATGAACCATATAAGGATCCACCAGTGTCATTGCATGTGTGTTCTTCTCATGAACCACACCCAGTGTCATTGCATGTCTGTTCTTTTCCTGAACCACACCCAGTGTCATTGCATGTCTGTTCCTCTAAACAAACCACATAAGGATCCACCAGTGTCATTGCATGTCTGTTCTTTTCATGAACCACACCCAGTGTCATTGCATGTGTGCTCTTCTAAACAAACCACATAAGGGTCCACCAGTGTCATTGCCTGTCTGTTCTTTTCATGAACCACACCCGGTGTCATTACATGTCTGTTCTTTTCATGAACCATAGCTAGAGGCATTGCATGTCAGTTACTTCAGTAAACCACACATGGATCCACCCAGTGTCATTGGATGTGTGTTCTTCTCATGACCCACACATAAGGATCCACCGGCGTCATTGCATGTATGTTCCTCTAAACAAACCACATAAGGATCCACCAGTGTCATTGCATGTCTGTTCTTTTCATGAACCACACCCAGTGTCATTGCATGTGTGTTCTTCTAAACAAACCACATAAGGATCCACCAGTGTCATTGCATGTCTGTTCTTTTCATGAACCACATAAGGACCCACCAGTGTCATTGCATGTCTATTCTTTTCATGAAAACCACATAAGGATCCACCATTGTCATTGCATGTCTGTTCTTTTCATGAACCACACCCAGTGTCATTGCATGTCTGTTCTTTTCATGAACCACACCCAGTGTCACTGCATGTCAGTTCTTTTCATGAACCACATAAGGATCTACCAGTGTCATTGCATGTGTGTTCTTCTAAACAAACCACATAAGGATCCACTAGTGTCATTGCATGTTTGTTCTTTTCATGAACCACACATAAGGATCCACCAGTGTCATTGCATGTCTGTTCTTTTCATGAACCACACCTAGTGTCATTGCATGCGTGTTCTTTTCGTGAACCACAGCTAGAGTCATTGCATGTCTATTCTTTTCATGAACAACACCCAGTGTCATTGCATGTCTGTTCTTCTAAACAAACCACATAGGGATCCACCAGTGTCATTGCCCGTCTGTTCTTTTCATGAACCACACCCAGTGTCATTGCATGTGTGTTCTTCTAAATAAACCACATAAGTCATTGCATGTCTGTTCTTTTTCATGAACCGCACCCGGTGTAATTGCATGCGTGTTCCTCTAGAAAGACCACAAAAGGATCCACCGGTGTCATTGCATGTCTGTTCCTCTAAACAAACCAAATAAGGATCTACCAGTGTCATTAGATGTGTGTTCTTCTCATGAACCACACATGGATCCACCGGTGTCATTGCGTGTCTGTTCCTCTAAACAAACCACATAAGGATCCACCAGTGTCATTGCATGTCTGTTCTTTTCATGAACCACACCCAGTGTCATTGTGTATGTGTTCTTCTAAACAAACCACATAAGGATCCACCAGTGTCATTGCATGTCTGTTCTTTTAATGAACCGCACCCGGTGTCATTGCATGTCTGTTCTTTTCATGAACCATAGCTAGAGTCATTGCATGTCTGTTACTTCCATAAACCACACATGGATCCACCCAGTGTCATTGGATGTGTGTTCTTCTCATGAACCACACATGGATCCACCGGTGTCATTGCATGTTTGTTCCTGTAAACAAACCACATAAGGATCCACCGGTGTCATTACATGTCTGTTCTTTTCATGAACCACACCCAGTGTCATTGCATGCGTGTTCTTTTCATTAACCACAGCTAGAGTCATTGAATGTCTATTACTTCCATAAACCACACATGGATCCACCCATGTCATTGCATGTCTGTTCTTTTCAAGAACCACACCCAGTGTCACCGCATGTCAGTTCTTTTCATGAACCACATAAGGATCCACCCAGTGTCATTGGATGTGTGTTCTTCTCATGAACCACACGTGGATCCACCGGTGTTATTGCATGTTTGTTCCTCTAAACAAACCACATAAGGATCCACCAGTGTCATTGCATGTCTATTCTTTTCATGAACCAGACCAAGTGTCATTGCATGTGTGTTCTTCTAAACAAACCACATAAGGATCTACCAGTGTCATTGCATGTCTGTTATTTTCATGAACCACACCCGGTGTCCTTGCATGTCTGTTCTTTTGATGAACCATAGCTAGAGTCATTGCATGTCTGTTACTTCCATAAACCACACATGGATCCACCAAGTGTCATTGGATGTGTGTTCTTCTCATGAACCACACATAAGGATCCACCGGTGTCATTACTTGTTTGTTCCTCTAAACAAACCACATAAGGATCCACCAGTGTCATTGCATGTCTGTTATTTTCATGAACCACACCTAGTGTCATTGCATGTGTGTTCTTCTAAACAAACCACATAAGGATCCACAAGTGTCATTGCATGTCTGTTCTTTTCATGAACCACATAAGGATCCACCACTGTCATTGCATGTGTGTTCTTCTCATGAACCACACATGGATCCACTGGTGTCATTGCATGTTTGTTCCCTTAAACGAACCACATAAGGATCCACCAGTGTCATTGCATGTGTGTTCTAAACAAACCACATAAGGATCCACCAGTGTCATTGCATGTCTGTTCTTTTCATGAACCGCACCCGGTGTAATTGCATGTATGTTCTTTTCATGAACCATAGCTAGAGTCATTGCATGTCTGTTACTTCCATAAACCACACATGGATCCACCCAGTGTCATTGGATGTGTGTTCTTCTCATGAACCACACATAGATCCACCGATGTCATTGCATGTCTGTTCCTCTAAACAAACCACATAAGGATCCACCAGTGTCATTGCATGTCTGTTCCTCTAAACAAACCACATAAGGATCCACCAGTGTCATTGCATGTCTGTTCTTTTCATGAACCACACCCAGTGTCATTGCATGCGTGTTCTTTTCATTAACCACATCTATAGTCATTGAATGTGTGTTAGTTCCATAAACCACACATGGATCCACCGATGTCATTGCATGTATGTTCTTTTCATGAACCACACCTAGTGTCACCGCATGTCAGTTCTTTTCATGAACCACATAAGGATCCACCCAGTGTCATTGGATGTGTGTTCTTCTCATGAACCAGACGTGGATCCACCGGTGTCATTGCATGTCTATTCCTCTAAACAAACCACATAAGGATCCACCAATGTCATTGCATGTACATTCTTTTCTGAACCACACCCGGTGTCATTGCATGTCCATTCTTTTCTGAACCACACCCAAAGGTCATTGCATGTGTTCCTCTAAACAAACCACATAAGGATCCACCAGTGTCATTGCATGTCTGTTCTTTTCATGAACCACACCCAGTGTCATTGCATGTGTGCTCTTCTAACAAACCACATAAGGGTCCACCAGTGTCATTGCCTGTCTGTTCTTTTCATGAACCACACCCGGTGTCATTACATGTCTGTTCTTTTCATGAACCATAGCTAGAGGCATTGCATGTCAGTTACTTCAGTAAACCACACATGGATCCACCCAGTGTCATTGGATGTGTGTTCTTCTCATGACCCACACATAAGGATCCACCGGCGTCATTGCATGTATGTTCCTCTAAACAAACCACATAAGGATCCACCAGTGTCATTGCATGTCTGTTATTTTCATGAACCACACCTAGTGTCATTGCATGTGTGTTCTTCTAAACAAACCACATAAGGATCCACAAGTGTCATTGCATGTCTGTTCTTTTCATGAACCACATAAGGATCCACCACTGTCATTGCATGTGTGTTCTTCTCATGAACCACACATGGATCCACTGGTGTCATTGCATGTTTGTTCCCTTAAACGAACCACATAAGGATCCACCAGTGTCATTGCATGTGTGTTCTAAACAAACCACATAAGGATCCACCAGTGTCATTGCATGTCTGTTCTTTTCATGAACCGCACCCGGTGTAATTGCATGTATGTTCTTTTCATGAACCATAGCTAGAGTCATTGCATGTCTGTTACTTCCATAAACCACACATGGATCCACCCAGTGTCATTGGATGTGTGTTCTTCTCATGAACCACACATAGATCCACCGATGTCATTGCATGTCTGTTCCTCTAAACAAACCACATAAGGATCCACCAGTGTCATTGCATGTCTGTTCCTCTAAACAAACCACATAAGGATCCACCAGTGTCATTGCATGTCTGTTCTTTTCATGAACCACACCCAGTGTCATTGCATGCGTGTTCTTTTCATTAACCACATCTATAGTCATTGAATGTGTGTTAGTTCCATAAACCACACATGGATCCACCGATGTCATTGCATGTATGTTCTTTTCATTTACCACACCTAGTGTCACCGCATGTCAGTTCTTTTCATGAACCACATAAGGATCCACCCAGTGTCATTGGATGTGTGTTCTTCTCATGAACCAGACGTGGATCCACCGGTGTCATTGCATGTCTATTCCTCTAAACAAACCACATAAGGATCCACCAATGTCATTGCATGTCTGTTCTTTTCCTGAACCACACCCAGTGTCATTGCATGTCTGTTCTTTTCCTGAACCACACCCAGTGTCATTGCATGTCTGTTCCTCTAAACAAACCACATAAGGATCCACCAGTGTCATTGCATGTCTGTTCTTTTCATGAACCACACCCAGTGTCATTGCATGTGTGCTCTTCTAACAAACCACATAAGGGTCCACCAGTGTCATTGCCTGTCTGTTCTTTTCATGAACCACACCCGGTGTCATTACATGTCTGTTCTTTTCATGAACCATAGCTAGAGGCATTGCATGTCAGTTACTTCAGTAAACCACACATGGATCCACCCAGTGTCATTGGATGTGTGTTCTTCTCATGACCCACACATAAGGATCCACCGGCGTCATTGCATGTATGTTCCTCTAAACAAACCACATAAGGATCCACCAGTGTCATTGCATGTCTGTTCTTTTCATGAACCACACCCAGTGTCATTGCATGTGTGTTCTTCTAAACAAACCACATAAGGATCCACCAGTGTCATTGCATGTCTGTTCTTTTCATGAACCACATAAGGACCCACCAGTGTCATTGCATGTCTATTCTTTTCATGAATACCACATAAGGATCCACCATTGTCATTGCATGTCTGTTCTTTTCATGAACCACACCCAGTGTCATTGCATGTCTGTTCTTTTCATGAACCACACCCAGTGTCACTGCATGTCAGTTCTTTTCATGAACCACATAAGGATCTACCAGTGTCATTGCATGTGTGTTCTTCTAAACAAACCACATAAGGATCCACTAGTGTCATTGCATGTTTGTTCTTTTCATGAACCACACATAAGGATCCACCAGTGTCATTGCATGTCTGTTCTTTTCATGAACCACGCCCAGTGTCATTGCATGTGTGTTCTTTTCATGAACCACAGCTAGAGTCATTGCATGTCTGTTCTTTTCATAAACCACACAAAGTGTCATTGCATGTCTGTTCTTTTCATGAACCACACCCGGTGTCACTGCATGTTTGTTGTTTTCATGAAGCACATAAGGATCACTAGTAGAAAGAGGGCCTTTGGTCCAGCGCCCAAATTCCATTGGTCCCGATTCGTTTCCGTAATTGGGACCAATGCCAGGCACCGATCCTGGTTCATGCCGCCAGGGCATTGGTCCCGGTTGATCTGTAAGCATTGGTCCCGGTTTATGGCACGAACTGGGACCAATGACCCCGCGATGCACACGTGGCTCTCTGCGAGGCATTCGTCCCGGTTCATGCCAGCAACCGGGACCAAAAACCATGACGGTCGTGATCCGGTCAGGAATTAATGTAAATTAATTCGGCGCAGAAATT
The DNA here is from genome assembly GCA_023614405.1 of Avena insularis. Classification (NCBI taxonomy): domain Eukaryota; kingdom Viridiplantae; phylum Streptophyta; class Magnoliopsida; order Poales; family Poaceae; genus Avena; species Avena insularis. The sequence continues at coordinate 8,455,201 of CM042686.1, read as the reverse complement.
AATTCGAGGTAGAAATTGAATTGGTCACTATTTTTGAACAAATCTTTCACGAATTAATCGAGACAAAGGTCTAAATTGAGACATTTTATTATTCGACCACAAATTTTTCCATACAAATAAAGATGTGACTTTATAATTAAATTTCTAGTCGACAACACTTCCGCTGCCGCTGTCCTCCGAGCCGTTGTCCTCCGTGCCGCCGGCTTCCTCGTCGTCGTCGGATGAAATCTCCACGAATTCGGCGTTGTTCGGGAGACGGAGCCGATACGCATAGCGCCGATGATGGTGTAGATGGTCCGTCCAGGACGGACCAGAACAACTCCTGCCCTTCTTGGTTGCGGCGATCCGGTGCACCAGCGCCACGTAAACGGTTGCCAAGCTTGGCCTTCCGCCTTCTGAACAGTCAATAATACTGCCGCTGCCCGTGTATCGGGGCAACGCCCTAAAGCACGCGGGAAGTTGGCGGCGACGCTCCGCGATGACGTTCTCCATCTCGTATCTGTGGGGGTTGAGGAGCGGAGCCACCGGCACACCCCCCTCACTGATGCAAAATCCGGCGGGAAGGGTCGCACGCGGCGACGCGAGGATGCCGTAGATCGCAAACGCAGCCGCCTCGTAGTGGTTGAGCGTGGGCACCTCCATGATGGCGCGGTGGATCTAGATTGGAGAGGGAGGGGAGGCAAAACGACGGCGCGGTGGAGAGGAGAGGCAAAGTGGTGGGGTGGAGAGGGACTGCAGAGAGGCAGCATATTTATGCACGGGGACGATGAAGCGACGGAGGCATTGGTCCCGGTTATTGCCAAGAACCGGGACCAAAGCCCCTCCCGCACGACACGTGGCGGCCCAGCAGCGCGCCCCCCATCGAAGTCATTGGTCCCGGGTCGTGCCATTAATCGGGACCAATGACCTGGGTGGGGTGCGAGCTATTGGGCGGCCACATGTCACGCGGGAGGGGCTTTGGTCTCGGTTCGTGGCAATAACCGGGACCAAAAACCCTCCCCTGGCTATATATAAGCCTAGCCCTTTGCCCACCAAATTTTGCTGGATTGTGTGTGAGGAGTGGGTGCTAGCTTTTTTTTCTTTGATTGCACACAAGGTGTTCGACGAAATGTCCGAGCCACACTTTAGTTCGCACAACACGGTATCCTCGGCTGAGGTTAGCAACCTTATCTTCTTTATCTGTAACTGATACAAAAATATTGCATCTGTCCATGTAGGGTGGTCATTTTACTATTGATGATGTTATTGTAATGGTTAATTATTATGACGTAGATCGATGCACGGATGCGATGGATGTATGGCGACCGACACCATTCCGATTTTATTGCAGGCCTCCATGAATTTATCGATTTGGCTAAGGCAAACAAAGTGGATAATTTTATGCCTTGTCCCTGCGTCGACTATCGGAACTTGGCGGAGCACTCTGCCCCGAGAATCCTTCAAAGCCATCTTCTTCAGAGAGGTTTCATGCGCGGATATTATTGTTGGGCCATGCACGGAGAAAGAGGGGTTAGGCTAGAAGAAAATGAAGAAGAGGAGGATGATGACAGCTATCCTATGTCCCCTGAAGAATACGGTGATACTGCAATGGAAGACAATGAGGAAGAGGGAGGCGGCAATGAAGAAGAACAACAGGCATCAGATGAGCCCGCTGATGGTCTTGGTCAGGTCATTTCTGATGCAAAGCAACAATGTGATACAGAAAGGGAGAAGCTTAAGTTGGAGGCCATGCAAAAGGATCACAAAAAGTTGTTGTACCCAAATTGCGAAGATGGCAGCACAAAGCTCGGTACCACACTTGAACTGCTGAAATGGAAGGCAGAGACTGGCTTATCTGACAAGGGATTTGATAACTTACTGAAAATAATGAAGCCGAAGCTTCCAAAGGATAACGAGCTGCCCGAGACAACGTACGAAGCAAAGAAGACTATCTGCCCTCTAGGATTAGATGTGGAGAAGATACATGCATGCATTAATGACTGCATCCTGTACCGCGGTGAGAAGTACGAGAATATGGATAAATGTCCGGTATGCAATGCATGTCGATACAAGATCAGACAAGATGACCCTGGTGATGTTGAGGGCGATGACGAGCCCTCCAGGAAGAGGGTTCCTGCTAAGGTTATGTGGTATGCTCCTATAATACCACCGTTGAAACGTCTGTTCAGAAATAAAGAGCATGCTAGGTTGTTGCGATGGCACAAAGAAGAGCAGAAGAAAGACGGGAAACTGAGACACCCTACCGATGGGTCATAGTGGAGAAACATCAAGATAAAGTACTCGAACTTTGCAGGTGACGCGAGGAACTTATGGTTTGGTCTAAGTACAGACGGCATGAATCCTTTTGGGGAGCAGAGCTATAGTCACAACACCTGGCCAGTGACTCTATGTATCTACAACCTTCCTCCTTGGTTGTGCATGAAGCGGAAGTTCATTATGATGCCAGTGCTCATCCAAGGACCGAAGCAACCCGGCAACGACATTGATGTGTACCTAAGGCCATTAGTCGATGAACTTTTGCAGGGGGCGTAACCAGGTGTAAAGGTGTGGGATGAGCACAAACAGGAGCCATTTGACCTACGAGCGTTGTTGTTCGTAACCATCAATGATTGGGCTGCTCTTAGTAACATTTCAGGACAGTCAAACAAGGGATACAATGCATGCACGCACTGTTTAGATAATACTAAAGGTACATATTTGGATAAATGTAAGAAGGTTGTGTACCTGGGGTGTCATAAATTTCTTCCGACCAATCATCAAGTAAGAAAGAAAGGCAAGAATTTCAACGGTGAGGCAGATTACCGGAAGAAGCCTAAGCTCCCTAAAGGTGCTGATGTATTTGGTATGGTGAAGGACCTAGAAGTAATCTTTGGAAAGGGTCCTGGCGGTCAATCTGTTCCGAAAGACCCCATTACCGGACACACGGCCATGTGGAAAAAGAAATCTATATTTTGGGAGCTTGAGTATTGGAAAGACCCAGAGGACCGTTCTTCAATCGACGTGATGCACGTGGCGAAGAATCTTTGCGTGAACCTGCTAGGCTTCCTGGGCGTGTATGGGAAGACAAAAGATACACCAGAAGCACGGGAGGACCAGCAACGTATCAAAGACCCACACAACAAGCATACTGATAAAGGACATAAATACTTAAGTAGCTACGCTCTTACCAAAGCAGAGAAGGAAATCTTTTTTGAAGTCCTTTATAGTATCAAGGTCCCGGCTGGCTTCTCGTCAAATATAAAGGGAATAATAAATATGGCAGAGAAAAAATTTCAGAACCTGAAGTCTCATGATTGCCACGTGATATGACACAGTTGCTTCCGGTTGCATTGAGAGGGCTTCTACCGGAAAATGTTCGATTAGCCATTGTGAAGCTATGTGCATTCCTCAATGCAATATCTCAGAAGGTAATCGATCGAGAAAGTCTAGAAAGGCTACAGAAGGATGTGGTCCAATGTCTTGTCAGTTTTGAGTTGGTGTTCCCCCCGTCCTTCTTCAATATTATGACGCATCTCTTAGTTCACCTAGTCGATGAGATTTACATTCTCAGTCCTGTATTTCTGCATAATATGTTCCCCTTCAAGAGGTTCATGGGAGTCTTAAAGAAATATGTTCGTAACCGTGCTAGGCCAGAAGGAAGCATCTCCAAGGGCTATGGAACAGAAGAGGTCATTGGGTTCTGTGTAGAATTTCTTCCTGACCTTAAGCCGATTGGTGTTCCTAAATCACGGTATGAGGGGAGACTGAGTGGAAAAGGCACGCTAGGAAAGAAAGCAATGATATTTAGGGACGGACATTCTTTGAATCAAGCACACTACATAGTTCTCCAAAGTTCTACCTTCGTGGCTCCGTATATCGAGGAACACATGAATGTTGTACGCTAAAAGTTCCTGAGGAAGGATGACTACTGGATTAAAAAAAATCACATGGAGACTTTCGGCACTTGGTTGCAATTATATCTCATGAATGACACCACTATTGGAGATCAACTCTACTTGTTGGCCGCGACACCATCTGCGACTGTATTGACTTTCCAAGGGTACGAGATAAATGGGAATACATTTTACACGATTGCCCAAGATAAAAAGAGCACCAACCAAAACAGTGGTGTCCGCTTTGATGCAACATGCGAGAATGGGAAAAAGGACACATACTATGGTTAGATAGAGGAGATATGGGTACTTGACTATGGACCTACTTTTAAGGTCCCATTGTTTCGGTGTAGTTGGGTCAACATGAATGGAGAAGGGGTAAAGGTAGACCAGCTGTACGAAATGACAACAGTGGATCTCAAGAATCTTGGTTACAAAGAAGAACCATTCGTCCTAGCCAATGATGTGGCTCAGGTTTTTTATGTGAAGGACATGTCCTCTAGACCGCAAAAAAGAAAAAATAAGGAATCAAATACATCAGACGATGAGCCCAGGCATCACATAGTTCTTTCAGGGAAATGAAACATCACGGGAGTCGAGGACAAGACAGACATGTCAGCAGATTATGATAAGTTTGATGAAATTCCACCCTTCATCGTGAAAACTGACCCAAGCATCCCGTTAAGCAAAGAAGATGCTCCATGGTTACGGCCTAAGAAGCGATCATAGGCAAGGGAATGACATATGCAACGAAGGATTCATATCCTAAACCCTAAACCCTATGTAAATCTATGTAATGTATGGAAACTTTTTGTGATGTATGGAAACTTTATGTGATGTATAAAAACTTTATGTAATGGAGTCTTTCACGGGCTTGCAGGGAAATTTTTCTGAGGCGGAGCTTCCGAAGATGCCGTAGGGCGTGTGCACCAACGACATCTTCGAGAAGCTCCGCCACGGGAGATTTCTCAACCCTTTCCCACACTCTTAGAGGAGATGGAGTCTTTCACGGGCTTGTAGGGAAATTTTTCCGAGGCGGAGCTTCCGAAGATGCCGTAGGGCGTGTGCACCAACGACATCTTCGAGAAGCTCCGCCACGGGAGATTTCTCAACCCTTTCCCCAACACTGTTAGAGGAGATGGAGTCTTTCACGGGCTTGTAGGGAAAATTTTCCAAGGCGGAGCTTCCGAAGATGTCGTAGGGTGTGTGCACCAACGACATCTTCGAGAAGCTCCACCACGGGAGATTTCCCAACCCTCCATCCATGGGGATGAAACTCTCTCTACCTATGTTGGCTTGTTGAGCTGCTTGCCATGGCGTATCGATGGTCCTTTTATAGGCACGGCGCCGCTTCTACTTTGTCTTGTTCCTCCGACAGGGCGTCGTGCGCTACATGCTTTATCTCATCGAGCAATGCGTCCACCTACACGTCCTTATCCCACCGACAACTTTATTCTCGGTTGCACCCACCAGCCGGGACTAAAGGTTACCCACGCGTCCTTATCCCACCGACAGCTTTAGTCTCGGTTGCACCCACCAGCCGGGACTAAAGGTTACCCACGTGTCCTTATCCCACTGGCATCTTTAGTCTCGGTTGCACCCACCAGCCAGGACTAAAGGTTACCCAAGGTTATCCCACCGGCATCTTTACTCTCGGTTGCAGCCCGATTTCGACAAACTTTAATTTGGTGGTTGCTTCACAGAACACCCCGATTTCGGCACCTCAAAAATGGAAATTGGCTTTTTCGTGTGTCGAAAGGGAAAACCTCCTCCTGCAACATCGTAAGCCATCCCAAGATGCACATGTGTGCACAATATGGGCACATTATCACAAACTATGCCCTGATTCTAGCCATAACATTGGTGGTTTGACCTAAATGCCATGAAACCTCGAACATGATAGGTCATTTTGTGAAGGATTTTTTATGATGTTTGCAATTTTTCAAGTTCAATATTTTTCCTTGCAACCGTGACACATATTATGACACCACGCGAAGGTTTCACATTGTTTGGATCATTTTTGAATTTCTTATGCCCGTTTCAAACTATATTCAAACCGGCGGGCATGAAGCTTCTTAGCCCGAGGCTGAGCCTTGCTGAACTTGAAGTGGATCTCTGATGAAATAGCATGTTGTGAACCTATAAATGATTTTTTTTAAAATTCACAAGCAATATATCATGTACTTGTAGTTCAAATCTTGGCAACCTCCTACCGATTCGACAGGAATTTGTCTTTTTCATGAGGGATGGACAGAAAGGTTCCAGATACACCGGTTGGGAAATGGTCCATATAAGGTGGTATAGTATTTTTGAAAAATGGTTTGGTACCAATGCCAAACTTTAATTTGGTGGTTTCTTCACAGAACACCCCGATTTCGGCACCTCAAAAATGGAAATTGGCTTTTTCGTGTGTCGAAAGGGAAAACTTCCTCCTGCAACATCGTAAGACATCCCAAGATGCACATGTGTGCACAATATAGGCAGATTATCACAAACCATGCCCTGATTCTAGCCATAACATTGGTGGTTTGACCTAAATGCCATGAAACCTCGAACATGATAGGTCATTTTGTGAAGGATTTTTTATGATGTTTGCAATTTTTCAAGTTCAATATTTTTCCTTGCAAATGTGACACATAATATGACACCACGCGAAGGTTTCACATTATTTGGATCATTTTTGAATTTCTTATGCCAGTTTCAAGCTATATTCAAAACGGCGGGCATGAATCTTCTTAGCCCGGGGCTGATCCTCGCTGAACTTGAAGTGGATCTCTAATGAAATAGCATGTTGTGAACCTATAAATGATTTTTTTAAAAATTCACAAGCATTATATCATGTACTTGTAGTTCAAATCTTGGCAACCTCCTACCGATTCGGCAGGAATTTGTATTTTTCATGAGGATGGACAGAAAGGTTCCAGATAAACCGGTTAGGAAATTGTCCATATAAGGTGGTATAGTATTTTTGAAAAATGGTTTGGTACCAATGGCAAACTTTAATTTGGTGGTTGCTTCACAGAACACCCCGATTTCGGCACCTCAAAAATGGAAATTGGCTTTTTCGTGTGTCGAAAGGGAAAACTTCCTCCTTCAACATCGTAAGCCATCCCAAGATGCACATGTGTGCACAATATGGGCACATTATCACAAACTATGCCCTGATTCTAGAAATAACATTGCTGGTTTGACCTAAATGCCATGAAACCTCGAACATGATAGGTCATTTTGTGAAGGATTTTTTATGATGTTTGCAATTTTTCAAGTTCAATATTTTTCCTTGCAATCGTGACAAATATTATGACACCACGCGAAGGTTTCACGTTGTTTGGATCATTTTTGAATTTCTTATGCCCGTTTCAAACTATATTCAAACCGGCGGGCATGAAGCTTCTTAGCCCGGGGCTGAGCCTCGCTGAACTTGAAGTGGATCTCTGATGAAATAGCATGTTGTGAACCTATAAATGATTTTTTTTAAAATTCACAAGCAATATATCATGTACTTGTAGTTCAAATCTTGGCAACCTCCTACCGATTCAGCAGGAATTTGTCTTTTTCATGAGGGATGGACAGAAAGGTTGCAGATACACCGGTTGGGAAATGGTCCATATAAGGTGGTATAGTATTTTTGAAAAATGGTTTGGTACCAATGCCAAACTTTAATTTGGTGGTTTCTTCACAGAACACCCCGATTTCGGCACCTCAAAAATGGAAATTGGCTTTTTCGTGTTTCGAAAGGGAAAACTTCCTCCTGCAATATCGTAAGCCATCCCAAGATGCACATGTGTGCACAATATAGGCACATTATCACAAACTATGCCCTGATTCTAGCCATAACATTGGTGGTTTGACCTAAATGCCATGAAACCTCGAACATGATAGGTCATTTTGTGAAGGATTTTTTATGATGTTTGCAATTTTTCAAGTTCAATATTTTTCCTTGCAACTGTGACACATAATATGACACCACGCGAAGGTTTCACATTATTTGGATCATTTTTGAATTTCTTATGCCAGTTTCAAGCTATATTCAAAACGGCGGGCATGAATCTTCTTAGCCCGGGGCTGAGCCTCGCTGAACTTGAAGTGGATCTCTAATGAAATAGCATGTTGTGAACCTATAAATGATTTTTTAAAAAATTCACAAGCATTATATCATGTACTTGTAGTTCAAATCTTGGCAACCTCCTACCGATTCGGCAGGAATTTGTCTTTTTCATGAGGATGGACAGAAAGGTTCCAGATACACCGGTTAGGAAATTGTCCATATAAGGTGGTATAGTATTTTTGAAAAATGGTTTGGTACCAATGGCAAACTTTAATTTGGTGGTTGCTTCACAGAACACCCCGATTTCGTCACCTCAAAAATGGAAATTGGCTTTTTCGTGTGTCGAAAGGGAAAACTTCCTCCTGCAACATCGTAAGCCATCCCAAGATGCACATGTGTGCACAATATGGGCACATTATCACAAACTATGCCCTGATTCTAGAAATAACATTGGTGGTTTGACCTAAATGCCATGAAACCTCGAACATGATAGGTCATTTTGTGAAGGATTTTTTATGATGTTTGCAATTTTTCAAGTTCAATATTTTTCCTTGCAATCGTGACAAATATTATGACACCACGCGAAGGTTTCACATTGTTTGGATCATTTTTGAATTTCTTATGCCCGTTTCAAACTATATTCAAAACGGCGGGCATGAAGCTTCTTAGCCCGGGGCTGAGCCTCGCTGAACTTGAAGTGGATCTCTGATGAAATAGCATGTTGTGAACCTATAAATGATTTTTTTTAAAATTCACAAGCAATATATCATGTACTTGTAGTTCAAATCTTGGCAACCTCCTACCGATTCAGCAGGAATTTGTCTTTTTCATGAGGGATGGACAGAAAGGTTCCAGATACACCGGTTGGGAAATGGTCCATATAAGGTGGTATAGTATTTTTGAAAAATGGTTTGGTACCAATGCCAAACTTTAATTTGGTGGTTTCTTCACAGAACACCCCGATTTCGGCACCTCAAAAATGGAAATTGGCTTTTTCGTGTTTCGAAAGGGAAAACTTCCTCCTGCAATATCGTAAGCCATCCCAAGATGCACATGTGTGCACAATATAGGCACATTATCACAAACTATGCCCTGATTCTAGCCATAACATTGGTGGTTTGACCTAAATGCCATGAAACCTCGAACATGATAGGTCATTTTGTGAAGGATTTTTTATGATGTTTGCAATTTTCAAGTTCAATATTTTTCCTTGCAACTGTGACACATAATATGACACCACGAATGTTTCACATTGTTTGGATCATTTGTGAATTTCTTATGCCCGTTTCAAACTATATTCAAAACGGCGGGCATGAAGCTTCTTAGCCTGGGGCTGAGCCTCACTGAACTTGAAGTGGATCTTTGATGAAATAGCATGTCGTGAACCTATAAATGATTTTTTTTTAAAAATTCACAAGCGTTATTTCATGTACTTGTAGTTCAAATCTTGGCAACCTCCTGCCGATTCGGCAGGAATTTGTCTTTTTCATGAGGATGGACAGAAAGGTTCTAGATACACCGGTTAGGAAATTGTCCATATAAGGTGGTATAGTATTTTTGAAAAATGGTTTGGTACCAATGGCAAACTTTAATTTGGTGGTTGCTTCACAGAACACCCCGATTTCGGCACCTCAAAAATGGAAATTGGCTTTTTCGTGTGTCGAAAGGGAAAACTTCCTCCTGCAACATCGTAAGCCATCCCAAGATGCACATGTGTGCACAATATGGGCACATTATCACAAACTATGCCCTGATTCTAGAAATAACATTGGTGGTTTGACCTAAATGCCATGAAACCTCGAACATGATAGGTCATTTTGTGAAGGATTTTTTATGATGTTTGCAATTTTTCAAGTTCAATATTTTTCCTTGCAATCGTGACAAATATTATGACACCACGCGAAGGTTTCACATTGTTTGGATCATTTTTGAATTTCTTATGCCCGTTTCAAACTATATTCAAAACGGCGGGCATGAAGCTTAGCCCGGGCTGAGCCTCGCTGAACTTGAAGTGGATCTCTGATGAAATAGCATGTTGTGAACCTATAAATGATTTTTTTTAAAATTCACAAGCAATATATCATGTACTTGTAGTTCAAATCTTGGCAACCTCCTACCGATTCAGCAGGAATTTGTCTTTTTCATGAGGGATGGACAGAAAGGTTCCAGATACACCGGTTGGGAAATGGTCCATATAAGGTGGTATAGTATTTTTGAAAAATGGTTTGGTACCAATGCCAAACTTTAATTTGGTGGTTTCTTCACAGAACACCCCGATTTCGGCACCTCAAAAATGGAAATTGGCTTTTTCGTGTTTCGAAAGGGAAAACTTCCTCCTGCAATATCGTAAGCCATCCCAAGATGCACATGTGTGCACAATATAGGCACATTATCACAAACTATGCCCTGATTCTAGCCATAACATTGGTGGTTTGACCTAAATGCCATGAAACCTCGAACATGATAGGTCATTTTGTGAAGGATTTTTTATGATGTTTGCAATTTTTCAAGTTCAATATTTTTCCTTGCAACTGTGACACATAATATGACACCACGCGAAGGTTTCACATTATTTGGATCATTTTTGAATTTCTTATGCCCGTTTCAAACTATATTCAAAACGGCGGGCATGAAGCTTCTTAGCCCGGGGCTGAGCCTCGCTGAACTTGAAGTGGATCTCTGATGAAATAGCATGTTGTGAACCTATAAATGATTTTTTTAAAAATTCACAAGCATTATATCATGTACTTGTAGTTCAAATCTTGGCAACCTCCTACCGATTCGGCAGGAATTTGTCTTTTTCATGAGGATGGACAGAAAGGTTCTAGATACACCGGTTAGGAAATTGTCCATATAAGGTGGTATAGTATTTTTGAAAAATGGTTTGGTACCAATGGCAAACTTTAATTTGGTGGTTGCTTCACAGAACACCCCGATTTCGGCACCTCAAAAATGGAAATTGGCTTTTTCATGTGTCGAAAGGGAAAACTTCCTCCTGCAACATCGTAAGCCATCCCAAGATGGACATGTGTGCACAATATGGGCACATTATCACAAACTATGCCCTGATTCTAGAAATAACATTGGTGGTTTGACCTAAATGCCATGAAACCTCGAACATGATAGGTCATTTTGTGAAGGATTTTTTATGATGTTTGCAATTTTTCAAGTACAATATTTTTCCTTGCAACCGTGACACATATTATGACACCACGCGAAAGTTTCACATTGTTTGGATCATTTTTGAATTTCTTATTCCCGTTTCAAACTATATTCAAAACGGCGGGCATGAAGCTTCTTAGCCCGGGGCTGAGCCTCGCTGAACTTGAAGTGGATCTCTGATGAAATAGCATGTTGTGAACCTATAAATGATTTTTTAAAAAATTCACAAGCATTATATCATCTACTTGTAGTTCAAATCTTGGCAACCTCCTACCGATTCGGCAGGAATTTGTCTTTTTCATGAGGATGGACAGAAAGGTTCTAGATACACCGGTTAGGAAATTGTCCATATAAGGTGGTATAGTATTTTTGAAAAATGGTTTGGTACCAATGGCAAACTTTAATTTGGTGGTTGCTTCACAGAACACCCCGATTTCGGCACCTCAAAAATGGAAATTGGCTTTTTCATGTGTCGAAAGGGAAAACTTCCTCCTGCAACATCGTAAGCCATCCCAAGATGCACATGTGTGCACAATATGGGCACATTGTCACAAACTATGCCCCGATTCTAGAAATAACATTGGTGGTTTGACCTAAATGCCATGAAACCTCGAACATGATAGGTCATTTTGTGAAGGATTTTTTATGATGTTTGCAATTTTTCAAGTTCAATATTTTTACTTGCAACCGTGATACATATTATGACACCACGCAAAGGTTTCACATTGTTTGGATCATTTTTGAATTTCTATGCCCGTTTCAAACTATATTCAAAACGGCGGGCATGAAGCTTCTTAGCCCGGGGCTGAGCCTCGCTGAACTTGAAGTGGATCTCTGATGAAATAGCATGTTGTGAACCTATAAATGATTTTTTTAAAAATTCACAAGCATTATATAATGTACTTGTAGTTCAAATCTTGGCAACCTCCTACCGATTCGGCAGGAATTTGTCTTTTTCATGAGGATGGACAGAAAGGTTCCAGATACACCGGTTAGGAAATTGTCCATATAAGGTGGTATAGTATTTTTGAAAAATGGTTTGGTACCAATGGCAAACTTTAATTTGGTGGTTGCTTCACAGAACACCCCGATTTCGGCACCTCAAAAATGGAAATTGGCTTTTTCATGTGTCGAAAGGGAAAACTTCCTCCTGCAACATCGTAAGCCATCCCAAGATGCACATGTGTGCACAATATGGGCACATTATCACAAACTATGCCCTGATTCTAGAAATAACATTGGTGGTTTGACCTAAATGCCATGAAACCTCGAACATGATAGGTCATTTTGTGAAGGATTTTTTATGATGTTTGCAATTTTTCAAGTTCAATATTTTTCCTTGCAACCGTGACACATATTATGACACCACGCGAAGGTTTCACATTGTTTGGATCATTTTTGAATTTCTTATGCCCGTTTCAAACTATATTCAAACCGGCGGGCATGAAGCTTCTTAGCCCGGGGCTGAGCCTCGCTGAACTTGAAGTGGATCTCTGATGGAATAGCATCTTGTGAACCTATAAATGATTTTTTTTAAAATTCACAAGCAATATATCATGTACTTGTAGTTCAAATCTTGGCAACCTCCTATCGATTCGGCAGGAATTTGTCTTTTTCATGAGGGATGGACAGAAAGGTTCCAGATACATAGGTTGGGGAATGGTCCATATAAGGTGGTATAGTATTTTTGAAAAATGGTTTGGTACCAATGCCAAACTTTAATTTGGTGGTTTCTTCACAGAACACCCCGATTTCGGCACCTCAAAAATGGAAATTGGCTTTTTCGTGTGTCGAAAGGGAAAACTTCCTCCTGCAACATCGTAAGCCATCCCAAGATGCACATGTGTGCACAATATAGGCACATTATCACAAACTATGCCCTGATTCTAGCCATAACATTGGTGGTTTGACCTAAATGCCATGAAACCTCGAACATGATAGGTCAGTTGTGAAGGATTTTTTATGATGTTTGCAATTTTTCAAGTTCAATATTTTTCCTTGCAACTGTGACACATAATATGACACCACGCGAAGGTTTCACATTATTTGGATCATTTTTGAATTTCTTATGCCAGTTTCAAACTATATTCAAAACGGCGGGCATGAAGCTTCTTAGCCCGGGGCTGAGCCTCGCAGAACTTGAAGTGGATCTCTGATGAAATAGCATGTTGTGAACCTATAAATGATTTTTTTTAAAATTCACAAGCATTATATCATGTACTTGTAGTTCAAATCTTGGAAACCTCCTACCGATTCGGCAGGAATTTGTCTTTTTCATGAGGATGGACAGAAAGGTTCCAGATACACCGGTTAGGAAATTGTCCATATAAGGTGGTATAGTATTTTTGAAAAATGGTTTGGTACAAATGGCAAACTTTAATTTGGTGGTTGCTTCACAGAACACCCCCATTTCGGCACCTCAAAAATGGAAATTGGCTTTTTCGTGTGTTGAAAGGGAAAACTTCCTCCTGCAACATCGTAAGCCATCCCAAGATGCACATGTGTGCACAATATGGGCACATTATCACAAACTATGCCCTGATTCTAGAAATAACGTTAGTGGTTTGACCAAAATGCCATGAAACCTCGAACATGATAGGTCATTTTGTGAAGGATTTTTTCTGATGTTTGCAATTTTTCAAGTTCAATATTTTTCCTTGCAACCGTGACACATAATATGACACCACGCAAAGGTTTCACATTGTTTGGATCATTTTTGAATTTCTTATGCCCGTTTCAAACTATATTCAAAACGGCGGGCATGAATCTTCTTGCCTGTAGTGAGCCTCTGAACATGAAGTGAATCTCTGATGAAATAGCATGTTGTGAACCTATAAATGATTTTTTTAAAAATTCACAAGCATTATATCATGTACTTGTAGTTGAAATCTTGGCAACCTCCTACCGATTCGGCAGGAATTTGTCTTTTTCATGAGGGATGGACAAAAAGGTTCTAGATACACTGGTTGGGAAATTGTCCATATAAGGTGGTATAGTATTTTTGAAAAATGGTTTGGTACCAATGGCAAACTTTAATTTGGTGGTTGCTTCACAGAACACCCCGATTTCGGCACCTCAAAAATTGAAATTGGCTTTTTCGAGTGTCGAAAGGGAAAACTTCCTCCTGCAACATCGTAAGCCATCACAAGATGCACATGTGTGCACAATATGGGCACATTATCACAAACTATGCCCTGATTCTAGCCATAACATTGGTGGTTTGACCTAAATGCCATGAAACCTCGAACATGATAGGTCATTTTGTGAAGGATTTTTATGATGTTTGCAATTTTCAAGTTCAATATTTTTCCTTGCAACTATGACACATAATATGACACCACGAAGGTTTCACATTGTTTGGATCATTTTGAATTTCTTATGCCCGTTTCAAACTATATTCAAACCGCCGTGGCATGAAGCTTCTTAGCCTCGCTGAACTTGAAGTGGATCTCTGATGAAATAGCATGTTGTGAACCTATAAATGATGTTTTTTTAAAATTCACAAGCAATATATCATGTACTTGTAGTTCAAATCTTGGCAACCTCCTACCGATTCGGCAGGAATTTGTCTTTTTCATGAGGATGGGAGAAAGGTTCAAGATACACCGGTTGGGAAATGGTCCATATAAGGTGGTATAGTATTTTTGAAAAATGGTTTGGTACCAATGCCAAACTTTAATTTGGTGGTTTCTTCACAGAACACCCCGATTACGGCACCTCAAAAATGGAAATTGGCTTTTTCGTGTGTCGAAAGGGAAAACTTCCTCCTGCAACATCGTAAGCCATCCCAAGATGCACATGTGTGCACAATATAGGCACTTTATCACAAACTATGCCCTGATTCTAGCTATAACATTGGTGGTTTGACCTAAATGCCATGAAACCTCGAACATGATAGGTCATTTTGTGAAGGATTTTTTATGATGTTTGCAATTTTTCAAGTTCAATATTTTTCCTTGCAACTGTGACACATAATATGACACCACGCAAAGGTTTCACATTATTTGGATCATTTTTGAATTTCTTATGCCAGTTTCAAACTATATTCAAAAGCAGCGGGCATGAAGCTTCTTAGCCCGGGCTGAGCCTCATGAGAACTTGAAGTGGATCTCTGATGAAATAGCATGTTGTGAACCTATAAATGATTTTTTTTAAAAATTCACAAGCATTATATCATGTACTTGTAGTTCAAATCTTGGCAACCTCCTACCGATTCGGCAGGAATTTGTCTTTTTCATGAGGATGGACAGAAAGGTTCCAGATACACCGGTTAGGAAATTGTCCATATAAGGTGGTATAGTATTTTTGAAAAATGGTTTGGTACCAATTTAATTTGGTGGTTGCTTCACAGAACACCCCCATTTCGGCACCTCAAAAATGGAAATTGGCTTTTTCGTGTGTTGAAAGGGAAAACTTCCTCCTGCAACATCGTAAGCCATCCCAAGATGCACATGTGTGCACAATATGGGCACATTATCACAAACTATGCCCTGATTCTAGAAATAACGTTAGTGGTTTGACCAAAATGCCATGAAACCTCGAACATGATAGGTCATTTTGTGAAGGATTTTTTCTGATGTTTGCAATTTTTCAAGTTCAATATTTTTCCTTGCAACCGTGACACATAATATGACACCACGCAAAGGTTTCACATTGTTTGGATCATTTTTGAATTTCTTATGCCCGTTTCAAACTATATTCAAAACGGCGGGCATGAATCTTCTTTGCCCAGGGCTGAGCCTCGCTGAACATGAAGTGGATCTCTGATGAAATAGCATGTTGTGAACCTATAAATGATTTTTTTAAAAATTCACAAGCATTATATCATGTACTTGTAGTTGAAATCTTGGCAACCTCCTACCGATTCGGCAGGAATTTGTCTTTTTCATGAGGGATGGACAAAAAGGTTCTAGATACACTGGTTGGGAAATTGTCCATATAAGGTGGTATAGTATTTTTGAAAAATGGTTTGGTACCAATGGCAAACTTTAATTTGGTGGTTGCTTCACAGAACACCCCGATTTCGGCACCTCAAAAATGGAAATTGGCTTTTTCGAGTGTCGAAAGGGAAAACTTCCTCCTGCAACATCGTAAGCCATCACAAGATGCACATGTGTGCACAATATGGGCACATTATCACAAACTATGCCCTGATTCTAGCCATAACATTGGTGGTTTGACCTAAATGCCATGAAACCTCGAACATGATAGGTCATTTTGTGAAGGATTTTTTATGATGTTTGCAATTTTTCAAGTTCAATATTTTTCCTTGCAACTATGACACATAATATGACACCACACGAAGGTTTCACATTGTTTGGATCATTTTTGAATTTCTTATGCCCGTTTCAAACTATATTCAAACCGGCGGGCATGAAGCTTCTTAGCCCGGGGCTGAGCCTCGCTGAACTTGAAGTGGATCTCTGATGAAATAGCATGTTGTGAACCTATAAATGATGTTTTTTTAAAATTCACAAGCAATATATCATGTACTTGTAGTTCAAATCTTGGCAACCTCCTACCGATTCGGCAGGAATTTGTCTTTTTCATGAGGGATGGACAGAAAGGTTCAAGATACACCGGTTGGGAAATGGTCCATATAAGGTGGTATAGTATTTTTGAAAAATGGTTTGGTACCAATGCCAAACTTTAATTTGGTGGTTTCTTCACAGAACACCCCGATTACGGCACCTCAAAAATGGAAATTGGCTTTTTCGTGTGTCGAAAGGGAAAACTTCCTCCTGCAACATCGTAAGCCATCCCAAGATGCACATGTGTGCACAATATAGGCACATTATCACAAACTATGCCCTGATTCTAGCCATAACATTGGTGGTTTGACCTAAATGCCATGAAACCTCGAACATGATAGGTCATTTTGTGAAGGATTTTTTATGATGTTTGCAATTTTTCAAGTTCAATATATTTCCTTGCAACTGTGACACATAATATGACACCACGCGAAGGTTTCACATTATTTGGATCATTTTTGAATTTCTTATGCCAGTTTCAAACTATATTCAAAACGGCGGGCATGAAGCTTCTTAGCCCGGGGCTGAGCCTCGCAGAACTTGAAGTGGATCTCTGATGAAATAGCATGTTGTGAACCTATAAATGATTTTTTTAAAAAATTCACAAGCATTATATCATGTACTTGTAGTTCAAATCTTGGCAACCTCCTACCGATTCGGCAGGAATTTGTCTTTTTCATGAGGATGGACAGAAAGGTTCCAGATACACCGGTTAGGAAATTGTCCATATAAGGTGGTATAGTATTTTTGAAAAATGGTTTGGTACCAATGGAAAACTTTAATTTGGTGGTTGCTTCACAGAACACCCCCATTTCGGCACCTCAAAAATGGAAATTGGCTTTTTCGTGTGTTGAAAGGGAAAACTTCCTCCTGCAACATCGTAAGCCATCCCAAGATGAACATGTGTGCACAATATGGGCACATTATCACAAACTATGCCCTGATTCTAGAAATAACATTGGTGGTTTGACCTAAATGGCATGAAACCTCGAACATGATAGGTCATTTTGTGAAGGATTTTTTCTGATGTTTGCAATTTTTCAAGTTCAATATTTTCCTTGCAACCGTGACACATAATATGACACCACGCGAAGGTTTCACATTGTTTAGATCATTTTTGAATTTCTTATGCCCGTTTCAAACTATATTCAAAACGGCGGGCATGAATCTTCTTAGCCCAGGGCTGAGCCTCGCTGAATGAAGTGGATCTCTGATGAAATAGCATGTTGTGAACCTATAAATGATTTTTTTAAAAATTCACAAGCATTATATCATGTACTTGTAGTTGAAATCTTGGCAACCTCCTACCGATTCGGCAGGAATTTGTCTTTTTCATGAGGGATGGACAGAAAGGTTCTAGATACACTGGTTGGGAAATTGTCCATATAAGGTGGTATAGTATTTTTGAAAAATGGTTTGGTACCAATGGCAAACTTTAATTTGGTGGTTGCTTCACAGAACACCCCGATTTCGGCACCTCAAAAATGGAAATTGGCTTTTTCGAGTGTCGAAAGGGAAAACTTCCTCCTGCAACATCGTAAGCCATCACAAAATGCACACGTGTGCATAATATGGGCACATTATCACAAACTATGCCCTGATTCTAGCCATAACATTGGTGGTCTGACCTAAATGCCATGAAACCTCGAACATGATAGGTTATTTTGTGAAGGATTTTTTATGATGTTTGCAATTTTTCAAGTTCAATATTTTTCCTTGCAACTGTGACACATAATATGAAACCACGCGAAGGTTTCACATTGTTTGGATCATTTTTGAATTTCTTATGCCCGTTTCAAACTATATTCAAACCGGCGGGCATGAAGCTTCTTAGCCCGGGGCTGAGCCTCGCTGAACTTGAAGTGGATCTCTGATGAAATAGCATGTTGTGAACCTATAAATGATTTTTTTAAAAATTCACAAGCAATATATCATGTACTTGTAGTTCAAATCTTGGCAACCTCCTACCGATTCGGCAGGAATTTGTCTTTTTCATGAGGGATGGACAGAAAGGTTCTAGATACACCGATTGGGAAATTGTCCATATAAGGTGGTATAGTATTTTTGAAAAATGGTTTGGTACCAATGCCAAACTTTAATTTGGTGGTTTCTTCACAGAACACCCCGATTTCGGCACCTCAAAAATGGAGATTGGCTTTTTCATGTGTCGAAAGGGAAAACTTCCTCCTGCAACATTGTAAGCCATCCTAAGATGCACGTGTGTGCACAATATAGGCACATTATCACAAACTATGCCATGATTCTAGCCATAACATTGGTGGTTTGACCTAAATGCCATGAAACCTCGAACATGATAGGTCATTTTGTGAAGGATTTTTTATGATGTTTGCAATTTTTCAAGTTCAATATTTTTCCTTGCAACTGTGACACATAATATGACACCACGCGAAGGTTTCACATTATTTGGATCATTTTTGAATTTCTTATGCCAGTTTCTAACTATATTCAAAACGGTGGGCATGAAGCTTCTTAGCCCGGGGCTGAGCCTCGCTGAACTTGAAGTGGATCTCTGATGAAATAGCTTGTTGTGAACCTATAAATGATTTTTTATTAAAATTCACAAGCATTATATCATGTACTTGTAGTTCAAATCTTGGCAACCTCCTACTGATTCAGCAGGAATTTGTCTTTTTCATGAGGATGGACAGAAAGGTTCCAGATACACCGGTTAGGAAATTGTCCATATAAGGTGGTATAGTATTTTTGAAAAATGGTTTGGTACCAATGCCAAACTTTAATTTGGTGGTTGCTTCACAGAACACCCCCATTTCGGCACCTCAAAAATGGAAATTGGCTTTTTCGTGTGTTGAAAGGGAAAACTTCCTCCTGCAACATCGTAAGCCATCCCAAGATGAACATGTGTGCACAATATGGGCACATTATCACAAACTATGCCCTGATTCTAGAAATAACATTGGTGGTTTGACCTAAATGGCATGAAACCTCGAACATGATAGGTCATTTTGTGAAGGATTTTTTATGATGTTTGCAATTTTTCAAGTTCAATATTTTTCCTTGCAACTGTGACACATAATATGAAACCACGCGAAGGTTTCACATTGTTTGGATCATTTTTGAATTTCTTATGCCCGTTTCAAACTATATTCAAACCGGCGGGCATGAAGCTTCTTAGCCCGGGGCTGAGCCTCGCTGAACTTGAAGTGGATCTCTGATGAAATAGCATGTTGTGAACCTATAAATGATTTTTTTAAAAATTCACAAGCAATATATCATGTACTTGTAGTTCAAATCTTGGCAACCTCCTACCGATTCGGCAGGAATTTGTCTTTTTCATGAGGGATGGACAGAAAGGTTCTAGATACACCGATTGGGAAATTGTCCATATAAGGTGGTATAGTATTTTTGAAAAATGGTTTGGTACCAATGCCAAACTTTAATTTGGTGGTTTCTTCACAGAACACCCCGATTTCGGCACCTCAAAAATGGAGATTGGCTTTTTCATGTGTCGAAAGGGAAAACTTCCTCCTGCAACATTGTAAGCCATCCTAAGATGCACGTGTGTGCACAATATAGGCACATTATCACAAACTATGCCATGATTCTAGCCATAACATTGGTGGTTTGACCTAAATGCCATGAAACCTCGAACATGATAGGTCATTTTGTGAAGGATTTTTTATGATGTTTGCAATTTTTCAAGTTCAATATTTTTCCTTGCAACTGTGACACATAATATGACACCACGCGAAGGTTTCACATTATTTGGATCATTTTTGAATTTCTTATGCCAGTTTCTAACTATATTCAAAACGGTGGGCATGAAGCTTCTTAGCCCGGGGCTGAGCCTCGCTGAACTTGAAGTGGATCTCTGATGAAATAGCTTGTTGTGAACCTATAAATGATTTTTTATTAAAATTCACAAGCATTATATCATGTACTTGTAGTTCAAATCTTGGCAACCTCCTACTGATTCAGCAGGAATTTGTCTTTTTCATGAGGATGGACAGAAAGGTTCCAGATACACCGGTTAGGAAATTGTCCATATAAGGTGGTATAGTATTTTTGAAAAATGGTTTGGTACCAATGGCAAACTTTAATTTGGTGGTTGCTTCACAGAACACCCCCATTTCGGCACCTCAAAAATGGAAATTGGCTTTTTCCTGTGTTGAAAGGGAAAACTTCCTCCTGCAACATCGTAAGCCATCCCAAGATGCACATGTGTGCACAATATGGGCACATTATCACAAACTATGCCCTGATTCTAGAAATAACATTGGTGGTTTGACCTAAATGCCATGAAACCTCGAACATGATAGGTCATTTGGTGAAGGATTTTTTCTGATGTTTGCAATTTTTCGAGTTCAATATTTTTCCTTGCAACCGTGACACATAATATGACACCACGCGAAGGTTTCACATTGTTTGGATCATTTTTGAATTTCTTATGCCCGTTTCAAACTATATTCAAAACGGCGGGCATGAATCTTCTTAGCCCAAGGCTGATCCTCGCTGAACATGAAGTGGATCTCTGATGAAATAGCATGTTGTGAACCTATAAATGATTTTTTTTAAAAATTCACAAGCATTATATCATGTACTTGTAGTTGAAATCTTTACAACCTCCTACCGATTCGGCAGGAATTTGTCTTTTTCATGAGGGATGGACAGAAAGGTTCTAGATACACTGGTTGGGAAATTGTCCATATAAGGTGGTATAGTATTTTTGAAAAATGGTTTGGTACCAATGGCAAACTTTAATTTGGTGGTTGCTTCACAGAACACCCCGATTTCGGCACCTCAAAAATGGAAATTGGCTTTTTCGAGTGTCGAAAGGGAAAACTTCCTCCTGCAACATCGTAAGCCATCACAAGATGCACATGTGTGCACAATATGGGCACATTATCACAAACTATGCCCTGATTCTAGCCATCACATTGGTGGTTTGACCTAAATGCCATGAAACCTCGAACATGATAGGTCATTTTGTGAAGGATTTTTTATGATGTTTGCAATTTTTCAAGTTCAATATTTTTCCTTGCAATCGTGACAAATATTATGACACCACGCGAAGGTTTCACATTGTTTGGATCATTTTTGAATTTCTTATGCCCGTTTCAAACTATATTCAAACCGGCGGGCATGAAGCTTCTTAGCCCGGGGCTGAGCCTCGCTGAACTTGAAGTGGATCTCTGATGAAATAGCATGTTGTGAACCTATAAATGATTTTTTAAAAATTCACAAGCAATATATCATGTACTTGTAGTTCAAATCTTGGCAACCTCCTACCGATTCGGCAGGAATTTGTCTATTTCATGAGGGATGGACAGAAAGGTTCCAGATACACCGGTTGGGAAATGGTCCATATAAGGTGGTATAGTATTTTTGAAAAATGGTTTGGTACCAATGCCAAACTTTAATTTGGTGGTTTCTTCACAGAACACCCCGATTTCGGCACCTCAAAAATGGAAATTGGCTTTTTCGTGTTTCGAAAGGGAAAACTTCCTCCTGCAATATCGTAAGCCATCCCAAGATGCACATGTGTGCACAATATAGGCACATTATCACAAACTATGCCCTGATTCTAGCCATAATATTGGTGGTTTGACCTAAATGCCATGAAACCTCGAACATGATTGGTCATTTTGTGAAGGATTTTTTATGATGTTTGCAATTTTTCAAGTTCAATATTTTTCCTTGCAACTGTGACACATAATATGACACCACGCGAAGGTTTCACATTGTTTGGATCATTTTTGAATTTCTTATGCCCGTTTCAAACAATATTGTAAATAGTACAATTGTATAGTTCAAATAAAAATATTTGAAAACAGAAAATGGTTTTTGATTTTATTTATGTAAATTGAAGCACTTTTCCTGTTAAAACTTTTTTAAAATTCCAAATTATGCAATAAATATTTTGTTAATGCAATTTTAATTGTAAATAGTACAATTGTATAGTTCAAACAAAAATATTTGAAAACAGAAAATGGTTTTTGATTAGTTATTTAAATTGAAGCACTTTTCCTGTTAAAAGTTTTTTAAAATTCCAAATTATGCAATAAATATTTTGTTAATGCAATTTTAATTGTAAATAGTACAATTGTATAGTTCAAATAAAAATATTTGAAAACAGAAAATGGTTTTTGATTATTTATTTAAATTGAAGCACTTTTCCTCTTAAAAGTTTTTTAAAATTCCAAATTATGCAATAAATATTTTGTTAATGCAATTTTAATTGTAAATAGTACAATTGTATAGTTCAAATAAAAATATTTGAAAACAGAAAATGGTTTTTGATTAGTTATTTAAATTGAAGCACTTTTCCTGTTAAAAGTTTTTAAAATTCCAAATGATGCAATAAATATTTTGTTAATGCAATTTTATTTGTAAATAGTACAATTGTATAATTCAAATAAAAATATTTGAAAACAGAAAATGGTTTTTGATTAGTTATTTAAATTGAAGCACTTTTCCTCTTAAAAGTTTTTTAAAATTCCAAATTATGCAATAAATATTTTGTTAATGCAATTTTAATTGTAAATAGTACAATTGTATAGTTCAAATAAAAATATTTGAAAACAGAAAATGGTTTTTGATTAGTTATTTAAATTGAAGCACTTTTCCTGTTAAAAGTTTTTTAAAATTCCAAATTATGCAATAAATATTTTGTTAATGCAATTTTAATTATAAATAGTACAATTATATAGTTCAAATAAAAATATTTGAAAACAGAAAATGGTTTTTGATTAGTTATTTAAATTGAAGCACTTTTCTTGTTAATTTTTTTTTAAAATTCCAAATAAATAATTATCTTAAATTGAAACATCTTATTAATTAAAGAAGAAACAAATTTGAAATTTGCGGGAAGACCAAAAGGTTTGCCAAAATCTGAAAAAACGGGTCAACGATCCCGGTTCGTCCCACGAACCGGGACCGATGATCCTAGATGCACGCGCTGGCATTAACACGCCTTTGGTCCTGGTTGTTGGCACGAACCGGGACCGTTGATCCTTTGGTCTCGGGTCGTAGGACTAACCGGGACCAACGGCCGTGCACGTGGCAGCACAACAACGCTCGTGCCCCAGACCTTTGGTCCCGGTTGGTGGCACGAACCGGGACCGTTGGTCCTGGTTATTGGGATGACCCGGGACCAATGGTCTATACAGTTAATAGCCCCGGCCTTCCTCCTCCCCAACTCCCCCAATTCATAGAGCACATCGACGCGCGGCTAAGGAAAATTTGCGGCGGAGCAAAATCACGCCGGCAGGCTGCCCAAATCCAGAGCGGCCGCTTCACGTCGTCGACACCCATCGCCGAGCGCCAGTGTCCGCCGCCGCGAGCAGGCAAGGAAGCTCCGCCTCGCTGCAATGGACCCCACCTTCCCCGACTCCGGCCGCCGCGTTCTCCACTGATTCCGGCAGCGCCCGGCCTCCTCCGGCCTCGCTGCACCCTCCATCGGCCTCCTCGTGAGCCACTGGTGCTCCAGCACCACTCCTACGTCTCCCTCCCTCACTGTATCGTCCTCCCCACGAGCACCTGCCGCTGCCGGCCGCCGGCCAACGTCAAACGGCTTGCTCCGGCGCACCTCCTATAGTGGCGCCGCCTGTTTTAGGTAGCTCGCGACGCGCTGGTTCGAACCGGGACAGTGGCATCACCCCGCGCGCTTCTCTCTGCCGTCTTCCACCACCGCCTGGCAGTTCGCCGGCAAGCCTACGTGTCGCCACGAAGGCGTCGACGTGGCATCGCGTGTGCGTGACATGGGCGCTGACCAAGCCCCGCCAGCGTGGCATCTGAGGTGGCTTGGGCCCCCCGCATCAGTCTCTGTGGCTAGTTTAGCTGTGGAGAAAAAAAACCCCACCCCGAGCTGATGTCATAATGACGCAGTAAAAGTTTAATATTTGTTTAAATAATTTCAGAAAAGAGTTTAATCTTATAAATTCAATAACTAATTATTTCTAAATCAGAAAATATGTATAATATATCAAAATGTTCAGAAAAATGAGATCTACACAATAGACTTATAATCATGCATTGTTCAACAACTTTAATTACAAGTTTAATAAGAGATTGAAATCAACCCCTCGTAGGTGATTTCGGGATCTCTCCTATACTTGGGTTTGGACCCTTCGGATCTCACTTAAATTGCCAAGCATGCCTTAGGGTTAAATTTCAACTATGTTTAAATTGTCATATCATTATCGATGCCATGTGTTGATTGTTTAACTTGCAGATACTATGGATCCAACACATCAGGAAAACATCCTCCAAGGATGATCTGCGAAAATGAAGATATCGATATCGATGTCACGAGTGAGTTTCTGAACGATTTCGGTCAGGGAGATGAGTCTCTCAACCGAGCAGACGGCTCCGGTGAGGTAGAAGCCGAAGCCTGGGACAGGGGAGAAGCCAATAAGGAAGAAGGCGACGACTCCGACAAGGGAAACACCGGCGAGGTGTATATATGTATTTTTGTAATTAAAATGCTGCTGTCTATATATACATGCATATATTAACACTCTTTGTTCTTTTAGCCCTCCGGATCGAGAACTTCTTCCGTAAGAACGAAACGAGGCCCAACAAAAAAGTTGGATGACACTGTGAGGTATAGGATCGACGTGGTCGGTGTAGATGGCGAACCGCAAGCTCCCGTCGATGTCACAAGAAAATTTGTCAAGCAATGTAGAGTTCTTGTGAGGGACTACATCCTGATCACCGTTCAAGAATGGAATCGGCCAAGCGGCGGTGGAGTCCCATATGTCGGCGACAACGCCAAAGATTAGCTTTTTGACAAGCTCATGACTAATTTCCTCCTGCCGGAACCAGATGTGACTCTAGATGAGGAGGAGAGAGCAAGAAGGGAGCTTGTGCAAAGAGTCAAGAAGTTTGCTCTCGGCAAGATGGCCGATGCATTCAAGAACTGGAAGAAGAAACTATACCATAACTTTGTCAAGGTAGAGAAGACTCCGAATTTCAATGAAGCCGGCTATGCTAAGTTAAGACACACCAGTGGGAGGATTTTGTGAAGTACAAGACATCGGAGAAAGCTAAGGAAAGGTCTAGAATAAATACGGAGAACGCTGCTAAGAAACTGTACCATCATAACATGGGGCCTGCTGGCTACGCCGGTTGCATGCCTAAGTGAGATGCACTTGAGGTCAATTACCTAGCTGCCGGGATCAAACCAGAGCCCGCAACATGGACAGCACGGGCGAGAAACTGGTTTTACGGCCATGGGGACATGTTGGACAAAGAAGGGAGGGCAATATATAATCAGAAACACAAAGATGATCCCCTACTGCCCATCGACGATATTAGAAATGCAGTAGATGATGTTGCAGCGGGACGGTTCGTTCTCGATAGAGAGAACGACGAGCTCACACGGGCCCTTAAAAATCCTGAACACGACGGACGAGCACGAGGCACACCAGGCTCCAAGTCGTGGAAGGTTGCCTTCCCCCCGGAAATGAAGAGATATCCCGATAAAAGCCATCAGAGGAGAAAGGAAAGGGAGGTAGCTGAGAAAGCGGCCACTGCAGACCGGCTGCGTAATGTAGAAGAAGCATTAAAGCGGCACCAGGATCAACTCGACATACTTAGCCAGCAAGGTACTAGCGGCCAATCTCAGTGGCATGTGGTAGATGCTACATTCGAGGGTATTGGCGCCCCATCGAATAAGAAAAGCAGCGTTGCTTCCACGCACCTCCATGATGTTGATGATGATGCGCCGACAACATCTCCTCCTAAACGCTACCCAGTGGATGATATCAAGGAGAGAACAGCTTGTGAGCTAAAGGTGTAGGTTATGAACTTAAGGGTGACGGCGGCGGTCGGCATGGCGGTACGAATTGGGCCTAACCCAACTTGGCATTGCAAACCGGTTCCAAAAGGGTACGCTGTCGTCACGGTGGATGAGGTGAAGGAAGATTTTGAGGAGCTGAAGCTAGACCACCCTGCAGGGGAAGATATGGAGCTGACTCAACTAGGAGAAGCCAAAGGGGGGACTATTCTATGGCTAAAGGAGCGCATCATGCTTCCAAATTATGTGCCCAAGGCCACCCACTCCTCGAGCAGCAATCCACCTTTGCCGCCACCTCACCATTCTCCAAGAATCGCCACCTTCACCGCCACTCACCGCTCAGCCGCAACCGTCTGCATTGCCGCCTCAATGCCGTCCCTTGAGCCTCAGAGACAAAAGTGGAAGTATACTAAGGGGGGCAGCACCACCAGCAGCAGCAAGAGCACGTTCCGATCACCGAAACGTAAGCAATCGCCCCTCCCAAGAGTACCTCATCAGAATATGAAGAAGCTACCTTGCGAGAAGACAAATGAGGAAACTGATGCGGCCACAGCTGCCCATTATGAAATGTGGAAGATTAACATGGCTAACAAGAAAAAGCCGATAGAGGCATTTTTCCCGATCACCGCAGAAGATAAAGCCAAAGCAGCCGCGCTTAAGGTTCAGCTTCACCAACCCATAGCGCTCACATTAGACTATAATCGCTCTATTACCAAGTCGGCTGAGGCAAAAGAGCGGAGAGTCGGGAAAGAAGTTGCCCAGCTCGGACAATAGAAAAATCAATCGATTGAACCGCTCAAAGTGTACAATACCAATGAGTGGATGATCCAGGAGCGGCATGATCCGAACATTGATCCGGAGTTTGTTCGACTGTATGGATAAAAAGCCCAATTATATGGACTGTCTATTACTGAGTACATGAGTCGTATGCATGAGTTCGAGGGGTACCAAGAAACAGCATACGTGTACCAGTACGGGGCTCCTCTCGTCAAACCCGAGCTGGTCAAAGATCTACCAACAAAAATGTGAAGATTGCATAAATGGTACATCCAAGCCTGTGCTGATTCCAAAAACTGGATCTATACTAACCAAAGTGATATCACCGAGAGGAGAATATCATTTTGCGGCCCAATAGTTGGGGTGTCCAGGCAACACGGTATCCAAGTTCCCTGAAATCATCCATGATGACTACAGTTGGTGTGCCAAATACTCAGAGGGTCTTTTTCGGCATGAATTCAACTTTATGTTTCAATACAAAAAATCAGGCTAACGGCCGTCCAGTTGGCCCCCCTGTCAATTCTCGCCGTTATGTCGCTCCCGTCGCTCCTGTCGCTTAGGTGTCAATTAGGCTTGTAGCGTTGGCGCCTGCATCCATTACACGTATTCTTCTTCCCTGGACCGGCAATCTGTGGGGCGTCGCAGCCACGGCGCGGAGCTGGGATGTCAACACCCGGATTTTTAATCCCAGATGCCCGTTATGCCATACCTCGCAATCCCAGGATTACCATTTTTGCGAGACATAACGGATTGGATATCACAGTACATCATCCATTACAAACCATACATAAGGTTTTACACAAATAAGGATCTCATGATCCAGTCTTTAATACAACAAGCAGCGGAAATAAACAATAAGCGTAGCGGTGGGGTCCATCTTCAGGGGCACAGGCAATGCTGACGAAGGAAGATAGTCCTAGTTATCATAGCCGACCTGCTGACCATCATCTTGATAATCTCCTTCATAGTCTGGCCATGATAATAGCCAGGGACAAAAGCCATGAGAACTCTTTAAGTACTCGCAAACTACTACTAACAAGGGGTATAATTCTAAGTTAAAGTACTGAATCTAAGTTAACTATCAAATTAAGTTTGAAACCTAAGCTGAGTTCAGAAGCAAAGAAAGATAAAGTAAAGTTCTAGAATCACTTAAGTTAGGAAGCCATTATCATAAACACAACCCTATTGTGGTCAAGTTAAAGTTCATCCATTCATTTCAAGTTATTTAGAAAACATCTGACAACGAAACAGTATGGCCATTCCAATTGTCCATAACCGCGGACGCGGCTATTCGAATAGTTTGACACTCTGCAGAGGTGGTACACTTTCACCACAAGATTCGATACATCTGTCAGGGATAACCCTGAATCATCATACTTAGTATGCAGATAATCAAACATAACCTTCCCTTTACACACCCTAGTACAAGCACCTCTCCTATGAGTATGGCCTCCCAACCATGACCATCAGTCATCTTGGGCACTTCATAGGTGGACATCATTGAGAGGTAGCCTCAACTCAAACCTCTCCTGTTAGGGAACTAATACTAATGCATATAAATTTCCAGCTAAGCCTTACCCAATTCAGGTAATGTGGTTGTACGGTAAATTTGGAATGGTATCGCATCCGAATCCAACCATTAGTTTTATAAAAGGGTTAAGGCTCATGCCTCATCATTTTCATCATCATAAACTAGTTGTGTCTCTCAACACATGTCAAAACATCTCAATAGAATGACTCGTCATTCCAGGGTTTTCATAATTCATTTTCACCAAGTGTTCCCATCTAAGGTGACTCAAGTTTTTGATCAATTTTAAAATACTAAGTTAAGAGTGTTCACTAAAGGTGGAAAGATGGGATCAATCTCATGCCATAGAATGACATCTAAAGGTTTCTAAGTAGGTCAAGTTTTATACTCTTTATGCTACCTTCAAAATTAGGTAAAGAACTTTGTGTAAACTAAGGGAGGTAGAAGTTGTCAATAAGACTTGGGTTACTAGTAGTTCAAGGGGTGTGATCAAAGCATGCTTAAGGCATCTTTGCTAAACCATCTAGTTTTATTCTAGCTTGCTAAAGTATGTTTTGCAAGGGTTAGCTTGCCACTAATAGCTTGCTAAAGTATGTTTTGCAAGGGTTAGCTTGCCACTAATAGCTTGCTAAAGTATGTTTTGCAAGGGTTATCTTGCCACTAATAGCTTGCTAAAGTATGTTTTGCAAGGGTTAGCTTGCCACTAATAGCTTGCCTTGGTTGGTGAAGTGGTTGAAGTTTTCTTCTTCTTCTTCTTGGTAGAACTCCTCCTCCTCGAAAGCTTGGTCGGTACTTGCGTCTATAAATACATAGGGAGTAGACAATCACCAAACAATACTTAACTAGGCTAAGTAGCATTATAAAACACACAATTGATGATCTATTATCATCACAAGCATCACAAATTTAATTCAATAGTTTCAACCTTTTTATTTTAGAAAAGTAATTTCTACTCATTGAAATATTAACTAAAATTTAATATTCACCACTAAATAATGGGCTCATGTGGACACATGTCCTTACCACATATTTTAACATGTGGGAATGAGATTTAAGGGTTGGATCAATATTACTTTGGTTTAAGTTCATTATTTAATGATTTAAAGTGACTAGAAATGCCTATATAGCATTATTTTGGTACTAGTCCAGAGTCACTACATGTAAACCTTAATATTATTACTTTTTCAGATAGATATGATGAAATGTGATTTTTGAGAGTTGGAATCAACTCAAAAGCTAACTTGGTTGATTTTATAAAAATGTTTCAAGTTGCAAAAGCTTCTATCTTCTTATTTTTATTAGGAGAGATCTATAACTGTAATTGAATTAAATCCAACGGGCTTGGATCGATCATTTTTATAACTTTCCAACAAAATTAGTTTCATGCAATTTGGATTTCTAAAACTCTCTGAATTGATTTTCAAACTAGGGGATAAAAACTAGATTTAACTAAAAAGGAAAAACCAGATTTGAATCTATGGGCTAGCGCGGGAAATGAAATGGGCCAGCCCAGTGGCACTCCGCGGCGCGGGGCTCAGCTGACAGGGGGGTCCCGCGTGTCAGCGGCACTTAAAACGCGAAACGGTACGCGCGCTATGGGCCGTGCGATTAGAGGCTAGATCTACGACTGAGGGTCGTCGTCGACGACGAATAGGTCGCCGACGAGCTCGAACCCTAGCGGCTCGGTGGGGGTCTACTGGGGCATACCAGGGCTCCAGCGGGGTCGACGAGGCAGGCAAACGAAGTGGAAGACGACGGCGAGGCGAGGCGTGATCGCGACTGAGCTTGGGGCGGTCAAAATCAACGGCACCCTTCTCCTCCAGAGGCGGCAGCTCCGGCTCCAATTCCGGTGAACTGCTGCTCCACTTGCTCCGGCGAGAGTTGGTTGAGGTTCAGAGAGGTGAGGGGAGTGGAATGGTGTGGAGAAGAATGGCTGGGGAGGGCTCCTTTTATAGGCCCGACGGTGAGACCGAGCGGGATGGGCGGTCGACGGTGGCGACATGGCTACGGCGAGCTAGCGGCATGGCTGGGGATGGCGATCAATGGGCGGTCCCCTGGCGGTGCTCTAGGACTTAAATGCAGCCGTAGGGGCGGTGGTATGCGGTCTGGGCGAGGTGGCGCTCTGAGAGGCAGAGGCGGCGGTGTCCACGGCGAGCGGTGGCTATGGGGCTTTGGGCGGCGAACGGGGGTGTCTGGGGTGTTCTCAGGTCGAGGCGGAGCGATAGGCGCAGGCTGGTGCCAAGGGGCGGTCTGTCTGAGGCGGCCTGGGCAAGGCCAAGATGCTCGACAAGCTCCGGGCGCGGTGGTTCCTGTACTCTCTGCCCTCTGTCTCTGGCCTAGGGCTGGTTGGGCGGTGGAGGTGGACCACTGGCAATGTACTAGACATGGCGAGAGGGGCTGGAGAGGGTTGCTGCTGCAAGTGCACGGTCGGCCGGCGAGAGAGGGCTCGGCATGGCAAAGGTCTTGACTAGGTGGTAGAGAAGAGCCTGGGGTTGGTCTGGTCTGGCTTGAGGGGGGACAAGATGATCAAAGCACTACAGAATTGCTAGACAAAATCAGCCCAAAATAGTAATAGTTAGGCCTTAATGATCTTGCTAACAAGGTGTTTGACAAAATGGCCGAAAGAGAAAAAGTTTTGAATTTTGAGGTCAAAATTTTTGAGTGATCTCCACTAGTGATGGGTAGTCTCTGGTTGCAAGGTTTTTGAAAATGGAGCTCAACAAGATGGTTTTTGAAATAGGGATGATCTATGCATATGCCTTAGATTCCTTTTTAAACTGTCTTTTAAAATAGCTAACAGAATGTTTTTAGCAGATCAAAAACTGGGCCTTGGTACCTCATTATGTGTACTAGCAAGGGGTGCAAAGATCAAGAATTGTTTCTGTTGAGAATTGAGCACTAGGAATAGCCAAAGTAGGCATGAGAGTTAAATTTGCCAAAATTACCATTCCTTCTTTTTAATTCTTTTTGATTTGATTTTCTTTAGGAAAAGTTTGGGAATGATGTAGATGATGTTTAAATCACCTGAGAAACATTATACAAGCATTGTATCAATCAATCATGGCAATTCAAACAACTCCTATTTTAAATACATACACATATATGAATGCTTTTATTTTGAATTTGGAAAAGTTTTTGTAAACCCTATTTTTGGATGATTTGATCTTGATAAGCTTGGATTGAAGTTTTGGGATGTTACAAACCTTCCCCCCTTAAACAAAATCGTCCCGAGATTTACAAAGAAAACTAGGAACTAAAGAGATCTGGGAACTCTGTCCTAATGTAATCTTCGCGTTCCCAAGTAGCTTCCTCCTCGGTATGGTTGCTCCACTGAATCTTGAGAAACTTGATACTCCTGGTCCTGGTGGTTCTGTAGGCTTCTTCTAAGATACGGATGGGCACTTCCCGATAGGTCAGGTCATTGCTGATTTCCACAGCTCTGTGATCGATGTTCTTGAAAAC
The DNA here is from genome assembly GCA_023614405.1 of Avena insularis. NCBI lineage: Eukaryota > Viridiplantae > Streptophyta > Magnoliopsida > Poales > Poaceae > Avena > Avena insularis. The sequence continues at coordinate 8,423,043 of CM042686.1, read as the reverse complement.
TTCAGTCTTCTCAGGCACTTCCAAGCATGCACGAAGTAACGAGATATGGAACACATTATGGATGGCTGACATCTCTTCAGGCAGTTCCAGTTGATACGATACTTCTCCTCGGCGGTTCAGAATCTTGAAAGGTCCGATATATCTGGGAGCTAACTTTCCCTTCAGACTAAAGCGTTGAGTTCCCTTCAATGGTGAAACCTTGAGATATACAAAATCTCCGACATTGAAAGTCAGGTCTCTCCTTCTCTTGTCGGCATAGCTCTTCTGTCTGGATTGGGCGGTCTTGAGGTGCTCACGAACTTTATGAACTTTCTCTTCTGCTTCTCGGAGAATGTCAGGTCCAAAGATCTGACTCTCTCCTACTTGCGACCAATTCAAAGGGGTACAACACTTTCTTCCGTATAGGACTTCAAATGGTGCCATCTGCAAACTAGCCTGATAACTGTTGTTATATGAGAATTCTGCGAAAGGCAGGCAGTCTTCCCATTTTGATCCATATTCCAACACACAAGCTCTAAGCATATCCTCCAAGATCTGGTTGACTCTCTCAGTCTGTCCATCTGTTTGCGGGTGATAAGCGGTGCTAAAGTTCAACTTGGTTCCTAAACCTTCCTGAACTTTCTGCCAAAATCTTGAAGTAAACTGGGTTCCTCGATTTGAGACGATGGTCTTGGGGGTTCCATGCAGACTAACAGTTCTAGCAATGTACAGCTCTGCTAGTTTTACACTCTGGTAGGTTGTCTTGACAGGTATGAAGTAGCTACCTTGGACAGTCTATCAACTATGACCCAGATTGAGTCATTTCCCCTACTAGAAGTAGGTAAACCGGTGATAAAGTCCATTTCAGCGGAATCCCATTTCCATTCCGGAATCTGCAATGGTTGCAACAATCCTGCAGGTCTCTAATGCTCTGCTTTGACTCTTTGATAGATGTCACATTTGGCGATGTAGCTTCCGATCTCTCTTTTCATCTTGTGCCACCAAAATTGCTCTTTCAAATCCTGATACATCTTTGTTCCTCCGGGGTGGATAGAATAAAGAGTATCATGAGCTTCCTTCATGATGACCTCCTTCAGCTCCGAATCTTCTGGCACACAGATACGTCCTTTGTACCACAGTACACCTTCTTCGTCTTCGGTGAATCCAGGTACCTTTCCTGTACCAATACGATATTTGATTTCGTCGATACTTTCATTTCCCTTCTGGGCTTCCTTGATTTGGCTAATCAAAGTGGGTTGAAGTTCAATGCTAGCTAGGAATCCTTTGCTAACTAACTCAGTCCTGAACTGCTCCAACTCCTCATACAAACTTGGTTGCTTCTCTTTGATCATGGTGTTCAGCCTACACGGCAATCTGCTAAGAGCATCCGCTACCACATTGGCTTTGCCGGGGTGATAGTGTCAAGGTCATAATCCTTGATTAACTCTATCCATCGTCTTTGCCTCATATTCAGCTCCTTCTGGGTGAAGATATACTTCAAGCTCTTATGATCTGAGTAAATCTCACAACGATTACCCATCAAATAATGACACCATGTTTTCAATGCTAGAACCACGGCTGCTAGTTCAAGATCATGGGTCAGATAGTTCTGCTCATGTTGCTTCAATTGTCGAGACAGATACGCGATGACTTTGCCTTCTTGCATCAATACACATCCTAGACCAATCTTGGATGCATCACAATACACATCAAACGGCTTCTTGATGTCTGGCATGATCAAAATTGGGGCTGATATCAATCTCTTCTTCAGTTCCTGGAAACTGGCTTCACACTTGTCTGTCCATTCAAACTTCTTGTCCTTCTTCAGCAATTTGGTCATTGGTCAGGCTATGCTCTAGAATCCTTCTACGAACTTGTGGTAATATCCCGCTAATCCGAGAAATGAACGAACTTGTGTTTGATTGGTTGGGGCTTCCCATTCTTCGGCATCTTTGATCTTGGTGGGATCGACAGAGACTCCTCCGGCAGACACAATATGTCCTAGGAATCCTACTTCTTTCACCCAAAACTCACACTTGCTGAACTTGGCATATAATTGATGCTCTCTAAGGGTTTCTAGGATGATTCTCAGATGTTGCTCATGCTCTTCTTCTGACTGGGAGTAGATAAGGATGTCGTCGATAAACACAACTACAAACTTATCTAGGAAATTCATAAAGATCTTATTCATGAGATTCATGAAATAAGCAGGGGCATTGGTTAATCCAAAAGACATAACCGTATACTGGTATAAACCATAGCGAGTAGTAAAGGCGGTCTTTGGAATATCCGTTGCACTAATCTTAAGTTGGTGATAACCAGTCCTAAGATCAATCTTTGAGAATACCTGAGCTCCAGTCAACTGATCAAAAAGATCCTCTATCTTTGGCAAGGGGTACTTGTTCTTGATGGTGACATCATTCAACTTTCTGTAGTCTGTACACAGACGGTTGCCTCCATCTTTCTTGTCGACGAATAACATTGGTGATCTCCATGGCGATGCACTTGGTTGAATCAAACTTGTTTGTAACATGGCATCTAACTGCTTCTTCAGTTCTACTAACTCTGAGGGGTTCATGGTATAGGGTCTCTAGGCTATGGGTCCGGTTCCGGGGATTAGTTCGATAATGAACTCAATATCCCTATCCTGGGGCATACCTGGCAATTCATCTGGGAATACGTCGGGGTATTCACTGACTACTCTGACTTGGTCAATGGTGGGCAGGGCTACACTCTTGTTGCACTTGAATTGACGGGGTAAGGTTTTGAGGTATGCTCTACTGTTACTCCAGAACTACTGGTCATGGTGATGGCTTTCTTAGAACAATCTATCAGTCCTTTATGCATTGACATCCAGTCCATACCTAGTACTACTTCCAAACCTTTGGTTCCAAGTACAATTAGGTTGGCATAAAAATCTATCCCATGTATTCTATCTTTTGTTGTTGAACCGGGGATTTGAACTATCATGACATGCTTCAGGTTGGTTGGGCGAATCTTACTAGTGCATACAAATTCTTCGGTGACAAATGAATGCGATGCTCCAGAATCAAACAATACTCTTGCTAATACTGAGTTGACAGAAAACATACCGAACACTACATCTGGCGCTTCCTGGGCTTCCTCTGTGTTCATGTGGAAGAGACGACCGTTGCGGTTGTGCGGGTTCCCTGGGGCAAACCTCCTTCCTGGTTGAACACGACGTTGCTGCTGTGCTGGGGCATTCACAGGGGCATTGGCGGCAGTCTTCTTGGGACACTCATTGGAGTAGTGACCCTTCACTCCACACTCGAAACAAGTGATCTGGGACTTGTCCTTGACTGCGACAGGCACATCATTGCTGCCAGTTCTGGGTGTAGTGTTGTTGTTGTTGTTGCTCTTGGGAGGGGCACGGTTGAAATTGTTGGCATTACTGGAGTTGTGATTATTTCCTCCGGACTTCACATTGCCTCCGCTACGGTTGGGGTAGCTTGGTCGAGAGTTTGGGGATCGGTTGTTCCTTGGTGCATATCCTGGTGAGGTGTTAGGACGGTACTTCTGGTGACTACTAGATCCAGACTGTTGCATCATACGGCGCTTGCGGTTGTTGTTTGCCTGGTTAATCTTCCCTTCCATATGAATGGCAGAGTCGACTAGCTCTTCGAGATCATCGAAACGGATGTTGACGAGGACATTCTGCATCTCATCATGCAGTCCGTTTAAGAATTTCTCTTTCTTCTTGGCCTCCGTGTTGATCTCATCCGGTGCATATCTGGCAAGTGACAAGAATCTATCACGCTACTCTACCACAATCATTCTTCCTTGCTTTAATTTGTGGAATTCATCTCTCATCCTATTGACAAGACCTTGCGGCACGTGGGTGCGGCTAAACTTGACCTTGAATGCTTCCCAGGTCATCACTTGGCCATGGTTCATATTGCGGATGCTATTCCACCAAGCTCTTGCATCTCCCGCCAGATAGTGGGTGGCGAAGAGAACTTTCTCATTTGCATCTACTCCTGCAACTTTGAGGTTGTTTTCCATGGTCTGCAACCAGTCATCGGCATCTAATGGGTTTTCAGATTGGTTGAAGATTGGGGGATTGGTGTTCTGAAAGTTTTTGAGTTTAGATCCATGGTGATCCTGATTTCCATGTCCTTGGTTGTTGAGAGCCATTTGGGCGATCTGCTGCAATGTTGCTAAGTTGGCTTGACGCTCGGCCCTGCTTGCTTCACAGTCCGCGATAAGATTCTGCAATATCTGCAGCATTGGGTCTTGCGACGAGCTGCTCCCTCCTTGGTTTCCACAAGTCATCTGAAGATTGAGATAGATATAGGGGTAAGAGGGAAATTCTAAGGTTCATGGTTTTGGGTTTTCAAAGCTAAAACATTGAGTTAGACTCAGGTTTTTCAACTAACTTCTTTTTCATTCTTGCAAGCAAGCACACGATACAACACACACCACAACAAGCAAAAGGGGAAAACAAATGGTTTGAAGGACCATTCTGCAAACTACGATACAATGAGATGATACATCTCCTGGTACGACAGTGCTCTAGTGCATCTACTCATCGTCGATGAAGTCGGAGTCTTCATCATCAGTGTAGAAGTCCACAGCATCCTCTGCCAGAAAATCGTCATCGTTGCTGAGGTAAGAATCCATATCTCCCTGGATGTCTTCACCCTCATCATCTTCTTGCTTGGCGGCAAGCTGAGATTCTTGCTCCTTGACGGTCTTCTCGAGGTCGGCCACCTTCTTGTAAAGACGGGCGATGGTGCGATCCTTCTTGGCACGCTGGCGACGAAGAGACTGGCGATCTTGGACGAGCAGTGCGAAAGTCTGAGCCTTCTCGTCAGCAATGGCACGGTTCTGGTTGGCTAACTCTCTGGCATTGTCCAGTTCCTGCTGTCGGTCATGAAGTAAGAAGTCAAGGTTCTCCACTTGATGCCTCAATTCAGGGTGACTTGGCATCTCCATCGGCATTCCCATGAAGTCACGTCTTGCATAGTGGGCAAAACAGGTTCCGTGAATCTTGTTGACGCTAAGGGCACATAGTCGTGCGAGAGCTTCATGCATTGCCCTGGATAATCCATCTAGCCAGTTGTTCTCTCTCACGGAGAACTGAATTCTCCCGGAAGTTGGTGCTTCGATGCTTCCTCGAAGATCCGCGGTGACTAGCCATTGTAGGTCTCCTCCTGGGGGTCCTGGAAGTTGAGCTCCAAGAAACTCCGGATGTGGGCGTCCCAGTAATTCTGACAGCGAATCTAGATCCCTCTCAAAGATCAGCTGACCTCTGTTTCCCAACTGGTAAAACTTGCTGAACTGAGTCTCCATCTACAAGAATGAAGGATGAGGAAGTTAGTGAAGTGATCAAGTGTGTCAAATTTTAAGTAGTAATGTAAGAATTTTGAGGAACATGAAGTTTTGAGAAAGAATGAGTTCACAAGGGTAAGAGAGGAAGTAGTTTTCCATAAATACTCACTTTGGTTTTGAAGCTAAGTTTTTGGTTTGGACGTCCATTCTAACTAGGGTCTCCTATGGTCAGGATGGCTCAAATACCAACTTGTCAACACCCGGATTTTTAAACCCAGATGCCCGTTATGCCATACCTCGCAATCCCATGATTACCATTTTTGCGAGACATAACGGATTGGATATCACAGTACATCATCCATTACAAACCATACATAAGATTTTACACAAATAAGGATCTCATGATCCAGTCGTTAATACAACAAGCAACAGAAATAAACGATAAGCGTAGCGGTGGGTTTATCTTCAGGGGCATAGGTAATGCTGACGAAGGCAGATAGTCCTAGTTATCATAGCCGTCCTACTGACCATCATCTTGATAATCTCCTTCATAGTCTGGCCATGATAATAGCCAGGGACAAAAGCCATGAGTACTCTTTAAGTACTCGCAAACTACTACTAACAAGGGGTATAATTCTAAGTTAAAGTACTGAATCTAAGTTAACTATCAAATTAAGTTTGAAACCTAAGCTGAGTTGAGAAGCAAAGAAAGATAAAGTAAAGTTCTAGAATCACTTAAGTTAGGAATCTATTATCATAAACACAACCCTGTTGTGGTCAAGTTAAAGTTCATCCATTCATTTCAAGTTATTTAGAAAACATCTGACAACGAAACAGTATGGCCATTCCAACTGGCCATAACTGCGGACGCGGCTATTCAAATAGTTTGACACTCTGTAGAGGTGGTACACTTTCACCACAAGATTCGATACATCTGTCAGGGATAACCCTGAATCATCATGCTTAGTATGCAGATAATCAAACATAACCTTCCCTTTACACACCCTAGTACAAGCACCTCTCCTATGAGTATGGCCGCCCAACCATGACCATCAGTCATCTTGGGCACTGCATAGGTGGACATCATTGAGAGGTAGCCTCATCTCAAACCTCTCCCGTGAGGGAACTAATACTAATGCATATAAATTTCCAGCTAAGCCTTACCCAATTCAGGTAATGTGGTTGTACGGTAAATTTGGAATGGTATAGCATCCGAATCCAACCATCAGATTTATAAAAGGGTTAAGGCTCATGCCTCATCATTTTCATCATCATAAACCAGTTGTGTCTCTCAACACATGTTAAAACATCTCAATAGAATGACTCGTCATTCCAAGGTTTTCATAATTCATTTTCACCAAGTGTTCCCATCTAAGGTGACTCAAGTTTTTGATCGATTTTAAAATACTAAGTTAAGAGTGTTCACTAAAGGTGGAAAGATGGGATCAATCTCATGCCATAGAATGACATCTAAAGGTTTCTAAGTAGGTCAAGTTTTATACTCTTTATGCTACCTTCAAAATTAGGTAAAGAACTTTGTGTAAACTAAGGGAGGTAGAAGTTGTCAATAAGACTTGGGTTACTAGTAGTTCAAGGGGTGTGATCAAAGCATGCTTAAGGCATCTTTGCTAAACCATCTAGTTTTATTCAAGCTTGCTAACAATAGCTTGCTAAAGTATGTTTTGCAAGGGTTAGCTTGCCATTAATAGCTTGCTAAAGTAAGTTTTGCAAGGGTTAGCTTGCCACTAATAGCTTGCTAAAGTATATTTTGCAAGGGTTAGGTTACCACTAATAGCTTGCCTTGGTTGGTGCAGTGGTTGAAGTTTTCTTCTTCTTCTTCTTCTTGGTAGAACTCCTCCTCCTCGAAAGCTTGGTCGGTACTAGCGTCTATAAATACATAGGGAGTAGACAATCACCAAACAATACTTAACTAGGCTAAGTAGCATTCTAAAACACACAATTGATGATCTATTATCATCAAAAGCATCACAAGTTTAATTCAATAGTTTCAACCTTTTTATTTTAGAAAAGTAATTTCTACTCATTGAAATATTAACTAAAATTTAATATTCACCACTAAAATATGGGCTCATGTGGACACATGTCCTTACCACATATTTTAACATGTGGGAATGAGATTTAAGGGTTGGATCAATATTACTTTGGTTTAAGTTCAATATTTAATGATTTAAAGTGACTAGAAATGCCTATATAGCATTATTTTGGTACTAGTCCAAAGTCACTACATGTAAACCTTAATATTATTACATATTCGGATAGATATGATGAAATGTGATTTTTGAGAGTTGGAATCAACTCAAAAGCTAACTTGGTTGATTTTATAAAAATGTTTCAAGTTGCAAAAGCTTCTATCTTCTTATTTTTATTAGGAGAGATCTATAACTCTAATTGAAATAAATCCAACGAGCTTGGATAGATCATTTTTATAACTTTCCGACAAAATTAGTTTCATGCAATTTGGATTTCTAAAACTCTCTGAACTGATTTTCAAACTAGGGGACAGAAAGTAGATTTAACTAAAAAGGAAAAACCAGATTTAAATCTATGGGCTAGCGCGGGAAAGGAAATGGGCCAGCCCAGTGGCACTCCGCGGCGCGGGGCTCAGCTGACAGAGGGGTCCCGCGTGTCAGCGGCACTTAAAACGCGAAACGGTACGCGTGCTGTGGGCAGTGCGATTAGAGGCTAGATCTACGGCTAAAGGTCGTCGTCGACGACGAATAGGTCGCCGACGAGCTCGAACCCTAGCGGCTCGGTGGGGGTCTACTGGGGGCGTACCAAGGCTCCAGCAGGGTCGGCGAGGCGAGCAAACGAAGTGGAAGACGACGGCGAGGCGAGGCGTGGTCACGGCTGAGCTTGGGGCGGTCAAAATCAACGGCAGCCTTCTCCTCCAGAGGCGGCGGCTCCGGCTCCAATTCCGGTGAACTGCTGCTCCACTTGCTCCGGCGAGAGGTGGTTGAGGTTCAGAGACGTGAGGGGAGTGGAATGGTGTGGAGAAGAATGGCTGGGGAGGGCTCCTTTTATAGGCCCGACGGTGAGACCGAGCGGGATGGGCGGTCGACGGTGGCGACATGGCTACGGCGAGCTAGCGGCATGGCTGGGGATGGCGATTGAAGGGCGGTCCCCTGGCAGTGCTCTAGGACTTAAATGCGGCCGTAGGGGCGGTGGTATGCGGTCTGGGCGAGGTGGCGCTCTGAGAGGCAGAGGCGGCGGTGTCCACGGCGAGCGGTGGCTGTGGGGCTTTGGGTGGCAAACGGGGGTGTCTGGGGTGTTCTCAGGTCGAGGCGGAGCGGTGGGTGCGGGCTGGTGCCAAGGGGCGGCCTGTGCGAGCGGGGACAGTGCACGCTCTGGGGGCGGCGTCTGCATGCTCGACAAGCTCCGGGCGCGGCGGTTCCTGGCCTCTCTACCCTCTGTCTCTGGCCTGGGGCTGGTTGGGCGGTGGAGGTGGACCACTGGCAATGTACTAGACATGGCGAGAGGAGCTGGAGAGGGTTGCTGCTGCAAGTGCACGGTCGGCCGGTGAGAGAGGGCTCGGCATGGCAATGCAGTGCGGCTAGGGGGTAGAGAAGAGCCTGGGGTTGGTCTGGTCTGGCTTGAGGGGGGACAAGATGATCAAAGCACTACAGAATTGCTAGACAAAATCAGCCCAAAAGACACAATTGATGATCTATTATCATCACAAGCATCACAAGTTTAATTCAATAGTTTGAACCTTTTTATTTTAGAAAAGTAATTTCTACTCATTGAAATATTAATTAAAATTTAATATTCACCACTAAATAATGGGCTCATGTGGACACATGTCCTTACCACATATTTTAACATGTGGGAATGAGATTTAAGGGTTGGATCAATATTACTTTGGTTTAAGTTCATTATTTAATGATTTAAAGTGACAAGAAATGCCTATATAGCATTATTTTGGTACTAGTCCAAAGTCACTTCATGTAAACCTTAATATTATTACATATTTGGATAGATATGATGAAATGTGATTTTTGAGAGTTGGAACAACTCAAAAGCTAACTTGGTTGATTTTATAAAAATGTTTCAAGTTGCAAAAGCTTCTGTCTTCTTATTTTTATTAGGAGAGATCTATAACTCTAATTGAATTAAATCCAACGGGCTTGGATAGATCATTTTAATACCTTTCCGACAAAATTAGTTTCATGCAATTTGGATTTCTAAAACTCTCTGAATTGATTTTCAAACTAGGGGACAGAAACTAGATTTAACTAAAAAGGAAAAACCAGATTTGAATCTATGGGCTAGCGCGGGAAAGGAAATTGGCCAGCCCAGTGGCACTCCGCGGCGCGGGGCTCAGCTGACAGGGGGGTCCCGCGTGTCAGCGGCACTTAAAACGCGAAACGGTACGCACGCTGTGGGCCATGCGATTAGAGGCTAGATATACGGCTGAGGGTCGTCGTCGGCGAGCTCGAACCCTAGAAGCTCGGTGGGGGTCTACTGGGGGCATACCAGGGCTCCAGCGGGGTCGGCGAGGCGGGCAAACAAAGTGGAAGATGACGGCAAGGCGAGGCGTGGTCGCGGCTGAGCTTGGGGCGGTCGAAATCAACGGCGCCCTTCTCCTCCAGAGGCGACGGCTCTGGCTCCAATTCCAGCGAACTGCTGCTCCACTTGCTCCGACGAGAGGTGGTTGAGGTTCAGAGAGGTGAGGGGAGTCGAATGGTGTGGAGAAGAATGGCTGGGGAGGGCTCTATTTATAGGCCCGACGGTGAGACCGAGTGGGATGGGCTGTCGACGGTGGCGACATGGCTACGGCGAGCTAGCGGCATGGCTGGGGATGGCGATCGATGGGTGGTCCCCTGGCGGGGCTCTAGGACTTAAATGCGGCCGTAGGGGCGGTGGTATGCGGTCTGGGCGAGGTGGGGCTCTGAGAGGTTGAGGCGGCGGTGTCCACGGCTAGCGGTGGCTGTGGGGCTTTGGGCGGCGAACGGGGGTGTCTGGGGTGTTCTCCAGGTCGAGGCGGAGCGGTGGGCGCGGGCTGGTGCCAAGGGGCGGTCTGTGCAAGCAGGGACAGTGCACGCTCTGGGGGCGGCGTCGGCATGCTCGACAAGCTCCGGGCACGGCGGTTCCTAGCCCCTCTGCCCTCTGTCTCTGGCCTGGGGCTGGTTGGACGGTGGAGGTGGACCACTAGCAATGTACTAGACATGGCGAGAGGGGCTGGAGAGGGTTGCTGCTGCAAGTGCACGGTCGGCCAGCGAGAGAGGGCTCGGCATGGCAGTGCAGTGCGGCTAGGGGGTAGAGAAGAGGCTGGGGTTGGTCTGGTCTGGCTTGAGGGGGGGACAGGATGATCAAAGCACTACAGAATTGCTAGACAAAATCAGCCCAAAACAGTAATAGTTAGGACTTAATGATCTTGCTAACAAGGTGTTTGACAAAATGGCCGAAAGAGAAAAAGTTTTGAATTTTGAGTTCCAAATTTTTGAGTGATCTCCACTAGTGATGGGTAGTCTCTGGGTGCAAGGGTTTTGAACATGGAGCTCAACAAGATGGTTTTTGAAATAGGGATGATCTATGCATATGCATTAGATTCCTTTTTAAACTGTCTTTTAAAATAGCTAACATAATGTTTTTAGCAGATCAAAAGGTGGGCCTTGGTACCTCATTATGTGTACTAGCAAGGGGTGCAAAGATCAAGAATTGTTTCTGTTGAGAATTAAGTACTAGGAATAGCCAAAGTAGGCATGAGAGTTAAATTTGCCAAAATGACCATTCCTTCTTTTTAATTATTTTTGATTTGATTTTCTTTAGGAAAAGTTTGGGAATGATGTAGATGATGTGTAAATCACCTAAGAAACATTTTACAAGCATTGGATCAATCAATCATGGCAATTCAAACAACTCCTATTTTAAATGCATACACATATATGAATGCTTTTATTTTGAATTTGGAAAAGTTTTTGTTAACCATATTTTTGGATGATTTGATCTTGATAAGCTTGGATTGAAGTTTTGGGATGTTACATGGGACGTGGACGAACCTGCTCGGCCCAACTCTCCTCCCTGTAGGCTTGCAACATTGGCGCCTGCATCCATTACGCATCTTCTTCCCCAGAACGGCAATCTGTGGTCGCGGCCATGGCGCAGAGCTGGGACGTGACGAAGCTGCTCGGCCCCGCTCTCCTCCCCATCCCGAGTCGGAGCTCGCCCTCACCATGGACGCACCCATGGCACGGTGTGGGGACGAGAATTAGTTCCCGGTGAGATCTATTACCTTGTTGACCATGCTCGGTTCTGTTTTCCTCCTCTAGAATCCGAGCTCGCCGTCGCCGTGGTTGCACCCGCACCAATTCTTGAGTATGCAGCCAGAGACGCCTACATGGCGTACAAGTTCTACAGTAAGCTCATTACCATGAAAGATGGGATGGTTAAGTCGGGGTTTTTCGCGAGAGAGCTAAGCCCTGGTTCCAAGCTAGCCCAGGAGAAGAAGCGCGAGGAGGATAGAAAGCGGTTTTAGGACGAGAAGGGATCTTGGGACGGTGGCGACATCAAGCGGTTGAAGGGGAAGCAAGTCAAGGACGACAACAAGTGGTAGTGATACATTATGTGTTTGAACTAGATTTTAGTTTCTAGTTTATTATGTGTGTGATACATTTAGTAACTTCAATACAAAATTTCAACCAATTTAACTTGTTGATGTGTTTCTTGACAATTATAATATAATCGAGCACTAGAAATATTTTGTAGTGTGCATGAGCATGATCAGTAAATATAATTGAACACTAGAAACTTCAAGGCACTCCATATAAAGGAGTAGATTAATATAGAAGGTTCACTAGAGACACCACGGATATATTGTCTTACATGCCACACACAGGTAATAATTAACTAGAACAAAATAAAAGCAGGGGCTGCAGCAGGAGACCGGGACACGGAGACGCCTAGCAGAATAGGGGTTTATCAGCAGGAGGCAGCGACAGCCTAGTCGTTGAGATACAGGCCAGTCCTGACATACTCCCGAAGGAATTTGCCGTAGGCTACGTGTCGCGCCAAGGTAATTGGCCTATGCCTGCCTTCGCCTCTGCCAACGCCTGTCGTGTGCTGGATCATGCTGTCGAGGTCCACGTTGATTGCTCTGCCACAGAATGGGCAAAATAGTCTCCCCTATGGTGGAAACGGATTAGCCCACACCGTAACCACCACAGCACATAACATCTATTGTCGCCCTGGATACGTTGCTATCGTCCACTTCATCATCATCCTCCTGTTGATTTTTAAGAACATAACTTAGAACTCATACATATGATTGAATTGTATTACAACTCAAGGATTGACAACATGTATATGTAAGACAATATATCTATGGATATCAAAGATAAAACATCTCAGCAATAGTTTGATCGGTTCATATATCATTTCATCTCAACACAATGACAAATAATTGCATCAGAGTGAATGTAGGATAAAGATTGCGGCCTCATAAGTTTCTTCAGGGATGGAGTCAGCGAACCAAGGAACAATTGCACAACCTGTAATGTTGTTGTACATCGCCCTAGGTTCACTAACTCATCCCTGAAAAAATCTGACACCAATATGTCTGCCTCTCTTTTGGGACAAATTTGAATCATTCGCCATAATAAAAAATTGAAATGTAATCGTACAAAACATTATTCAGGGATATACATAGTCAAGTACAAAAACATGCCTAAATATGGTAATTATAAATAAAAAACCAAACAATTAATCTTCAGGTGCATGTTAAAAATACTTATGATCAAAACCATTCATATACATATGCATCATACCAATCCTTAAAAGATCAGAAACAATTCAAGGATCATATATGTAGTTCCATATGAGAATAAATCTAGGGCCTCATAATTTGTTTTAGAGATGGAGTTGGGGAACCAAAGTACCAACAACAAAACCTATATTGTTTGTGTGCATTGCTGCCTTAGGTTCACCAACCGATCCCTAAAACACGACACCATCATGTGTCTCCCCTTGAATTCTTTTGGGGAAAATTTCAATTATCGGCCTCGGTGACAAAATAAAATGTAATTGTTATACACTGCATGTATGGAATAGGTAATTCGAATATCATAGTTCTATGAATGTAGAATAAAGATTAAGGCCTCATTAGTTTCTACAGGGACGGTGTAAGTGAACCAAGTAGCAATTGCACAGCCTATATTCTTCTTGCACATCGCCCCAGGTTCACTAACTCGTCCCTGAAAAATCTGACACCAACGTGTCTGCCTCTCTTTTGGGGAAAATTTGAATGATTGGCCACAATAAGAAATTGAAATGTAATCGTACAAAATATTATTCAGGGATAAATATAGTCAGGTACAAAAACAAGCCTAAATATTGTAATTATAAATAAAAAACCAAACAATTAATCTTCAGGTACATGTTAAAAATACTTATGATCAAAACCATTCATATACATATGCATCATACCAATTATTAAAAGATCAGAAACAATTCAAGGATCATATATATAGTTCCATATGAGAATAAATCAAGCACCTCGTAATTTGTTTCAGAGTTGGAGTTGGAGAACCAAAGTACCAACAACACAACCCATATTGTTTGTGTGCATTGCTTCCTCAGGTTCACTAACACATCCCTAAAACACGACACCATCATACATGTCTCCCCTTGAACTCTTTTGGGGCAAATTTCAATCATCGGCCTCGGTGAAAAACTAAAATGTAATTCTTCTACACTATGAATGCATGGAATAGATAATTCGAATATCATAGTTCTATGAATGTAGAATAAAGATTGTGGCCTCATATGTTTATTCAGGGAGGGCGTAAGAGAACGAAGTAACAATTGCACAGCTTATGTTGTTCTTGTACATGGTCCCAGGTTCGCTCACTCATCCTTGAAAAAATCTGACACCAATGTGTCTGCCTCTCTTTGGGGCAAATTTGAATCATTGGCCATAATAAGAAATTGAAATGTAATCGTACAAAACATTATTCAAGGATATACATAGTCAGGTACAAAAACAAGCCTAGATATTGTAATTATAAATAAAAAACCAAACAATTAATCTTCAGGTACATGTTAGAAATGCTTATGATCAAAACCATTCATATACATTGCATCATACCAATCATTAAAAGATCAGAAACAATTCAAGGATCATATATGTAGTTCCATATGAGAATAAATCAAGGGCCTCATAATTTGTTTCAAAGATGGAGTTGGAGAACCAAAGTACCAACAACACAACCTATATTGTTTGTGTGCATTGCTGCCTCAGGTTCACCAACCCATCCCTAAAACACGACACCATCATACGTGTCTCCCCTTGAACTCTTTTGGGGCAAATTTCAATCATCGGCCTCGGTGACAAACTAAAATATAATTCTTATACACTATGAATTCATGGAATAGATAATTCAAATATCATAGTTCTATGAATGTAGATTAAAGATTGCAGCCTCATAAGTTTCTACAGAGATGGCGTAAGCGAACCAAGTAACAATTGCACAGCTTATATTGATCTTGTACATGGCCCCAGGTTCGCTCACTCATCCCTGAATTTTTTGACACCAATCTGTCTGCCTCTCTTTGGGGCAAATATGAATCACTGGCCACAATAGGAAATTGAAATGTAATCGTACAAAACAATATTCAGGGATATACAAATGCATCATACAACACATTCATAGATCAGAAATAGTACAAATATTATATATATAGGTTCCATATGAGAGAGAAAATTAGGGCCTCATTTTTTTCAGCGATGGAGTTGGAGAACCAAAATACCAACAACACAACCTATATTGTTTATGTGCATTGCTGCCTCAGGGCCACTAACCATCCCTAAGAAAACTAGACCATCAGATGCCCTTGCACTATTTTGGGGCAAAATTGAATCATTGGGCTCAGTAAGGAATAGAAATGTAATGTTATAGACCCGCTATGTATCAAAATCAACACTCAACTAGCAAACTCAACTAGATGGTAGATGAGCAGATTGGAGTTTTGTGACCAGATGGATTGGGGTTTTGTCATTAGACGGATTAGGGTTTTGTGACTAGATGGATTGGGGTTTTGTGACTAGATGGCAGATGCATCAATCAACCGATCGAATCATATATATACTACCCTACTTCAACAGCAAAAGAATCTATACACGATTGAGCAAATCGTATGTATGAACAATGAAAACTGCGGCTACGACTAAAGAAGCTAGGAATGTAGTACCTCAGACTCCTCATCAGGGACCTCCTCCTCGAACTCATCATTCTCCGCGATTGCGTCGAAGATTTCTTGTACAGCGATGGGGTCGTTGATGTAGATCACCAGATTGCCTCCGCCTGCCACCTGCCCCCCATCCAGATCTGCCGCTGCCACCACGACGTTGTCGGCCACCTACTGCTCGGCGGTGAAGGCTACCACCTGCTGCTTGGCGGCAATGGCTACCACCTGCTGCTCGGCAGCAACGACTACCACCTGTTGCTCGGCAGCGACGGCTACTGGCTGGACGGATGAGCTCGCACCCTCGACGACGCGGCGACGAGCGGCGTTCGTGCCTGGAGAAGACGCCTTCGCCTGCTTGGCGACGACCGAGCCATCTGCTGCTGCGCCTTCAACTGGCTTCACCTCTGGCTCGTCTCCACGCGTACGCTTCATGGCGAACCAAGGGAAGGAGGTAGGGCAAGCGAGGGAGCTTCGGCGCGCGCGACAGGTGTAGATTGGGGTCTTGGGACTACACAGACTGGGGGGAAATGACACGAGCTCATGGAAGAAGAAGGTCTAGGGGGGTTATAAACACCAAACCGTTCGTAGTCCTCGAGTGGACACGTGTGGTGGGCCAGGGGTGCGGGGGGCTACCACGATCTCCGCCCTTTTTTCGGTTCCTTTTTTTGAAACAGCCACGATCTCCACTTTAGAGCTGCATTGAAAACACGCTCATGGCAGACCTCGATTCCACTGCATGCAAATGGCGCGAAAATAATTTATAGCAACGTTAGATCTACTCGAGAGGGGCCCTTGACTCATGGAAGTTACTAGCGGTAGGGCCCGGTTGGAAGTGGGATTGAGAGCGCTGCGTAAAAATGGGATATGTCTTATTAAAATCAAGGGGCAATAAATTGCAGCGTCCCGTCGACAACCGTGCACTCGATGACCCCGTTGCCCTGTGCATGAGTTGTAGTAGCAGTAGTAGGCTTTTTAGACTTGATTAAACTTGACATGACCGCTCGACGACTTTTTCCATTGACGGCATCGTGTTCCTTCCTATAGAAGTCTCACGGAGGGAGACGTCTGTGCTGTCTCACGCTGTACTGTGAAGGGCACGACGTGTGCAACGATCATCGTTGGATCGCACAAAATCAACGGTTGGTGCGCACGATCCGCGTGACAACTGTGACAACCAATCAGGGAGTAGCAGATAGGGTGAGCACAGGTTTGGGCTTCTACAAAAGATAGAGAGAGAGGGGGCAAAACTAAGTAGTACCACATAAAACCAAGGGCAAAACTGAGTAGTATAAAAATGGAAAGTGTCTTTACAATGAAATACATCGTGGAATACATCAAATTATGCCAAGATAGATCCACTAGACCCGGTGTCATTGCATGTGTATTCCTCTAGACAGACCACATAAGGATCCACCGGTGTCATTGCATGTTTGTTCCTCTAAACAAACCACATAAGGATCCACCAGTGCCATTGGATGTGTGTTCTTGTCATGAACCACACATAAGGATCCACCGGTGTCATTGCATGTATGTTCCTCTAAACAAACCACATAAGGATCCACCAGTGTCATTGCATGTCTGTTCTTTTCATGAACCACACCTAGTGTCATTGCATTGGTGTTCTTCTAAACAAACCACATAAGGATCCACCAGTGTCATTGCATGTCTGTTCTTTTCATGAACCGCATAAGGATCCACCAGTGTCATTGCATGTGTGTTCTTCTCATGAACCACACATGGATCCACCGGTGTCATTGCATGTCTATTCTTTTCATGAACCACACCCAGTGTCATTGCCTGTCTGTTCTTCTAAACAAACCACATAAGTCATTGCATGTGTGTTCTTTTCATGAACCGCACCCGGTCTAATTGCATGTGTGTTCCTCTATAAATACCACATATGGATCCACCAGTGTCATTGCATGTCTGTTCCTCTAAACAAACCACATAAGGATCTACCAGTGTCTTTGGATGTGTGTTCTTCTCATGAACCACACATAGATCCACCAGTGTCATTGCATGTCTGTCCCTCTAAACAAACCACATAAGGATCCACTAGTGTCATTGCATGTCTGTTCTTTTCATGAACCACACCTAGTGTCATTGCATGTGTGTTCTTCTAAACAAACCACATAAGGATCCACCAGTGTCATTGCATGTCTGTTCTTTTCATGAACCGCACCTGTCGTCAGATTGATGACAAGTACACCATGAGGGGGACCTCGAGGCGTGCGGAAGAGAGGGGGGTGAGACATACGGTATTCCGGGACGGTGAGCACACAAGTTTACCCAGGTTCGAATCCGCCGGCTTTGGACGGATCCTACTCCTGCTTGCAATCCAGTAATACGGCAGAGCCGGAATATGGGTTACAAGGGTTTCACCTGTGCGAGTTGAGGGTCTAA
This sequence comes from Avena insularis, assembly GCA_023614405.1. Classification (NCBI taxonomy): domain Eukaryota; kingdom Viridiplantae; phylum Streptophyta; class Magnoliopsida; order Poales; family Poaceae; genus Avena; species Avena insularis. The sequence goes on along the minus strand of CM042686.1, from coordinate 8,405,166 downwards.
AGTATTGAGGTGCCCTAAAGGTTCTCCCTAGGATGACTTATATAGATATCCGGCCTAGGGTTTACAGGAGAGATCTATCCAGCTACGACTAAGAGTCGGTTACATAATACATCTTGAACTACAAGTAACATTATGGGCCTAAGTCGGTAAGTCTTCCGGGCCTTCCCGTAGCCGGATTGGACTCCGTCTTTCTCCCTGACTGGGCCGCCCGTGAAGCAAAGCTCTAACCCGAAGTGAGCCACCCTGGTCAGTGAGGAACTCTGAGGATACCCAGAAAGTATATCCCCAATAGCAGCCCCCGGAGGCCTGCAAGATCCAAAGTTGGATTTATCATCGTCTAGCTTGATCTTCGGCTTGCAGAATCTTGAAGGGTTCCTAAAACTTCACCGTCGTTGTATTGGGAACGGCAGTACCTAAAAAGGTTAGATAGAGGTGTGGGGACTAGCAGGAAAGCTATCGACGGCGTCCGCAGGCGAGATTGGATACGAGCGAGCTTAGCAGGACGCAAGAAGTACCCAGGTTCGGGGCCCTCGTGGTGAGGTAAAGCCCCTACTCCCACTGATCGACTAGGTGAAATATCTCGAGCTACAAGTGCTCCTCGAGCTGTATCCCTTAGCTCTTGCCTTAAATGAATGAGACCAACCCTTTCTCGAGGCCCTCCCTCTCCTTATATAGGAAGAGGCAAGGGTCTCACCAGCTAATCCTGGCCGGGCCCCACAGCGGGTCCCAGCCGGCTAGTCATCTGATGCGGCATGGTATGTCACATCGGTGTATGAGCGGTATGGCTGTCGTGAAACGCAGTGGGCGCCGTCACGAGCCGTTGTCAAGACCAGCCGTTTCCCCATGAAGCCACGCCAAGTCTTCGGTATGGGCGGGTGGTTGCTCGTCTTGTCGTCGTATAGGGCGTATCGCGTAATCGACACGCGTCGTCACCCCCTCCTCTGATTGGATCCGCTCGTGGTTGTATCCGGCTTCCCCTCAGGTCAGCTCTTTGGGTGATAGCGGTCCCTCTATCTATCTGTCGGCTGCATCTGGTCGGCCGGCCGAGACCGACTGTCCTGTTTCTTACTCGGGTGGGGTATCCGGGGATCATCCCCCTGACACTAGCCCCCGAGCGCGTGTGGATTCCGCCCTTGGGCGAAATCTGTAGCGCTCCCTCTACTTCAATTTTTATCCGGCTGAGCCTGGCGGTTCGCTACCGTGGCGTCAGTCTTGGCGCTGACGCTACCGCACGCGCCATCATTGCTCGGCTGCGGGCAGCGTAATGTCCCTCGTGTGTCGCCTCGGGGAACTGCTTGCCCGGCGCCTCGGTTTCCGTCCCAGGATCTTCTGTGCATCCCGTCCTGGCACACGGGATCTAGGCGGCGGTTGGGGTGTGAGTCGCCCGGATGCGCGCCACGTGGCCCCGCCGACGGTTGCCCTTCCGGTCCCTTAAAGGGATGTCACGGGGGAGGCAGTTCTTTTCCTTCGCTCCCCCGCTGCAATCTTCCTCTCCTTCTCGCGCGCCGCTGCTCCTGTGCTCTTGCCCTCTGCGTCGCCCGTTCGCCGCCGTCAATGCTACGAGCGACCGTCACTCCTCTGCTGCCGCTCCTTCTCCTCAGCCGGACATGGCAGCTGACCATGGAGCCTGGTGTGGCTCCTCCGTCACTGAGGACCAGATCGCAAAGTACCGCGCGACCCGCGTCCTTCCGCCGGCTGAGGAGGTGGCGGTGCGGTTGGCGCCGGTGGGGGAAGAGTCGCCGCATCCGGCAGAGGGGGAGCGCGTGATCTTCCTCTCGCACCTGGCGCGCGGGTTCGCGCTGCCGCTGCATCCCTTCTTCCTCACCTTTCTGGCCTTCTTCAACCTCCGCCTCCACCACCTCGGCGCCAACGCCATCGGAACGCTGGCGCACTTCATGGCGTTCTGCGAGAGCTACCTCGGGATCCAGCCGGATCTCGGGCTCTTCTGCCGGCTCTTCCGAGTTGACGCAGGTCGATACGAAGGGCCCGCTAGTCGTCTGCGGCGGCGCGTCCATATACTCCTGCTCCCAATCCGGCTACCCGAAGTTCCTGCTCCACGACACAGTACGGCTGTGGCAGCAGTCATACTTTTATGTCAAGAACGTCACCGACGTCGACCGGATAAGCCTGCCGGCCTTCCAAGACGTCGAGTCCAGCCGGCAAAACTGGGACTTGAAGGTCTACGGTGATAAGGCGGAGACGGACGCGATCTTTGCGCATCGCTCCTTGTCACCTACCGGTGACGGTCGGGACATCACCCTTAGCTGGATGTCGGCTGATGGTGCCGCTCCAGCAGCGAGCACACAAGATGTGCTTCTCGGCCGGCGGTGGACCCGACCGGCTGTGATCCCGCTACCACAACGAAGGAGTGGTTGTGGGCGATTAGCAGGCGGCTTCCGGAGAACTGGAAGTTCAGCCTGGCGCCCTACAGCCGGGAGAACCGCGTGCCCCGGGTAAGTTCTTGTAGCCGGAATTTTTGCTTATTCCCTCTGTTATTTCCTTGTTCTGTCTGGCTTACCCTTTTGCGTTTGCCAGATCTTCCCCTACATCCTTCGCGAGGAGGGCGACGCTCCTCTCGAGGTGTTCGCATCGGACTTGCCCGAGCCGCGCGCTCGGTGATCTGGCGAGGAACCGGATGGGGACGGCGATGCCTTCCCCAGCCGAAACGACGAGCCGGACGCCGACCCGCGTGCGGTGGTGCACGAGGAGGAGGATGCCGGCGACCATGCAGGCGGCGACGTTCCATGACGGACGGCGAAGCAGGTGGGAGCGGCTCTGGCCATTCCGGCTCCCGCCGGCCTGTGGCAGAGGAGACGGCTCTGAAGAGGGGCCGAACCAGCGCCCTGCCGCCAAGCCGTCTTTGCCGGAAGAAAGGGCCGCCCCCAGTTGTGTCGGGGTACGTTTTTCTCCCTCCCCCCTTGGTGCTTTCTGTTTGTTTTGCCTTGTCCTTGTTTTTCTGACTTTAGCCTGTTTTGCTCTTGTATTTTCCTCTTTCTCTTTAGTGCACTGGTTTCTTTCGGTGCCACGAGCCCGGCTCGGACGCTAGCCGGGTCGCCGCCTCGCGCCCCGACGGATCCAACCGGCGCCTCCCCTTCCTCTGAGGTGCAGCCTCCTTCTCCTCCTCAAGCCGAGCCGGCTGCCCCCTCCCAGCCAGACAGTTCCTAGCCGGAAGCGACTCACGCCCAGCCGGAAGGCTCCTCCGTGGGCGCGCAGGGGGCTACTGCCAAGGAGCTTGTCGTGGTAGGCGACGACGACTCCGACCAGGCGCTCGGGGAGGAGTGGCAGACAGCGGTGCTCGCGGCGAAGGAGTCCTTGGCCGTCAATGCCGTGGACGATGACGCCTCTTCCGCCGCTTCGCTGTCGGATCTTGCCGCCACGCTCGAGCTGGCGGTGAAGGAGATCCGGCTGCTTGAGGCCACAGCCGGTGGGAACCGGACGCTGGAGCAGAAGCTTGCTGCAGCCAACGGGACCTCCCAGAGTAAGCCCGCCTCATTCGTCTGGCTTTTTTTAATAGCGGCTTCGTTGCAGCTGTCCTCGTGTGCGCCCAGCGCGAGATCGATCGCTTGAAGAAAGCGAACGACCGGCTGAGCAGGTCCAACTCCATGCTGTGCTTGCAGAACAAGGACTGGCACGTGCGAGTAGACGGCTTGGAGGCTACCATCAAGGAGCGCGACGCCTCGCTCGCTAGCCGGGCCGAAGCCCTCTCCCTTCTCGAGGCCCAGAACAAGGACAAAGAGAAAGAGATAAAAAGGCTAGTGGTCAAGGAGAAGGCGCTGGTGGAGGAGCTGATGCAAGTCGGCCACACCGCCAAAGGTGAGTTCTTTCTTCCGTCTTCTTTTCTTTCCGGATCCGGTAGCCGGATTTGACTCCTCTTTTCTGACAGCCTTTTATCCCGGCATAGACCTGCTGGCCTACAACCTGCGGAGAACTGGCGGGCGCAGCCGACGGCTCGAGCTTCGTCGTTCTTCTTGGCGAGGAGGCCGTGAAGCTTCGTCGGTGACGCAGGACATCTTCTCCTTTATGTGGCGGAGGCTCCGGTTCGAGCGATGGCCGCGGTGGCGGCGAAGGTGGGAGAGGTGCCGCGGCTGCGGGATGGACCGGCTGCGGCGGGTGGAGCGGAGATGGCCTTGGCTCTGATGCTTTCCTGGTACAAGGATGCTCGCGTCGAGAAGATCGACGGGGGCTTCCGCGCCGGAGCCGATCTTGCCGCTATCCGCCAAGCCCATCCGGAGCCATGGTCCGCCATCAAGATCGCCGACTCGTGGATCCGCACGAGGTGCTCACCGACTCGAGTCCCCGACACTCCGGATCACGGAGTCCTCGGTGCCGCCGTCCGCCAGCCGAGCTGAAAGCGAACTGCGGCTCCGCCCCGCCTCCACATCTGCCACCAGAGGCGTCCCACGGCAAAGGCCCTGCCGTTTAGCTGTTGCCCCGGGATGCCGGATGTATTTGTCTTGTTTTTGATTATCGTAAAACTTGTCCGTCTGTACCGGCTATCTTTGATGCCAGGTAACTCTCGAGAGCTTCGTCTCCCTTGCTTGTTAATATTGAATTCTTGGGCCTTCCTTTATTTGTGTGTTGCGTTTTCCTTTGATATCTTTGCCGGCTCACTTCCGGTGACCTGGCCGCCACACGCAGCGGATGAACTACACCTCCGGTGGGGGCGCCAGACCTGCTGGTGTAACCCAGATTCGGAGTAGCTGGCATAGCAGTGCTTCAATCTTCCTTGTTCTTGCCGCTCTTCTAACTTTATCCGGTGCCTCGCCCGATTGGCTGCTTTTAGCTGGGCGCCTTCAGGGAACCAACATTCCGGTGGGGGCGCAAGCGCACTGAGTGTAGCCGATATTGAGTAGCTGGCGTAGCCAGGTGCTTCGAATCTTTCTTGTCCTTTATTGCTCCGCCCTTGCCTCACACAGGCTCCAACTGCCGGCTAACGCGCCCTTAGTCGGCCGGGAACTGAGGATGCCACCGGGGCGCCAGCGGGTGTAAGCCCGATATTCGGAGCGCTTGATGAAGGCAAGGGCTTCAAATCTTCTTTCCTTCTCCTGAATTCCAACTCGAAGTAGTCGGACAAGAACGCACATATGCATGCACGTACATCTTCATAGGTTAATAGGTTAGTCCGTCAAATCGTAGCCGGAAAACGGCTTATTTTTTCAAAAACCGGCTTGCTCCTTTCTAGGCGCTTAGTCGCTTTCTCGTGTGTTCTGCTGTTTTCGCTGCGTCCTTGCTGGGCAACCGGGTTGCGGTCTGCAGCCGGAATCGAAGGGAGCTAACAGTACATTACGCACGGTACTAGTGGCTTAGCGGCTGGATTGGTTTGAGCTAGTTGCTGGGCCGGGACGCCCGATTTGTCGCGCCTCTTCCCCGTTTTTCATGTGGGATGCCTCGGGCTTTTGCTCTTGCTAGCCGGACAGCCGGGTTGCGATCTATAGCTGAGACGAAGAGTGGGCCTCTGACATCATCGCACACTACTCAGCCGGTTAGTTGGCTTAATAGGCCGGGCCAGCCGGCGAGCCCCCGGGTAGGGGTAGCCGGAGCCAGAAAGATTTTTAATTGGAGAATAGGTACGCACACATTTTCAGAAGGAGCCCCCGAGATTCTCGTGGGAGTCCGTATTTTCATTTATGAGGTTTTCGGGATACATACACTGTTGGGCGACTAGGTGTAAAACGGGCGCAGCAGGGCCGCGTTCCACGGACGTTCGGTCTCCTCGTCCGATTTTTCCATCTTGTTCTTGCACGGCTACTGCGCGTCGATGAGGTAGTAAGAGTCATTGGGCAGCGCCCAGCTAACGATGAAGGGGCCCTCCCAGGGTGGTGATAGCTTGTGCATGCCCTTCGTGTCTTGCACCAGCCAGAGAACCAGGTCACCCTCGCGGAATGCAACTGGGCGAATCCGGCTGGAATGGTAGCAGCGTAGTCGCTGCTGGTATAGGGCGGATCTGGACAGGGCCAGCTCGCGGGCCTCCTCCAGGAGATCTACCCCGTCCTCCCGCGCCTCCCTGTTGGCCTGCTCGTCGTAGAGGAGCTTGCGGGGGGAGTCGAATTCGATGTCGGCGGAGAGGACGGCTTCCGATCCGTAGACCAGGAAGAACGGCGTGTAACCGGTTGATCTATTTGGTGTGGTGCGAAGGCTCCACGACACAGCCGAAAGTTCTTCGATCCAGCATCCGGGTGATCGCTCCAACGGCTCGATGAGACATGGTTTGATGCCAGCTAGCACCAAGTCGTTTGCTCGTTCGACCCGCCCGTTGGACTGTGGATGTGCAACGAAGGCGAGGTCTAGCCGGATGCCCTTGTTGCTGCAGAACCGGGCTAAGGCCCCCTTGGCAAAGTTCGTGCCGTTGTTGGTGATGATGCTATTGGGGTAGCCGAAGCGGTTGATGATGTCGGTGAAGAAGGTAACAACCGCCGCCCCGTCCAGCTTCCGGATAGGCTTGGCCTCGATCCACTTTGTGAACTTGTCCACCGCTACCAGCAGGTGGGTCATTCCCGTGCGAGCTCGCTTGAAGGGCCCGACCATGTCGAGGCCCCAAACCGCGAAGGGCCAGGTGATCGGTATGGTCTTGAGCACCGAGGTTGGTATGTGCCTGAGCTGCCCGAAGCGTTGGCACCCCTTGCACGCGCGGACCAGCTGCTCGGCATCCTCGAGGGCGGTGGGCCAATAGAAGCCATGGCGAAACGCCTTGGCGACTATCGCCCTTGACGAAGCCTGGTGCCCGTGACTACGGTGGATGTCCTTGAGTAGCCGGTAGCCTGTGTCTACGTTGACACATCTTTGGAAGATACCGGATACACTGCGCTTGTATAGCTCGCCGTTTATGATGGTGTATGTATGCGCGCGGCGTTGGATTTGTCTGGCCTCCACCTCGTCATCCGGGAGCTTGTTGTTGGCGATGTAGTTCATGAAGGGCTGTGCCCAGGATGGCACTTCCCGGATGACGAGGACGCTCCTGTCCTCCGGCTGTCGGGTGTCGGTGGGCCGTCCGAGTGGGATGTCCGGGGCGGCAGCCCCTGAGCCACTGGGCGAGCCGGTAGCCCCCGGGTCCTGCGAGCCGGAGGACACCGCCTGGCTGGAGTTGGCACGAGTTTTCTTCTTTGGTGGCTCCGCCGGCTCCGCCTCCGCTGCCCCGGCTGTCGGGACGCTCCCCGCCCAGATGATGGAATCTGATTCCGGCGATGGGTTGATGGATGGCTTGCGTAGGTGCTCTAGGGAGATCCCTGGTGGGATGGCCTGCCTGGTGGACCCTATCTTGGAGAGCTCGTCGGCTGCTTCGTTGTTGGTGCGGGGGACGTGATGAAATTCACATCCGTCGAAGGAGGAGCTGAGCTTCTGGATGTGGAACCGGTAGAGGGCCATGTTGGCATCTCTGGCGTCCCATTCCCCGGATACCTGTTGTACCACCAAGTCCGAATCGCCGAAGCACAGGATCCGGTTGACGCCGATTTCCTTGGCCAGTCGGACCCCTTGCGCCAGTGCCTCATATTCGGCTACGTTGTTGGAGGCCTTGAAGTGGATCTGCAGCACATACTCTAGCCGGTATCCCTTGGGCGAGGTGAGCACGATGCCGGCTCCCAAGCCCCCGAGCATCTTTGACCCGTCGAAGTGCATCCTCCAGTGGTCCGAATCCGGAACCGGTGGGAGATACTGGGTCTCAGCCTAGTCGACGAGGAAGTCCGCCATCGCCTGTGACTTGATCGTGAGCCGAGGCTCATACTGGATGGAGTAGGCGGCGAGCTCGATGGCCCATTTGGCGACCCGGCCGGCGGCGTCCTTGTTGCCGATGATTTCCAAAAGGGGTGCAGTGCACACGACCTTGATCGGGTGCTCCTGGAAGTAGTGCTTGAGCTTCTTGCATGCTAGGTACACGACGTAGCACGTCTTTTGGTAGTGGGGGTAGTTCTGCTTGGAGAGGGAGAGAACCTCGCTGAGGTAGTAGACGGGCCTCTGAACTTGCTGAGCCTTGCCTTCCTCGGGGCGCTCCACCACCAGGACGACGGCGACCGGCTGGTGGCTGCTATATAGAGCAACATCGGCTCCTTGCTAGCGGTGTGGCTAGAACGGCGCTATGGGACGGCATGCGCTTGAGGTCGTGAAACGCGGTGTCGACTGCGAAGTCCGGAGAACTTGTCCATCTTTTCATCACCGGTACAGGAAGTGCCTTCTCCCCTGACCCGGTGGCCGAAACGACCGAGGAAGCGGGCATCCGGTGAACTTGGACTCAAGCAGGTTCTTGGGTTGCATCCTTTCGATGGCCGCGATCTTCTCCGGATTTGCCTCGATGCCTCGCTGAGATACGAGGAAACCGAGTAGCTAGCCGGATGGTACTCCGAAGACGCATTTTTCCAGGTTCAGCTTCATCTGGTATTGGCGGAGGTTGCCAAATGTTTCTCGCAGATCCTCAAGGAGGGTGCACTTTTCCTTGGTCTTGATGACTACGTCATCCACGTAAGCGTGCACGTTTCAGCCTATCTGCGAGTGCAAGCATTTCTGCATACATCGCTGATAGGTGGCGCCTGTGTTTTTTAGGCCGAAAGGCATGGTTACATAGCAGAAAGCCCCGTAGGGGGTGATAAATGATGTCTTAATCTGATCAGCCAGTTTTAGCCGGATCTGATTGTATCCGGAATAACAATCTAGAAAAGACAACAAGTCACAGCCGGCCGTGGAATCGATGACCTGATCGATACGGGCAAGGCGAAGGGGTCTTTCGGGCATGCCTTGTTCAGGCTGGTGTAGTCGATACACATGCGCTAGGTCTTGTTCTTTTTCAACACCAGGACTGGGTTCGCCAACCAGTCTGGGTGGTATACTTCCATGATGAACCCGGCTGCGAGGAGTCGGGTGAGCTCGTCACCGATTATCTTTCTCTTCTCTTCTGCGAACCGGCGTAGAGGTTGCTTGACCGGCTTGGCATTCGGACGCACATGAAGTGAGTACTCGGCGAACTCCCTCGGCACACCCGGCATGTCTTTGGGAGACCATGCGAAGATATCCCAATTCTCATGGAGGAAGTCGACGAGCGCGCCTTCCTATTTGCTGTCCAAGCCGGCACCAATTGTGACGAACTTAGTCGGGTCGGAGGGGTCGAGCAGGATCCTCTTCGTCTCCTTTGCCGGCTGGAAAGCTCCTTCTCCAGCCGGTTTGCTGCTGGCCGGAATGTCCTGCTGGGCCATGGCCACATTGCGCATGATCGCGCGCCTTTCTTCGGCTATGATGAGGGCCTCTGCCAGTTTAGAACCGGCTGAGGCGCACTCCATCGATCGCCTGAAGCAGCCGGCGACGGTGATCACGCCGTGGGGTCCTGGCATCTTCGTCTTGAGGTATGCGTAGTGGGGGACGGCCATGAACTTGGCGGTAGGCGCCCGAGGAGAGCGTGGTAGGAGCTCGTCAAATTTACCACCTCGAACCAGATTGGTTCGCGGCGGAAGTTCTCCTCGGTCCCGAAGATGACGTCCAGCTGGATTTTTCCCAGCGGAGCGCAGGCTGGCCCCGGCAGTACGCCGTGGAACGTCGTGGTAGTCGGGCGCAGGTCGCTTTCGCGAATGCCCAGCTTCTCCAGCGAGGACTGGTAGAGGAGGTTGAGGCTGCTGCCTCCATCGATGAGGACGCGCGAAAATCGGCAGGTGCGCGCGTTGGAGACGATGAGGGGGTCGAGCACCATGGCATAGCCCCCGGGAGTCGGCAGGTGCTCCGGTTGATCTGCCTGGCTCCAGGTGATGGGGGTTTCCGACCAGTTTAGGTACGGGGGGACCGGGGAAACGATGGCGTTGACCTCCTTGGAGCGTCGCCTCCGGCTGTGCATGTCGTCCTTCTCCGTCTCGAAGATGTGGTAGGCGGCGTGCGGCTGGGGGTAGCCATTGTTGTTGTTGCCACCGTTGCCGCCGTTACCATCATTACCGGCTCCCCTAGCCGGTGGTGGGGGTCCACCCGGTGGGGGAGGCGGGAGACGGGGCTGGTTGCCCTGGTCCTTTAGCTGGCGAGTCAGCTACGATTCGAGTGGTGTCGTGGCGGTTTGAAGGGACCGCTATGCCACTTGCACAGGCTGTCAATCATCTGGTCGAAGGTGAGCTAGGGCTTCTGCCTTCTTGGGTCGCTAGCCGGTGCGTCGGGCACACCTTCTACGGCATTGACCTACCGCGCGTGGTAGCGAGGCTTCTGTTGCCTGTCCTGGCGGTCCCCGTGGAACCGGTTGTTGTTGCCGTGGCGTCTGGAGGATCCGGCTTCACCAGCCGGATTGCTCGGACGGTCGCGAGCCGGCTCCGTCGGAGTCGGACGGCCTTCCGCGTATACTCGGAGGGGCTTCTTCATGGCGGCATCTGCCGTGGCGTACTGGTCGACAACCGTCATGAGCTCCGCCGTGGTTTTCGGCTCGTCACCCGATGGCGGTGGCGGCATGGTGCCCTCTCGGCATCCTTCGATGAAGAAACCAATGGCCTGGCTCTCCAGGATGCCCTCGCAAGTGTTGCGGAGCTCCGTCCACTTGGCGAGGTACTCGCGGTCGGTCTCGTGGTCGCCCTGGACGCACAAGGCCAGGTCGCGCGGGCGCCCTGGGTGCTTGTACGTGCCGTTGAAGTTGCGGACGAAAACCTTCTCGAAATCAGGCCAGGCGTTGATGCTGTTGGCCGCGAGGCTATTGAGCCAGGTCCTTGCCGACCCGGTTAGCATGAGAGGGACGTAAAGCACGGCTGTGCGCTTATTCCCATGGGCGATGCCGACTGCCGTGGTGTAGTCGGTCAACCAGTCTTCCGGCTTCATCTTCTTTGTCGTGCCAGGGGTGTCCTGGCAGGAGAATTTATCCGAAGCGCTCGTTCCGGATGCAGGGTCCGAAACAAACCGGTCCGGTAGAATCTTCCTCCTCTGTGACGCGCGCTTGAGCGAGCAGCTCGATGCGGTCGCGGGCATCCAGACAATCCGGGTTGGGCGCGCCCACCCGGCCCGAGAGGCGGGAACCGGCTGGTCTGGGTGCTCCGGCTGGCGGGGGTGGAGGTGGCGGGTTGCTGTTGACCATCTGCTCTTGGCGCGGCTGGCCCCTGTTGCCGGAGCTGCCACGCCTGCTGCGGGCCCTAGCCGGCTGAGGGGAGGACGCCTGCTGCGTGTCACGTGGTGCGCCCCTGTTGTTGGCGGGTAGCCTGCTTCCTCTGGAGTAGCTAAGGTCCTCCTGCATCTGCCGGTTGGCCCCGGCCTGCTCGTCCATGACGGAGGAGCTCTAAACCTTGGCGTGCTGGCGGGCCCGCTCCTCGCCCTCCAGGCTGGGTAGTTCCTCCGCTGCGGCTCGCGCCGCGCGCAAGTTCTTGATGGGCGTGTTGTAGGTGGGCCGCGTAGGGGCAGGCACGGGATCCGGTTCTCCGTCCTTCTCCATCCTGCGGCCTATCTCACCGCCTCGACGTCGTACCTGGCCGCGCCGGCTCGGCTCCACGGTAGCCGGGGTGAGGCCGTGCGCGCGGTCATACTCGCGCCTAGCGATCTCCAGCTGCTTGCGGGCTGCTGCCAGCTCCATGGCCTCCTGGAGGAGGATCTGTCTCTCCATGGTGAAGTTGGCCTCCTTCTCCTCCGGGTTGTCCCCAAGGGTAACCGGCGTCAGGAGCCGATCAATGGCATCCTCGACCGGGTTCCGAGGATGCGAAGGAGCGGAAGTTCCGACCTCGTCCGCCCACGCCTCCCGGCGGGGCTGCGAGCTGGATCCGGCCATCATGACCTCCACGCCGCAAGGTGCGGCGGAGGTGGCACCGCCTGAGCATGGCGGCCCCGCGACAGAGACGATTTCCCTAGGGAAACGCTCCGGGATGGTGGCGACGTAGACGGGAAGATCGCCGAATAGCAGAACGGTGCCGTTTGCCGAGAAGGAAGTTCCGGCGAAGCAGGAGGCATTGTCGATGACGCAGTCGAACTTGCCAAGCGTGAGCACCAGGCCGGAGGCCACGCGCTCACCGGCTGAAGTGCGGGGTCCCGTGCAGAACGTGACTCCGGTAGAGGCCATTTGCCCCACGGTGGGCGCCAACTGTCGTTGTATTGGGAACGGCGGTACCTAAAAAGGTTAGATAGACGTGTGGGGACTAGCAGGAAAGCTATCGACGGTGTCCGTAGGTGAGATTGGATACAAGCGAGCATACCGGGACGCAAGAAGTACCCAGGTTCGGGGCCCTCGTGGTGAGGTAAAGCCCCTACTCCTGCCTGATCTGACTAGGTGAAATATACGAGCTACAAGTGCTCCTCGAGCTGTATCCCTTAGCTACTGCCTTAAATGAACTGAGACCAACCCTTTCTACTGAGGCCCTCCCTCTCCTTATATAGGAAGAGAGGCAAGGGTCTCATTGGCGGGCCCCACAGGCGGGTCCCAGCCGGCTAGTCATCTACAGTACCCGGCATGGTATGTCACATCGGTGTATGAGCGGTATGGTTGTCGTAGGCACATGGGACGCCGTGCGAGCCCGTCGTCAGCACAGGCCACTGTTCCCCCGTCAGCCACGCCAAGTCTTCGGTATGGGCGGGTGGTTGCCCGTCTTGTCGTCGTACAGGGCGTACCGTGCACTGATACGCACGTCGTCCTGTCCCTCTGATTGGATCCGGCTACGTAGTTGTATCCGGCTTCCCCTCCAGGGTCCGGCTACTGGGTGATAGCCGGTCCCTCCTACCCTGTCCAGCTGCATCTGGTCAGCCGGCCAAGACCAACTGTCCTGTTTCTTACTCGGGTGGGGTATCCGGGGATCATCCCCCTGACATTCACAACAAAAGATACGATCCGGGTCCAAAAATAAGTCGGACCTATCAGTAGGTTACTCGGATTTTCCAGCTCGATTTTGAACTAAGCCGACACTTGGTCTCTAACACCACCTGACACAAGCATGTTCAAGTCACATCATCTGACAAGCGTTCCGTCAGCACGACCGTTGGTGGGTCCTCGGTCCGTGGAACCGAGGCACCGTTTCAATGTGTGCATGGAGATCGAGGCGACGTAATCATCGCGCGGGTCCTTCCTAGTTCTTTCCACGACGCGTGGCGGTTGCACTGTAGCGTTTGCACGAATCTTGGCGCAGGTTGGTGGATATAAGGGGTTTAGATTTCTCCTTCTCCTTTCCACCAGTCCTTTGCCGTTTCCTTCTTTCCCAATCCTCCTGCACGCAAAGAGCCTCCTTGTCCTTCCCCCACAGAAACTCCCAGCGCCACCCCTTTAAGGTCACTTTCTCACCAGAGAAAAATGGCTTCATCATCTTCTTCCTCTGGCGTGGCGGCAGCGGCGGCGACAGCGAAGGCGGAAGCTGCAGCGGAGAAGGAGAGCTTCCGGGGAATCTGGATCCCCTGCGCCCTCAATGAGGAGGGCCTCAAGAACATGGAGAAGGAGGGGCTTCTCATCGCCAGCGAGCGGGCGGACCCGGCTCCGTCCCCCAACCCACATGAGGGCGAGCGAGTCCACTTCGGCACTCATATGGACCAAGGTCTGTCTTTTCCTCCCTCGGAGTTCTTCTCCGAGGTGATAGATCACTATGGAGTTCAACTCCATAATCTTCCTCCCAATTCTCTTCTAGAAATGAGCGCATATGATGCGCTTTGCGAGGGCTTTCTTGGCATTAGGCCAAGTTTGCTTCTCTTCCGATTTTACTTCCATGTCCGGAGGAATTCCATTACTGCCGGTGTTCCTTATATCACCGGCACCATTAGTTTTTCTCTTAGACGAGACCGGGCATATCCCAAAATTTCTACTAGTGACTCGGTCAAACAATGGCCAGCCACTTTTTTCTACCATAGGTATATTCCGGCTCCCGGTAAAGCTACTGCTTTGCCGGCTTTTGTTGACGGAGCCGCCACGGCCCAACCTTCCTGGGACGAGGCTGCTTCGGCTCTCACAGATGATCTGATCCTTGCTAAGAGGCGGATCGAATATTTGATCAAGCACAATGGTCTGAAGGGATCCGACTTGGTCCAGTGCTGGGTCTCATGCCGGATCCAGCCACTTCAGTACCACGGGGATAGACTGATGCATTCCATCACGTCTTCTCTAACCGACTCCCTCCGCATCAGCCCCAAAGCCTACACCACTCAAGGCTACATCAGCCAAATCAAGTGGCTGATCAAGGAGCGGATTGAAAGGCAGATTCCGGAGGTTTCTCTGGACATGCACATGGCGGAAAACCCCGTGGTGCCGGTAAGCTTTTATCATCACATCTTTTATGTGTTTCTATCTTTGAGTTATATTGCAATACTGACATGTTTTCTTATTTTCAGCTCGCTGACATCCCCGAGTCGGAACTTGCTCGCTCGAAGGATATCCTCCGGAGTTTTCTCAGGAGGTAGAGGTAGTTCCACTACCGGATCTTGCGCTCAAGAAGCGCAAATCTCAGACGATAGCGGTTGGCACAAAGGAGGTTCCTGTCATGAAGAGGTATCTTTTCGGTCACAACTTTTCCATCTTTGTACTTTACTCAAATTTCTTTCCGAGATGTAACGTTTCCGACTCTGTTACCTTCTCGGAGCAAAATCAATCATCAAGGTCAAGGGGAAAGAGATTTCTTCGAAGCCCTTACGCCAGATGAAGCTTACCATAGCTTCCCCTGCCGTGGCTCCTCCGACTCTGGCCCCTCAACCTTCTGCAACTGCGGTTATCTCGTCGAATGCTGCAGAAGATCCGGCTCTTCCAATGGAGCCTGCGATCCTTGGGTCGCATACTGACGTCACCGTGGGTGCGTCAGCTCAAGATAAGGGTGAACCCTCTTCGGGTAATGATCCCACGGCTGAAGTCTTCGCCGAAAAGCTCCTCAGCAATCCGGGTCTTGCCAAGTTTGGCCTTACCCGGAAATCTGCAGAGGAGATCCAGCGGCTAGCTAGGCAAGTCCTGGATAAAAGCCATTTATCCCCCGAGGAGGAAGCACAAGAAGCAGAGGACGTCAAGTTCTCTGACCTTCTCACTCAAGTCCTCCTTCGCGACGAGAGAATTAGGACTAGCGAGCTTCCAACAGCCCCAGTGATCCCTCTTACTCTTGCCGAGAAGGTGGCCGCTGAAGTGAATGCGGGTTTAGATAAACTCACCCGCGAACAATATGTAAGACGGAATTCCAACTCTTGTTTTTTCCATTATGTTATATCATATCATCTAGCCCCCAAGCATGAAGTAGGATACAGAATCCAAGTTTATGCTTCATTAGGATGCCACAGAACGAACTAATGTAGCCCCCAAGGCTCGTGCTGATATTTAGCAAAAATATTAGCCCGAGTCTTAAGTAGCTTTCTGACTTTGGGTATTCTGACTTACATAAAGTTTGTTCCTATAACCAGGAATTACTGACCAATGTTTGTGATAAGCGGAGAGAGATCAAAGCTCTCTGGCTTAAAAATGCTGAGCTCAAAGTAGCCAAGGATGAAGCCGAAGGTAAACATTCCGAGATTCAAGCCTTGTCTTTGGGTTTTTCAATGTCTAATTTTTCTGAACTGTTTTTTTTTGGCTTACAGCGCTGGGGAAACAATCCATCGCTATGATTGAAGAGGCCGAGAACCTCAAGACCCTGGTGGTGGAGAACAAAGGAGTTCGCCAAGAGCTGGATAAGCTCAAGGCAGATCATGAAAAGAGCATAGCTCAAGTCCTTGAATCCTCCTCCATGGCCACTGATGAGCGTGATCGCAAGATTTCTTCTCAGGGTAAAATAATCTCGGACCTCAAGAATGAGCTTGGCAGAGAGAAGGACCTGTCCCAGGCACTCCGGGCTAAACTCCAGAGTCTCTGGGAGGAGAAGACCAAGATTGACGACGTCATTTTTGGTACATTCCACCTCTCTGACTTATCTTTTTCTTCGACTTCTAGCAATGTCGTATTTTCTTAACTTTGTTTTGTGTATAGGTCCTCTTAAGTTGACGGACTCTTCTTCGTTCGAGCCCCGCACCCACCGGCTTACCCAAGTCGGTGATCTTCTTCATGACTACCGCCAGTCCCTTGAGGACATTGGCGAGTCTCTTAGGATTCCGGACATGCCAAGCATGTCGGATTTTGAGGTGCGGGACAGGGCCAAGGAGATGGCGTAGCTTGTTCGGGACTGGAACATGTCCCTACCTTGATCGCAGCAGCTCTCTCCATGGTCATGAGCCACCATGGAAACATGGAGATATGGCAAGTGACCAGAGGGTACTGCAAGGTGGATGATGACGGCCAGGAGCAAGACCTTCAAGCTATAATGCACTCCTGCGCCGGATACGGGTGCCACGTAGCTGATCTGACCAGCTATGAGATCCCCTTCTTCACCCGCGTGGCTACTCTGCCTCCTCCTGCAGAAGAAGCCGAAGAAGTTTCCGATGATGAACGCACCAACTCGGATGCGGACATCTCGGAAAGATATCAAGGTGGAGTGACCAGCAAGCTGGCAGATCCTTAATCTTCTCCTGCATCATAGACCAGAAATTTATGTATTATTCCGGAAAAAACTGATGCGATTGTAAATATTAAGTACTATTTATCTTTTGCAAGTGCTAAGCTTTTGATCTATTCAGCACTTTTGACTTTTTAAATTTTTGCGTGCCTGGAATGTTTACCCAAGCACTTATATTTTTCGTCTCGACTTATTGTTTATCTGGCTTTCCGCCGCGTCCCTTTCGTGAGCCGGCAATCTCCATAACACATCAAACATCGGATGCCAATATCCTTGACAATCCGGATTCCATGCAGCAGTGCTTCATACTCGGCATTATTGTTTGTCGCTGTGAAGTGGATCTGCAACACGTATAATAGTTTATCTCCTTAGGGTGATTTGAGCACCACACCAGCCCCCGAGCCCCCTCGAGCCTTAGACCCATCGAAAAAGAGGGTCCAGTATTCCGACCCAGGGAGGACCATGTTCTCCTTCGTCTCTGTCCAATCAGCGACAAAGTCAGCAATGATCTGGGATTTGATTGCTGTCCGAGGTTTATACTCAATATCGAAAGCTGAGAGCTCTATGCCCAATTTGGCGACACGTCCTGTGGCGTCGATGTTGTTGATTATGTTTCTCATGGGAGCTTTGCTCACCATGGTAATTGGGTGCTCCTGAAAATAGTGTCGTAACTTACGAGATGCTAGGAAAACACCGTAAGCCAACTTTTGATAGTGCGGATATCGCTGTTTTAATTCTGTCAAGACCTCGCTGAAGAAGTACGTCAGACGCTGCACCAAGTGTTCCTGATTTTCCTCTGGTCTCTCCACCACCATGATGATACTAACGACCTTATTTGTCGCAGCAATATAAACCAACATCTTCCTGAGGTTCCGGCGCTGCAAGGATAGGAGCAGATGAGAGTACTTTCTTTAGGTCTTGTAATGTGGCTTCAGCTTCGTCAGTCTAGACAAAATCCTTGGTCTTCTTCAGGAGTTTGTATAATGGTGCGGCTCTTTCACCAAGCCGGCTTACAAATCGACTGACCGCAGCAATGCAACTAGTTAATCTTTCTACGTCCTTCAGGCGAGTTGGCCTAGAAATATTGAGTATAGTGTTGATTTTGTCGCGGTTCACCTCTATGCCTCTTTGAGACACAATGAAACCTAACAATTTTCCGGCTGGTATTCCAAAGAAGCATTTCTTTGGGTTAAGCATGATGTTGTATTTTCATAGATTGGCGAACGTTTCCTCCAAGTCAGAAATGAGTGTTTCCTTCTTTTGGACATCACCGTGATATCATCCACGTATGCATGTACATTGCGTCCGAGTTGGTCGTGGAGGCAACGCTGCATCGTGCGCTGGTACGTAGCTCCTGCGTTCTTCAGACCAAAGGGCATCGTAACAAAACAGAAGGTTCCGAAGGGGGTTATGAATGAAGTTTTGACTTTGTCAGATTCCTTCATCCGGATTTGGTGATAACCGGAATATGCGTCGAGAAAACTGAGGAGTTCGGAGCCTGCTGTAGAATCAATAACTTGATCAATTCTAGGCAGAGCGAACGGATCTTTTGGACAAGCCTTGTTCAAGGCTGTATAATCAACACACATCCTTAAATCAGTGGTGTCCTTTTTAGGGACCATTACTGGATTGGCCGACCACTCAGTGTGGATGACCTCTTCTATGAATCCGGCTAACTCGAGCCGTGCTAGTTCCTTAGCTATTGCCTTCCGCTTTTCGTCGCCAAACCGTCGTAAGGACTGTTTGACGGGTTTAGCGTTCGGGTTTACATTTAGAGAGTGCTCGGCGAGTTCCCTAGGCACTCCGGTCATGTTAGATGGCTGCCATGCGAAGATATCTTGATTTGCTTAGAGGAACTTGACGAGCACGCTTTCCTATGCGCTATCTAGGCCTACGCCTATCCGGGTCACCTTGGAGGGGTCATCATCCTTCAACGGCGCTTTCTTCGTCTCTTCTGATGCCTTGAACTCCGGATTTGGCTTGGTAACCTCCTTCTTCATTGCGGGCATCTCGGACGGATCTATGCTCTTCTTGATCTCCTGGTACTCCTGGGCATGCAGCACGGCTTCAGCAAAGGCGGCATTTCCATCCTCGCACTCTCGCGCTTTCTTCGGGTCTCCCCTGATGGTGATCACGCCGAATGTAAATGTAACATGGACGAGCCATAAAATCCCAGTAAGCCGGACGTCCGAATATAGCGTGGTATGCGCTCTTGAACGGGACCACTTTGAAGGAAAGTGCCTCCGTCCGATAATTCTTTGGAGTTCCAAAGGTAACATCCAAAGTGATCTCTCCTAGGGAATTAGCTTGTCTTCCTGGGACAACTCCGTGAAAAATCACAGAGCTATGGTTTAGCTGGGTCTCCGAGATCTTCATCCGGCATAGCGTTTTGACATAAAGAATATTGATGCTGCTACCACCGTCCATGAGGGTCTTGGAGAAACCATAACCGTCAATAAGTGGGCTGACGATTAAGGCATATTTTCCTCGCCTGTGTAACTTAGGCGGATGATCATCACGGTCAAACGTGATTGCCACTTCCGACCAGTCCAAATACTGGGGGACAGCCGGAACTGTTGCATTGAGCTCGTGTAGAACTGCTTTCTTGACCTTTGCTAGTTGAGATCCGAGGAAGGTGACATAAGTGTCCTTCTTGGTGGGAAAAGTCTTCTTCCCTTCCGACTTGGGATTTCAAGCATCAGCTTCCTCCATGTCGGAATCTTCCTTGGTCTCCTTGTCTTTTTCGGGATTTTTCTTTCCCTTCTTCCGCTTAGCTTTGTAGCCCGCGGTGTCATCTCTTTTGATGTCGTCATTGAAACGACATTCAGCGTTTGTGTGGGACGAGCCCCCATTGGCGTCTAGGTGATGCACACATGGGTTATTAGCAATGTCGGCCCAAGAGTAGGTTTTGCCTGGTTGTTCTTCTCCTCTACCTTGGACCCTTGATGTCCCACGGCCACGCCCGCAGCCTCCGCCACGTCCTCCTCGTCCTCCAGACTCGGAAATAGTAGTGACTACCGCTGTTTCCACGTTGGTTTTTTCTTCCGAGGTGTTTTTGCGCTTCTGAGCTTGTTAATTTGGTTGTTTTGCCGACTGAGGCACAGCTAGGGCATTGAGTAGTCCTTCTGCATCGTCTTCAGCATCTGCATACTTGCTCGCTGTTTCTATCATCTCTCCCAAATCGGTAACCTTGTCACACTTCAAGCGATGGCATAGTAAACCAATAGGGAGACCTGCGATGAAAGCTTCAATCGCAGTTTGATCATTTACTCCTTCGCAGGAGTTCTTGGTGTCGATCCATCGTCCGAGGTAAACCCGGAAAGTTTCTCCGGATTTCTGGGTGCAACGCTGTAGGTCTCCAACCGTACAGGGCCTCCGATATGTGCCTTCGAAATTCCGAAAGAACGCGCTTTGTAAATCATACTAGTTATGGATGGTGTTTGCCGGAAGTTCATTGAGCCATGATCGTGCCGTCTTCCGCAACATAAGTGGGAGATATCGGGTTGCGACCAGGCTGTTTCCGCCTTTAGCAATGCAGCAAGCTTGGAAGAAATCCTATAACCAGGTGTCTGGCCGAGCAATGCCGTCGTAGGCTTGGATATGTCTTGAGATAGCAAATCCTTCCAGGAATTTTGTAGCTCTGATGCGTGGACCGAAGCACTTTGGGCCCACATACACGTCATCATTTTCATAGCGCCGAGCCTCTATGTTGGAGTTGATCCTGTACCTTGTGTTGTTCGGGGATAGAGATCATCCCGAATGCCGGCTGTGGCTGCGGTGGCATGGAGCTAGACTTCGGCTTCTGCCACCACCTTCTCCGCCATGTCGTCCTCCTTGCCCTCCATGGGAGCCGTTGTGATGACTGTGTGGTGGAGAGGGTGGAGCAGCTTGACTATGACGAGCCCCCTGGCGGCTTGTACCGGCATGGTTTCTGTCGTTTCTTCGTCCGTCGTTCCCACCATGGTGAGGCTCAGCCGAACGGTTCTCATGTCTAGGAGGTGGCATTCTCTGACGGTCCTCCTCCCGATGTTTCTCTTTATCTTCTCCCCTTTGATCTTTAGATTCTTGTCGGGGAGGGTTCGTCGGATTCAGGGCAGCGATGGCGTCTTTCTCGGCCGCTGGGGTGATGTTGCTCCAGTTACGTGAAGTTTTCTGATGCTGTGCTGAAGATCCGGTTCTTGAATAGTTATCTTCCCTGTGTTCGAGGTCATGATACTGCGCCCAGACGTAATGGGTTCTTACGCCAGCCCATGCCGGATCTGTGCGACATTGGTCAGAATCTGAGACCAGTTTTTGACTTCCGGACAGGGCGACCTTTTGCTGCTCCAGTCCCTTGTTGAGTAGCTTGATACCCAAACGGATCTCCTATAGTCCTGGATTAGCCGATAGAATTTCTCGGGCTGCCACGGTATTTTGTACTGGCGTTGGGTATACCCAATCTCCGTTGCTATCTTTCTGTGGCTTCCTCATCTCATCTCCAAAAAGGACGGCACGGACACGTGGGAATTGGTTGTCATCTATGTGACGCTTCTGTGTCTTCTGATGCACACGAGACATATACTCCTTGTTCGACATGCGTTTCTTCTCCACCTCGATGTTTTTGGCTTCATCGAGGAGTTGTTGACGACGCGCTTCTAGGGCTTGCACCCTTTCATCCAGCTCATCTGCAGTAAGTTCTGCAGCTGTAGGGATAGTCGTGGTTAATGCGGCATCAATGAGTTTATGCGCACCTTCAGTGATCCCGTGTCCATCCACCGATGCTTCTTTTTCAGCTCGTCTGGGATAAGTGCTCCATCCGAATCTTCTTCGTTTTCCTTGGCAATCACCTCCTCTGTCAGAGGGTCTTTTGCCAGGGTCTTGTTTTTCTTGTTCTTCTTCTTTGCCTTCTTGGCAGCGCCGGTAGCAAAGATGGCTTTGGGTCCGTTTCCCAGAGTCAAGCTCTGATCGGTACTTTCGGACATCTGGACCTCGGGATTATCTCCGACGTCCATGTCATCCTGCGTTTTGGGAGAGTGTTCCCCAGATCCTTCATCCATGGCTTCTCCTTCTTCTTCAGCTTTGGAGTTGTACTCCTCTTCATACTCCGCGGAGAACTTTCAGAAATCTGCTGACGTCATGGACTCATCCGAGGATGCGGGTACGTCGACGTTTGTTCCAATTGCTTCCAGCACCGAGTCAGTGTTTTCTCCAGCATCGGCAGAGCCGGATCTGGATCCCACGTATCCGACAAAGTGCGACGTGTGCCTCCTGAGGTACCTGCGGCTTTCGCGATCAGCCATATCGAAACTTTTGATGGTTTCAAGGATTGCATATGCGTTTTCGCCTTGCAGTATCATACGTCGTAGTGTGTACCTTAGGAAAGGCCTGTCTGTTCCGGCATCATCAGAGCTGGAATCAGTGTCCTTGATATGCTCCTCCTGGATTTCGACTTCCATGGGTGGGTTGATCTAGGATTCGGCTCCTCCAGGGAGATCCACTCCAGATTCGACGTTGACCACTAGGTCTTCTTCAGGTTCGGGTTTCTCCACTATCTCCGCAACTGGTGCGGGCTGGGTGGGACTAGGGTTTTCTGAGATCCGGAATTCTGCTGCCTCCGCGGATAAAGGGGACCCAGAAAATTCTTCTGCCTCTATCATCACCGCTGGGGTGCGTTGGGCAGGTTCAGCGAAACCAATGTAAACATCGATCTCGCCAAAAGACATGATTGTGTAGGCAGTCATGACCTCCTTTGTCGGAATCCAAGTCTCGTCGAGAACGATGAGAGGGACGTCGCTGGCGTAGAGGATGCGACCGACGACGATAGTCTCGCCGATTCCGATTCTTGCAGATTCCGCTCGGAACGCAGATCCGTAGCTCACTTGCCCCACGGTGGGCGCCAACTATCGTCGGATTGATGACAAGTACGCCATGAGGGGGTCCTCGAGGCGTGCGGAAGAGAGGAGGGTGAGACGTACGGTATTTCGGGACGGTGGGCACATAAGTTTACCTAGGTTCGAATCCGCCGGCTTTGGACGGATCCTACTCCTCCTAGCAATCCAGTAATACGGCAGAGCCGCGATATGGGTTACAAGGGTTTCGCCTGTGCGAGTTGAGGGTCTAAAGTATTGAGGTGCCCTAAAGGCTCTCCCTAGGACAGCTTATATAGATATCTGGCCTAGGGTTTACAGGAGAGATCTATCCGGCTACGACTAAGAGTCGGTTACAGAATACGTCTTGAACTACAAGTAACATTATGGGCCTAAGTCGGTAAGTCTTTTGGGCCTTCCCGTAGCCAGATTGGACTCCGTCTTTCTCCCTGACTGGGCCGCCCGTGAAGCAAAGCTCTAACCTGAAGTGGGCCACCCTGGTCAGTGAGGAACTATGAGGATACCCGGAAAGTATATCCCCAACAGCACCCGCTGTCATTCCATGCCTGTTCTTTTCATGAACCATAGCTAGAGTCATTGCATGTCTGTTACTTCCATAAACCACACATGGATCCACCCAGTGTCATTGGATGTGTGTTCTTCTCATGAACCACACATGGATCCACCGGTGTCATTGCATGTTTGTTCCTCTAACAAAACCACATAAGGATCCACCAGTGTCATTGCATGTCTGTTCTTTTCATGAACCACACCCAGTGTCATTGCATGCGTGTTCTTTTCATTAACCACAAATAGAGTCATTGAATGTCTATTACTTCCATATACCACACATGGATCCACCGATGTCATTGCATGTCTGTTCTTTTCATGAACCACACCCAGTGTCACCGCATGTCAGTTCTTTTCATGAACCACATAAGGATCCACCCAGTGTCATTGGATGTGTGTTCTTCTCATGAACCACACGTGGATCCACCGGTGTCATTGCATCTATGTTCCTCTAAACAAACCACATAAGGATCCACCAGTGTCATTGCATGTCTGTTCTTTTCATGAACCACACCTAGTGTCATTGCATGTGTGTTCTTCTAAACAAACCACATAAGGATCCACCAATGTCATTGCATGTCTGTTCTTTTCATGAACCACACCCGGTGTCATTGCATGTCTGTTCTTTTCATGAACCATAGCTAGAGTCATTACATGTCTGTTACTTCCATAAACCACACATGGATCCACCAAGTGTCATTGGATGTGTGTTCTTCTCATGAACCACACATAAGGATCCAACGGTGTCATTGCATGTATGTTCCTCTAAACAAACCACATAAGGATCCACCAGTGTCATTGCATGTCTATTCTTTTCATGAACCACACCCAGTGTCATTGCATGTGTGTTCTTCTAAACAAACCACACAAGGATCCACTAGTGTCATTGCATGTCTGTTCTTTTCATGAACCACATAAGGATCCACCAGTGTCATTGCATGTATGTTCTTCTCATGAACCACATATGGATCCACCAGTGTCATTGCATTTCTGTTCTTTTCATGAACCACACCTACTGTCATTGCATGTCTGTTCTTTTCATGAACCACACCCAGTGTCACTTCATGTCAGTTCTTTTCATGAACCACATAAGGATCTACCAGTTTCATTGCATGTGTGTTATTCTAAACAAACCACATAAGGATCCACGAGTGTCATTGCATGTTTGTTCTTTTCATTAACCACACATAAGGATCCACCAGTGTCATTGCATGTCTGTTCTTTTCATGAACCACACCCAGTGTCATTGCATGTGTGTTCTTTTCATGAACCACAGCTAGAGTCATTGCATGTCTGTTCTTTTCATGAACAACACCCAGTGTCATTGCATGTCTGTTCTTCTAAACAAACCACATAGGGATCCACCAGTGTCATTGCCTGTCTGTTCTTTTCATGAACCACACCCAGTGTCATTGCATGTGTGTTCTTCTAAATAAACCACATAAGTCATTGCATGTCTGTTCTTTTCATGAATCGCACCCGGTGTAATTGCATGTGTGTTCCTCCAGAAAGACCACATAAGGATCCACCGGTTTCATTGCATGTCTGTTCCTCTAAACAAACCACATAAGGATCTACTAGTGTCATTGGATGTGTGTTCTTCTCATGAACCACACATGGATCCACCGGTGTCATTGCATGTATGTTCCTCTAAACAAACCACATAAGGATCCACCAGTGTCATTGCATGTCTGTTCTTTTCATTAACCACACCTAGTGTCATTACATGTTTGTTCTTCTAAACAAACCACATAAGGATCCACTAGTGTCATTGCATGTCTGTTCTTTTCATGAACCGCACCCGGTGTCATTACATGTCTGTTCTTTTCATGAACCATAGCTAGAGTCATTGCATGTCTGTTACTTCCATAAACCACACATGGATCCACCCAGTGTCATTGGATGTGTGTTCTTCTCATGAACCACACATGGATCCACCGGTGTCATTGCATGTCTGTTCCTCTAAACAAACCACATAAGGATCCACCGGTGTCATTGCATGTCTGTTCTTTTCATGAACCACACCTAGTGTCATTGCATGCGTGTTCTTTTCATTAACCATAGCTAGAGTCATTGAATGTCTGTTACTTCCATAAACCACACATGGATCCACCGATGTCATTGCATGTCTGTTCTTTTCATGAACCACACCCAGTGTCACCGCATGCCAGTTCGTTTCATGAACCACATAAGGATCCACCCAGTGTCATTGGATGTGTGTTCTTCTCATGAAACACACGTGGATCCACCGGTGTTATTGCATGTCTGTTCCTCTAAACAAACCACATAAGGATCCACCAGTGTCAGTGCATGTCTATTCTTTTCATGAACCAGACCCAGTGTCATTGCATGTGTGTTCTTCTAAACAAACCACATAAGGATCCACCAGTGTCATTGCATGTCTGTTCTTTTCATGAACCACACCCGGTGTCATTGCATCTCTGTTCTTTTCATGAACCATAGCTAGAGTCATTGCATGTCTCTTACTTCCATAAACCACACATTGATCCACCAAGTGTCATTGGATGTGTGTTCTTCTCATGAACCACACATAAGGATCCACCGGTGTCATTGCTTGTATGTTCCTCTAAACAAACCACATAAGGATCCACCAGTGTCATTACATGTCTGTTATTTTCATGAACCACACCCCGTGTCATTGGATGGGTGTTCTACTAAACAAACCACACAAGGATCCACAAGTGTCATTGCATGTCTGTTCTTTTCATGAACCACATAAGGATCCACCAGTGTCATTGCATGTGTGTTCTTCTCATGAACCACACATGGATCCACTAGTGTCATTGAATGTTTGTTCCTTAAAGCGAACCAGATAAGGATCCACCAGTGTCATTGCATGTCTGTTCTTTTCATGGACCATAGCTAGTGTCATTGCATGTGTGTTCTTCTAAACAAACCACATAAGGATCCACCAGTGTCATTGCATGTCTGTTCTTTTCATGAACCGCACCCGGTGTAATTGCATGTCTGTTCTTTTCATGAACCATAGCTAGAGTCATTGCATGTCTGTTACTTCTATAAACCACACATGGATCCACCCAGTGTCATTGGATGTGTGTTCTTCTCATGAACCACACATAGATCCACCGGTGTCGTTGCATGTCTGTTCCTCTAAACAAACCACATAAGGATCCACCAGTGTCATTGCATGTCTGTTCCTCTAAACAAACCACATAAGGATCCACCAGTGTCAGTGCATGTCTATTCTTTTCATGAACCAGACCCAGTGTCATTGCATGTGTGTTCTTCTAAACAAACCACATAAGGATCCACCAGTGTCATTGCATGTCTGTTCTTTTCATGAACCGCACCCGGTGTAATTGCATGTCTGTTCTTTTCATGAACCATAGCTAGAGTCATTGCATGTCTGTTACTTCTATAAACCACACATGGATCCACCCAGTGTCATTGGATGTGTGTTCTTCTCATGAACCACACATAGATCCACCGGTGTCGTTGCATGTTTGTTCCTCTAAACAAACCACATAAGGATCCACCAGTGTCATTGCATGTCTGTTCTTTTCATGAACCACACCCAGTGTCATTGCATGCGTGTTCTTTTCATTAACCACAGCTATAGTCATTGAATGTGTGTTACTTGCATAAACCACACATGGATCCACCGATGTCATTGCATGTATGTTCTTTTCATGAACCACACGTAGTGTCACCGCATGTTAGTTCTTTCCATGAACCACATAAGGATCCACCCAGTGTCATTGGATGTGTGTTCTACTCATGAATCAGACGTGGATCCACCGGTGTCATTGCATGTCTGTTCCTCTAAACAAACCACATAAGGATCCACCAGTATCATTGCATGTCTGTTCTTTTCATGAACCACACCCAGTGTCATTGCATTTCTGTTCCTCTAAACAAACCACATAAGGATCCACCAGTGTCATTGCATGTCTATTCTTTTCATGAACCACACCCAGTGTCATTGCATGTGTGTTCTTCTAAACAAACCACATAAGGATCCACTAGTGTCATTGCATGTCTGTTCTTTTCATGAACCACACCCGGTGTCATTACATGTCTATTCTTTTCATGAACCGTAGCTAGAGGCATTGCATGTCTGTTACTTCCATAAACCACACATGGATCCACCCAGTGTCATTGGATGTGTGTTCTTCTCATGAACCACACATAAGGATCCACCGGTGTCATTGCATGTATGTTCCTCTAAACAAACCACATAAGGATCCACCAGTGTTATTGCATGTCTGTTCTTTTCATGATCCACACCCAGTGTCATTGCATGTGTGTTCTTCTAAACAAACCACATAAGGATCCACCAGTGTCATTGCATGTCTGTTCTTTTCATGAACCACATAAGGACCCACCAGTGTCCTTGCATGAACCACATAAGGATCCACCATTGTCATTTCATGTCTGTTCTTTTCATGAACCACACCCAGTGTCATTGCATGTCTGTTCTTTTCATGAACCACACCCAGTGTCACTGCATGTCTGTTCTTTTCATGAACCACATAAGGATGTACCAGTGTCATTGCATGTGTGTTCTTCTAAACAAACCACATAAGGATCCACTAGTGTCATTGCATGTCTGTTCTTTTCATGAACCACACATAAGGATCCACCAGTGTCATTGCATGTCTGTTCTTTTCATGAACCACACCCAATGTCATTGCATGTGTGTTCTTTTCATGAACCATAGCTATAGTCATTGCATGTCTGTTCTTTTCATAAACCACACCCAGTGTCATTGCATGTATGTTCTTTTCATGAACCACACCCGGTGTCACTCCATGTTTGTTCTTTTCATGAACCACATAAGGATCACTAGTAGAAAGAGGGCCTTTGATCCAGTGCCCAAATTCCATTGGTCCCGGTTCGTTTCCGTAATCGGGACCAATGCGAGGCACCGGTCCCGGTTCATGCCGCCAGGGCATTGGTCCCGGTTCATCTGTAAGCATTGGTCCCGGTTTATGGCATGAACCGGGACCAATGACCCCGCGATGCACACGTGGATCTCTGCGAGGCATTGGTCCCGGTCCATGCTAACAACCGGGACCAAAAACCCCGTGACTGTCAGCAGTCCAAGAAATAATGTAAATTAATTCGGCGCAGAAATTAATTCGAGGCAGAAATTAATTCGAGGTAGAAATTGAATTGATCGCTACTTTTGAACAAATCTTTCACGAATTAATCGAGACAAAGGTCTAAATTGAGCCATTTTATTATTCGACCACAAATTTTTCCATACAAATAAAGATGCGACTTTATAATTAAATTTCTAGTCGACAACACTTCCGCTGCCATTGTCCTCCGAGCCGTTGTCCTCCGTGCCGCCGGCTTCCTCGTCGTTGTCGGACGAAATCTCCACAATTTCGGCGTTGTTTGGGAGACGGAGATCGTCTGCGCGCATAGCGGCGTAGATGGCGGTGTAGATGGTCCGTCCAGGGACGGACCAGAACAACTCCCACCCTTCTTGGTTGCGGCGATCCGGGTGCACCGGGCGCCCGTCCACGAAACGGTTGCCAAGCTTGGCCTTCCGCTCCTTCTTGAATAGCCGGGGCCAATCCTTGTTGCCCGCCGCGTACCGAGGCAACGCCCTAAAGCACGCGGGCAGTTGGCAGCGACGCTCCGCAATGACGTACTCCATCTCGTATCCGTGGGGGTTGAGGAGCGGAGCCACCGGCACACCCCCCTCGCTGATGTGAAATCCGGCGGGAAGGGTCACGCGCGGCGGCACGAGGATGCCGTAGCTTGCAATCGCAGCCGCCTTGTAGTGGTTGAGCGTGGGCACCTCCATGACGGTGCAGTGGAGCTAGATTGGAGAGGGAGGGGAGGCGAAACGACGACGTGGTGGAGAGGAGAGGCAAAGTGGTGGGGTGGAGAGGGACTGCAGAGAGGCAGCATATTTATGCACGGGGACGATGAAGCGACGGAGGCATTGGTCCCGGTTATTGCCAAGAACTGGGACCAAAGCCCCTCCCGCGCGACATGTGGCGGCCCAGCAACACGCCCCCCACCGAAGTCATTGGTCCCGGGTCGTGCCATTAACCGGGACCAATGAGCTAGGTGGGTTGAAATTCTTGGCGGCCACGTGTCACGCTGGAGGGCTTTCCCGTCGTGAATAACCGACCAAAACCTCCCTAGCTATATATAAGCCCAACCCTTTGCCCACCAAATTTTGCTGGATTGTGTGTGAGGAGTGGGTGCTAGCTTTTTTTTCTTTGATTGCACACAAGGTGTTCGACGAAATGTCTGAGCCACACTTTAGTTCGCACAACACGGTATCCTCGGCTGAGGTTAGCAACCTTATCTTCTTTATCTGAATCGATACAAAATATTGCATCTATCCATGTAGGGTGGTCATTTTACTATTGACGATGTTATTGTAATGGTTAATTATTATGACGCAGATCGATGCACGCATGCGATGGATGTATGGCGACCGACGCCATTCCGATTTTTTTGCAGGCCTCCATAAATTTATCGATTTGGCTAACGCAAACAAAGTGGATAATTTTATGCCTTGTCCCTGCGTCGACTATTGAAACATGGCGGAGCACTCTGCCCCGAGAATCCTTCAAAGCCATCTGCTTCGGAGAGGTTTCATGCCCGGATATTATTGTTGGGCCATGCATGGAGAAAGAGGGGTTAGGCTAGAAGACAATGAAGAAGAGGGAGGCGGCAATGAAGAAGAACAACGGGCATCAGATGAGCCCGCTGATGGTCTTGGTCGGGTCATTTCTGATGCAAAGCAACAATGTGATACAGAAAGGGAGAAGCTTAAGTTGGAGGCCATGCAAAAGGATCACAAAAAGTTGTTGTACCCAAATTGCAAAGATGGCAGCACAAAGCTCGATACCACACTTGAACTGCTGAAATGGAAGGCAGTGACTGGCTTATCTGACAAGGGATTTGAGAAGTTACTGAAAATAATGAAGCCAAAGCTTCCAAAGGATAACGAGCTGCCCGAGACAATGTACGAAGCAAAGAAGACTATTTGCCCGCTAGGATTAGATGTGGAGAAGATACATGCATGCATTAACGACTGCATCCTATACCGCGGTGAGAAGTACGAGAATATGGATAAATGCCCGGTATGCAATGCATGTCGATACAAGATCAGACAAGATGACCCTGGTGATGTTGAGGGCGATGATGAGCCCTCCAGGAAGAGGGTTCCTGCTAAGGTTATGTGGTATGCTCCTATAATACCATGTTTGAAACGTCTTTCAGAAATAATGAGCATGCTAGGTTGTTGCGATGGCACAAAGAAGAGCGTAAGAAAGACGGGAAACTGAGACACCCTACCGATGGGTCGCAGTGGAGAAACATCGAGAGAAAGTACTCGAACTTTGCAGGTGACGCAAGGAACTTATGGTTCGGTCTAAGTACAGTTGGCGCCCACCGTGGGGCTAGCAGCGCTAGCAGGGGTGAAGATCCGGACGGGAAACCTCATCAACACTGGCGAACGCATCGTCTCCGGGCTCGTTCAGCGCTTTGGAGCGCTGGACTTCGTCGGCGACAACGCTGGTTGCTTCGGCACGCGCCCGCTTCCGCGCAACGGCCTCTTCGTCAAGTTGGGTGCGCACAAGGTCTACGTTGTCGTGGATGTATCTTGCGTTCATCCGCGGCACATCGTTGAAGCAGGGGAACCACCCCTTAGCATGGTTCACGGGGCGCGTATCGCTCGCTCCCCGGACCGTGCTGAAGTGATGATGACCGCGCCTGGTGCGGGTGCAAGCAAGGGTCCGGCGCCAGATCCGGAGGTAACACCTAAGGCACCGAGGAAAGGTAGAGGACCTCCATTACAGAGGCCTAAGAATGTATTGAGAGAAGCTATGGATAGCTTGGCAAACCCAATAGCAGTGGTGGTAGATCCGGCTCAGGCACAGGCCGAACTAGAGGAAACTAGGTAGAAAATTCTGGAGGGAGCAAAAAAGATTGGTGCGGCTCAGCAGTCGTTGAACATGACGCTGCATGAGTATGCAAAGGCAAACAAAGTAGATGCTATAAAAGTGAAAGGAAGAAATCTAATGAGTGAAATGAACAAAGAAGGGGATACTCGGATTGAGGAGTCTGAAAACTGTTTGTCCGTGGGGCTGCCGAAGTACAGTACCCCAGCGAAAAACCTCAGAGCAGCAGATGCAGCCGCATCCGAGCTAGAGGGTCTGACGGGTGAAGCCCATCAGAGACAGCAAGATCGGGTCAATGAGTTGGTTCGGATCGCGAACAGGCAAAATGAGGAACTGCTTAGGGCAAACCCGGAAAGAGCTGGAGCCTCCAAGATCGTTCATTCGGCGGTGGGTAACCCGGAGAAATCCGCTGGAGCCACATCGTCCCCTCATGGTGGTCAAAGGAGAGAGGATGTAGTAACCTCGGCCCAGAGAAACAAGAAGATTGTTCCGTATGACCCGACAAGGGCAGGAAAGGCAAAAGAAGTACAAAGAAACGACGATCGACGGAGTGTAAGCCGAGGTGAAGCTGGCCGAGGTAACCGTGACCAAGGCAATGCCGGTCAAGGAAACGCTGTTAACGGCAATGCCGGACAGCGCAACTCTACAGGACAACCGTAGCATCGGAATATGCCAAGGCAAGAGCAAAATGCCGGCCGAGGTATGCAACAGAAAGATGCGCCACGAGAACGAGACCAGTACAACGACGGAGATATGGAAATGGTAAATGCAGGATACCCAAGGTCGGACTATCATGTGATAGAGTCAAGATTGGGAAGCAGGGATTTGATGCCGGATGATGCCAGGTTGAAACTAGATCGACTGTATAGGTCGGAACAGATTGAAAGTCAAGGTCCCCCGGGTCCTGCGTGTTTTGGACCCCGGATCATGAAAGAGCCACCAGTACCTAACTTCCAGTTACCCAGAGGCACGAAGACGTATGACGGCAGCACTAAGACGGAGGATTGGTTGATAAATTATGCAACGGCTGTGAAAATTGCTACAGGCAAGTTGAGATGGGCTGTACGATACGTACCCCAGATGTTGGAGGGCCCGACAAGGGTATGGCTGAACAATTTGCCACCCGGAAGCATTAACTGCTGGATAGATTTTGAAGAGATGTTCATCAGCAATTTCTCGAGTACGTATCAGAGGCCGAATAGGCCACAGACACTAGCTATGTGCAAGCAAAGACCGAATGAGACGGACCGGGAGTTTTTAACTCGGTGGTGTACCGTGAGAAACTCATGTGAGGGCGTGATAGAATCACAGGCCATAGCGTGGTTTACCGAGGATGCGGATATGCGAAACAGTGACAAAAGTTACAAAGGAAGATGCCCACCACGTTGGCAGAGATGATCCGGATTGCTGATTAGTATGCTCTGGGAGATCCGACTCAACCTAGGCTTGTGTCAAACGAGTCGAACAATGAGTACTACTAGAGAGATGGAGCCGGATCATCCCGGAGGAATGACTACAGAGGTAAAAGGAGGGATGATAGACCAGATCATCGATACGGTTCGCAACAAGTTGTAGCTGTGAATCAAGATCAGCCGGGCGGCGATCAACGCCGTAAAACTGGAGGGCAATGGACTCCGAGAAACGGTGGCAAGAAAACTTGGACGCCAGAACAAAAGAAACAGTGGCAAGAAAGGAAGGACCGTCTGAGGTACACCTATGAGTCGATGTTGGATCAGCCGTGTAAGTTTCACACGCCAAATCTGAATAACCCAGCGGGTCACACAATGAGGCAATGTGAGTGGATGCGTAAGATAGAACAAGGTGGTTCGGGGAATGCTCAGGCACCCCGGAATGATCAACCTCGGCAGGAGTTACCCCGGCAGCAATTGCTCTGGGCGAACGCAACAACTAATGTTGCCTCCTCCGCTGAGTATGACAACAATGAGAGAAGGATGCGGTGCATCGGTGGAAAATCAACACCACCGGATCGGAGGTACCCTAAATGAGGGAATAAATGACTGAGAGAGCATCACGAGCTCTTGTGTGTTCTGGCGAGAAATGGATAGGAAAAGCTTGCAGCGCCGACATATGGAGGTCAATGCGGTAATGCCAGCGGTGACGAGGTACATGCCTTGGTCGGACCAGGAAATCACCTGGAACATCAAAGATCATCCCAAGGTTATGCCGAGTCCTGGTTCGTATGCGTTAGTGCTAGACCCGACATTCATTGGGCCTAACATCAATGTGAGGTTCTCCAAGGTACTGATTGACAATGGTAGTAGCATTAACATTATGTATGCGGATACAATGCGCAAGTTGGGTATCTCGGAGAACATGCTCCAGGCTACAAGGACAACTTTCCATGGTATTGTACCAGGCATTTCTTGTGATCCCATAGGTAAAGTCCGGGTCGACGTATTGTTCGGCACGAGAGATAATTGCCGAATTGAGAATCTAGAGTTTTAGGTGGTGAACTTGGAAAGTGCGTATCACGCGTTACTCGGAAGGCCAACATTGAACAAGTTCATGGCAAGCTGCCACATCAGTTATCTGAAGATGAAGTTGCCCGGGCCAAATGGAGTGATTACCATTGCAGGAGATTTTCGACGTTCCATTGAGTGTGCCTCAGCCGGGTCTAACCTAGACGAGTCACTCGTGATTGCGCAAGAGAAAAGAAAAATCCAAGAGGTGGCGGCAGTAGCTCAGTCCGCGCGATATATGCCGGGCAGACAGCCGCATGGTAGCGTTCGTTCCAAGCCTCAAAGGATACTAAGAAAGTGCTGTTGATGATATGTTCCCAGGCGCACCGTAACAATTGGTGCGGGTTGAATGATAAATAGGAAGCGAGCTCGTCAACTTCCTCCGTGAGAATCGGGATATTTTGCTTGGTCCACATAGGACTTGCAAGGTGTTCCGAGGAGTTGGCCGAGCACTCTTTGAACGTAAGACCGGAACAAGGCGGTGAAGCAACCTCTCCGCTTGCCGAGGATAGGAGAAAAGTCATTGGAGACGAGATAACTCGGTTGCTAGCGAGGATTTATCATGGAAATCAGTATCCGGATTGGCTCTCTAATCCGGTGCTGGTAGAAAAGAAGAAGGATGATCCGAACGTGGCAGTAGTTTGGCGTATGTCTATCGATTACACGAACCTGAACAAGGCATGTCCAAAAGATCCATTTCCACTGCCGAGGATAGATCAGGTCATAGACTCAACCGCGGGATGTGAACTGCTGTCATTCATTGATGTATATTTTGGTTTCCACCAGATACCTCTGAATCCGGATGATCAAATAAAGACCGCATTTATCACCCCGTATGGGGCTTATTGCTATCGCACTATGTCGTTTGGTTTATGTAATGCAGGTGCAACGTACCAAATATGTATGCAAAACTGTTTGCACGACCAAATAGGTCAAAATGTAGAAGTATATGTGGATGTTGTGGTTATCAAGACCAAGGAAAGCAAAACGCTCCTTGACGACATCAGGCAGACATTCGCGAACTTGAGAAGGTTCCGAATGAAGCTTAACCCGGAAAAATGTACCTTCGGTGTCCTGGATGGAAAATTACTCGGATTTCTCGTCTCCAGCCGAGGTATCGAAGTTAATCCAACTAAGATCCGGGCCATTGAACGAATGGAGCTGCCGAAGTGTCTTAACGATGTCCAGAAGTTCACTGGGTGCCTAGCATCGTTGAGTCGGTTTGTATGTTGGTTGGGAGAAAAGACATTGCCTCTCTACCAACTCATGAAAAAGTCGGATAAATTCGTTTGGACGCCATAGGACGTTGAAGCCTTTGCCCACTTAAAAAAGATGTTAGCACTGCACCAGTGTTAGCCTCTCCACTATCAAAGGAGCCAATGTTGCTCTACATAGCCGCAACCAACCGAGTTGTAAGTGCAGTGATTGTAGTAGAGCGCGATGAAGAGGGTAAGTCGGTGCAGAGGCCAGTGTATTACTTGAGCGAGGTATTATCTGCCTCAAAACAAAACTACCGACACTTTCAAAAGGTGGCATATGGAGTCTATATGGCAGCAAAGAAGTTAAAGCATTACTTTGAGGAGCACCCCATCAAAGTAATATGTGAGGCTCCCATATCCAAAATAATGGGTAACAAGGATGCAAGTGGTCGAATCGCAAAATGGGCAATTGAACTAGCTCCTTATGCGCCACAATATGACAGAAGAGAAGCAATCAAGTCTCAGGCTGTGGCGGACTTTTTTGTAGATTGGGCTGAGGTACAATACGAACCACCGCCACCAGATCTGAACTACTGGAGGATGCACTTTAACGTGTCAAAAACAAAAACCGGGCTAGGCGCCAGAGTTGTGCTTACCTCGCCAAAGAAGGACCAGCTGAAATATGTGCTCCAAATCCATTTTGCAGCATCGAATAATGTCGCAGAGTATGAAGCACTTGTGCATGGGCTCAAGGTAGCAAAAGAGATTGGGATACGTCGGATCATATGGTTTGGCGACTCGGATTTTGTGGTACAGGAAGTATCAGGACTGTGGGACGCCCTTGATCCAAACATGGCGCTGTACAGATTTCATGTACAGAAGATATCTGGTTACTTTGAGGGGTGTGAATTTCACCATGTGCCCCGGGTGGAAAATGAGGCTGCCGACATGCTATCGAAGCTCGGATCAACCCGACAAGCAGTTCCACCAGGTGTAGCATTGGAAACACCTCAAAAAACCATCTATCAGGCCGTCCCCGGGAACCGACTCGATCTATGTCGCGGAAGATACAAAATCTGGAGCTGAGCCCATGGACATTGACATGGGAGGTAGTGCGCGAAACCCAGGGACTGCATCAGCAAACCCGGGGACTGCCTCAGCGAACCCGGGGACTACCTCGCAGGACCCGGGGACTGCTCAGCGTGATCCGGTTGAAGTTATGCCGGTGGATCAGATGGAAATTGATGAGGATGTGTTCCCTGCACGAGCAATACCAGCTTGGGCATTGCCTATATTTCAATTCCTGAAAAATGGAACGTTACCCACTTAGGAGGTGTTAGCCAGGCAAAGTCAGAGGAGGACAAAAGCATACATGATTATCAATTCCGAGTTGTACAAACGGAGTGTAACCAATGTACTCCAGCGATGCATTGACTCGGAAGAAGGGCTTGACATCCTTCGAGATATACACCAAGGAGAGTGTGGGCATCATGCTTCATCCCGAGCCTTGGTGGCAAAAGTGTTCCGCCATGGGTTCTACTCGCCAAGTGCCTTAGAACAAGCAGTAGATCTGGTGAGAAAATGCAATAGTTGTCAGAGGTACGCTACCAAGACACATATGCCAATGTCGGAACTCAAGACCATACCAATTACATGGCCATTTGATGTATGGTGCTTGGATATGGTTGGTCCATTTAAAGCAGCAAGGGGAAACATGACTCACATTTTGGTCATGGTGGATAAATTTACGAAGTGGATCGAAGTAAAGCCTATTAGGAAATGTGATGGGGCTACGGCCGTAACATTTCTCAAAGATATAATCTTGAGGTACGGTTACCCACACAGTATCATAACTGACAATGGAACAAATTTTGCGGAAGGAGCATTTGCGCGTTTCTGCCGGGACAAGAAGATCCGACTTGACGTAGCCTCGGTAGCCCACCCCGCATCAAACGGATAGGTGGAAAGATCCAACGGATTAGTATTATCCGGGATAAAACCCGGCTCATTGAGCCGCTGCAAAGATCAGCGGGGTGCTAGATAGAAGAACTACCAGCGGTACTATGGAGTTTAAGAACAACTCCAAATCGCCGTTTTTTCTGGTATATGGGGCAGAAGCTGTATTACCAGCCGACATAGAGCATGATTTGCCTAGGGTCACCCAATACACAGAAGCCGAAGTGCAAGAAGCCCGGCAAAATGATGTTGATCTGCTGGAAGAAGCGAGAGAACTGGCATTGTCCAGATCCACCATATATCAGCAAAATCTCCGACGCTATCATAGCCGGAAAGTAAGCCCCCGAGTCTTTCAGGAAGGCGATCTGGTGCTCCGGTTGGTACAACATACTGCCGGCATGCATAAATTATCCCCCCCATGGGAAGGGCCGTTCATCATGAGCAAAGAATTGCACAATGACTCTTATTATCTTATAGATGCAAAGCCACAAGAAAAGAACAAGGCGGACAGGTCCGGCGAAGAATCTAAGCGCTCATGGAATGTAGCTCTACTTCGTCCTTTCTACACTTAGCAGAGAAGTGTATGTATCCGAGTCTTCTCATATGTCCGTATGTATGCCAGCAATGAGCTTATGAATGAAATGTTGGCACCTCGAGCAGTAACTCGGGGACTGCCTTAATAATATTTGTTGTTTTTTATTTTTACGTCAGCTGGAGTAAGTTGTTCTACTTACCTTGGATCAGTTATGTGTGAGCACCAAAAACCCAATTCTTCGACTTGCTGCTGTCCAACAAGAATTGGCTTCATGGCAAGCAAGAGAACAAGTTTGGAATTGCGTAGCACATGAAAAACGACTAAGGAAAAAGAACTTAATCGAGCCGACGTTTGTTTTTCGGACTAACCTTGTATTTACTTTCAAACTATTATGATAAATTATTTTGAGCTAAGCCTAAAAGTTTCTGAGTATTGTTAAAACAATTTTTGAAGCTCGGATTCGTAAGTCGTAAAACCGAATCAAGGTAGACACGAACCGAGCCATAAGATTGGACGAACAAGAAAACGAAACTCGGGGACTACGCCCAAGTTAATTCGGCATACAAACTTAGTAGCAAAATATTACATAAGTACGGGATACATTTCCACCCGGCATACCGGGGATCTGATAAGTTTTCAAGTGTTTTTAATTAAGGAGCAGCAGGAGGAGGAAGTTCGGCGTCATCTTCGCCTTCTTCAATATCCGAGGCATCGTCCTCTCCATCCTCGTCCGAACTATCTTCGACATTCTCGACCTCTTCGTCGCCAGCGGATTCCAGGAAGCTCGGACCCTCAGTCCATTCGTGAATGGGAGAATATTCAACAAGGCTATGGGCGCAAGCCTGGCGCCGAGCTACCCATTCTGGGTCATCGGTCCACTTGGATCCGGTGCGCACACGCGTCAGGAGGCTGAGATCGATCTTCTCATACCACGTGAGTATGTGGTGAAGAACGGTCTCACCGCAAAGACGGCCAATGGACTCCCTCCAAAGGTCGAGCTGAGTCTCGATCTCCGACAGCTTTTCAGCAAGAAGTGAAACTCTCTTCGGAGCGCTCTCACCGGGCCAGAACGAGTTGAAGACTCGGACTGAAACGTCGAGGAGATCCTTGCTGTAGTTCTTGATGATTTCCACGCGAGATGACAGGCTGACCAATAGGTCCTCCATGTCAAGGGGAATGCTCCCACCATCAGAAGCGGCGGGAGTACCCCTCTCCCGGCGGAAGTTGGCAACAGCAGCGCTCGCAATAGTAGTACCCTATGGAAAGTGGCCTAAAAACAAGGCAAAGGAAGAAGCTAAAGAAAAGACATATGAAGTAACCCGGAGATGTATGTCAGATAAGGGAAAGGAACTTACAGGAAATGTGGCTGTGGATCCGGGTCAATTCATTGATGCAATTATCGCGTCTTTGATGGAGCTGCACCAGTTCAGCGTTCGCCGACTCAAGTTTGACGTCGGCCTCCTGGAGAAGATCGCAGTCCTTGGCAATTTGGAGGTTGAGGCGCTCGCGTTCTTCGGTGAAGTCCTGGCCAGCCTTTTCAAGCTCAGTTTGGTGTTGCGCCTTCATCTTCTTCATTTCTGCCTTTAGCTTGGCAATCTCGTCGTTCTTGGTTCGGAGAAGGGCAAGCTCATCGTCTTTCTTTTTGAGCTCGGCCTGATGCTGCCCTGCTTGTTCGAGAAAATGCAGCATCATATCAGGCACGGGAACACTATCTTCAAGAGATGCTGAAATAGCGTGTTGACCCGGCAGTGCCGAGGTATGAATGTTTGCTGAGCCAAGAGGAAAAGAAGATGGAAAGCAAAGCAGGGTCGAACAAAAAGAACTTACCCTTGATCTGCTCCAGGTTCTTTCGCATAATCTTGTTCTCAGCCTCCACCCCAGCTGTGGAAACCAAATAATGAGCTTAGTTCGGCAGAGGGAGTTGAAGGAAAACATAGAAGCGCCAAGGGAGAAACTTACCCCTTTTCTCATGCTCAGCGAGATGGGCATTGTGCTTTGCGAGAAGCATCTTGTGAGTATCCAGAAGACGCTGGAACTCAGCACTCCGGCGGTTGGTGGTCACCTGAAAAGAATACGAAAATTTAGCTTAAGCCTTGCGCATATTCGAAGTGTACAGGATCTGGGCCAAGTGGAACTTAACCCGGCTCTAGGTGTGTGCATATTCGAAGTGTACAAGATCCGAGCCAAGTGGGACTTAACCCAGCACTAGGTGTGTGCATATTCGAAGTGTACAAGATTCGGGCCAAGTGGAACTTAACCCGGCTCTAGGTGTGTGCATATTCGAAGTGTACAACGGGCCAAGTGGAACTTAACCCGGCTCTAGGTGTGTGCATATTCGAAGTGTACAAGATCCGGGCCAAGTGGAACTTAACCGGCTCTAGGTGTGTGCATATTCGAAGTGTACAAGATCCGGGCCAAGTGGAACTTAACCTGGCTCTAGGTGTGTGCATATTCGAAGTGTACAAGATCCAGGCCAACTGGAACTTAACCCGGCTCTAGGTGTGTGCATATTCGAAGTGTACAAGATCCGGGCCAAGTGGAACTTAACCCGGTTCTAGGTGTGTGCATATTGGAAATTATGAAGGAGCTACGTTAGTTCTCTAAGGAGCATCCGGCCGAGTAACAAGTTACTCCCCCGGAGGCTCGGGGACTAATGGTTATATTGCTAGTGCATGATAAGGAAGAGGTAAAGTAAGGTACCTCCATCATCCGGCCCGCGAGGTTAATCGCCTTAGAGGCTGTGTTCATCTAAGCAGCGAATTCGGCGGGACCGAACTTCTCCGGGAGGTCGTCGTTATAGACGAACTCCACCTTGTTCCAGTTGTTCAACCTGAGCAAGGGCCGGACTAGTGTGCAGAACAAGTTGCTGCGCACTAGTTGGCTCGGCAGGGGCGTCCTTAGGTGCTGGAGCCTTCTGGGCAAGCATGGACGCGAGGGTGCACTGTCCAGACCTGGTGGACGCTGCCCTGGTGACGTCAGGGGTTTTCTTGCCTTTGGCTTGCTGAGAGGAGGAAGTGGTTGCGGCAGATTTCCCCTTAGGAGCTGCCTGGGTACTTCCTCGCCGAGACTGAGAAGACTCGGACGAGGCGGAGGAGCTTGGCGCTGGCGCTCTTGTTGCTGGAGCTGGTGCTGCTGCTGATTTTCTTGCTGCTGGTGTTGGTGCTGGTACGGAGGTAGTCTTGGTAGTTGCTGGTTGCGGTGGAGCCGAAATGGTGGATGCCGCTACCTCGGCTGGATCCGTCTCCCCCGCTCCGGGGTTCCCCCCCTCTTGACGAGGTGGGCTGGAACCCGGAGCAGCCACAGAACCCTCTGGAATAGGGCTCAGTGGGCGTGACTCATCGTCACGAGGGGGAGAGGAGCTAGGATGGAGCGACGAAGAGATGCTAGATCCACTCTGAGGGACCTCCACCGCAGCCCTGTCAAATCAAATAATGTCAGAAGAGAAATTACAACAATGCAAGAAAGGACAAGTTGCGGGAGAAAAAGAGACTTACGTGTCCGAGGTTTGGGGCTCCTTGGGTTTCCGAGCCCTTCGTGCCGGGGCCTTGCCTGCAGGCTTGGAAGCAGTTTTGTCTCCGGACTTCTTTCGCCTTTTGGAGGGCTGAGAAGGTCCGGAGGAGGAACTTGATGCAGCTCCACGCTTCTTCTTGGCCGCCGAACAGGTTCCCCCGTGGCAAGGGGAGGGTCCTCGTGGATCTGCCCACCGGGGTTAGCTGATGCCGGAAAAGCATAAGAAAGGGGGACAGCATCAACAGGTTCAAGCACCTCGATATCCAAGTCATCTTCATCATCGGACCAATCTCTAATAGAAGAGGGTTTATCGGTGGGTCGCTTCATAGCGTCGGTCATCGGGAGGAACATCTCCTGGTCCGGCTCTTCCTTGTCCGGGGTCTCCCAGTCAGGCGCCCATTTAAGGGTCAGATCGGTGCCGTCCTCGAGGGTCTACTGAAGGAATAGCTAAGGAAAAGAATGAGCAATGGAGTCAAAAATGGAACAATGACCGACATATAATTAACCCGGAGTAAAATTTGCGCCACGAAGCTTACCGAGGGAGGGAGCCTATCCCGGCAGAAATGCTCAATTCCCCACGTCCATTCAGTGGAGAAGTCCTTGTGGGTCGTGAAGAGAGCCTTGACCCGGCGATAGATCTCCGAGTTGCTCAACTCGAAGGACGAGGTCCGGTTGGGGTCGCGGCCGAAGCTCATATGGCACACCTTGTGGGTGCGCCTCTGGAGGGGGAGATTCAGTTGTGAACGAACGTGATCATAGCATCCTTATTGCGCAACCCGAGCTTCTTCAACTCCGCAAACCTCTTGTTGACCTGGTTGGCCAAGGCTGTGGGCTTCTTGGGGATAACGTCCCATGTTTCCGGGTTAGGTGGACTCGGAGCATAGGGAAGCAGTCGGATCAAGTCTTCAGTGCCCTCATTCCGGACATAAAAGAAAGTCCGGGCCCATCCTTTGTAGGACTCCAGCCCGATGACTCGAGGGAAAACGGAAAACCTCCGGGGTGAGATGGATGCAGCTCCGAATTGAGTGAGCTGCTTGTCCTCCGGATCAAGTTGAATATTCGGAATGACATTACGACGAAGGCCGAAAAACCGGATCCATAGCTCCTTCGTGGGCCACAATCCGGCATAGCCCTCGATCGTAGAGGCAAAAGCGGAAAGCGAGGTGATTGCGTTGGTAGGAAGGTGGTGCGGCTGGAGTTCGTACGTGCTCAACCAGTCATGGAAGAAATCGCTGACCGGCAAACCGAACCCCCGCTGGAAGTGCGACAAGAACACAACATACTCACCCGGATTGGGTGAGGGGGCGAGTTCGGCGGAGGCAAGGCGCGCGATGACACCGGCGGGGATGCGTCTGCTCCGGTAGAGCCAATCCAAGTCATCTTCGCAGACCCATGACCCGTCCCATGCACCACGGTCCGTGGTGGCGGAGTCCTCCTCCATTTCCTGCTCAGCAACGACGAGCTCCTCCTCCATCATCTGATAATCGCTACCCTCGCTGGCGCTAGCGGCGGCGGGGGGCAGAGGCCTAGATTGGCAGCGACCCGTGGTGGAGGAGGCGCGTAGCAGCGGCGACGACGTAGAAATTTGGGGGGAAAAATGCAGCGGCGGCGCTGCTGCTTGGGAGCACTGGCAGCGGCGCGGTCGCGAGGAAGACGAAGAAGAAGAGCAAAGGGCAGAGGGGCGCGGTGAGGGGAAAAAGCCTAAGTGATGCGCCCCTCCCCTATTTAACCTCTCCCACGAGGAGAAAGTGGGATCGCATCCTGCGGGCAAGCCGCACGCAATGGCCGTGTACCACCCACATCAACCAATCAACAAGGAGCCACACCAAAGGCCACAGAGTGGAGTTGGTCCCGTGACGTGACACGATGATGCGGTAAACGAGGAGGCAGGCGTGCCATGATCCGCGCACAGTGATGACTGACAATTACTGCGGCGGTTACTGTGCTGGCCCTTAAAATGAGACAACATAATGATTAGCCTCCACGTGGGATGGCGTACGAGAGAAGGAAGCAAGACCCGAATAGGACGGTGGTAACCCGGCCAGCAAGTGAAAACTTGGAATGTGTAGAGGGAAAGTAAAGCCATGAGGTCCGAGTTGAAGCGGTAACCCGGCCGGCAAGTGAAAACTTGGAACGTGC
Source organism: Avena insularis (assembly GCA_023614405.1). Taxonomy (NCBI): domain Eukaryota; kingdom Viridiplantae; phylum Streptophyta; class Magnoliopsida; order Poales; family Poaceae; genus Avena; species Avena insularis. The sequence goes on along the minus strand of CM042686.1, from coordinate 8,362,660 downwards.
AAGGGGAACGTAAATCCGTATAACCCGAGACAAGGAGGTAATTCGGAAATAACGTCCAAAGGTCAAACATAATTGAACCTGATGTGGCTATAGCGTCCGAGGCAGCTAAGACCGCACCAGCTTCGGGGACTAATGTTGGGGGGATACCCCCGGGTAGGGTCACGCCGGGGTATAAAGGCCGAGTTAGCCAAGGTTCGGCAAGGCCAAAGCGGATGCTGGCCGGGTCACCTCAAGGCAGGCCGAATCACGGAGTAACCCGGACCAAGGGGCGTTCGCCTAAGTCTCAACCGAGTTAAGCAGTAAGTCGGAAGTGCATGTTTAACTTGTATGCAGGAACAGGTGTGGCCGGATCAACTATGATCCGGGGCACATCTAGCTTCTAGGAGAAGGAAGGAATCTCGCTGGTCAAAAGAAGCCCTGCGCCTGCTGGCCGAAGCGGAACAAGGCAGGACCACCGAGGTGTGGCCGACAAGGGTGACGATACCCATGTCGGCTGACGTGGGCGCCGTAGAGGCTCACGTAGCCTCTGGATGTGTGACGCGAGGGAAAAGTAACCCGGTCGGCTTACTACTTTGGGAGATGGCATATTCTAGGAATATACCTCCACGTATGCCCTAGATGGACACCTAGCCCCCACTATATAAGGAGGGCTAGGGCTTCTGTAGAGGGGGTTCCGATTTGGCTAGTTTGCCTAGGGTTTTAAGGGTGATCTGTGAGCGAGAGTAAGAGAGCTCCTTCTTCCTGCTCTCGCCAATACAACTCTAGGAGCACTTGTAACCTTGGAGACAAAGCAAATATAAACTTCTGTGTGGAGAATCACTTCACTATCCCTCCCTGGATTCCCCTAGCGTGTATTAGTCCCCACCTTTAGCCTATCCATGGAATCTGCCGTGACACCACCACGACAATCCTTTTAGGGAGCAGAGCTATAGTCACAGCAGCTGGCCAGTGACTCTATGTATCTATAACCTTCCTCCTTGGTTGTGCATGAAGCGGAAGTTCATTATGATGCCAGTGCTCATCCAAGGACCGAAGCAACTCGGCAATGACATTGATGTGTACCTAAGGCCATTAGTCGATGAACTTTTGCAGTTGTGGGTAGAACCAGGTGTAAAGGTGTGGGATGAGCACAAACAGGAGCCATTTGACCTACAAGCATTGTTGTTCGTAACCATCAATGATTGGCCTGCTCTTAGTAACATTTCAGGACAGTCAAACAAGGGATACAATGCATGCACGCACTGTTTAGATAATACTAAAGGTACATATTTGGATAAATGTAAGAAGGTTGTGTACCTGGGGTGTCGTAAATTTCTTCCGATCAATCATCAAGTAAGAAAGAAAGGCAAGAATTTCAACGTTGAGGCAGATTACCGGAAGAAGTCTAAGCTCCCTAAAGGTGCTGATGTATTTGGTATGGTGAAGGACCTAGAAGTAATCTTTGGAAAGGGTCTTGGCGGTCAATCTGTTCCGAAAGACCCCATTACCAGACACACGTCCATGTGGAAAAAGAAATCTATATTTTTGGAGCTTGAGTATTGGAAAGACCTAGAGGTCCGTTCTTCAATCGACGTGATGCACGTGACGAAGAATCTTTGCGTGAACCTGCTAGGCTTCCTGGGTGTGTATGGGAAGACAAAAGATACACCAGAAGCACGGGAGGACCAGCAACGTATCAAAGACCCATACAACAAGCATACTGATAAAGGACATAAATACTTAAGTAGCTACACTCTTACCAAAGCAGAGAAGGAAATCTTTTTTGAAGTCCTTTATAGTATCAAGGTCCCGGCTGGCTTCTCGTCAAATATAAAGGGAATAATAAATATGGCAGAGAAAAAATTTCAGAACCTGAAGTCTCATGATTGCCACGTGATTATGACACAGTTGCTTCCGGTTGCATTGAGAGGGCTTCTACCAGAAAATGTTCGATTAGCCATTTGAAGCTATGTGCATTCCTCAATGCAATATCTCAGAAGGTCATCGATCGAGAAAGTCTGGAAACGCTACAAAAGGATGTGGTCCAATGACTTGTCAATTTTGAGTTGGTGTTCCCCCGTCCTTCTTCAATATTATGACGCATCTCTTAGTTCACCTAGTCGATGAGATTTACATTCTCGGTCCTGTATTTCTGCACAATATGTTCCCCTTCGAGAGGTTCATGGGAGTCTTAAAGAAATATGTTCCTAACCGTGCTAGGACAGAAGGAAGCATCTCCAAGGGCTATGGAACAGAGGAGGTCATTGGGTTTTGTGTAGACTTTCTTCCTGACCTTAAGCCGATTGGTGTTCCTGAATCACGGTATGAGGGGAGACTGAGTGGAAAAAGCACGCTAGGAAAGAAAGCAATGATATTTAGGGACGGACATTCTTTGAATCAAGCACACTACATAGTTCTCCAAAGTTCTACCTTCGTGGCTCCGTATATCGAGGAACACATGAATGTTGTACGCTCCAAGTTCCCAGGGAAGGATGACTACTGGATTAAAAAAAATCACATGGAGACTTTCGGCACTTGGTTGCAATTACATCTCATGAATGACACCACTATTGGAGATCAGCTCTACTTGTTGGCCGCGACACCGTCTACGACTGTATTGACTTTCAAAGTGCGAGATACATGGGAAGACATTTTACACGATTGCCCAAGATAAAAAGAGCACCAACCAAAACAGTGGTGTCCGCTTTGATGCAACATGCGAGAATGGGAAAAAGGACACATACTATGGTTACATAGAGGAGATATGGGAACTTGACTATGGACCTACTTTTAAGGTCCCATTGTTTCGGTGTAGTTGGGTCAACATGAATGGAGAAGGGGTAAAGGTAGACCAGCTGTACGGAATGACAATAGTGGATCTCAAGAATCTTGGTTACAGAGACGAACCATTCGTCCTAGCCAATGATGTGGCTCAGGTTTTTTATGTGAAGGGCATGTCCTCTAGACCGCAAAAAAGAAAAAATAAGGAATCGAATACATCAGACGATGAGCCCAGGCGTCACATAGTTCTTTCAGGGAAAAGAAACATCGCGGGAGTCGAGGACAAAGGCGGACATGTCGTGATTATGATAAGTTTGATGAAATTCCGCCCTTCACCGTGAAAACTGACCCAAGCATCCCGTTAAGCAAAGAAGATGCTCCATGGTTATGGCCTAAGAAGAGATCATAGGCAAGGGATCGACATACGCAATGAAGGATTCATATCCTAAACCCTAAACCCTATGTAAATCTATGTAATGTATGCAAACTTTATGTGATGTATGGAAACTTTATGTGATGTATCGAAACTTTATGTAATGGAGTCTTTCACGGGCTTGCAGAGAAATTTTTCTGAGGCGGAGCTTCCGAAGATGTCGTAGGGCGTGTGCACCAACGACATCTTCGAGAAGCTCCCACGGAGATTCTCAACCCTGTCCCCAACACTATTAGAGGAGATGGAGTCTTTCACGGGCTTGCGGAAATTTTTTCGGCGAGCTTCAAGATGCCGTAGGCGTGTGCTTGGCATCTTGAGAAGCTCCACGGAGATTTCTCAACCCTTTCCCCAACACCGTTAGAGAAGATGGAGTCTTTCACGGGCTTGCAGGGAAAATTTTTCGGCGGAGCTTCAAGATGCCGTAGGGCGTGTGCACCAACGACATCTTCGAGAAGCTCCGCCACGGGAGATTTCCCAACCCTCCATCCATGGGGATGAAACTCTCTCTACCTATGTTGGCTTGTTGAGCTGCTTGCCATGGCGTATCGATGGTCCTTTTATAGGCACGGCGCCGCTTCTACTTTGTCTTGTTCCTCTGATAGGGCGTCGTGCGCTACATGCTTTATCTCATCGAGCAATGCATCCACCCACACGTCCTTATCCCGCCGACAGCTTTAGTCTCGGTTGCACCCACCAGCCGGGACTAAAGGTTACCCACGCGTCCTTATCCCACCGACAGCTTTAGTCTCGGTTGCACCCACCAGCCGGGACTAAAGGTTACCCCAGTCCTTATCCTCGGCATCTTTAGTCTCGGTTGCACCCACCAGTCGGGACTAAAGGTTACCCAAGGTTATCCCACCGGCATCTTTAGTCTCGGTTGCACCCCGATTTCGGCAAACTTTAATTTGCATGTGTGTTCTTATACTAAAACCAACACTAGAGTCATTGCATGTGTGTTCTTTTCACAAACCCCACATGGATCAACCAATAGAGTCATTGCATGTGTGTTATTTCCACAAACAAACATGGATCAACCACTAGAGTCATTGCATGTGTGTTCTTATACTAAAACCAACATGGATCCACCAGTGGTCATTGCATGTGTGTTCTTTCCACAAACCACACATGGATCAACCACTAGAGTCATTGCATGTGTGTTATTATACTAAAACCACAAACCAGTACTAGAGTCATTGCATGTGTGTTCTTTTCCACAAACCACACATGGATCCACTAGTGGTCATTGCATGTGTGTTCTTTCCACAAACCACATATGGATCAACCAGAGTCATTGCATGTGTGTCCTTTCCACAAACCACACATGGATCAACCAGTAGAGTCATTGGATGTTTGTTCTTATACTAAAACCACAAACCAACACTAGAGTCATTGCATGTGTGTTCTTTTCCACAAACCACACATGGAGCCACCAGTGGTCATTGCATGTGTGTTCTTTCCACAAACCACATATGGATCAACTAGAGTCATTACATGTGTGTTCTTTCCACAAACCACACATGTGGACCCATTACAGTCATTGCATGTGTGTTATTTCCAAAAACCACACATGGATCAACCACTAGAGTCATTGCATATGTATTATTTCCACATACCACACATGGATCAACCATTAGAGTCATTGCATGTGTGTTCTTATACTAAAATTAACACTAGAGCCATTGCATGTGTGTTCTTTGCACAAACCACACATGGATCAACCACTAGATTCATTGCATGTGTGTTATTTCTACAAACAAACATGGATCAACCACTAGAGTCATTGCATGTGTGTTCTTATACTAAAACCAACATGGATCCACCAGTGGTCATTGCATGTGTGTTCTTTCCACAAACCACATATGGATCAACCACTAGAGTTATTTCATGTATGTTCTTTCCACAAACCACACATGGATCAACCACTACAGTCATTGCATGTTTGTTCTTATACTAAAACCACAAACCAGCACTAGAGTCATTGCATGTGTGTTCTTTTCCACAAACCACACATGGATCCACCAGTGGTCATTGCATGTGTGTTCTTTCCACAAACCACATATGGATCAACTAGAGTCATTGCATGTGTGTTCTTTCCACAAACCACACATGAATCAACCACTAGAGTCATTGAATGTTTGTTCTTATACTAAAACCACAAACCAGCACTAGAGTCATTGCATGTGTGTTCTTTTCCACAAACCACACATGGATCCACCAGTGGTCATTGCATGTGTGTTCTTTCCACAAACCACATATGGATCAACCATAATCATTGCATGTGTGTTCTTTCCACAAACCACACATGTGGACCCATTATAGTCATTGCATGTGTGTTATTTCCACAAACCACACATGGATCAACCAGTAGAATCATTGCATCTGTGTTATTTCCACAAACCACACATGGATCAACCACTTGAGTCATTGCATGTGTGTTCTTATACTAAAACCAACACTAGAGTCATTGCATGTGTGTTCTTTTCACAGACCACACATGGATCAACCACTAGAGTCATTGAATGTGTGTTATTTCCACAAACAAACATGGATCAACCACTAGAGTCATTGCATGTGTGTTCTTATACTAAAACCAACATGGATCCACTAGTGGTAATTGCATGTGTGTTCTTTCCACAAACCACATATGGATCAACCACTAGAGTCATTGCATGTGTGTTCTTTCCACAAACCACACATGGATCAACCACTAGAGTCATTGCAAGTTTGTTCTTATACTAAAACCACAAACCATCACTAGAGTCATTGCATGTGTGTTCTTTTCCACAAACCACACATGGATCCACCAGTGGTCATTGCATGTATGTTCTTTCCACAAACCACATATGGATCAACCAGAGTCATTGCATGTGTGTTCTTATACTAAAACCAACATGGATCCACCAGTGGTCATTGCATGTGTGTTCTTTCCACAAACCACATATCGATCAACCACTAGAGTCATTGCATGTGTGTTCTTTCCATAAATCACACATGGATCAACCACTAGAGTCAGTGCATGTTTGTCCTTATACTAAAACCACAAACCAGCACTAGAGTCATTGCATGTGTGTTCTTCTCCACAAACCACACATGGATCCACCAGTGGTCATTTCATGTGTGTTCTTTCCACAAACGACATAAGGATTAACCAGAGTCATTGTATGCGTGTTCTTTCCACAAACCACACATGGATCAACCACTAGAGTCATTGCATGTTTGTTCTTATACTAAAACCACAAACTAGCACTAGAGTCATTGCATGTGTGTTATTTTCCACAAACCACACATGGATTCACCAGTGGTCATTGCATGTGTGTTCTTTACACAAACCACATATGGATCAACTAGAGTCATTGCATGTGTGTTCTTTCCACAAACCACACATGAATCAACCACTAGAGTCATTGAATGTTTGTTCTTATACTAAAACCACAAACCAGCACTAGATTCATTGCATGTGTGTTCTTTTCCACAAACCACACATGGATCCACCAGTGGTCATTGCATGTGTGTTCTTTCCACAAACCACATATGGATCAACCACTAGAGTCATTGGATGTGTGCTCTTATACTAAAACCAACACTAGAGTCATTGCATGTGTGTTCTTTTCACAAACCACACATGGATCAGCCACTAGAGTCATTGCATGTGTGTTATTTCCACAAACCACATATGGATCAACCACTACAGTCATTGCATGTGTGTTATTGTACTAAAACCAACGTGGATCCACCAGTGGTCATTGCATGTGTGTTCTTTCCAGAAACCACACATGGATCAACCACAAGAGTCATTGCATGTGTGTTATTTCCACAAACCACACATGGATCAACCACTAGAGTCATTGCATGTGTGTTCTTATACTAAAACCACAAAACAGTACTAGAGTCATTGCATGTGTGTTCTTTTCCACAAACCACACATGGATCCACCAGTGGTCATTGCATGTGTGTTCTTTCCACAAACCACAAATGGATCAACCACTAGAGTCATTGCATGTGTGTTATTTCCACAAACCACACATGGATCAACCACTAGAGTCATTGCATGTGTGTTCTTATACTAAAACCACAAGCCAGTACTAGAGTCATTGCATGTGTGTTCTTTTCCACAAACCACACATGGATCCACCAGTGGTCATTGCATGTGTGTTCTTTCCACAAACCACATATGGATCAACCAGAGTCATTACATGCGTGTTATTTCCACAAACCACACATGGATCAACCACTAGAGACATTGCATGTTTGTTCTTATACTAAAATCACAAACCAGCACTAGAGTCATTGCATGTGTGTTCTTTTCTACAAACCACACATGGATCCACCAGTGGTCATTGCATGTGTGTTCTTTCCACAACCCACATATGGATCAACCAGAGTCATTGCATGTGTGTTCTTTCCACAAACCACACATGGATCAACCACTAGAGTCATTGCATGTTTGTTCTTATACTAAAACCACAAACCAGCACTAGAGTCATTGCATGTGTGTTCTTTTCCAAACCATAGATGGATCCACCAATGGTCATTGCATGTGTGTTATTTCTAGAAACCACATATGGATCAACCAGAGTAATTGCATGTGTGTTCTTTCCACAAACCACACATGGATCAACCAGTAGAGTCATTGCATATGTGTTATTTCCACAAACCACACATGGATCAACCACTTGAGTCATTGCATGTGTGTTCTTATACTAAAACCAACACTAGAGTCATTGCATGTGTGTTCTTTTCACAGACCACACATGGATCAACCACTAGAGTCATTGAATGTGTGTTATTTCCACAAACAAACATGGATCAACCACTAGAGTCATTGCATGTGTGTTCTTATACTAAAACCAACATGGATCCACTAGTGGTAATTGCATGTGTGTTCTTTCCACAAACCACATATGGATCAACCACTAGAGTCATTGCATGTGTGTTCTTTCCACAAACCACACATGGATCAACCACTAGAGTCATTGCAAGTTTGTTCTTATACTAAAACCACAAACCAGCACTAGAGTCATTGCATGTGTGTTCTTTTCCACAAACCACACATGGATCCACCAGTGGTCATTGCATGTATGTTCTTTCCACAAACCACATATGGATCAACCAGAGTCATTGCATGTGTGTTCTTATACTAAAACCAACATGGATCCACCAGTGGTCATTGCATGTGTGTTCTTTCCACAAACCACATATGGATCAACCACTAGAGTCATTGCATGTGTGTTCTTTCCATAAATCACACATGGATCAACCACTAGAGTCAGTGCATGTTTGTCCTTATACTAAAACCACAAACCAGCACTAGAGTCATTGCATGTGTGTTCTTCTCCACAAACCACACATGGATCCACCAGTGGTCATTGTATGTGTGTTCTTTCCACAAACGACATAAGGATTAACCAGAGTCATTGCATGCGTGTTCTTTCCACAAACCACACATGGATCAATCACTAGAGTCATTGCATGTTTGTTCTTATACTAAAACCACAAACTAGCACTAGAGTCATTGCATGTGTGTTCTTTTCCACAAACCACACATGGATTCACCAGTGGTCATTGCATGTGTGTTCTTTCCACAAACCACATATGGATCAACTAGAGTCATTGCATGTGTGTTCTTTCCACAAACCACACATGAATCAACCACTAGAGTCATTGAATGTTTGTTCTTATACTAAAACCACAAACCAGCACTAGAGTCATTGCATGTGTGTTCTTTTCCACAAACCACACATGGATCCACCAGTGGTCATTGCATGTGTGTTCTTTCCACAAACCACAAATGGATCAACCACTAGAGTCATTGCATGTGTGTTATTTCCACAAACCACACATGGATCAACCACTAGAGTCATTGCATGTGTGTTCTTATACTAAAACCACAAGCCAGTACTAGAGTCATTGCATGTGTGTTCTTTTCCACAAACCACACATGGATCCACCAGTGGTCATTGCATGTGTGTTCTTTCCACAAACCACATATGGATCAACCAGAGTCATTGCATGCGTGTTATTTCCACAAACCACACATGGATCAACCACTAGAGTCATTGCATGTTTGTTCTTATACTAAAATCACAAACCAGCACTAGAGTCATTGCATGTGTGTTCTTTTCTACAAACCACACATGGATCCACCAGTGGTCATTGCATGTGTGTTCTTTCCACAACCCACATATGGATCAACCAGAGTCATTGCATGTGTGTTCTTTCCACAAACCACACATGGATCAACCACTAGAGTCATTGCATGTCTGTTCTTATACTAAAACCACAAACCAGCACTAGAGTCATTGCATGTGTGTTCTTTTCCACAAACCACACATGGATCCACCAGTGGTCATTGCATGTGTGTTCTTTCCACAAACCACATATGGATCAACCAGAGTCATTGCATGTGTCTTCTTTCCACAAACCACACATGGATCAACCAGTAGAGTCATTGCATATGTGTTATTTCCACAAACCACACATGGATCAACCACTTGAGTCATTGCATGTGTGTTCTTATACTAAAACCAACACTAGAGTCATTGCATGTGTGTTCTTTTCACAGACCACACATGGATCAACCACTAGAGTCATTGAATGTGTGTTATTTCCACAAACAAACATGGATCAACCACTAGAGTCATTGCATGTGTGTTCTTATACTAAAACCAACATGGATCCACTAGTGGTAATTGCATGTGTGTTCTTTCCACAAACCACATATGGATCAACCACTAGAGTCATTGCATGTGTGTTCTTTCCACAAACCACACATGGATCAACCACTAGAGTCATTGCATGTTTGTTCTTATACTAAAACCACAAACTAGCACTAGAGTCATTGCATGTGTGTTCTTTTCCACAAACCACACATGGATCCACCAGTGGTCATTGCATGTATGTTCTTTCCACAAACCACATATGGATCAACCAGAGTCATTGCATGTGTGTTCTTATACTAAAACCAACATGGATCCACCAGTGGTCATTGCATGTGTGTTCTTTCCACAAACCACATATGGATCAACCACTAGAGTCATTGCATGTGTGTTCTTTCCATAAATCACACATGGATCAACCACTAGAGTCAGTGCATGTTTGTCCTTATACTAAAACCACAAACCAGCACTAGAGTCATTGCATGTGTGTTCTTCTCCACAAACCACACATGGATCCACCAGTGGTCATTGCATGTGTGTTCTTTCCACAAACGACATAAGGATTAACCAGAGTCATTGCATGTGTGTTCTTTCCACAAACCACACATGGATCAACCACTAGAGTCATTGCATGTTTGTTCTTATACTAAAACCACAAACTAGCACTAGAGTCATTGCATCTGTGTTCTTTTCCACAAACCACACATGGATTCACCAGTGGTCATTGCATGTGTGTTCTTTCCACAAACCACATATGGATCAACTAGAGTCATTGCATGTGTGTTCTTTCCACAAACCACACATGAATCAACCACTAGAGTCATTGAATGTTTGTTCTTATACTAAAACCACAAACCAGCACTAGATTCATTGCATGTGTGTTCTTTTCCACAAACCACACATGGATCCACCAGTGGTCATTGCATGTGTGTTCTTTCCACAAACCACATATGGATCAACCACTAGAGTCATTGGATGTGTGCTCTTATACTAAAACCAACACTAGAGTCATTGCATGTGTGTTCTTTTCACAAACCACACATGGATCAACCACTAGAGTCATTGCATGTGTGTTATTTCCACAAACCACACATGGATCAACCACTAGAGTCATTGCATGTGTGTTCTTATACTAAAACCAACGTGGATCCACCAGTGGTCATTGCATGTGTGTTCTTTCCACAAACCACACATGGATCAACCACAAGAGTCTTTGCATGTGTGTTCTTATACTAAAACCACAAAACAGTACTAGAGTCATTGCATGTGTGTTCTTTTCCACAAACCACACATGGATCCACCAGTGGTCATTGCATGTGTGTTCTTTCCACAAACCACAAATGGATCAACCACTAGAGTCATTGCATGTGTGTTATTTCCACAAACCACACATGGATCAACCACTAGAGTCATTGCATGTGTGTTCTTATACTAAAACCACAAACCAGTACTAGAGTCATTGCATGTGTGTTCTTTTCCACAAACCACACATGGATCCACCAGTGGTCATTGCATGTGTGTTCTTTCCACAAACCACATATGGATCAACCACTAGAGTTATTTCATGTGTGTTCTTTCCACAAACCACACATGGATCAACCACTACAGTCATTGCATGTTTGTTCTTATACTAAAACCACAAACCAGCACTAGAGTCATTGCATGTGTGTTCTTTTCCACAAACCACACATGGATCCACCAGTGGTCATTGCATGTGTGTTCTTTCCACAAACCACATATGGATCAACTAGAGTCATTGCATGTGTGTTCTTTCCACAAACCACACATGAATCAACCACTAGAGTCATTGAATGTTTGTTCTTATACTAAAACCACAAACCAGCACTAGAGTCATTGCATGTGTGTTCTTTTCCACAAACCACACATGGATCCACTAGTGGTCATTGCATGTGTGTTCTTTCCACAAACCACATATGGATCAACCAGAGTCATTGCATGTGTGTCCTTTCCACAAACCACACATGGATCAACCAGTAGAGTCATTGGATGTTTGTTCTTATACTAAAACCACAAACCAGCACTAGAGTCATTGCATGTGTGTTTTTTCCACAAACCACACATGGATCCACCAGTGGTCATTGCATGTGTGTTCTTTCCACAAACCACATATGGATCAACCATAATCATTCCATGTGTGTTCTTTCCACAAACCACACATGTGGACCCATTACAGCCATTGCATGTGTGTTCTTTCCACAAACCACACATGGATCAACCACTAGAGTCATTGCATGTGTGTTATTTCCACAAACCACACATGGATCAACCACTAGAGTCATTGCATGTGTGTTCTTATACTAAAACCACAAACCAGTATTAGAGTCATTGCATGTGTGTTCTTTTCCACAAACCACACATGGATCCACTAGTGGTCATTGCATGTGTGTTCTTTATACAAACCACATATGGATCAACTAGAGTCATTGCATGTGTGTTCTTTTCACAAACCCCACATGGATCAACCAATAGAGTCATTGCATGTGTGTTATTTCCACAAACAAACATGGATCAACCACTAGAGTCATAGCATGTGTGTTCTTATACTAAAACCAACATGGAACCACCAGTGGTCATTGCATGTGTGTTCTTTCCACAAACCACACATGGATAAACCACTAGAGTCATTGCATGTGTGTTATTATACTAAAACCACAAACCAGTACTAGAGTCATTGCATGTGTGTTCTTTTCCACAAACCACACATGGATCCACTAGTGGTCATTGCATGTGTGTTCTTTCCACAAACCACATATGGATCAACCAGAGTCATTGCATGTGTGTCCTTTCCACAAACCACACATGGATCAACCAGTAGAGTCATTGGATGTTTGTTCTTATACTAAAACCACAAACCAGCACTAGAGTCATTGCATGTGTGTTTTTTCCACAAACCACACATGGATCCACCAGTGGTCATTGCATGTGTGTTCTTTCCACAAACCACATATGGATCAACCATAATCATTGCATGTGTGTTCTTTCCACAAACCACACATGTGGACCCATTACAGCCATTGCATGTGTGTTCTTTCCACAAACCACACATGGATCAACCACTAGAGTCATTGCATGTGTGTTATTTCCACAAACCACACATGGATCAACCACTAGAGTCATTGCATGTGTGTTATTATACTAAAACCACAAACCAGTACTAGAGTCATTGCATGTGTGTTCTTTTCCACAAACCACATGGATACACAAGTGGTCATTGCATGTGTGTTCTTTCCACAAACCACATATGGATCAACCAGAGTCATTGCATGTGTGTCCTTTCCACAAACCACACATGGATCAACCAGTAGAGTCATTGGATGTTTGTTCTTATACTAAAACCACAAACCAGCACTAGAGTCATTGCATGTGTGTTCTTTTCCACAAACCACACATGGATCCACCAGTGGTCATTGCATGTGTGTTCTTTCCACAAACCACATATGGATCAACTAGAGTCATTGCATGTGTGTTCTTTCCACAAACCACACATGTGGACCCATTACAGTCATTGCATGTGTGTTATTTCCAAAAACAACACATGGATCAACCACTAGAGTCATTGCATATGTATTATTTCCACATACCACACATGGATCAACCACTAGAGTCATTGCATGTGTGTTCTTATACTAAAATTAACACTAGAGCCATTGCATGTGTGTTCTTTGCACAAACCACACATGGATCAACCACTAGATTCATTGCATGTGTGTTATTTCTACAAACAAACATGGATCAACCACTAGAGTCATTGCATGTGTGTTCTTATACTAAAACCAACATGGATCCACCAGTGGTCATTGCATGTGTGTTCTTTCCACAAACCACATATGGATCAACCACTAGAGTTATTTCATGTGTGTTCTTTCCACAAACCACACATGGATCAACCACTACAGTCATTGCATGTTTGTTCTTATACTAAAACCACAAACCAGCACTAGAGTCATTGCATGTGTGTTCTTTTCCACAAACCACACATGGATCCACCAGTGGTCATTGCATGTGTGTTCTTTCCACAAACCACATATGGATCAACTAGAGTCATTGCATGTGTGTTCTTTCCACAAACCACACATGAATCAACCACTAGAGTCATTGAATGTTTGTTCTTATACTAAAACCACAAACCAGCACTAGAGTCATTGCATGTGTGTTCTTTTCCACAAACCACACATGGATCCACCAGTGGTCATTGCATGTGTGTTCTTTCCACAAACCACATATGGATCAACCATAATCATTGCATGTGTGTTCTTTCCACAAACCACACATGTGGACCCATTATAGTCATTGCATGTGTGTTATTTCCACAAACCACACATGGCTCAACCAGTAGAGTCATTGCATATGTGTTATTTCCACAAACCACACATGGATCAACCACTTGAGTCATTGCATGTGTGTTCTTATACTAAAACCAACACTAGAGTCATTGCATGTGTGTTCTTTTCACAGACCACACATGGATCAACCACTAGAGTCATTGAATGTGTGTTATTTCCACAAACAAACATGGATCAACCACTAGAGTCATTGCATGTGTGTTCTTATACTAAAACCAACATGGATCCACCAGTGGTCATTGCATGTGTGTTCTTTCCACAAACCACACATGGATCAACCACTAGAGTCATTGCATGTGTGTTATTATACTAAAACCACAAACCAGTACTAGAGTCATTGCATGTGTGTTCTTTTCCACAAACCACACATGGATCCACTAGTGGTCATTGCATGTGTGTTCTTTCCACAAACCACATATGGATCAACCAGAGTCATTGCATGTGTGTCCTTTCCACAAACCACACATGGATCAACCAGTAGGGTCATTGGATGTTTGTTCTTATACTAAAACCACAAACCAGCACTAGAGTCATTGCATGTGTGTTTTTTCCACAAACCACACATGGATCCACCAGTGGTCATTGCATGTGTGTTCTTTCCACAAACCACATATGGATCAACCATAATCATTGCATGTGTGTTCTTTCCACAAACCACACATGTGGACCCATTACAGCCATTGCATGTGTGTTCTTTCCACAAACCACACATGGATCAACCACTAGAGTCATTGCATGTGTGTTATTTCCACAAACCACACATGGATCAACCACTAGAGTCATTGCATGTGTGTTCTTATACTAAAACCACAAACCAGTATTAGAGTCATTGCATGTGTGTTCTTTTCCACAAACCACACATGGATCCACTAGTGGTCATTGCATGTGTGTTCTTTATACAAACCACATATGGATCAACTAGAGTCATTGCATGTGTGTTCTTTTCACAAACCCCACATGGATCAACCAATAGAGTCATTGCATGTGTGTTATTTCCACAAACAAACATGGATCAACCACTAGAGTCATAGCATGTGTGTTCTTATACTAAAACCAACATGGAACCACCAGTGGTCATTGCATGTGTGTTCTTTCCACAAACCACACATGGATCAACCACTAGAGTCATTGCATGTGTGTTATTATACTAAAACCACAAACCAGTACTAGAGTCATTGCATGTGTGTTCTTTTCCACAAACCACACATGGATCCACTAGTGGTCATTGCATGTGTGTTCTTTCCACAAACCACATATGGATCAACCAGAGTCATTGCATGTGTGTCCTTTCCACAAACCACACATGGATCAACCAGTAGAGTCATTGGATGTTTGTTCTTATACTAAAACCACAAACCAGCACTAGAGTCATTGCATGTGTGTTCTTTTCCACAAACCACACATGGATCCACCAGTGGTCATTGCATGTGTGGTCTTTCCACAAACCACATATGGATCAACTAGAGTCATTGCATGTGTGTTCTTTCCACAAACCACACATGTGGACCCATTACAGTCATTGCATGTGTGTTATTTCCAAAAACCACACATGGATCAACCACTAGAGTCATTGCATATGTATTATTTCCACATACCACACATGGATCAACCACTAGAGTCATTGCATGTGTGTTCTTATACTAAAATTAACACTAGAGCCATTGCATGTGTGTTCTTTGCACAAACCACACATGGATCAACCACTAGATTCATTGCATGTGTGTTATTTCTACAAACAAACATGGATCAACCACTAGAGTCATTGCATGTGTGTTCTGATACTAAAACCAACATGGATCCACCAGTGGTCATTGCATGTGTGTTCTTTCCACAAACCACATATGGATCAAAAACTAGAGTTATTTCATGTGTGTTCTTTCCACAAACCACACATGGATCAACCACTACAGTCATTGCATGTTTGTTCTTATACTAAAACCACAAACCAGCACTAGAGTCATTGCATGTGTGTTCTTTTCCACAAACCACACATGGATCCACCAGTGGTCATTGCATGTGTGTTCTTTCCACAAACCACATATGGATCAACTAGAGTCATTGCATGTGTGTTCTTTCCACAAACCACACATGAATCAACCACTAGAGTCATTGAATGTTTGTTCTTATACTAAAACCACAAACCAGCACAAGAGTCATTGCATGTGTGTTCTTTTCCACAAACCACACATGGATCCACCAGTGGTCATTGCATGTGTGTTCTTTCCACAAACCACATATGGATCAACCATAATCATTGCATGTGTGTTCTTTCCACAAACCACACATGTGGACCCATTATAGTCATTGCATGTGTGTTATTTCCACAAACCACACATGGCTCAACCAGTAGAGTCATTGCATATGTGTTATTTCCACAAACCACACATGGATCAACCACTTGAGTCATTGCATGTGTGTTCTTATACTAAAACCAACACTAGAGTCATTGCATGTGTGTTCTTTTCACAGACCACACATGGATCAACCACTAGAGTCATTGAATGTGTGTTATTTCCACAAACAAACATGGATCAACCACTAGAGTCATTGCATGTGTGTTCTTATACTAAAACCAACATGGATCCACCAGTGGTCATTGCATGTGTGTTCTTTCCACAAACCACACATGGATCAACCACTAGAGTCATTGCATGTGTGTTATTATACTAAAACCACAAACCAGTACTAGAGTCATTGCATGTGTGTTCTTTTCCACAAACCACACATGGATCCACTAGTGGTCATTGCATGTGTGTTCTTTCCACAAACCACATATGGATCAACCAGAGTCATTGCATGTGTGTCCTTTCCACAAACCACACATGGATCAACCAGTAGAGTCATTGGATGTTTGTTCTTATACTAAAACCACAAACCAGCACTAGAGTCATTGCATGTGTGTTCTTTTCCACAAACCACACATGGATCCACCAGTGCTCATTGCATGTGTGTTCTTTCCACAAACCACATATGGATCAACTAGAGTCATTGCATGTGTGTTCTTTCCACAAACCACACATGTGGACCCATTACAGTCATTGCATGTGTGTTATTTCCAAAAACCACACATGGATCAACCACTAGAGTCATTGCATATGTATTATTTCCACATACCACACATGGATCAACCACTAGAGTCATTGCATGTGTGTTCTTATACTAAAATTAACACTAGAGCCATTGCATGTGTGTTCTTTGCACAAACCACACATGGATCAACCACTAGATTCATTGCATGTGTGTTATTTCTACAAACAAACATGGATCAACCACTAGAGTCATTGCATGTGTGTTCTTATACTAAAACCAACATGGATCCACCAGTGGTCATTGCATGTGTGTTCTTTCCACAAACCACATATGGATCAACCACTAGAGTTATTGCATGTGTGTTCTTTCCACAAACCACACATGGATCAACCACTACAGTCATTGCATGTTTGTTCTTATACTAAAACCACAAACCAGCACTAGAGTCATTGCATGTGTGTTCTTTTCCACAAACCACACATGGATCCACCAGTGGTCATTGCATGTGTGTTCTTTCCACAAACCACATATGGATCAACTAGAGTCATTGCATGTGTGTTCTTTCCACAAACCACACATGAATCAACCACTAGAGTCATTGAATGTTTGTTCTTATACTAAAACCACAAACCAGCACTAGAGTCATTGCATGTGTGTTCTTTTCCACAAACCACACATGGATCCACCAGTGGTCATTGCATGTGTGTTCTTTCCACAAACCACATATGGATCAACCATAATCATTGCATGTGTGTTCTTTCCACAAACCACAAATGTTGACCCATTATAGTCATTGCATGTGTGTTATTTAAACAAAAAACACATGGCTCAACCAGTAGAGTCATTGCATATGTGTTATTTCCACAAACCACACATGGATCAACCACTTGAGTCATTGCATGTGTGTTCTTATACTAAAACCAACACTAGAGTCATTGCATGTGTGTTCTTTTCACAGACCACACATGGATCAACCACTAGAGTCATTGAATGTGTGTTATTTCCACAAACAAACATGGATCAACCACTAGAGTCATTGCATGTGTGTTCTTATACTAAAACCAACATGGATCCACCAGTGGTAATTGCATGTGTGTTCTTTCCACAAACCACATATGGATCAACCACTAGAGTCATTGCATGTGTGTTCTTTCCACAAACCACACATGGATTAACCACTAGAGTCATTGCAAGTTTGTTCTTATACTGAAACCACAAACCAGCACTAGAGTCATTGCATGTGTGTTCTTTTCCACCAACCACACATGGATCCACCAGTGGTCATTGCATGTATGTTCTTTCCACAAACCACATATGGATCAACCAGAGTCATTGCATGTGTGTTCTTATACTAAAACCAACATGGATCCACCAGTGGTCATTGCATGTGTGTTCTTTCCACAAACCACATATGGATCAACCACTAGAGTCATTGCATGTGTGTTCTTTCCATAAATCACACATGGATCAACCACTAGAGTCAGTGCATGTTTGTCCTTATACTAAAACCACAAACCAGCACTAGATTCATTGCATGTGTGTTCTTCTCCACAAACCACACATGGATCCACCAGTGGTCATTGCATGTGTGTTCTTTCCACAAACGACATAAGGATTAACCAGAGTCATTGCATGCGTGTTCTTTCCACAAACCACACATGGATCAACCACTAGAGTCATTGCATGTTTGTTCTTATACTAAAACCACAAACTAGCACTAGAGTCATTGCATATGTGTTCTTTTCCACAAACCACACATGGATCCACCAGTGGCCATTGCATGTGTGTTCTTTCCACAAACCACATATGGATCCACTAGAGTCATTGCATGTGTGTTCTTTCCACAAACCACACATGAATCAACCACTAGAGTCATTGAATGTTTGTTCTTATACTAAAACCACAAACCAGCACTAGAGTCATTGCATGTGTGTTCTTTTCCACAAACCACACATGGATCCACCAGTGGTCATTGCATGTGTGTTCTTTCCACAAACCACATATGGATCAACCACTAGAGTCATTGCATGTGTGCTCTTATACTAAAACGAACACTAGAGTCATTGCATTTGTGTTCTTTTCATAAACCACACATGGATCAGCCACTAGAGTCATGGCATGTGTGTTATTTCCACAAACCACACATGGATCAACCACTACAGTCATTGCATGTGTGTTCTCATACTAAAACCAACGTGGATCCACCAGTGGTCATTGCATGTGTGTTCTTTCCAGAAACCACACATGGATCAACCACAAGAGTCATTGCATGTGTGTTATTTCCACAAACCACACATGGATCAACCACTAGAGTCATTGCATGTGTGTTCTTATACTAAAACCACAAACCAGTACTAGAGTCATTGCATGTGTGTTCTTTTCCACAAACCACACATGGATCCACCAGTGGTCATTGCATGTGTGTTCTTTCCACAAACCACATATGGATCAACCAGAGTCATTGCATGTGTGTTATTTCCACAAACCACACATGGATCAACCACTAGAGTCATTGCATGTTTGTTCTTATACTAAAATCACAAACTAGCACTAGAGTCATTGCATGTGTGTTCTTTTCTACAAACCACACATGGATCCACCAGTGGTTATTGCATGTGTGTTCTTTCCACAACCCAAATATGGATCAACCAGAGTCATTGCATGTGTGTTCTTTCCACAAACCACACATGGATCAACCACTAGAGTCATTGCATGTTTGTTCTTATACTAAAACCACAAACTAGCACTAGAGTCATTGCATGTGTGTTCTTTTCCACAAACCACACATGGATCCACCAGTGTTCATTGCATGTGTGTTCTTTCCACAAACCACATATGGATCAACCAGAGTCATTGCATGTGTGTTCTTTCCACAAACCACACATGGATCAACCACTAGAGTCATTGAATGTTTGTTCTTATACTAAAACCACAAACCAGCACTAGAGTCATTGCATGTGTGTTCTTTCCATAAACCACATATGGATCAACCATAATCATTGCATGTGTGTTCTTTCCACAAACCACACATGTGGACCCATTACAGTCATTGCATGTGTGTTCTTTCCACAAACCACACATGGATCAACCACTAGAGTCATTGCATGTGTGTTATTTCCACAAACCACACATGGATCAACCACTAGAGTCATTGCATGTGTGTTCTTATACTAAAACCACAAACCAGTATTAGAGTCATTGCATGTGTGTTCTTTTCCACAAACCACACATGGATCCACTAGTGGTCATTGCATGTGTGTTCTTTCCACAAACCACATATGGATCAACTAGAGTCATTGCATGTGTGTTCTGTCCACAAACCACACATGGATCAACCACTAGAGTCATTGAATGTTTGTTCTTATACTAAAACCACAAACCAGCACTAGAATCATTGCATGTGTGTTCTTTTCCACAAACCACACATGGATCCCCAAGTGGTCATTGCATGTGTGTTCTTTCCACAAACCATATATGGATCAACCATAATCATTGCATGTGTGTTCTTTCCACAAACCACACATGTGGACCCATTACAGTCATTGCATGTGTGTTATTTCCAGAAACCACACATGGATCAACCAGTAGAGTCATTGCATATGTGTTATTTCCACAAACCACACATGGATCAACCACTAGAGTCATTGCATGTGTGTTCTTATACTAAAACCAACACTAGAGTCATTGCATGTGTGTTCTTTTCACAGACCACACATGGATCAACCACTAGAGTCATTGAATGTGTGTTATTTCCACAAACAAACATGGATAAACCACTAGAGTCATTGCATGTGTGTTCTTATACTAAAACCAACATGGATCCACCAGTGGTAATTGCATGTGTGTTCTTTCCACAAACCACATATGGATCAACCACTAGAGTCATTGCATGTGTGTTCTTTCCACAAACCACACATGGATCAACCACTAGAGTCATTGCATGTTTGTTCTTATACTAAAACCACAAACCAGCACTAGAGTCATTGCATGTGTGTTCTTTTCCACAAACCACACATGGATCCACCAGTGGTCATTGCATGTGTGTTCTTTCCACAAACCACATATGGATCAACCAGAGTCATTGCATGTGTGTTCTTATACTAAAACCAACATGGATCCACCACTGGTCATTGCATGTGTGTTCTTTCCACAAACCACATATGGATCAACCACTAGAGTCATTGCATGTGTGCTCTTATACTAAAACGAACACTAGAGTCATTGCATTTGTGTTCTTTTCACAAACCACACATGGATCAGCCACTAGAGTCATTGCATGTGTGTTATTTCCACAAACCACACATGGATCAACCACTACAGTCATTGCATGTGTGTTCTCATACTAAAACCAACGTGGATCCACCAGTGGTCATTGCATGTGTGTTCTTTCCAGAAACCACACATGGATCAACCACAAGAGTCATTGCATGTGTGTTATTTCCACAAACCACACATGGATCAACCACTAGAGTCATTGCATGTGTGTTCTTATACTAAAACCACAAACCAGTACTAGAGTCATTGCATGTGTGTTCTTTTCAACAAACCACACATGGATCCACCATTGGTCATTGCATGTGTGTTCTTTCCACAAACCACATATGGATCAACCAGAGTCATTGCATGTGTGTTATTTCCACAAACCACACATGGATCAACCACTAGAGTCATTGCATGTTTGTTCTTATACAAAAATCACAAACTAGCACTAGAGTCATTGCATGTGTGTTCTTTTCTACAAACCACACATGGATCCACCAGTGGTTATTGCATGTGTGTTCTTTCCACAACCCAAATATGGATCAACCAGAGTCATTGCATGTGTGTTCTTTCCACAAACCACACATGGATCAACCACTAGAGTCATTGCATGTTTGTTCTTATACTAAAACCACAAACTAGCACTAGAGTCATTGCATGTGTGTTCTTTTCCACAAACCACACATGGATCCACCAGTGTTCATTGCATGTGTGTTCTTTCCACAAACCACATATGGATCAACCAGAGTCATTGCATGTGTGTTCTTTCCACAAACCACACATGGATCAACCACTAGAGTCATTGAATGTTTGTTCTTATACTAAAACCACAAACCAGCACTAGAGTCATTGCATGTGTGTTCTTTCCATAAACCACATATGGATCAACCATAATCATTGCATGTGTGTTCTTTCCACAAACCACACATGTGGACCCATTACAGTCATTGCATGTGTGTTCTTTCCACAAACCACACATGGATCAACCACTAGAGTCATTGCATGTGTGTTATTTCCACAAACCACACATGGATCAACCACTAGAGTCATTGCATGTGTGTTCTTATACTAAAACCACAAACCAGTATTAGAGTCATTGCATGTGTGTTCTTTTCCACAAACCACACATGGATCCACTAGTGGTCATTGCATGTGTGTTCTTTCCACAAACCACATATGGATCAACTAGAGTCATTGCATGTGTGTTCTGTCCACAAACCACACATGGATCAACCACTAGAGTCATTGAATGTTTGTTCTTATACTAAAACCACAAACCAGCACTAGAATCATTGCATGTGTGTTCTTTTCCACAAACCACACATGGATCCACCAGTGGTCATTGCATGTGTGTTCTTTCTACAAACCACATATGGATCAACCAGAGTCATTGAATGTGTGTTCTTTCTACAAACCACACATCTGGACCCATTACAGTCATTGCATGTGTGTTATTTCCAGAAACCACTAGAGTCATTGCATGTGTGTTATTTCCACAGACCACACATGAATCAACCACTAGAGTCATTGCATGTGTGTTCTTATACTAAAACCAACACTAGAGTCATTGCATGTGTGTTCTTTTCACAGACCACACATGGATCAACCACTAGAGTCATTGAATGTGTGTTATTTCCACAAACAAACATGGATAAACCACTAGAGTCATTGCATGTGTGTTCTTATACTAAAACCAACATGGATCCACCAGTGGTAATTGCATGTGTGTTCTTTCCACAAACCACATATGGATCAACCACTAGAGTCATTGCATGTGTGTTCTTTCCACAAACCACACATGGATCAACCACTAGAGTCATTGCATGTTTGTTCTTATACTAAAACCACAAACCAGCACTAGAGTCATTGCATGTGTGTTCTTTTCCACAAACCACACATGGATCCACCAGTGGTCATTGCATGTGTGTTCTTTCCACAAACCACATATGGATCAACCAGAGTCTTTGCATGTGTGTTCTTATACTAAAACCAACATGGATCCACCACTGGTCATTGCATGTGTGTTCTTTCCACAAACCACATATGGATCAACCACTAGAGTCATTGCATGTGTGTTCTTTCCATAAATCACACATGGATCAACCACTAGAGTCAGTGCATGTTTGTCCTTATACTAAAACCACAAACCAGCACTAGAGTCATTGCATGTGTGTTCTTCTCCACAAACCACACATGGATCCACCAGTGGTCATTTCATGTGTGTTCTTTCCACAAACGACGTAAGGATCAACCAGAGTCATTGCATGTGTGTTCTTTCCACAAACCACACATGGATCAACCAGTAGAGTCATTGCATGTTTGTTCTTATATTAAAACCACAAACCAGCACTAGAGTCATTGCATGTGTGTTCTTTTCCACAAACCACACATGGATCCACCAGTGGTCATTGCATGTGTGTTCTTTCCACAAACCACATATGGATCAACCATAATCATTGCATGTGTGTTCTTTCCACAAACCACACATGTGGACCCATTACAGCCATTGCATGTGTGTTCTTTCCACAAACCACACATGGATCAACCACTAGAGTCATTGCATGTGTGTTATTTCCACAAACCACAGATGGATCAACCACTAGAGTCATTGCATGTGTGTTCTTATACTAAAACCACAAACCAGTATTAGAGTCATTGCATGTGTGTTCTTTTCCACAAACCACACATGGATCCACTAGTGGTCATTGCATGTGTGTTCTTTATACAAACCACATATGGATCAACTAGAGTCATTGCATGTGTGTTCTTTTCACAAACCCCACATGGATCAACCAATAGAGTCATTGCATGTGTGTTATTTCCACAAACAAACATGGATCAACCACTAGAGTCATAGCATGTGTGTTCTTATACTAAAACCAACATGGAACCACCAGTGGTCATTGCATGTGTGTTCTTTCCACAAACCACACATGGATAAACCACTAGAGTCATTGCATGTGTGTTATTATACTAAAACCACAAACCAGTACTAGAGTCATTGCATGTGTGTTCTTTTCCACAAACCACACATGGATCCACTAGTGGTCATTGCATGTGTGTTCTTTCCACAAACCACATATGGATCAACCAGAGTCATTGCATGTGTGTCCTTTCCACAAACCACACATGGATCAACCAGTAGAGTCATTGGATGTTTGTTCTTATACTAAAACCACAAACCAGCACTAGAGTCATTGCATGTGTGTTCTTTTCCACAAACCACACATGGATCCACCAGTGGTCATTGCATGTGTGTTCTTTCCACAAACCACATATGGATCAACTAGAGTCATTGCATGTGTGTTCTTTCCACAAACCACACATGTGGACCCATTACAGTCATTGCATGTGTGTTATTTCCAAAAACCACACATGGATCAACCACTAGAGTCATTGCATGTGTGTTCTTTTCCACAAACCACACATGGATCAACCACTAGAGTCATTGCATGTGTGTTCTTATACTAAAATTAACACTAGAGCCATTGCATGTGTGTTCTTTGCACAAACCACACATGGATCAACCACTAGATTCATTGCATGTGTGTTATTTCTACAAACAAACATGGATCAACCACTAGAGTCATTGCATGTGTGTTCTTATACTAAAACCAACATGGATCCACCAGTGGTCATTGCATGTGTGTTCTTTCCACAAACCACATATGGATCAAAAACTAGAGTTATTTCATGTGTGTTCTTTCCACAAACCACACATGGATCAACCACTACAGTCATTGCATGTTTGTTCTTATACTAAAACCACAAACCAGCACTAGAGTCATTGCATGTGTGTTCTTTTCCACAAACGTCACATGGATCCACCAGTGGTCATTGCATGTGTGTTCTTTCCACAAACCACATATGGATCAACTAGAGTCATTGCATGTGTGTTCTTTCCACAAACCACACATGAATCAACCACTAGAGTCATTGAATGTTTGTTCTTATACTAAAACCACAAACCAGCACTAGAGTCATTGCATGTGTGTTCTTTTCCACAAACCACACATGGATCCACCAGTGGTCATTGCATGTGTTCTTTCCACAAACCACATATGGATCAACCATAATCATTGCATGTGTGTTCTTTCCACAAACCACACATGTGGACCCATTATAGTCATTGCATGTGTGTTACTTCCACAAACCACACATGGCTCAACCAGTAGAGTCATTGCATATGTGTTATTTCCACAAACCACACATGGATCAACCACTTGAGTCATTGCATGTGTGTTCTTATACTAAAACCAACACTAGAGTCATTGCATGTGTGTTCTTTTCACAGACCACACATGGATCAACCACTAGAGTCATTGAATGTGTGTTATTTCCACAAACAAACATGGATCAACCACTAGAGTCATTGCATGTGTGTTCTTATACTAAAACCAACATGGATCCACCAGTTGTAATTGCATGTGTGTTCTTTCCACAAACCACATATGGATCAACCACTAGAGTCATTGCATGTGTGTTCTTTCCACAAACCACACATGGATCAACCACTAGAGTCATTGCAAGTTTGTTCTTATACTAAAACCACAAACCAGCACTAGAGTCATTGCATGTGTGTTCTTTTCCACAAACCACACATGGATCCACCAGTGGTCATTGCATGTGTGTTCTTTCCACAAACCACATATGGATCAACTAGAGTCATTGCATGTGTGTTCTTTCCACAAACCACACATGAATCAACCACTAGAGTCATTGAATGTTTGTTCTTATACTAAAACCACAAACCAGCACTAGAGTCATTGCATGTGTGTTCTTTTCCACAAACCACACATGGATCCACCAGTGGTCATTGCATGTGTGTTCTTTCCACAAACCACATATGGATCAACCATAATCATTGCATGTGTGTTCTTTCCACAAACCACACATGTGGACCCATTATAGTCATTGCATGTGTGTTATTTCCACAAACCACACATGGCTCAACCAGTAGAGTCATTGCATATGTGTTATTTCCACAAACCACACATGGATCAACCACTTGAGTCATTGCATGTGTGTTCTTATACTAAAACCAACACTAGAGTCATTGCATGTGTGTTCTTTTCACAGACCACACATGGATCAACCACTAGAGTCATTGAATGTGTGTTATTTCCACAAACAAACATGGATCAACCACTAGAGTCATTGCATGTGTGTTCTTATACTAAAACCAACATGGATCCACCAGTGGTAATTGCATGTGTGTTCTTTCCACAAACCACATATGGATCAACCACTAGAGTCATTGCATTTGTGTTCTTTCCACAAACCACACATGGATCAACCACTAGAGTCATTGCAAGTTTGTTCTTATACTGAAACCACAAACCAGCACTAGAGTCATTGCATGTGTGTTCTTTTCCACCAACCACACATGGATCCACCAGTGGTCATTGCATGTATGTTCTTTCCACAAACCACATATGGATCAACCAGAGTCATTGCATGTGTGTTCTTATACTAAAACCAACATGGATCCACCAGTGGTCATTGCATGTGTGTTCTTTCCACAAACCACATATGGATCAACCACTAGAGTCATTGCATGTGTGTTCTTTCCATAAATCACACATGGATCAACCACTAGAGTCAGTGCATGTTTGTCCTTATACTAAAACCACAAACCAGCACTAGAGTCATTGCATGTGTGTTCTTCTCCACAAACCACACATGGATCCACCAGTGGTCATTGCATGTGTGTTCTTTCCACAAACGACATAAGGATTAACCAGAGTCATTGCATGCGTGTTCTTTCCACAAACCACACATGGATCAACCACTAGAGTCATTGCATGTTTGTTCTTATACTAAAACCACAAACTAGCACTAGAGTCATTGCATATGTGTTCTTTTCCACAAACCACACATGGATCCACCAGTGGTCATTGCATGTGTATTCTTTCCACAAACCACATATGGATCCACTAGAGTCATTGCATGTGTGTTCTTTCCACAAACCACACATGAATCAACCACTAGAGTCATTGAATGTTTGTTCTTATACTAAAACCACAAACCAGCACTAGAGTCATTGCATGTGTGTTCTTTTCCACAAACCACACATGGATCCACCAGTGGTCATTGCATGTGTGTTCTTTCCACAAACCACATATGGATCAACCACTAGAGTCATTGCATGTGTGCTCTTATACTAAAACGAACACTAGAGTCATTGCATTTGTGTTCTTTTCACAAACCACACATGGATCAGCCACTAGAGTCATTGCATGTGTGTTATTTCCACAAACCACACATGGATCAACCACTACAGTCATTGCATGTGTGTTCTCATACTAAAACCAACGTGGATCCACCAGTGGTCATTGCATGTGTGTTCTTTCCAGAAACCACACATGGATCAACCACAAGAGTCATTGCATGTGTGTTATTTCCACAAACCACACATGGATCAACCACTAGAGTCATTGCATGTGTGTTCTTATACTAAAACCACAAACCAGTACTAGAGTCATTGCATGTGTGTTCTTTTCCACAAACCACACATGGATCCACCAGTGGTCATTGCATGTGTGTTCTTTCCACAAACCACATATGGATCAACCAGAGTCATTGCATGTGTGTTATTTCCACAAACCACACATGGATCAACCACTAGAGTCATTGCATGTTTGTTCTTATACTAAAATCACAAACCAGCACTAGAGTCATTGCATGTGTGTTCTTTTCTACAAACCACACATGGATCCACCAGTGGTCATTGCATGTGTGTTCTTTCCACAACCCAAATATGGATCAACCAGAGTCATTGCATGTGTGTTCTTTCCACAAACCACACATGGATCAACCACTAGAGTCATTGCATGTTTGTTCTTTCCACAAACCACATATGGATCAACCACTAGAGTCATTGCATGTGTGTTCTTTCCATAAATCACACATGGATCAACCACTAGAGTCAGTGCATGTTTGTCCTTATACTAAAACCACAAACCAGCACTAGAGTCATTGCATGTGTGTTCTTCTCCACAAACCACACATGGATCCACCAGTGGTCATTGCATGTGTGTTCTTTCCACAAACGACATAAGGATCTACCAGAGTCATTGCATGTGTGTTCTTTCCACAAACCGCACATGGATCAACCACTAGAGTCATTGCATGTTTGTTCTTATACTAAAACCACAAACTAGCACTAGAGTCATTGCATGTGTGTTCTTTTCCACAAACCACACATGGATCCACCAGTGTTCATTGCATGTGTGTTCTTTCCACAAACCACATATGGATCAACCAGAGTCATTGCATGTGTGTTCTTTCCACAAACCACACATGGATCAACCACTAGAGTCATTGAATGTTTGTTCTTATACTAAAACCACAAACCAGCACTAGAGTCATTGCATGTGTGTTCTTTCCATAAACCACATATGGATCAACCATAATCATTGCATGTGTGTTCTTTCCACAAACCACACATGTGGACCCATTCTGATCATTGCATGTGTGTTCTTTCCACAAACCACACATGGATCAACCACTAGAATCATTGCATGTGTGTTATTTCCACAAACCACACATGGATCAACCACTAGAGTCATTGCATGTGTGTTCTTATACTAAAACCACAAACCAGTATTAGAGTCATTGCATGTGTGTTCTTTTCCACAAACCACACATGGATCCACTAGTGGTCATTGCATGTGTGTTCTTTCCACAAACCACATATGGATCAACTAGAGTCATTGCATGTGTGTTCTGTCCACAAACCACACATGGATCAACCACTAGAGTCATTGAATGTTTGTTCTTATACTAAAACCACAAACCAGCACTAGAATCATTGCATGTGTGTTCTTTTCCACAAACCACACATGGATCCCCAAGTGGTCATTGCATGTGTGTTCTTTCCACAAACCATATATGGATCAACCATAATCATTGCATGTGTGTTCTTTCCACAAACCACACATGTGGACCCATTAGTCATTGCATGTGTGTTATTTCCAAACCACACATGGATCAACCAGTAGAGTCATTGCATATGTGTTATTTCCACAAACCTCACATGGATCAACCACTAGAGTCATTGCATGTGTGTTCTTATACTAAAACCAACACTAGAGTCATTGCATGTGTGTTCTTTTCACAGACCACACATGGATCAACCACTAGAGTCATTGAATGTGTGTTATTTCCACAAACAAACATGGATAAACCACTAGAGTCATTGCATGTGTGTTCTTATACTAAAACCAACATGGATCCACCAGTGGTAATTGCATGTGTGTTCTTTCCACAAACCACATATGGATCAACCACTAGAGTCATTGCATGTGTTGTTTCCACAAACCACACATGGATCAACCACTAGAGTCATTGCATGTTTGTTCTTATACTAAAACCACAAACCAGCACTAGAGTCATTGCATGTGTGTTCTTTTCCACAAACCACACATGGATCCACCAGTGGTCATTGCATGTGTGTTCTTTCCACAAACCACATATGGATCAACCAGAGTCATTGCATGTGTGTTCTTATACTAAAACCAACATGGATCCACCACTGGTCATTGCATGTGTGTTCTTTCCACAAACCACATATGGATCAACCACTAGAGTCATTGCATGTGTGTTCTTTCCATAAATCACACATGGATCAACCACTAGAGTCAGTGCATGTTTGTCCTTATACTAAAACCACAAACCAGCACTAGAGTCATTGCATGTGTGTTCTTATCCACAAACAACACATGGATCCACAAGTGGTCATTGCATGTGTGTTCTTTCCACAAACGACATAAGGATCAACCAGAGTCATTGCATGTGTGTTCTTTCCACAAACCACACATGGATCAACCAGTAGAGTCATTGCATGTTTGTTCTTATATTAAAACCACAAACCAGCACTAGAGTCATTGCATGTGTGTTCTTTTCCACAAACTACACATGGATCCACCAGTGGTCATTGCATTTGTGTTCTTTCCACATACCACATATGGATCAACCACTAGTCATTGCATGTGTGTTCTTTCCACCAACAACACATGGATCAACCACTAGAGTCATTGCATGTTTGTTCTTATACTAAAACCAAAAACCAGCACTAGAGTCATTACGTGTGTGTTATTATACTAAAACCAACATGGATCCACCAGTGGTCATTACATGTGTGTTCTTTCCACAAACCACACATGGATCAACCACTAGAGTCATTGCATGTGTGCTCTTATACTAAAACCAACACTAGAGTCATTGCATGTGTGTTCTTTTCACAAATCACACATGGATCAGCCACTAGAGTCATTGCATGTGTGTTATTTCCACAAACCACACATGGATCAACCACTACAGTCATTGCATGTGTGTTCTTATACTAAAACCAACGTGGATCCACCAGTGGTCATTGCATGTGTGTTCTTTCTAGAAACCACACATGGATCAACCACAAGAGTCATTGCATGTGTGTTATTTCCACAAACCACACATGGATCAACCACTAGAGTCATTGCATGTGTGTTCTTATACTAAAACCACAAACCAGTACTAGAGTCATTGCATGTGTGTTCTTTCCCACAAACCACACATGGATCCACCAATGGTCATTGCATGTGTGTTCTTTCCACAAACCACAAATGGATCAACCACTAGAGTCATTGCATGTGTGTTATTTCCACAAACCACACATGGATCAACCACTAGAGTCATTGCATGTGTGTTCTTATACGAAAACCACAAGCCAGTACTAGAGTCATTGCATGTGTGTTCTTTTCCACAAACCACACATGGATCCACCAGTGGTCATTGCATGTGTGTTCTTTCCACAACCCACATATGGATCAACCAGAGTCATTGCATGTGTGTTCTTTCCATAAACCACATATGGATCAACCATAATCATTGCATGTGTGTTATTTCCACAAACCACACATGTGGACCCATTACTGTCATTGCATGTGTGTTCTTTCCACAAACCACATATGGATCAACCAGAGTCATTGCATGTGTGTTCTTATACTAAAACCAACATGGATCCACCACTGGTCATTGCATGTGTGTTCTTTCCACAAAGCACATATGGATCAACCACTAGAGTCATTGCATGTGTGTTCTTTCCATAAATC
Source organism: Avena insularis (assembly GCA_023614405.1). Taxonomy (NCBI): domain Eukaryota; kingdom Viridiplantae; phylum Streptophyta; class Magnoliopsida; order Poales; family Poaceae; genus Avena; species Avena insularis. The sequence goes on along the minus strand of CM042686.1, from coordinate 8,331,063 downwards.
ACACATGGATCAACCACTAGAGTCAGTGCATGTTTGTCCTTATACTAAAACCACAAACCAGCACTAGAGTCATTGCATGTGTGTTCTTCTCCACAAACCACACATGGATCCACCAGTGGTCATTTCATGTGTGTTCTTTCCACAAACGACATAAGGATCAACCAGAGTCATTGAATGTGTGTTATTTCCACAAAACTCTGATGGATCTACAAGTATAGTCATTGCATGTTTGTTCTTATATTAAAACCACAAACCAGCACTAGAGTCATTGCATGTGTGTTCTTTTCCACAAACCACACATGGATCCACCAGTGGTCATTGCATTTGTGTTCTTTCCACATACCACATATGGATCAACCACTAGTCATTGCATGTGTGTTCTTTCCACCAACAACACATGGATCAACCACTAGAGTCATTGCATGTTTGTTCTTATACTAAAACCAAAAACCAGCACTAGAGTCATTACGTGTGTGTTATTATACTAAAACCAACATGGATCCACCAGTGGTCATTACATGTGTGTTCTTTCCACAAACCACACATGGATCAACCACTAGAGTCATTGCATGTGTGCTCTTATACTAAAACCAACACTAGAGTCATTGCATGTGTGTTCTTTTCACAAACCACACATGGATGAGCCTCTAGAGTCATTGCATGTGTGTTATTTCCACAAACCACACATGGATCAACCACTACAGTCATTGCATGTGTGTTCTTATACTAAAACCAACGTGGATCCACCAGTGGTCATTGCATGTGTGTTCTTTCTAGAAACCACACATGGATCAACCACAAGAGTCATTGCATGTGTGTTATTTCCACAAACCACACATGGATCAACCACTAGAGTCATTGCATGTGTGTTCTTATACTAAAACCACAAACCAGTACTAGAGTCATTGCATGGGTGTTCTTTTCCACAAACCACACATGGATCCACCAATGGTCATTGCATGTGTGTTCTTTCCACAAACCACAAATGGATCAACCACTAGAGTCATTGCATGTGTGTTATTTCCACAAACCACACATGGATCAACCACTAGAGTCATTGCATGTGTGTTCTTATACGAAAACCACAAGCCAGTACTAGAGTCATTGCATGTGTGTTCTTTTCCACAAACCACACATGGATCCACCAGTGTTCATTGCATGTGTGTTCTTTCCACAAACCACATATGGATCAACCAGAGTCATTGCATGTGTGTTATTTCCACAAACCACACATGGATCAACCACTAGAGTCATTGCATGTTTGTTCTTATACTAAAATCACAAACCAGCACTAGAGTCATTGCATGTGTGTTCTTTTCCACAAACACATGGATCCACCAGTGGTCATTGCATGTGTGTTCTTTCCACAACCCACATATGGATCAACCAGAGTCATTGCATGTGTGTTCTTTCCATAAACCACATATGGATCAACCATAATCATTGCATGTGTGTTATTTCCACAAACCACACATGTGGACCCATTACTGTCATTGCATGTGTGTTCTTTCCACAAACCACATATGGATCAACCAGAGTCATTGCATGTGTGTTCTTATACTAAAACCAACATGGATCCACCACTGGTCATTGCATGTGTGTTCTTTCCACAAACCACATATGGATCAACCACTAGAGTCATTGCATGTGTGTTCTTTCCATAAATCACACATGGATCAACCACTAGAGTCAGTGCATGTTTGTCCTTATACTAAAACCACAAACCAGCACTAGAGTCATTGCATGTGTGTTCTTCTCCACAAACCACACATGGATCCACCAGTGGTCATTTCATGTGTGTTCTTTCCACAAACGACATAAGGATCAACCAGAGTCATTGCATGTGTGTTCTTTCCACAAACCACACATGGATCAACCAGTAGAGTCATTGCATGTTTGTTCTTATATTAAAACCACAAACCAGCACTAGAGTCATTGCATGTGTGTTCTTTTCCACAAACCACACATGGATCCACCAGTGGTCATTGCATTTGTGTTCTTTCCACATACCACATATGGATCAACCACTAGTCATTGCATGTGTGTTCTTTCCACCAACAACACATGGATCAACCACTAGAGTCATTGCATGTTTGTTCTTATACTAAAACCAAAAACCAGCACTAGAGTCATTACGTGTGTGTTATTATACTAAAACCAACATGGATCCACCAGTGGTCATTACATGTGTGTTCTTTCCACAAACCACACATGGATCAACCACTAGAGTCATTGCATGTGTGCTCTTATACTAAAACCAACACTAGAGTCATTGCATGTGTGTTCTTTTCACAAACCACACATGGATCAGCCACTAGAGTCATTGCATGTGTGTTATTTCCACAAACCACACATGGATCAACCACTACAGTCATTGCATGTGTGTTCTTATACTAAAACCAACGTGGATCCACCAGTGGTCATTGCATGTGTGTTCTTTCTAGAAACCACACATGGATCAACCACAAGAGTCATTGCATGTGTGTTATTTCCACAAACCACACATGGATCAACCACTAGAGTCATTGCATGTGTGTTCTTATACTAAAACCACAAACCAGTACTAGAGTCATTGCATGTGTGTTCTTTTCCACAAACCACACATGGATCCACCAATGGTCATTGCATGTGTGTTCTTTCCACAAACCACAAATGGATCAACCACTAGAGTCATTGCATGTGTGTTATTTCCACAAACCACACATGGATCAACCACTAGAGTCATTGCATGTGTGTTCTTATACGAAAACCACAAGCCAGTACTAGAGTCATTGCATGTGTGTTCTTTTCCACAAACCACACATGGATCCACCAGTGGTCATTGCATGTGTGTTCTTTCCACAAACCACATATGGATCAACCAGAGTCATTGCATGTGTGTTATTTCCACAAACCACACATGGATCAACCACTAGAGTCATTGCATGTTTGTTCTTATACTAAAATCACAAACCAGCACTAGAGTCATTGCATGTGTGTTCTTTTCCACAAACCACACATGGATCCACCAGTGGTCATTGCATGTGTGTTCTTTCCACAACCCACATATGGATCAACCAGAGTCATTGCATGTGTGTTCTTTCCATAAACCACATATGGATCAACCATAATCATTGCATGTGTGTTCTTTCCACAAACCACACATGTGGACCCATTACTGTCATTGCATGTGTTCTTTTCCACAAACCACACATGGATAAACCACTAGAGTCATTGCATGTGTGTTATTTAAAGAAACCACACATGGATCAACCACTAGAGTCATTGCATGTGTGTTCTTATACTAAAACCACAAACCAGTATTAGAGTCATTGCATGTGTGTTCTTTCCAAACCACACATGGATCCACTAGTGGTCATTGCATGTGTGTTCTTTCCACAAACCACATATGGATCAACCAGAGTCATTGCATGTGTGTTCTTTTCCACAAACCACACATGGATCAACCACTAGAGTCATTGAATGTTTGTTCTTATACTAAAACCAAAAACCAGCACTAGAGTCATTGCATGTGTGTTCTTTTCCACAAACCACACATGGATCCACCAGTGGTCATTGCATGTGTGTTCTTTCCACAAACCACATATGGATCAACCATAATCATTGCATGTGTGTTCTTTCCACAAACCACACATGTGGACCCATTACAGTCATTGCATGTGTGTTATTTCCAGAATCCACACATGTATATACCTCTAGAGTCATTGCATGTGGTTTTTTTGCTCAAAAAACACATGTTTGATCCACTAGAGTCATTGCATGTGTGTTCTTATACTAAAACCAACACTAGAGTCATTGCATGTGTGTTCTTTTCAGAAACCACACATGAATCAACCACTAGAGTCATTGAATGTGTGTTATTTCCACAAACAAACATGGATCAACCACTAGAGTCATTGCATGTGTGTTCTTATACTAAAACCACAAACCAGTACTAGAGTCATTGCATGTGTGTTCTTTTCCACAAACCACACATGGATCCACCAATGGTCATTGCATGTGTGTTCTTTCCACAAACCACAAATGGATCAACCACTAGAGTCATTGCATGTGTGTTATTTCCACAAACCACACATGGATCAACCACTAGAGTCATTGCATGTGTGTTCTTATACGAAAACCACAAGCCAACTAGAGTCATTGCATGTGTGTTCTTTCCACAAACCACACATGGATCCACCAGTGGTCATTGCATGTGTGTTCTTTCCACAAACCACATATGGATCAACCAGAGTCATTGCATGTGTGTTATTTCCACAAACCACACATGGATCAACCACTAGAGTCATTGCATGTTTGTTCTTATACTAAAGTCACAAACCAGCACTAGAGTCATTGCATCTGTGTCATTTCCACAAACCACACATGGATCCACCAGTGGTCATTGCATGTGTGTTCTTTCCACAAACCACATATGGATCAACGAGAGTCATTGCATGTGTGTTCTTTCCATAAACACATATGGATCAACCATAATCATTGCATGTGTGTTCTTTCCACAAACCACACATGTGGACCCATTACTGTCATTGCATGTTTGTTCTTTCCACAAACCACACATGGATAAACCACTAGAGTCATTGCATGTGTGTTATTTAAAAGAAACCACACATGGATCAACCACTAGAGTCATTGCATGTGTGTTCTTATACTAAAACCACAAACCAGTATTAGAGTCATTGCATGTGTTCTTTTCCACAAACCACACATGGATCCACTAGTGGTCATGTCATGTGTGTTCTTTCCACAAACCACATATGGATCAACCAGAGTCATTGCATGTGTGGTCTGTCCACAAACCACACATGGATCAACCACTAGAGTCATTGAATGTTTGTTCTTATACTAAAACCAAAAACCAGCACTAGAGTCATTGCATGTGTGTTCTTTCCACAAACCACACATGGATCCACCAGTGGTCATTGCATGTGTGTTCTTTCCACAAACCACATATGGATCAACCATAATCATTGCATGTGTGTTCTTTCCACAAACCACACATGTGGACCCATTACAGTCATTGCATGTGTGTTATTTCCAGAATCCACACATGGATCAACCAGTAGAGTCATTGCATATGTGTTATTTCCACAAACCACACATGGATCAACCACTAGAGTCATTGCATGTGTGTTCTTATACTAAAACCAACACTAGAGTCATTGCATGTGTGTTCTTTTCAGAAACCACACATGAATCAACCACTAGAGTCATTGAATGTGTGTTATTTCCACAAACAAACATGGATCAACCACTAGAGTCATTGCATGTGTGTTCTTATACTAAAACCAACATGGATCCACCAGTGGTAATTGCATGTGTGTTCTTTCCACAAACCACATATGGATCAACCACTAGAGTCATTGCATGCGTGTTCTTTCCACAAACCACACATGGATCAACCACTAGAGTCATTGCATGTTTGTTCTTATACTAAAACCACAAACCAACACTAGAGTCATTGCATGTGTGTTCTTTTCCACAAACCACACATGGATCCACCAGTGGTCATTGTATGTGTGTTCTTTCCACAAACCACATATGGATCAACCAGAGTCATTGCATGTGTGTTCTTATACTAAAACCAACATGGATCCACCAGTGGTCATTGCATGTGTGTTTTTTCCATAAATCACACATGGATCAACCACTAGAGTCATTGCATGTGTGTTCTTTCCACAAACCACACATGGATCAACCACTAAGTCATTGCATGTTTGTTCTTATACTAAAACCACAAACCAGCACTAGAGTAATTGCACGTGTGTTCTTTTCCACGATCCACACTTTGATCCACACATGGTCATTTCATGTGTGTTCTTTCCACAAACCACATATGTAACAAACACTAGTCATTGCATGTGTGTTCTTTCCACCAACAACACATGGATCAACCACTAGAGTCATTGCATGTGTGTTCTTATACTAAAACCAACATGGATCCACCAGTGGTCATTGCATGTGTGTTCTTTCCACAAACCACATATGGATCAACCACTAGAGTCATTGCATGTGTGTTCTTTCCACAAACCACATATGGATCAACCACTAGAGTCATTGCATGTGTGTTCTTTCCACAAACCACACATGGATCAACCACTAGAGTCATTGCATGTTTGTTCTTATACTAAAACCACAAACCAGCACTAGAGTCATTCCATGTGTGTTCATTCCACAAACCACACATGGATCCGCCAGTGGTCATTGCATGTGTGTTCTTTCCACAAACCACACATGGATCAACCAGAGTCATTGCTTGTGTGTTCTTATACTAAAACCAACATGGATCCACTGGTGGTCATTGCATGTGTGTTCTTTCCACAAACCACACATGGATCAACCACTACCAAATCGATGCATGTTTATCCGCTTATAAAAACCTGAAGGTCATTGCATGTGTGTTCTTTCCACAAGCCACACATAGATCAACCACTAGAGTCATTGCATGTGTGTCCTTATACTAAAACCACACATGGATCCACTAGTGGTCATTTCATGTGTGTTCTTTCCACAAACCACACATCGATCAACCACTAGTCATTGCATGTGTGTTATTTCCACCAACAACACATGGATCAACCACTAGAGTCATTGCATGTGTGTTCTTATACTAAAACCAACATGGATCCACCAGTGGTAATTGCATGTGTGTTCTTTCCACAAACCACATATGGATCAACCACTAGAGTCATTGCATGTGTGTTCTTTCCACAAACCACACATGGATCAACCAGAGTCATTGCATGTGTGTTCTTTCCACAAACCACACATGGATCAACCACTAGAGTCATTGCATGTTTGTTCTTATACTAAATCCACAAACCAGCACTAGAGTCATTGCATGTGTGTTCCTTTTCACAAACCACACATGGATCCACCAGTGGTCATTGCATGTGTGTTCTTTCCACAAACCACATATGGATCAACCAGAGTCATTGCATGTGTTCTTATACTAAAACCAACATGGATCCACCACTGGTCATTGCATGTGTGTTCTTTCCACAAACCACATATGGATCAACCACTAGAGTCATTGCATGTGTGTTCTTTCCATAAATCACACATGGATCAACCACTAGAGTCAGTGCATGTTTGTCCTTATACTAAACCACAAACCAGCACTAGAGTCATTGCATGTGTGTTCTTCTCCACAAACCACACATGGATCCACAGTGGTCATTTCATGTGTGTTCTTTCCACAAACCATATAAGGATCAACTAGAGTCATTGCATGTGTGTTCTTTCCATAAATCACACATGGATCAACCACTAGAGTCAGTGCATGTTTGTCCTTATACTAAAACCACAAACCAGCACTAGAGTCATTGCATGTGTGTTCTTTTCCACAAACCACACATGGATCCACCAATGGTCATTGCATGTGTGTTATTTCCACAAACCACATGGATCAACACTAGAGTCATTGCATATTTATTCTTATACTAAAAGCACTAGAGTCATTGCATGTGTGTTCTTTTCCACAAACCACACATGGATCCACCAGTGGTCATTGCATGTGTGTTCTTTCCACAACCACATATGGATCAACCAGAGTCATTGCATGTGTGTTCTTTCCATAAACCACATATGGATCAACCATAATCATTGCATGTGTGTTCTTTCCACAAACCACACATGTGGACCCATTACTGTCATTGCATGTGTGTTCTTTCCACAAACCACACATGGATAAACCACTAGAGTCATTGCATGTGTGTTATTTAAAGAAACCACACATGGATCAACCACTAGAGTCATTGCATGTGTGTTCTTATACTAAAACCACAAACCAGTATTAGAGTCATTGCATGTGTGTTCTTTTCCACAAACCACACATGGATCCACTAGTGGTCATGTCATGTGTGTTCTTTCCACAAACCACATATGGATCAACCAGAGTCATTGCATGTGTGGTCTGTCCACAAACCACACATGGATCAACCACTAGAGTCATTGAATGTTTGTTCTTATACTAAAACCAAAAACCAGCACTAGAGTCATTGCATGTGTGTTCTTTTCCACAAACCACACATGGATCCACCAGTGGTCATTGCATGTGTGTTCTTTCCACAAACCACATATGGATCAACCATAATCATTGCATGTGTGTTCTTTCCACAAACCACACATGTGGACCCATTGATCATTGCATGTGTGTTATTTCCAGAATCCACACATGGATCAACCATAGAGTCATTGCATCTCGGTTATTTCCACAAACCACACATGGATCAACCACTAGAGTCATTGCATGTGTGTTCTTATACTAAAACCAACACTAGAGTCATTGCATGTGTGTTCTTTTCAGAAACCACACATGAATCAACCACTAGAGTCATTGAATGTGTGTTATTTCCACAAACAAACATGGATCAACCACTAGAGTCATTGCATGTGTGTTCTTATACTAAAACCAACATGGATCCACCAGTGGTAATTGCATGTGTGTTCTTTCCACAAACCACATATGGATCAACCACTAGAGTCATTGCATGCGTGTTCTTTCCACAAACCACACATGGATCAACCACTAGAGTCATTGCATGTTTGTTCTTATACTAAAACCACAAACCAACACTAGAGTCATTGCATGTGTGTTCTTTTCCACAAACCACACATGGATCCACCAGTGGTCATTGTATGTGTGTTCTTTCCACAAACCACATATGGATCAACCAGAGTCATTGCATGTGTGTTCTTATACTAAAACCAACATGGATCCACCAGTGGTCATTGCATGTGTGTTTTTTCCATAAATCACACATGGATCAACCACTAGAGTCATTGCATGTTTGTTCTTTCCACAAACCACATGGATCAACCACTAGAGTCATTGCATGTTTGTTCTTATACTAAAACCACAAACCAGCACTAGAGTCATTGCATGTGTGTTCTTTTCCACAAACCACACATGGATCCACCAGTGGTCATTTCATGTGTGTTCTTTCCACAAACCACATATCGATCAACCACTAGTCATTGCATGTGTGTTCTTTCCACCAACAACACATGGATCAACCACTAGAGTCATTGCATGTGTGTTCTTTTACACAAACCACACATGGATCCACCAGTGGTCATAACATGTGTGTTCTTTCTACAAACCACATATGGATCAACATGAGTCATTGCATGTGTGTTCTTTCCACAAACCACACATGGATCAACCACTAGAGTCATTGCATGTGTGTTATTTCCACAAACCACACATGGATCAACCACTAGAGTCATTGCATGTTTGTTCTTATACTAAAACCACAAACCAGCACTAGAGTCATTGCATGTGTGTTCTTGTCCACAAACCACACATGGATCCACCAGTGGTCATTGCATGTGTGTTCTTTCCACAAACCACATATGGATCAAAGAGTCATTGCATGTGTTCTTATACTAAAACCAACATGGATCCACGGGTCATTGCATGTGTGTTTTTTCCACACATCCCACATGGATCAACCACTAGAGTCAGTGCATGTTTGTCCTTATACTAAAACCACAAACCAGCACTAGAGGCATTGCATGTGTGTTCTTCTCCACAAACCACACATGGATCCACCAGTGGTCATTGCATGTGTGTTCTTTCCACAAACGACATACGGATATACCAGTCATTGCATGTGTGTTCTTTCCACAAACCACACATGGATCAACCACTAGAGTCATTGCATGTTTGTCCTTATACCAAAACCACAAACCAGCACTAGAGTCATTGCTTGTGTGTTCTTTCCACAAACCACACATGGATCCACCGGTAGTCGGTTCAAGTGTGTTGTATACACAAACCACAAACCGATCAACCACAGGCATTGCATGTGTGTTCTTCCACCAACAACACATGGATCAACCACTAGAGTCATTGCATGTGTGTTCTTATACTAAAACCAACATGGATCCACCTTGGTAATTGCATGTGTTATTTCCACAAACCACACATGTATCAACCACTAGAGTCATTGCATGTGTGTTCTTTCCACAAACCACACATGGATCAACCAGAGTCATTGCATGTGTGTTCTTTCCACAAACCACACATGGATCAACCACTAGAGTCATTGCATGTGTGTTCTTTCCACAAACCACACATGGATCAACCAGAGTCATTGCATGTGTGTTCTTTCCACAAACCACATATGGATCAACCAGAGTCATTGCATGTGTGTTCTTATACTAAAACCAACATGGATCCACCACTGGTCATTGCATGTGTGTTCTTTCCACAAACCACATATGGATCAACCACTAGAGTCATTACATGTGTGTTCTTTCCACAAACCACACATGGATCAACCACTAGAGTCAGTGCATGTTTGTGCTTATACTAAAACCACAAACCAGCACTAGAGTCATTGCATGTGTGTTCTTCTCCAAAAACCACCCATGGATCCACCAGTGGTCATTTCATGTGTGTGCTTACCACAAACGACATACGGAACAACCAGAGACATTGCTTGTGTGTTCGTTCCAAAAACCACACATGGATCAACAAGTAGACTCATTGCATGTTTGTTCTTATATTAAACCACAAACCAGCACTAGAGTCATTGCATGTGTGTTCTTTTCCACAAACCACACATGGATCCACCAGTGGTCATTGCATTTGTGTTCTTTCCACATACCACATATGGATCAACCACTAGTCATTGCATGTGTGTTCTTTCCACCAACAACACATGGATCAACCACTAGATTCATTGCATGTTTGTTCTTATACTAAAACCAAAAACCAGCACTAGAGTCATTACGTGTGTGTTATTATACTAAAACCAACATGGATCCACCAGTGGTCATTACATGTGTGTTCTTTCCACAAACCACACATGGTTCAACCACTAGAGTCATTGCATGTGTGCTCTTATACTAAAACAAACACTAGAGTCATTGCATGTGTGTTGTTTTCACAAACCACACATGGATCAGCCACTAGAGTCATTGCATGTGTGTTATTTCCACAAACCAGACATGGATCAACCACTACAGTCATTGCATGTGTGTTCTTATACTAAAACCAACGTGGATCCACCAGTGGTCATTGCATGTGTGTTCTTTCTAGAAACCACACATGGATCAACCACAAGAGTCATTGCATGTGTGTTATTTCCACAAACCACACATGGATCAACCACTAGAGTCATTGCATGTGTGTTCTTATACTAAAACCACAAACCAGTACTAGAGTCATTGCATGTGTGTTCTTTCCACAAACCACATGGATCCACCAATAGTCATTGCATGTGTGTTCTTTCCACAAACCACAAATGGATCAACCACTAGAGTCATTGCATGTGTGTTATTTCCACAAACCACACATGGATCAACCACTAGAGTCATTGCATGTGTGTTCTTATACAAAACCACAAGCCAAGTGCTAAAGTCATTGCATGTGTGTTCTTTTCCACAAACCACACATGGATCCACCAGTGGTCATTGCATGTGTGTTCTTTCCACAAACCACATATGGATCAACCAGAGTCATTGCATGTGTGTTATTTCCACAAACCACACATGGATCAACCACTAGAGTCATTGCATGTTTGTTCTTATACTAAAATCACAAACCAGCACTAGAGTCATTGCATGTGTGTTCTTTCCACAAACCACATGGATCCACCGGTGGTCATTGCATGTGTGTTCTTTCCACAACCCACATAAGGATCAACCAGAGTCATTGCATGTGTGTTCTTTCCATAAACCACATATGGATCAACCATAATCATTGCATGTGTGTTCTTTCCACAAACCACATGTGGACCCATCTGTCATTGCATGTGTGTTCTTTCCACAAACCACATGGATAAACCACTAGAGTCATTGCATGTGTGTTATTTAGAAACCACACATGGATCAACCACTAGAGTCATTGCATGTGTGTTCTTATACTAAAACCACAAACCAGTATTAGAGTCATTGCATGTGTGTTCTTTCCACAAACCACATGGATCCACTAGGTCATTGCATGTGTGTTCTTTCCACAAACCACATATGGATCAACTTGAGTCATTGCATGTGTTCTTTTCCACAAACCACACATGGATAAACCACTAGAGTCATTGAATGTTTGTTCTTTAAATAAAACAAAAAACTAGCACTAGAGTCATTGCATGTGTGTTATTTCCACAAACCACACATGGATCCACCAGTTGTCATTGCATGTGTGTTCTTTCCACAAACCACATATGGATCAACCATAATCATTGCATGTGTGTTCTTTCCACAAACCACACATGTGGACCCATTACAGTCATTGCATGTGTGTTATTTCCAGAATCAACACATGGATCAACCAGTCGAGTCATTGCATATGTGTTCTTTCCACAAACCACATATGGATCAACCACTGGAGTCATTGCATGTGTGTTCTTATACTAAAACCAACACTAGAGTCATTGCATGTGTGTTCTTTTCACAAACCACACATGGATCAACCACTAGAGTCATTGAATGTGTGTTATTTACACAAACAAACATGGATCAACCACTAGAGTCATTGCATGTGTATTCTTATACTAAAACCAACATGTATCCACCAGGTAATTGCATGTGTGTTCTTTCCACAAACCACATATGGATCAACCACTAGAGTCATTGCATGTGTGTTCTTTCCACAAACCACACATGGATCAACCACTAGAGTCATTGCATGTTTGTTCTTATACTAAAACCACAAACCAACACTAGAGTCATTGCATGTGTGTTCTTTTCCACAAACCACACATGGATCCACTAGTGGTCATTGTATGTGTGTTCTTTCCACAAAACAAATATGGATCAACCATTGCATGTGTGTGTTTCTTATACTAAAACCAATATCCCCGGTGAGTCATTGCATGTGTGTTCTTTACATAAATCACACATGGATCAACCACTAGAGTCAGTGCATGTTTGTCCTTATACTAAAACCACAAACCAGCATTAGAGTCATTGCATGTGTGTTCTTCTCCACAAACCACACATGGATCCACCAGTGGTCATTGCATGTGTGTTCTTTCCACAAAGCGACGCAGGATCTACGAGTCATTGCATGTGTGTTCTTTCCACAAACCACATGGATCAACCACTAGAGTCATTGCATGTTTGTTCTTATACTAAAACCACAAACCAGCACTAGAGTCATTGTATGTGTGTTCTTTCCACAAACCACACATGGATCCACCAGTGGTCATTGCATTTGTGTTCTTTCCACATACCACATATGGAACAACCACTAGTCATTGCATGTGTGTTCTTTCCACCAACAACACATGGATCAACCACTAGAGTCATTGCATGTTTGTTCTTATACTAAAACCAAACAAGCACTAGAGTCATTCATGTGTGTTCTTATACTAAAACCAACATGGATCCACCGAAGGTCATTACATGTGTGTTCTTTCCACAAACCACACATGGATCAACCACTAGAGTCATTGCATGTGTGCTCTTATACTAAAACAAACACTAGAGTCATTGCATGTGTGTTCGTTGCACAAACCACACACATGGATCAGCCACTGAATTCATTGCATGTGTGTTATTTCCACAAACCACACATGGATCAACTAGGTCATTGCATGTGTGTTCTTATACAAACCACACATGGATCAACCATGAGTCATTGCATGTGTGTTCTTTCTAGAAACCACACACATGGATCAACCACTAGAGTCATTGCATGTGTGTTATTTCCACAAACCACATGGATCAACCAGAGTCATTGCATGTGTGTTATTATACTAAAACCACAAGGATACTAGAGTCATTGCATGTGTGTTCTTTTCCACAAACCACACATGGATCCACTAGAGTCATTGCATGTGTGTTCTTTCCACAAACCACACATGGATCAACCACTAGAGTCATTGCATGTGTGTTCTTTCCGAAAACAACAAATGGATCAACCACTAAGTCATTGCATGTGTGTTCTTATGCTAAAACCAAACCACTAGAGTCATTGCATGTGTGTTCTTTTCACAAACCACACATGGATCAACCAGGTCATTGCATGTGTGTTATTTCCACAAACCACACATGGATCAACCACTAGAGTCATTGCATGTTTGTTCTTATACTAAAATCACAAACCAAAGCACTAGAGTCATTGCATGTGTGTTCTTTCCACAAACCACACATGGATCCACCATGGTCATTGCATGTGTGTTCTTTCCACAACCCACATATGGATCAACAGTCATTGCATGTGTGTTCTTTCCACAAACCACACATGGATCAACCACTAGAGTCATTGCATGTCCATTCTTATACTAAAACCACAAACCAGCACTAGAGTTATTGCATGTGTGTTCTTTTTACACAAACCACACATGGATCCACCAGAGGTCATTGTGTGTGTTCTTTTCCACAAACCACACATGGATCAACCAGAGTCATTGCATGTGTGTTGTTTCCACAAACCACACATGGATAAACCACTAGAGACATTGAATGTTTGTTCTTATACAAAAACGACAAAAAAGCACGAGAGTCATTGCATGTGTGTTCTTTCCACAAACCACACATGGATCCACCTGGTCATTGCATGTGTGTTCATTCCATAAACCACATGGATCAACCATAATCATTGCATGTGTGTTCTTTCCACAAACCACATGTGGACCCATTCTGATCATTGCATGTGTGTTATTTCCAGAAACCACACATGGATCAACCAAAGAGTCATTGCATATATGTTATTTCCACAAACCACACATGGATCAACCACTAGAGTCATTGCATGTGTGTTCTTTTCACAAACCACACATGGATCAACCACTAGAGTCATTGAATGTGTGTTATTTCCACAAACAAACATGTATCAACCACTAGAGTCATTGCATGTGTGTTCTTATACTAAAACCAACATGGATCCACCAGTGGTAATTGCATGTGTGTTCTTTCCACAAACCACATATGGATCAACCACTAGAGTCATTGCATGTGTGTTCTTTCCACAAACCACACATGGATCAACCACTAGAGTCATTGCATGTTTGTTCTTATACTAAACCACAAACCAACACTAGAGTCATTGCATGTGTGTTCTTTTCCACAAACCACACATGGATCCACCATTGGTCATTGTATGTGTGTTCTTTCCACAAACCACATATGGATCAACCACAGTCATTGCATGTGTGTTCTTATACTAAAACCAACATGGATCCACCAGTGGTCATTGCATGTGTGTTCTTTCCACAAACCGCATATGGATCAACCACTAGAGTCATTGCATGTGTGTTCTTTCCACAAATCACACATGGATCAACCACTGAAGTGATTGCATGTGTGTTCTTATACAAACCTCATTATGATCTACCAGAGTCATTGCATGTGTGTTCTTTCCACAAACCACACATGGATCAACCACTAGAGTCATTGCATGTTTATTCTTATACTAAAACCACAAACCAGCACTAGAGTCATTGCATATGTGATATTTCCACAAACCACACATGGATCAACCACTAGAGTCATTGCATGTGTGTTCTTTCCACATACCACATATGGAACAACCAGAGTCATTGCATGTGTGTTCTTTCCACCAACAACACATGGATCAACCACTAGAGTCATTGCATGTGTGTTCTTTCACAAACCAACATGGATCCACCAGTGGTCATTGCATGTGTGTTCTTTCCAGTAACCACACATGGATCAACCACTAGAGTCATTGCATGTGTGTTCTTATACTAAAACCAACACTAGAGTCATTGCATGTGTGTTCTTTACACAAACCACACATGGATCCCACTAGAGTCATTGCATGTGTGTTCTTTCCACAAACCACATGGATCAAACCACTAGAGTCATTGCATGTGTTCTTATACTAAACCAACGTGGATCCACCAGTGGTCATTGCATGTGTTCTTTCTACAAACCACACATGGATCCAACCACTAGAGTCATTGCATGTGTGTTATTTCCACAAACCACACATGGATCAACCACTAGAGTCATTGCATGTGTGTTCTTATACTAAAACCACATGGAACCAGTATAGAGTCATTGCATGTGTGTTCTTTTCCACAAACCACATGGATTTCTTTCCACAAACTACACATTGATCAAACAGTGGTCATTGCATGTGTCTTCTTTCCACAAACCACACATGGATCAACCACTAGAGTCATTACATGTGTGTTATTTCCACAAACCACACATGGATCAACCACTAGAGTCATTGCATGTGTGTTCTTATACTAAAACCACAATCCAGTACTAGATTTATTGCATGTGTGTTCTTTTCCACGAACCACACATGGATCGACCAGTGGTCATTGCATGTGTGTTCTTTCCACAAACCACACATGGATCAACCAGAGTCATTGCATGTGTGTTATTTCCACAAACCACACATGGATCAACCACTAGAGTCATTGCATGTTTGTTCTTATACTAAAATCACAAACCAGCACTAGAGTCATTGCATGTGTGTTCTTTTCCACAAACCACACATGGATCCACCAGTGGTCATTGCATGTGTGTTCTTTCCACAAACCACATATGGATCAGCCAAGTCATTGCATGTGTGTTCTTTCCACAAACCACACATGGATCAACCACTATAGTCATTGCATGTGTGTTCTTATACTAAAACCACAAACCAGTACTAGAGTCATTGCAAATGTGTTCTTTCCACAAACCACACATGGATCCCCTAGTGGTCATTGCATGTGTGTTCTTTCCACAAACCACACATGGATCAACCACTAGAGTCATTGCATGTGTGTTCTTATAATAAAACCAACACTAGAGTTGTTGCATGTGTGTTCTTTTCACAAACCACACATGGATCAACCACCAGTGTCATTGCATGTGTGTTCTTTCCACAAACCACACATGGATCAACCATAGTCATTGCATGTGTGTCCTTTCCACAAACCACACATGGATCAACCAGTCATTGCATGTGTGTTCTTTCCACAAACCAAATATGGATCAACCACAAGTCATTGCATGTGTGTTATTTCCACAAACCACACATGGATCAACCACTAGAGTCATTGCATGTGTGTTCTTATACTAAAACCAACACTAGAGTCATTGCATGTGTGTTCTTTTCACAAACCACACATGGAAGTCATTGCATGTGTGTTCTTTCCACAAACTCTCTGTGGATCAACCACTAGATTCATTGAATGTTTGTTATTTCCAAAAACAAACATGTATCAACCACTAGAGTCATTGCATGTGTGTTCTTATACTAAAACCAATATGGATCCACTAGTGGTAATTGCATGTGTGTTCTTTCCACAAACCACATATGGATCAACCACTAGGTCATTGCATGTGTGTTCTTTCCACAAACCACATGGATCAACCAGAGTCATTGCATGTTTGTTCTTATACTAAACCACACAACCAACACTAAGTCATTGCATGTGTGTTCTTTTCCACAAACCACATGGATCCACCAGTCATTGCATGTGTGTTCTTTCCACAAACCACATATGGATCAACCAAAGTCATTGCATGTGTGTTCTTACACAGAAACCAACATGGATCCACCAGTGGTCATTGCATGTGTGTTCTTTCCACAAACCACACATGGAACAACCACTAGAGTCATTGCATGTGTGTTCTTTCCACAAACCACACATGGATCAACCACTAGAGCCGTTGCATCTTTGTCCTTATACTAAAACCACAAACCAGCACTAGAGTCATTGGATGTGTTTTCTTTTCCACAAACCACACATGGATCCACCAGTGGTCATTGCATGTGTGTTCTTTCCACAAACCACATAAGGATCAACTAGAGTCATAGCATGTGTGTTCTTTCCACAAACCACACATGGATCAACCACTAGAGTCATTGCATGTTTGTTCTTATACTAAAACCACAAACCAGCACTAGAGTCATTGCATGTGTGTTCTTTTCCACAAACCACACATGGATCCACCAGTGGTCATTGCATTTGTGTTCTTTCCACAAACCACATATGGATCAACCACTAGTCATTGCATGTGTGTTCTTTCCACCAACCACACATGGATCAACCACTAGTCATTGCATGTTTGTTCTTATACTAAAACCACAAACCAGCACTCGAGTCATTGCATGTGTGTTCTTTCTAAAACCAACATGGATCCACCAGTGGTCATTGCATGTGTGTTCTTTCCACAACCCACACATGGATCAACCACTAGAGTCATTGCATGTGTGTTCTTATACTAAAACCAACACTAGAGTCATTGCATGTGTGTTCTTTTCACAAACCACACATGGATCAACCACTAGAGTCATTGCATGTGTGTTATTTCCACAAACCACACATGGATCAACCACTAGAGTCATTGCATGTGTGTTCTTATACTAAAACCAACATGGATCCACCACTGGTCATTGCATGTGTGTTCTTTCTACAAACCACACATGGATCAACCACTAGAGTCATTGCATGTGTGTTCTTTCCACAAACCACACATGGATCAACCACTAGAGTCATTGCATGTGTGTTCTTATACTAAACCACAAACCAGTACTAGAGTCATTGCATGTGTGTTCTTTTCCACAAACCACACATGGATCCACCAGTGGTCATTGCATGTGTGTTCTTTCCACAAACCACAAATGGATCAACCACTAGAGTCATTGCATGTGTGTTATTTCCACAAACCACACATGGATCAACCACTAGAGTCATTGCATGTTTGTTCTTATACTAAAACCACAAACCAGCACTAGAGTCATTGCATGTGTGTTCTTTTCCACAAACCACACATGGATCCACCAGTGGTCATTGCATGTGTGTTCTTTCCACAAACCACATATGGATCAACCAGAGTCATTGCATGTGTGTTATTTCCACAAACCACACATGGATCAACCACTAGAGTCATTGCATGTTTGTTCTCACAAACCTAGAGTCATGGCAGGTGTGTTCTTGTCCCCCAACCACACATGGATCCACCTCGATCATTGCATGTGTGTCCTTTCCACAACCCACATATGGATCAACCACTAGAGTCATTGCATGTGTTCTTTCCATAAACCACATGGATCAACCACTAGAGTCATTGCATGTGTGTTCTTTACAAACCACACATGGATCACCACTAGAGTCATTGCATGTGTGTTCTTTCCACAAACCACACATGGATCAACCAGAGTCATTGCATGTGTGTTCTTTACACAAACCAAACATTGATCCACCACTGGTCATTGCATGTGTGTTCTTTCCACAAACCACATATGGATCAACCACTAGAGTCATTGCATGTGTGTTCTTTCCACAAACCACACATGGATCAACCACTAAGTCATTGCATGTTTGTTCTTATACTAAAACCACAAACCAGCACTAGAGTCATTGCATGTGTGTTCTTTTCCACAAACCACACATGGATCCACCAGTGGTCATTGCATGTGTGTTCTTTCCACAAACCACATATGGATCAACTAGAGTCATTGCATGTGTGTTCTTTCCACAAACCACACATGGATCAACCACTAGAGTCATTGCATGTTTGTTCTTATACTAAAACCACAAACCAACACTAGAGTCATTGCATGTGTGTTCTTTCCACAAACCACACATGGATCCACCAGTGGTCATTGCATGTGTGTTCTTTCCACAAACCACATATGGATCAACCATAATCATTGCATGGGTGTTCTTTCCACAAACCACACATGGACCCATTATAGTCATTGCATGTATTGCATGTGTGTTCTTCCACAAACCACACATGGATCAACCACTAGAGTCATTGCATGTGTGTTATTTCCACAAACCACACATGGATCAACCACTTGAGTCATTGCATGTGTGTTCTTATACTAAAACCAACACTAGAGTCATTGCATGTGTGTTCTTTTCACAAACCACACATGGATCAACCACTAGTCATTGCATGTGTGTTCTTTCCACAAACCAAACATGGATCAACCACTAGAGTCATTGCATGTGTGTTCTTATACTAAAACCAACATGGATCCACCAGTGGTCATTGCATGTGTGTTCTTTCCACAAACCACATATGGATCAACCACTAGAGTGATTACATGTTTGTTCTTTCCACACACCACACATGGATCAACCACTAGAGTCATTGCATGTTTGTTCTTATACTAAAACCACAAACCAGCACTAGAGTCATTGCATGTGTGTTCTTGCCCACAACCCACACGGTTCTCCACCTATTGTCATTGCATGTGTGTTATTTCCACAAACCACATATGGATCAACCACTAGAGTCATTGCATGTGTGTTCTTTCCACAAACCACACATGGATCAACCACTAGAGTCATTGCATGTTTGTTCTTATACTAAAACCACAAACCAGCACTAGAGTCATTGCATGTGTGTTCTTTTCCACAAACCACACATGGATCCACCAGTGGTCATTGCATGTGTGTTCTTTCCACAAACCACATATGGATCAACAATAGACATTGCATGTGTGATATATCCACAAAACACACATGTATCACCCACTATAGTCATTGAATGTGTGTTCTTATACAAACCACACATGGAACCAGCACTAGAGTCATTGCATGTGTTATTTCCACAAACCACACATGGATCCACCACTAGAGTCATTGCATGTGTGTTCTTTCCACAAACCACATATGGATCAACCAGAATCATTGCATGTGTGTTATTTCCACAAACCACACATGGATCAACCACTAGAGTCGTTGCATGTGTGTTCTTATACTAAAACCAACATGGATCCACTACTGGTCATTGCATGTGTGTTCTTTCCACAAACCACACATGGATCAACCACTAGAGTCATTGCATGTGTGTTCTTTCCACAAACCACACATGGATCAACCACTAGAGTCATTGCATGTTTGTTCTTATACTAAAACCACAAACCAGCACTAGAGTCATTGCATGTGTGTTCTTTTCCACAAACCACACATGGATCCACCAGTGGTCATTGCATGTGTGTTCTTTCCACAAACCACATATGGATCAACCAGAGTCATTGCATGTGTGTTCTTTCCACAAACCACACATGGATCAACCACTAGAGTCATTGCATGTTTGTTCTTATACTAAAACCACATGGAACCAGCACTAGAGTCATTGCATGTGTTCTTTTCCACAAACCACACATGGATCCACCAGTGGTCATTGCATGTGTGTTCTTTCCACAAACCACATATGGATCAACCAGAGTCATTGCATGTGTGTTCTTTCCACAAACCACACATGGATCACTAGACTCATTGCATGTGTGTTCTTTCCTAAAACCACACATGGATCAACCACTAGAGTCATTGCATGTGTTATTTCCACAAACCACACATGGATCAACCACTAGAGTCATTGCATGTGTGTTCTTATACTAAAACCACAATCCACTAGAGTCATTGCATGTGTGTTCTTTCCACAAACCACATATGGATCAACCACTAGTCATTGCATATGTGTTCTTTCCACAAACACACATGGATCAACCACTAGAGTCATTGCATGTGTGTTCTTATACTCAAACCACAAACCAGTACTAGAGTCATTGCATTTGTGTTCTTTTCCACAAACCACACATGGATCCACCAGGGGTCATTGCATGTGTGTTCTTTCCACAAACCACATATGGATCAACCACTAGAGTCATTGCATGTGTGTTATTTCCACAAACCACACATGGATCAACCACTAGAGTCATTGCATGTGTGTTCTTATACTAAAACCACAAACCAGCACTAGAGTCATTGCATGTGTGTTCTATCCACAAACCACACATGGATCCACCATTGGTCATTGCATGTGTGTTCTTTCCACAAACCACATATGGATCAACCAGAGTCATTGCATGTGTGTTATTTCCACAAACCACACATGGATCAACCACTAGAGTCATTGCATGTTTGTTCTTATACTAAAACCACAAACCAGCACTAGAGTCATTGCATGTGTGTTCTTTTCCACAAACCACACATGGATCCACCAGTGGTCATTGCATGTGTGTTCTTTCCACAAACCACACATGTATCAACCACTAGAGTCATTGCATGTGTGTTCTTTCCACAAACCACACATGGATCAACTAGAGTCATTGAATGTGTGTTCTTTTCACAAACCACACATGGATCACCTGTCATTGCATGTGTGTTCTTTCCACAAACCATATGGATCCACTAGAGTCATTGCATGTGTGTTCTTTCCATAAACCACACATGGATCAATCACTAGAGTCATTGCATGTTTGTACTTATACTAAAACCACAAACCAGCACTAGAGTCATTGCATGTGTGTTCTTCTCCACAAACCACACATGGATCCACCAGTGGTCATTGCATGTGTGTTCTTTCCACAAACGACATAAGGATCTACCAGAGTCATTGCATGTGTGTTCTTTCCACAAACCGCACATGGATCAACCACTAGAGTCATTGCATGTTTGTTCTTATACTAAAACCACAAAGTAGCACTAGAGTCATTGCATGTGTGTTCTATTCCACAAACCACACATGGATCCACCCGGGTCATTGCATGTGTGTTCTTTCCACAAACCGCATATGGATCATGCAGAGTCATTGCATGTGTGTTCTTTCCACAAACCACACATGGATCAACCACTAGAGTCATTGAATGTTTGTTCTTATACTAAAACCACACCACACTAGAGTCATTGCATGTGTGTTCTTTCCATAAACCACATATGGATCAACCATAATCATTGCATGTGTGTTCTTTCCACAAACCACATGGATACACATGGATCCACCATCATTGCATGTTTGTTCTTTCCACAAACCACACATGGATCAACCACTAGAATCATTGCATGTGTGTTCTTTCCACAAACCACACATGGATCAACCACTAGAGTCATTGCATGTGTGTTCTTATACTAAAACCACAAACCAGCACTAGAGTCATTGCATGTGTGTTCTTTTCCACAAACCACACATGGATCCACTAGTGGTCATTGCATGTGTGTACTTTCCACAAACCACATATGGATCAACTAGAGTAATGGAATGTTTGTTCTGTCCACAAACCACACATGGATCAACAACTAGAGTCATTGAATGTTTGTTCTTATACTAAAACCACAAACCAGAACTAGACACAATGCATGTGTGTACTTTTCAACAAACCACACATGGATCCCCAGTGGTCATTGCATGTGTGTTCTTTCCACAAACCATATATGGATCAACCATAATCATTGCATGTGTTCTTTCCACAAACCACACATGGACCCATTAGAGTCATTGCATGTGTGTTATTTCCTAAAACCACACATGGAACCAACTAGAGTCAGTGCATATGTGTTATTTCCACAAACCTCACATGGATCAACCACTAGAGTCATTGCATGTGTGTTCTTTACAAACCACATGGATCAACACTAGAGTCATTGCATGTGTGTTATTTCCACAAACAAACATGGATCAACCACTAGAGTCATTACATGTGTGTTCTTGTACTAAAACCAACATGGATCCACTAGAGTCATTGCATGTGTGTTCTTTTCACAAACCACATATGGATCAACCACTAGAGTCATTGCATGTGTTCTTTCCACAAACCACACATGGATTAACCACTAGAGTCATTGCATGTGTGTTCTTTCTACAAACCACACATGGATCAACCACTAGAGTCATTGCATGTTTGTTCTTATACTAAAACCACAAACCAGCACTACAGTCATTGCATGTGTGTTATTTCCATGAACCACACATGGATGCACCAGTGGTCATTGCATGTGTGTTCTTTCCATAGACCACATATGGATCAACCAGAGTCATTGCATGTGTGTTCTTATACTAAAACAAACATGGATCAACTAGAGTCATTGCATGTGTGGTCTTTCCACAAACCACACATGGATCAACCACTAGAGTCATTGCATGTTTGTTCTTATACTAAAACCACAAACCAGCACTAGAGTCATTGCATGTCTGTTCTTTTCTACAAACCACACATGGATCCACCATGTGTCATTTCATGTGTTTTCTTTCCACAAACCACATATGGATCAACCAGAGTCATTGCATGTGTGTTCTTTCCACAAACCACACATGGATCAACCACTAGAGTCATTGCATGTTTGTTCTTATATTAAAACCACGAACCAGCACTAGAGTCATTGCATGTGTGTTCTTTCCACAAACCACATATGGATCAACCAGAGTCATTGCATGTGTGTTCTTTCCACAAACCACATATGGATCAACCAGAGTCATTGCATGTGTGTTCTTTCCACAAACGACACATGGATCAACCACTAGAGTCATTGCATGTTTGTTCTTATACTAAAACCACAAACCAGCACTAGAGTCATTGCATGTGTGTTATTATACTAAAACCAACATGGATCCACCAGTGGTCATTGCATGTGTGTTCTTTCCACAAACCACACATGGATCAACCACTAGAGTCATTGCATGTGTGCTCTTATACTAAAACCAACACTAGAGTAATTGCATGTATGTTCTTTTCACAAACGACACATGGATCAACCACTAGAGTCATTGCATGTGTCTTATTTCCACAAACCACACATGGATCAACCACTAGAGTCATTGCATGTGTGTTCTTATACTAAAACCAACGTGGATCCACCAGTGGTCATTGCATGTGTGTTCTTTCAAGAAACCACAACTGGATCAACCACTAGAGTCATTGCATGTGTGTTATTTCCACAAACCACACATGGATCAACCACTAGAGTCATTGCATGTGTGTTCTTATACTAAAACCACAAACCAGTACTAGAGTCATTGCATGTGTGTTCTTTTCCACAAACCACACATGGATCCACCAGTGGTCATTGCATGTGTGTTCTTTCCACAAACCACACATGGATCAACCACTAGAGTCATTGCATGTGTGTTATTTCCACAAACCACACATGGATCAAACACTAGAGTCATTGCATGTGCATGTGTGTTCTTATACTAAAAGCACAATCCTTTACTAGAGTAATTGCATGTGTGTTCTTTTCCACAAACCACACATGGATCCACCAGTGGTCATTGCATGTGTGTTCTTTCCACAACCCACATATGGATCAACCAGAGTCATTGCATGTGTGTTCTTTCCATAAACCACATATGGATCAACCATAATCATTGCATGTGTGTTATTTCCACAAACCACACATGTGGACCCATTACTGTCATTGCATGTGTGTTCTTTCCACAAACCACATATGGATCAAACTAGAGTCATTGCATGTGTGTTCTTATACTAAAACCAACATGGATCCACCACTGGTCATTGCATGTGTGTTCTTTCTCAAAGCACATATGGATCAACCACTAGAGTCATTGCATGTGTGTTCTTTCCATAAATCACATGGATCAACCACTAGAGTCATTGCATGTTTGTCCTTATACTAAAATCACAAACCAGCACTAGAGTCATTGCATGTGTGTTCTTTTCCACAAACCACACATGGATCCACCAGTGGTCATTTCATGTGTGTTCTTTCCACAAACGACATAAGGATCAACCAGAGTCATTGCATGTGTGTTCTTTCCACAAACCACACATGGATCAACCAGTAGAGTCATTGCATGTTTGTTCTTATATTAAAACCACAAACCAGCACTAGAGTCATTGCATGTGTGTTCTTTTCCACAAACCACACATGGATCCACCAGTGGTCATTGCATTTGTGTTCTTTCCACATACCACATATGGATCAACCACTAGTCATTGCATGTGTGTTCTTTCCACCAACAACACATGGATCAACCACTAGAGTCATTGCATGTTTGTTCTTATACTAAAACCAAAAACCAGCACTAGAGTCATTACGTGTGTGTTATTATACTAAAACCAACATGGATCCACCAGTGGTCATTACATGTGTTCTTTCCACAAACCACACATGGATCAACCACTAGAGTCATTGCATGTGTGCTCTTATACTAAAACCAACACTAGAGTCATTGCATGTGTGTTCTTTTCACAAACCACACATGGATGAGCCTCTAGAGTCATTGCATGTGTGTTATTTCCACAAACCACACATGGATCAACCACTACAGTCATTGCATGTGTGTTCTTATACTAAAACCAACGTGGATCCACCAGTGGTCATTGCATGTGTGTTCTTTCTAGAAACCACACATGGATCAACCACAAGAGTCATTGCATGTGTGTTATTTCCACAAACCACACATGGATCAACCACTAGAGTCATTGCATGTGTGTTCTTATACTAAAACCACAAACCAGTACTAGAGTCATTGCATGGGTGTTCTTTTCCACAAACCACACATGGATCCACCAATGGTCATTGCATGTGTGTTCTTTCCACAAACCACAAATGGATCAACCACTAGAGTCATTGCATGTGTGTTCTTTCCACAAACCACACATGGATCAACCACTAGAGTCATTGCATGTGTGTTCTTATACTAAAACCACAAGCCAACACTAGAGTCATTGCATGTTTGTTCTTTCCACAAACCACATTGATCCACCAGTGTTCATTGCATGTGTGTTCTTTCCACAAACCACATATGGATCAACCAGAGTCATTGCATGTGTGTTATTTCCACAAACCACATGGTTCAACCACTAGAGTCATTGCATGTTTGTTCTTATACTAAAATCACAAACCAGCACTAGAGTCATTGCATGTGTGTTCTTTTCCACAAACAACACATGGATCCACCAGTGGTCATTGCATGTGTGTTCTTTCCACAACCCACATATGGATCAACCAGAGTCATTGCATGTGTGTTCTTTCCATAAACCACATATGGATCAACCATAATCATTGCATGTGTGTTATTTCCACAAACCACACATGTGGACCCATTACTGTCATTGCATGTGTGTTCTTTCCACAAACCACATATGGATCAACCAGAGTCATTGCATGTGTGTTCTTATACTAAAACCAACATGGATCCACCACTGGTCATTGCATGTGTGTTCTTTCCACAAACCACATATGGATCAACCACTAGAGTCATTGCATGTGTGTTCTTTCCATAAATCACACATGGATCAACCACTAGAGTCAGTGCATGTTTGTCCTTATACTAAAACCACAAACCAGCACTAGAGTCATTGCATGTGTGTTCTTCTCCACAAACCACACATGGATCCACCAGTGGTCATTTCATGTGTGTTCTTTCCACAAACGACATAAGGATCAACCAGAGTCATTGCATGTGTGTTCTTTCCACAAACCACACATGGATCAACCAGTAGAGTCATTGCATGTTTGTTCTTATATTAAAACCACAAACCAGCACTAGAGTCATTGCATGTGTGTTCTTTTCCACAAACCACACATGGATCCACCAGTGGTCATTGCATTTGTGTTCTTTCCACATACCACATATGGATCAACCACTAGTCATTGCATGTGTGTTCTTTCCACCAACAACACATGGATCAACCACTAGAGTCATTGCATGTTTGTTCTTATACTAAAACCAAAAACCAGCACTAGAGTCATTACGTGTGTGTTATTATACTAAAACCAACATGGATCCACCAGTGGTCATTACATGTGTGTTCTTT
Source organism: Avena insularis (assembly GCA_023614405.1). Taxonomy (NCBI): domain Eukaryota; kingdom Viridiplantae; phylum Streptophyta; class Magnoliopsida; order Poales; family Poaceae; genus Avena; species Avena insularis. The sequence goes on along the minus strand of CM042686.1, from coordinate 8,303,621 downwards.
CCACAAACCACACATGGATCAACCACTAGAGTCATTGCATGTGTGCTCTTATACTAAAACCAACACTAGAGTCATTGCATGTGTGTTCTTTTCACAAACCACACATGGATCAGCCACTAGAGTCATTGCATGTGTGTTATTTCCACAAACCACACATGGATCAACCACTACAGTCATTGCATGTGTGTTCTTATACTAAAACCAACGTGGATCCACCAAAGGGTCATTGCATGTGTGTTCTTTATAGAAACAACACATGGATCAACCACAAGAGTCATTGCATGTGTGTTATTTCCACAAACCACACATGGATCAACCACTAGAGTCATTGCATGTGTGTTCTTATACTAAAACCACAAACCAGTACTAGAGTCATTGCATGTGTGTTCTTTTCCACAAACCACACATGGATCCACCAATGGTCATTGCATGTGTGTTCTTTCCACAAACCACAAATGGATCAACCACTAGAGTCATTGCATGTGTGTTATTTCCACAAACCACACATGGATCAACCACTAGAGTCATTGCATGTGTGTTCTTATACGAAAACCACAAGCCAGTACTAGAGTCATTGCATGTGTGTTCTTTTCCACAAACCACACATGGATCCACCAGTGGTCATTGCATGTGTGTTCTTTCCACAAACCACATATGGATCAACCAGAGTCATTGCATGTGTGTTATTTCCACAAACCACACATGGATCAACCACTAGAGTCATTGCATGTTTGTTCTTATACTAAAATCACAAACCAGCACTAGAGTCATTGCATGTGTGTTCTTTTCCACAAACCACACATGGATCCACCAGTGGTCATTGCATGTGTGTTCTTTCCACAACCCACATATGGATCAACCAGAGTCATTGCATGTGTGTTCTTTCCATAAACCACATATGGATCAACCATAATCATTGCATGTGTGTTCTTTCCACAAACCACACATGTGGACCCATTACTGTCATTGCATGTGTGTTCTTTCCACAAACCACACATGGATAAACCACTAGAGTCATTGCATGTGTGTTATTTAAAGAAACCACACATGGATCAACCACTAGAGTCATTGCATGTGTGTTCTTATACTAAAACCACAAACCAGTATTAGAGTCATTGCATGTGTGTTCTTTTCCACAAACCACACATGGATCCACTAGTGGTCATTGCATGTGTGTTCTTTCCACAAACCACATATGGATCAACCAGAGTCATTGCATGTGCGGTCTGTCCACAAACCACACATGGATCAACCACTAGAGTCATTGAATGTTTGTTCTTATACTAAAACCAAAAACCAGCACTAGAGTCATTGCATGTGTGTTATTTTCCACAAACCACACATGGATCCACCAGTGGTCATTGCATGTGTGTTCTTTCCACAAACCACATATGGATCAACCATAATCATTGCATGTGTGTTCTTTCCACAAACCACACATGTGGACCCATTACAGTCATTGCATGTGTGTTATTTCCAGAATCCACACATGGATCAACCAGTAGAGTCATTGCATATGTGTTATTTCCACAAACCACACATGGATCAACCACTAGAGTCATTGCATGTGTGTTCTTATACTAAAACCAACACTAGAGTCATTGCATGTGTGTTCTTTTCAGAAACCACACATGAATCAACCACTAGAGTCATTGAATGTGTGTTATTTCCACAAACAAACATGGATCAACCACTAGAGTCATTGCATGTGTGTTCTTATACTAAAACCACAAACCAGTACTAGAGTCATTGCATGTGTGTTCTTTTCCACAAACCACACATGGATCCACCAATGGTCATTGCATGTGTGTTCTTTCCACAAACCACAAATGGATCAACCACTAGAGTCATTGCATGTGTGTTATTTCCACAAACCACACATGGATCAACCACTAGAGTCATTGCATGTGTGTTCTTATACGAAAACCACAAGCCAGTACTAGAGTCATTGCATGTGTGTTCTTTTCCACAAACCACACATGGATCCACCAGTGGTCATTGCATGTGTGTTCTTTCCACAAACCACATATGGATCAACCAGAGTCATTGCATGTGTGTTATTTCCACAAACCACACATGGATCAACCACTAGAGTCATTGCATGTTTGTTCTTATACTAAAATCACAAACCAGCACTAGAGTCATTGCATGTGTGTTCTTTTCCACAAACCACACATGGATCCACCAGTGGTCATTGCATGTGTGTTCTTTCCACAACCCACATATGGATCAACCAGAGTCATTGCATGTGTGTTCTTTCCATAAACCACATATGGATCAACCATAATCATTGCATGTGTGTTCTTTCCACAAACCACACATGTGGACCCATTACTGTCATTGCATGTGTGTTCTTTCCACAAACCACACATGGATAAACCACTAGAGTCATTGCATGTGTGTTATTTAAAGAAACCACACATGGATCAACCACTAGAGTCATTGCATGTGTGTTCTTATACTAAAACCACAAACCAGTATTAGAGTCATTGCATGTGTGTTCTTTTCCACAAACCACACATGGATCCACTAGTGGTCATGTCATGTGTGTTCTTTCCACAAACCACATATGGATCAACCAGAGTCATTGCATGTGTGGTCTGTCCACAAACCACACATGGATCAACCACTAGAGTCATTGAATGTTTGTTCTTATACTAAAACCAAAAACCAGCACTAGAGTCATTGCATGTGTGTTCTTTTCCACAAACCACACATGGATCCACCAGTGGTCATTGCATGTGTGTTCTTTCCACAAACCACATATGGATCAACCATAATCATTGCATGTGTGTTCTTTCCACAAACCACACATGTGGACCCATTGATCATTGCATGTGTGTTATTTCCAGAATCCACACATGGATCAACCAGTAGAGTCATTGCATATGTGTTATTTCCACAAACCACACATGGATCAACCACTAGAGTCATTGCATGTGTGTTCTTATACTAAAACCAACACTAGAGTCATTGCATGTGTGTTCTTTTCAGAAACCACACATGAATCAACCACTAGAGTCATTGCATGTGTGTTATTTCCACAAACAAACATGGATCAACCACTAGAGTCATTGCATGTGTGTTCTTATACTAAAACCAACACGGATCCACCAGTGGTCATTGCATGTGTGTTCTTTCCACAAACCACATATGGATCAACCACTAGAGTCATTGCATGTGTGTTCTTTCCACAAACCACACATGGATCAACCACTAGAGTCATTGCATGTTTGTTCTTATACTAAAACCACAAACCAACACTAGAGTCATTGCATGTGTGTTCTTTTCCACAAACCAGACATGGATCCACCAGTGGTCATTGTATGTGTGTTCTTTCCACAAACCACATATGGATCAACCAGAGTCATTGCATGTGTGTTCTTATACTAAAACCAACATGGATCCACCAGTGGTCATTGCATGTGTGTTTTTTCCATAAATCACACATGGATCAACCACTAGAGTCAGTGCATGTTTGTCCTTATACTAAAACCACAAACCAGCACTAGAGGCATTGCATGTGTGTTCTTCTCCACAAACCACACATGGATCCACCAGTGGTCATTGCATGTGTGTTCTTTCCACAAACCACATAGGGATCAACCGGTCATTGCATGTGTGTTCTTTCCACAAACCACATGGATCAACCACTAGAGTCATTGCATGTTTGTTCTTATACTAAAACCACAAACCAGCACTAGAGTCATTGCATGTGTGTTCTTTCCACAAACCACACATGGATCCACCAGGGTCATTGCATGTGTGTTCTTTCCACAAACCACATATCGATCAACCACTAGTCATTGCATGTGTGTTATTTCCACAAACCACACATGGATCAACCACTAGAGTCATTGCATGTGTGTTCTTATACTAAAACCAACACGGATCCACCAGTGGTCATTGCATGTGTGTTCTTTCCACAAACCACATATGGATCAACCACTAGAGTCATTGCATGTGTGTTCTTTCCACAAACCACACATGGATCAACCACTAGAGTCATTGCATGTGTGTTCTTTCCACAAACCACACATGGATCAACCACTAGAGTCATTGCATGTTTGTTCTTATACTAAAACCACAAACCAGCACTAGAGTCATTGCATGTGTGTTCTTTTCCACAAACCACACATGGATCCACCAGTGGTCATTGCATGTGTGTTCTTTCCACAAACCACATATGGATCAACCAGAGTCATTGCATGTGTGTTCTTATACTAAAACCAACATGGATCCACCAGTGGTCATTGCATGTGTGTTTTTTCCATAAATCACACATGGATCAACCACTAGAGTCAGTGCATGTTTGTCCTTATACTAAAACCACAAACCAGCACTAGAGGCATTGCATGTGTGTTCTTCTCCAAACCACACATGGATCCACGAGTGGTCATTGCATGTGTTTTCTTTCCACAAACGACATACGGATCTACCAGTCATTGCATGTGTGTTCTTTCCACAAACCACACATGGATCAACCACTAGAGTCATTGCATGTTTGTCCTTATACTAAAACCACAAACCAGCACTAGAGTCATTGCATGTGTGTTCTTTTCCACAAACCACACATGGATCCACCAGTGGTCATTTCATGTGTGTTCTTTCCACAAACCACATATCGATCAACCACTAGTCATTGCATGTGTGTTCTTTCCACCAACAACACATGGATCAACCACTAGAGTCATTGCATGTGTGTTCTTATACTAAAACCAACATGGATCCACCAGTGGTAATTGCATGTGTGTTCTTTCCACAAACCACATATGGATCAACCACTAGAGTCATTGCATGTGTGTTCTTTCCACAAACCACACATGGATCAACCACTAGAGTCATTGCATGTGTGTTCTTTCCACAAACCACACATGGATCAACCACTAGAGTCATTGCATGTTTGTTCTTATACTAAAACCACAAACCAGCACTAGAGTCATTGCATGTGTGTTCTTTTCCACAAACCACACATGGATCCACCAGTGGTCATTGCATGTGTGTTCTTTCCACAAACCACATATGGATCAACCAGAGTCATTGCATGTGTGTTCTTATACTAAAACCAACATGGATCCACCACTGGTCATTGCATGTGTGTTCTTTCCACAAACCACATATGGATCAACCACTAGAGTCATTGCATGTGTGTTCTTTCCATAAATCACACATGGATCAACCACTAGAGTCAGTGCATGTTTGTCCTTATACTAAAACCACAAACCAGCACTAGAGTCATTGCATGTGTGTTCTTCTCCACAAACCACACATGGATCCACCAGTGGTCATTTCATGTGTGTTCTTTCCACAAACGACATAAGGATCAACCACTAGAGTCATTGCATGTGTGTTCTTTCCATAAATCACACATGGATCAACCACTAGAGTCAGTGCATGTTTGTCCTTATACTAAAACCACAAACCAGCACTAGAGTCATTGCATGTGTGTTCTTTTCCACAAACCACACATGGATCCACCAATGGTCATTGCATGTGTGTTATTTCCACAAACCACACATGGATCAACCACTAGAGTCATTGCATGTTTGTTCTTATACTAAAATCACAAACCAGCACTAGAGTCATTGCATGTGTGTTCTTTTCCACAAACCACACATGGATCCACCAGTGGTCATTGCATGTGTGTTCTTTCCACAACCCACATATGGATCAACCAGAGTCATTGCATGTGTGTTCTTTCCATAAACCACATATGGATCAACCATAATCATTGCATGTGTGTTCTTTCCACAAACCACACATGTGGACCCATTACTGTCATTGCATGTGTGTTCTTTCCACAAACCACACATGGATAAACCACTAGAGTCATTGCATGTGTGTTATTTAAAGAAACCACACATGGATCAACCACTAGAGTCATTGCATGTGTGTTCTTATACTAAAACCACAAACCAGTATTAGAGTCATTGCATGTGTGTTCTTTTCCACAAACCACACATGGATCCACTAGTGGTCATGTCATGTGTGTTCTTTCCACAAACCACATATGGATCAACCAGAGTCATTGCATGTGTGGTCTGTCCACAAACCACACATGGATCAACCACTAGAGTCATTGAATGTTTGTTCTTATACTAAAACCAAAAACCAGCACTAGAGTCATTGCATGTGTGTTCTTTTCCACAAACCACACATGGATCCACCAGTGGTCATTGCATGTGTGTTCTTTCCACAAACCACATATGGATCAACCATAATCATTGCATGTGTGTTCTTTCCACAAACCACACATGTGGACCCATTACAGTCATTGCATGTGTGTTATTTCCAGAATCCACACATGGATCAACCAGTAGAGTCATTGCATATGTGTTATTTCCACAAACCACACATGGATCAACCACTAGAGTCATTGCATGTGTGTTCTTATACTAAAACCAACACTAGAGTCATTGCATGTGTGTTCTTTTCAGAAACCACACATGAATCAACCACTAGAGTCATTGAATGTGTGTTATTTCCACAAACATGGATCAACCACTAGAGTCATTGCATGTGTGTTCTTATACTAAAACCAACATGGATCCACCAGTGGTAATTGCATGTGTGTTCTTTCCACAAACCACATATGGATCAACCACTAGAGTCATTGCATGCGTGTTCTTTCCACAAACCACACATGGATCAACCACTAGAGTCATTGCATGTTTGTTCTTATACTAAAACCACAAACCAACACTAGAGTCATTGCATGTGTGTTCTTTTCCACAAACCACACATGGATCCACCAGTGGTCATTGTATGTGTGTTCTTTCCACAAACCACATATGGATCAACCAGAGTCATTGCATGTGTGTTCTTATACTAAAACCAACATGGATCCACCAGTGGTCATTGCATGTGTGTTTTTTCCATAAATCACACATGGATCAACCACTAGAGTCAGTGCATGTTTGTCCTTATACTAAAACCACAAACCAGCACTAGAGGCATTGCATGTGTGTTCTTCTCCACAAACCACACATGGATCCACCAGTGGTCATTGCATGTGTGTTCTTTCCACAAACGACATACGGATCTACCAGTCATTGCATGTGTGTTCTTTCCACAAACCACACATGGATCAACCACTAGAGTCATTGCATGTTTGTTCTTATACTAAAACCACAAACCAGCACTAGAGTCATTGCATGTGTGTTCTTTTCCACAAACCACACATGGATCCACCAGTGGTCATTTCATGTGTGTTCTTTCCACAAACCACATATCGATCAACCACTAGTCATTGCATGTGTGTTCTTTCCACCAACAACACATGGATCAACCACTAGAGTCATTGCATGTGTGTTCTTATACTAAAACCAACATGGATCCACCAGTGGTAATTGCATGTGTGTTCTTTCCACAAACCACATATGGATCAACCACTAGAGTCATTGCATGTGTGTTCTTTCCACAAACCACACATGGATCAACCACTAGAGTCATTGCATGTGTGTTCTTTCCACAAACCACACATGGATCAACCACTAGAGTCATTGCATGTTTGTTCTTATACTAAAACCACAAACCAGCACTAGAGTCATTGCATGTGTGTTCTTTTCACAAACCACACATGGATCCACCAGTGGTCATTGCATGTGTGTTCTTTCCACAAACCACATATGGATCAACCAGAGTCATTGCATGTGTGTTCTTATACTAAAACCAACATGGATCCACCAGTGGTCATTGCATGTGTGTTTTTTCCATAAATCACACATGGATCAACCACTAGAGTCAGTGCATGTTTGTCCTTATACTAAAACCACAAACCAGCACTAGAGGCATTGCATGTGTGTTCTTCTCCACAAACCACACATGGATCCACCAGTGGTCATTGCATGTGTGTTCTTTCCACAAACGACATACGGATCTACCAGTCATTGCATGTGTGTTCTTTCCACAAACCACACATGGATCAACCACTAGAGTCATTGCATGTTTGTCCTTATACTAAAACCACAAACCAGCACTAGAGTCATTGCATGTGTGTTCTTTTCCACAAACCACACATGGATCCACCAGTGGTCATTTCATGTGTGTTCTTTCCACAAACCACATATCGATCAACCACTAGTCATTGCATGTGTGTTCTTTCCACCAACAACACATGGATCAACCACTAGAGTCATTGCATGTGTGTTCTTATACTAAAACCAACATGGATCCACCAGTGGTAATTGCATGTGTGTTCTTTCCACAAACCACATATGGATCAACCACTAGAGTCATTGCATGTGTGTTCTTTCCACAAACCACACATGGATCAACCACTAGAGTCATTGCATGTGTGTTCTTTCCACAAACCACACATGGATCAACCACTAGAGTCATTGCATGTTTGTTCTTATACTAAAACCACAAACCAGCACTAGAGTCATTGCATGTGTGTTCTTTTCCACAAACCACACATGGATCCACCAGTGGTCATTGCATGTGTGTTCTTTCCACAAACCACATATGGATCAACCAGAGTCATTGCATGTGTGTTCTTATACTAAAACCAACATGGATCCACCACTGGTCATTGCATGTGTGTTCTTTCCACAAACCACATATGGATCAACCACTAGAGTCATTGCATGTGTGTTCTTTCCATAAATCACACATGGATCAACCACTAGAGTCAGTGCATGTTTGTCCTTATACTAAAACCACAAACCAGCACTAGAGTCATTGCATGTGTGTTCTTCTCCACAAACCACACATGGATCCACCAGTGGTCATTTCATGTGTGTTCTTTCCACAAACGACATAAGGATCAACCAGAGTCATTGCATGTGTGTTCTTTCCACAAACCACACATGGATCAACCAGTAGAGTCATTGCATGTTTGTTCTTATATTAAAACCACAAACCAGCACTAGAGTCATTGCATGTGTGTTCTTTTCCACAAACCACACATGGATCCACCAGTGGTCATTGCATTTGTGTTCTTTCCACATACCACATATGGATCAACCACTAGTCATTGCATGTGTGTTCTTTCCACCAACAACACATGGATCAACCACTAGATTCATTGCATGTTTGTTCTTATACTAAAACCAAAAACCAGCACTAGAGTCATTACGTGTGTGTTATTATACTAAAACCAACATGGATCCACCAGTGGTCATTACATGTGTGTTCTTTCCACAAACCACACATGGTTCAACCACTAGAGTCATTGCATGTGTGCTCTTATACTAAAACAAACACTAGAGTCATTGCATGTGTGTTGTTTTCACAAACCACACATGGATCAGCCACTAGAGTCATTGCATGTGTGTTATTTCCACAAACCAGACATGGATCAACCACTACAGTCATTGCATGTGTGTTCTTATACTAAAACCAACGTGGATCCACCAGTGGTCATTGCATGTGTGTTCTTTCTAGAAACCACACATGGATCAACCACAAGAGTCATTGCATGTGTGTTATTTCCACAAACCACACATGGATCAACCACTAGAGTCATTGCATGTGTGTTCTTATACTAAAACCACAAACCAAGAGTAGAGTCATTGCATGTGTGTTCTTTTCCACAAACCACACATGGATCCACCAATGGTCATTGCATGTGTGTTCTTTCCACAAACCACAAATGGATCAACCACTAGAGTCATTGCATGTGTGTTATTTCCACAAACCACACATGGATCAACCACTAGAGTCATTGCATGTGTGTTCTTATACGAAAACCACAAGCCAGTACTAAAGTCATTGCATGTGTGTTCTTTTCCACAAACCACACATGGATCCACCAGTGGTCATTGCATGTGTGTTCTTTCCACAAACCACATATGGATCAACCAGAGTCATTGCATGTGTGTTATTTCCACAAACCACACATGGATCAACCACTAGAGTCATTGCATGTTTGTTCTTATACTAAAATCACAAACCAGCACTAGAGTCATTGCATGTGTGTTCTTTTCCACAAACCACACATGGATCCACCAGTGGTCATTGCATGTGTGTTCTTTCCACAACCCACATAAGGATCAACCAGAGTCATTGCATGTGTGTTCTTTCCATAAACCACATATGGATCAACCATAATCATTGCATGTGTGTTCTTTCCACAAACCACACATGTGGACCCATTACTGTCATTGCATGTGTGTTCTTTCCACAAACCACACATGGATAAACCACTAGAGTCATTGCATGTGTGTTATTTAGAGAAACCACACATGGATCAACCACTAGAGTCATTGCATGTGTGTTCTTATACTAAAACCACAAACCAGTATTAGAGTCATTGCATGTGTGTTCTTTTCCACAAACCACACATGGATCCACTAGTGGTCATTGCATGTGTGTTCTTTCCACAAACCACATATGGATCAACCAGAGTCATTGCATGTGTGTTCTGTCCACAAACCACACATGGATCAACCACTAGAGTCATTGAATGTTTGTTCTTATAATAAAACCAAAAACCAGCACTAGAGTCATTGCATGTGTGTTATTTTCCACAAACCACACATGGATCCACCAGTGGTCATTGCATGTGTGTTCTTTCCACAAACCACATATGGATCAACCATAATCATTGCATGTGTGTTCTTTCCACAAACCACACATGTGGACCCATTACAGTCATTGCATGTGTGTTATTTCCAGAATCCACACATGGATCAACCAGTAGAGTCATTGCATATGTGTTATTTCCACAAACCACATATGGATCAACCACCAGAGTCATTGCATGTGTGTTCTTATACTAAAACCAACACTAGAGTCATTGCATGTGTGTTCTTTTCACAAACCACACATGGATCAACCACTAGAGTCATTGAATGTGTGTTATTTACACAAACAAACATGGATCAACCGCTAGAGTCATTGCATGTGTGTTCTTATACTAAAACCAACATGGATCCACCAGTGGTAATTGCATGTGTGTTCTTTCCACAAACCACATATGGATCAACCACTAGAGTCATTGCATGTGTGTTCTTTCCACAAACCACACATGGATCAACCACTAGAGTCATTGCATGTTTGTTCTTATACTAAAACCACAAACCAACACTAGAGTCATTGCATGTGTGTTCTTTTCCACAAACCACACATGGATCCACTAGTGGTCATTGTATGTGTGTTCTTTCCACAAACCACATATGGATCAACCAGAGTCATTGCATGTGTGTTCTTATACTAAAACCAATATGGATCCCCCAGTGGTCATTGCATGTGTGTTCTTTCCATAAATCACACATGGATCAACCACTAGAGTCAGTGCATGTTTGTCCTTATACTAAAACCACAAACCAGCATTAGAGTCATTGCATGTGTGTTCTTCTCCACAAACCACACATGGATCCACCAGTGGTCATTGCATGTGTGTTCTTTCCACAAACGACATAAGGATCTACCAGAGTCATTGCATGTGTGTTCTTTCCACAAACCACACATGGATCAACCACTAGAGTCATTGCATGTTTGTTCTTATACTAAAACCACAAACCAGCACTAGAGTCATTGCGTGTGTGTTCTTTTCCACAAACCACACATGGATCCACCAGTGGTCATTGCATTTGTGTTCTTTCCACATACCACATATGGAACAACCACTAGTCATTGCATGTGTGTTCTTTCCACCAACAACACATGGATCAACCACTAGAGTCATTGCATGTTTGTTCTTATACTAAAACCAAAAACAAGCACTAGAGTCATTACGTGTGTGTTCTTATACTAAAACCAACATGGATCCACCAGTGGTCATTACATGTGTGTTCTTTCCACAAACCACACATGGATCAACCACTAGAGTCATTGCATGTGTGCTCTTATACTAAAACCAACACTAGAGTCATTGCATGTGTGTTCTTTTCACAAACCACACATGGATCAGCCACTAGATTCATTGCATGTGTGTTATTTCCACAAACCACACATGGATCAACCACTACAGTCATTGCATGTGTGTTCTTATACTAAAACCAACGTGGATCCACCAGTGGTCATTGCATGTGTGTTCTTTCTAGAAACCACACATGGATCAACCACTAGAGTCATTGCATGTGTGTTATTTCCACAAACCACACATGGATCAACCACTAGAGTCATTGCATGTGTGTTATTATACTAAAACCACAAACCAGTACTAGAGTCATTGCATGTGTGTTCTTTTCCACAAACCACACATGGATCCACCAATGGTCATTGCATGTGTGTTCTTTCCACAAACCACAAATGGATCAACCACTAGAGTCATTGCATGTGTGTTATTTCCACAAACCACACATGGATCAACCACTAGAGTCATTGCATGTGTGTTCTTATACGAAAACCACAAGCCAGTACTAGAGTCATTGCATGTGTGTTCTTTTTCACAAACCACACATAGATCCACCAGTGGTCATTGCATGTGTGTTCTTTCCACAAACCACATATGGATCAACCAGTCATTGCATGTGTGTTATTTCCACAAACCACACATGGATCAACCACTAGAGTCATTGCATGTTTGTTCTTATACTAAAATCACAAACCAGCACTAGAGTCATTGCATGTGTGTTCTTTTCCACAAACCACACATGGATCCACCAGTGGTCATTGCATGTGTGTTCTTTCCACAACCCACATATGGATCAACCAGAGTCATTGCATGTGTGTTCTTTCCACAAACCACACATGGATCAACCACTAGAGTCATTGCATGTCTGTTCTTATACTAAAACCACAAACCAGCACTAGAGTTATTGCATGTGTGTTCTTTTCCACAAACCACACATGGATCCACCAGTGGTCATTGCGTGTGTGTTCTTTCCACAAACCACATATGGATCAACTAGAGTCATTGCATGTGTGTTGTTTCCACAAACCACACATGGATCAACCACTAGAGTCATTGAATGTTTGTTCTTATACTAAAACCACAAACCAGCACTAGAGTCATTGCATGTGTGTTCTTTTCCACAAACCACACATGGATCCACCAGTGGTCATTGCATGTGTGTTCATTCCATAAACCACATATGGATCAACCATAATCATTGCATGTGTGTTCTTTCCACAAACCACACATGTGGACCCATTACAGTCATTGCATGTGTGTTATTTCCAGAAACCACACATGGATCAACCAGTAGAGTCATTGCATATGTGTTATTTCCACAAACCACACATGGATCAACCACTAGAGTCATTGCATGTGTGTTCTTATACTAAAACCAACACTAGAGTCATTGCATGTGTGTTCTTTTCACAAACCGCACATGGATCAACCACTAGAGTCATTGAATGTGTGTTATTTCCACAAACAAACATGTATCAACCACTAGAGTCATTGCATGTGTGTTCTTATACTAAAACCAACATGGATCCACCAGTGGTAATTGCATGTGTGTTCTTTCCACAAACCACATATGGATCAACCACTAGAGTCATTGCATGTGTGTTCTTTCCACAAACCACACATGGATCAACCACTAGAGTCATTGCATGTTTGTTCTTATACTAAAACCACAAACCAACACTAGAGTCATTGCATGTGTGTTCTTTTCCACAAACCACACATGGATCCACCATTGGTCATTGTATGTGTGTTCTTTCCACAAACCACATATGGATCAACCACAGTCATTGCATGTGTGTTCTTATACTAAAACCAACATGGATCCACCAGTGGTCATTGCATGTGTGTTCTTTCCACAAACCGCATATGGATCAACCACTAGAGTCATTGCATGTGTGTTCTTTCCATAAATCACACATGGATCAACCACTAGAGTCAGTGCATGTTTGTCCTTATACTAAAACCACAAACCAGCACTAGAGTCATTGCATGTGTGTTCTTCTCCACAAACCACACATGGATCCACCAGTGGTGATTGCATGTGTGTTCTTTCCACAAACGACATAAGGATCTACCAGAGTCATTGCATGTGTGTTCTTTCCACAAACCACACATGGATCAACCACTAGAGTCATTGCATGTTTGTTCTTATACTAAAACCACAAACCAGCACTAGAGTCATTGCGTGTGTGTTCTTTTCCACAAACCACACATGGATCCACCAGTGGTCATTGCATTTGTGTTCTTTCCACATACCACATATGGAACAACCACTAGTCATTGCATGTGTGTTCTTTCCACCAACAACACATGGATCAACCACTAGAGTCATTGCATGTTTGTTCTTATACTAAAACCAAAACCAGCACTAGAGTCATTACGTGTGTGTTCTTATACTAAAACCAACATGGATCCACCAGTGGTCATTACATGTGTGTTCTTTCCACAAACCACACATGGATCAACCACTAGAGTCATTGCATGTGTGCTCTTATACTAAAACGAACACTAGAGTCATTGCATGTGTGTTCTTTTCACAAACCACACATGGATCAGCCACTAGAGTCATTGCATGTGTGTTATTTCCACAAACCACACATGGATCAACCACTACAGTCATTGCATGTGTGTTCTTATACTAAAACCAACGTGGATCCACCAGTGGTCATTGCATGTGTGTTCTTTCTAGAAACCACACATGGATCAACCACTAGAGTCATTGCATGTGTGTTATTTCCACAAACCACACATGGATCAACCACTAGAGTCATTGCATGTGTGTTCTTATACTAAAACCACAAACCAGTACTAGAGTCATTGCATGTGTGTTCTTTTCCACAAACCACACATGGATCCACCAATGGTCATTGCATGTGTGTTCTTTCCACAAACCACAAATGGATCAACCACTAGAGTCATTGCATGTGTGTTATTTCCACAAACCACACATGGATCAACCACTAGAGTCATTGCATGTGTGTTCTTATACGAAAACCACAAGCCAGGACTAGAGTCATTGCATGTGTGTTCTTGTTCACAAACCACACCTAGATCCACCAGTGGTCATTGCATGTGTGTTCTTTCCACAAACCACATATGGATCAACCAGAGTCATTGCATGTGTGTTATTTCCACAAACCACACATGGATCAACCACTAGAGTCATTGCATGTTTGTTCTTATAGTAAAATCACAAACCAGCACTAGAGTCATTGCATGTGTGTTCTTTTCCACAAACCACACATGGATCCACCAGTGGTCATTGCATGTGTGTTCTTTCCACAACCCACATATGGATCAACCAGAGTCATTGCATGTGTGTTCTTTCCACAAACCACACATGGATCAACCACTAGAGTCATTGCATGTTCTTATACTAAAACCACAAACCAGCACTAGAGTTATTGCATGTGTGTTCTTTTCCACAAACCACACATGGATCCACCAGTGGTCATTGCGTGTGTGTTCTTTCCACAAACCACATATGGATCAACTAGAGTCATTGCATGTGTGTTCTTTCCACAAACCACACATGGATCAACCACTAGAGTCATTGAATGTTTGTTCTTATACTAAAACCACAAACCAGCACTAGAGTCATTGCATGTGTGTTCTTTTCCACAAACCACACATGGATCCACCAGTGGTCATTGCATGTGTGTTCTTTCCATAAACCACATATGGATCAACCATAAGCATTGCATGTGTGTTCTTTCCACAAACCACACATGTGGACCCATTACAGTCATTGCATGTGTGTTATTTCCAGAAACCACCCATTGATCAACCACGAGAGTCATTGCATGTGTTATTTCCACAAACCACACATGGATCAACCACTAGAGTCATTGCATGTGTGTTCTTATACTAAAACCAACACTAGAGTCATTGCATGTGTGTTCTTTCCACAAACCACATGGATCAACCACTAGAGTCATTGAATGTGTGTTATTTCCACAAACAAACATGTATCAACCACTAGAGTCATTGCATGTGTGTTCTTATACTAAAACCAACATGGATCCACCAGTGGTAATTGCATGTGTGTTCTTTCCACAAACCACATATGGATCAACCACTAGAGTCATTGCATGTGTGTTCTTTCCACAAACCACACATGGATCAACCACTAGAGTCATTGCATGTTTGTTCTTATACTAAAACCACAAACCAACACTAGAGTCATTGCATGTGTGTTCTTTTCCACAAACCACACATGGATCCACCATTGGTCATTGTATGTGTGTTCTTTCCACAAACCACATATGGATCAACCACAGTCATTGCATGTGTGTTCTTATACTAAAACCAACATGGATCCACCAGTGGTCATTGCATGTGTGTTCTTTCCACAAACCGCATATGGATCAACCACTAGAGTCATTGCATGTGTGTTCTTTCCATAAATCACACATGGATCAACCACTAGAGTCAGTGCATGTTTGTCCTTATACTAAAACCACAAACCAGCACTAGAGTCATTGCATGTGTGTTCTTCTCCACAAACCACATGGATCCACCAGTGGTGATTGCATGTGTGTTCTTTCCACAAACGACATAAGGATCTACGAGTCATTGCATGTGTGTTCTTTCCACACAAACCACATGGATCAACCACTAGAGTCATTGCATGTTTGTTCTTATACTAAAACCACAAACCAGCACTAGAGTCATTGCGTGTGTGTTCTTTTCCACAAACCACACATGGATCCACCAGTGGTCATTGCATTTGTGTTCTTTCCACATACCACATATGGAACAACCACTAGTCATTGCATGTGTGTTCTTTCCACCAACAACACATGGATCAACCACTAGAGTCATTGCATGTTTGTTCTTATACTAAAACCAAAACCAGCACTAGAGTCATTACGTGTGTGTTCTTATACTAAAACCAACATGGATCCACCAGTGGTCATTACATGTGTGTTCTTTCCACAAACCACACATGGATCAACCACTAGAGTCATTGCATGTGTGCTCTTATACTAAAACGAACACTAGAGTCATTGCATGTGTGTTCTTTTCACAAACCACACATGGATCAGCCACTAGAGTCATTGCATGTGTGTTATTTCCACAAACCACACATGGATCAACCACTACAGTCATTGCATGTGTGTTCTTATACTAAAACCAACGTGGATCCACCAGTGGTCATTGCATGTGTGTTCTTTCCACAAACCACACATGGATCAACCACTAGAGTCATTGCATGTGTTATTTCCACAAACCACACATGGATCAACCACTAGAGTCATTGCATGTGTGTTCTTATACTAAAACCACAAACCAGTACTAGAGTCATTGCATGTGTGTTCTTTTCCACAAACCACACATGGATCCACCAATGGTCATTGCATGTGTGTTCTTTCCACAAACCACAAATGGATCAACCACTAGAGTCATTGCATGTGTGTTATTTCCACAAACCACACATGGATCAACCACTAGAGTCATTGCATGTGTGTTCTTATACGAAAACCACAAGCCAGTACTAGAGTCATTGCATGTGTGTTCTTTTTCACAAACCACACATAGATCCACCAGTGGTCATTGCATGTGTGTTCTTTCCACAAACCACATATGGATCAACCAGAGTCATTGCATGTGTGTTATTTCCACAAACCACACATGGATCAACCACTAGAGTCATTGCATGTTTGTTCTTATAGTAAAATCACAAACCAGCACTAGAGTCATTGCATGTGTGTTCTTTTCCACAAACCAAATGTGGATCCACCAGTGGTCATTGCATGTGTGTTCTTTCCACAACCCACATATGGATCAACCAGAGTCATTGCATGTGTGTTCTTTCCATAAACCACACATGGATCAACCACTAGAGTCATTGCATGTCTGTTCTTATACTAAAACCACAAACCAGCACTAGAGTTATTGCATGTGTGTTCTTTTCCACAAACCACACATGGATCCACCAGTGGTCATTGCGTGTGTGTTCTTTCCACAAACCACATATGGATCAACTAGAGTCATTGCATGTGTGTTCTTTCCACAAACCACACATGGATCAACCACTAGAGTCATTGAATGTTTGTTCTTATACTAAAACCACAAACCAGCACTAGAGTCATTGCATGTGTGTTCTTTTCCACAAACCACACATGGATCCACCAGTGGTCATTGCATGTGTGTTCTTTCCATAAACCACATATGGATCAACCATAAGCATTGCATGTGTGTTCTTTCCACAAACCACACATGTGGACCCATTACAGTCATTGCATGTGTGTTATTTCCAGAAACCACACATGGATCAACCAGTAGAGTCATTGCATATGTGTTATTTCCACAAACCACACATGGATCAACCACTAGAGTCATTTCATGTGTGTTCTTATACTAAAACCAACACTAGAGTCATTGCATGTGTGTTCTTTTCACAAACCGCACATGGATCAACCACTAGAGTCATTGAATGTGTGTTATTTCCACAAACAAACATGTATCAACCACTAGAGTCATTGCATGTGTGTTCTTATACTAAAACCAACATGGATCCACCAGTGGTAATTGCATGTGTGTTCTTTCCACAAACCACATATGGATCAACCACTAGAGTCATTGCATGTGTGTTCTTTCCACAAACCACACATGGATCAACCACTAGAGTCATTGCATGTTTGTTCTTATACTAAAACCACAAACCAACACTAGAGTCATTGCATGTGTGTTCTTTTCCACAAACCACACATGGATCCACCATTGGTCATTGTATGTGTGTTCTTTCCACAAACCACATATGGATCAACCAGAGTCATTGCATGTGTGTTCTTATACTAAAACCAACATGGATCCACCAGTGGTCATTGCATGTGTGTTCTTTCCACAAACCGCATATGGATCAACCACTAGAGTCATTGCATGTGTGTTCTTTCCATAAATCACACATGGATCAACCACTAGAGTCAGTGCATGTTTGTCCTTATACTAAAACCACAAACCAGCACTAGAGTCATTGCATGTGTGTTCTTCTCCACAAACCACACATGGATCCACCAGTGGTGATTGCATGTGTGTTCTTTCCACAAACGACATAAGGATCTACCAGAGTCATTGCATGTGTGTTCTTTCCACAAACCACACATGGATCAACCACTAGAGTCATTGCATGTTTGTTCTTATACTAAAACCACAAACCAGCACTAGAGTCATTGCGTGTGTGTTCTTTTCCACAAACCACACATGGATCCACCAGTGGTCATTGCATTTGTGTTCTTTCCACATACCACATATGGAACAACCACTAGTCATTGCATGTGTGTTCTTTCCACCAACACATGGATCAACCACTAGAGTCATTGCATGTTTGTTCTTATACTAAAACCAAAAACCAGCACTAGAGTCATTACGTGTGTGTTCTTATACTAAAACCAACATGGATCCACCAGTGGTCATTACATGTGTGTTCTTTCCACAAACCACACATGGATCAACCACTAGAGTCATTGCATGTGTGCTCTTATACTAAAACCAACACTAGAGTCATTTCATGTGTGTTCTTTTCACAAACCACACATGGATCAGCCACTAGAGTCATTGCATGTGTGTTATTTCCACAAACCACACATGGATCAACCACTACAGTCATTGCATGTGTGTTCTTATACTAAAACCAACGTGGATCCACCAGTGGTCATTGCATGTGTGTTCTTTCCACAAACCACACATGGATCAACCACTAGAGTCATTGCATGTTTGTTCTTATACTAAAACCACAAACCAGCACTAGAGTCATTGCATGTGTGTTCTTTTCCACAAACCACACATGGATCCACCAGTGGTCATTGTATGTGTGTTCTTTCCACAAACCACATATGGATCAACCAGAGTCATTGCATGTGTGTTCATATACTAAAACCAACATGGATCCACCAGTGTTCATTGCATGTGTGTTCTTTCCACAAACAACATATGGATCAACCACTAGAGTCATTGCATGTTTGTTCTTATACTAAAATCACAAACCAGCACTAGAGTCATTGCATGTGTGTTCTTTTCCACAAACCACACATGGATCCACCAGTGGTCATTGCATGTGTGTTCTTTCCACAACCCACATATGGATCAACCAGAGTCATTGCATGTGTGTTCTTTCGACAAACCACACATGGATCAACCACTAGAGTCATTGCATGTCTGTTCTTATACTAAAACCACAAACCAGCACTAGAGTTATTGCATGTGTGTTCTTTTCCACAAACCACACATGGATCCACCAGTGGTCATTGCGTGTGTGTTCTTTCCACAAACCACATATGGATCAACTAGAGTCATTGCATGTGTGTTCTTTCCACAAACCACACATGGATCAACCACTAGAGTCATTGAATGTTTGTTCTTATACTAAAACCACAAACCAGCACTAGAGTCATTGCATGTGTGTTCTTTTCCACAAACCACACATGGATCCAGCAGTGGTCATTGCATGTGTGTTCTTTCCATAAACCACATATGGATCAACCATAATCATTGCATGTGTGTTCTTTCCACAAACCACACATGTGGACCCATTACAGTCATTGCATGTGTGTTATTTCCAGAAACCACACATGGATCAACCAGTAGAGTCATTGCATATGTGTTATTTCCACAAACCACACATGGATCAACCACTAGAGTCATTGCATGTGTGTTCTTATACTAAAACCAACACTAGAGTCATTGCATGTGTGTTCTTTTCACAAACCACACATGGATCAACCACTAGAGTCATTGAATGTGTGTTATTTCCACAAACAAACATGTATCAACCACTAGAGTCATTGCATGTGTGTTCTTATACTAAAACCAACATGGATCCACCAGTGGTAATTGCATGTGTGTTCTTTCCACAAACCACATATGGATCAACCACTAGAGTCATTGCTTGTGTGTTCTTTCCACAAACCACACATGGATCAACCACTAGAGTCATTGCATGTTTGTTCTTATACTAAAACCACAAACCAACACTAGAGTCATTGCATGTGTGTTCTTTTCCACAAACCACACATGGATCCACCATTGGTCATTGTATGTGTGTTCTTTCCACAAACCACATATGGATCAACCAGAGTCATTGCATGTGTGTTCTTATACTAAAACCAACATGGATCCACCAGTGGTCATTGCATGTGTGTTCTTTCCACAAACCGCATATGGATCAACCACTTGAGTCATTGCATGTGTGTTCTTTCCATAAATCACACATGGATCAACCACTAGAGTCAGTGCATGTTTGTCCTTATACTAAAACCACAAACCAGCACTAGAGTCATTGCATGTGTGTTCTTCTCCACAAACCACACATGGATCCACCAGTGGTGATTGCATGTGTGTTCTTTCCACAAACGACATAAGGATCTACCAGAGTCATTGCATGTGTGTTCTTTCCACAAACCACACATGGATCAACCACTAGAGTCATTGCATGTTTGTTCTTATACTAAAACCACAAACCAGCACTAGAGTCATTGCGTGTGTGTTCTTTTCCACAAACCACACATGGATCCACCAGTGGTCATTGCATTTGTGTTCTTTCCACATACCACATATGGAACAACCACTAGTCATTGCATGTGTGTTCTTTCCACCAACAACACATGGATCAAACACTAGAGTCATTGCATGTTTGTTCTTATACTAAAACCAAAAACCAGCACTAGAGTCATTACGTGTGTGTTCTTATACTAAAACCAACATGGATCCACCAGTGGTCATTGCATGTGTGTTCTTTCCACAAACCACATATGGATCAACCAGAGTCATTGCATGTGTGCTCTTATACTAAAACCAACACTAGAGTCATTTCATGTATGTTCTTTCCACAAACCACACATGGATCAGCCACTAGAGTCATTGCATGTGTGTTATTTCCACAAACCACACATGGATCAACCACTACAGTCATTGCATGTGTGTTCTTATACTAAAACCAACGTGGATCCACCAGTGGTCATTGCATGTGTGTTCTTTCCACAAACCACACATGGATCAACCACTAGAGTCATTGCATGTCTGTTCTTATACTAAAACAACAAACCAGCACTAGAGTCATTGCATGTGTGTTCTTTTCCACAAACCACACATGGATCCACCAGTGGTCATTGTATGTGTGTTCTTTCCACAAACCACATATGGATCAACCAGAGTCATTGCATGTGTGTTCTTATACTAAAACCAACATGGATCCACCAGTGTTCATTGCATGTGTGTACTTTCCACAAACCACATATGGATCAACCACTAGAGTCATTGCATGTGTGTTCTTTCCATAAATCACACATGGATCAACCACTAGAGTCAGTGCATGTTTGTCCTTATACTAAAACCACAAACCAGCACTAGAGTCATTGCATGTGTGTTCTTCTCCACAAACCACACATGGATCCACCAGTGGTCATTGCATGTGTGTTCTTTCCACAAACGACATAAGGATCTACCAGAGTCATTGCATGTGTGTTCTTTCCACAAACCGCACATGGATCAACCACTAGAGTCATTGCATGTTTGTTCTTATACTAAAACCACAAACCAGCACTAGAGTCATTGTGTGTGTGTTCTTTTCCACAAACCACACATGGATCCACCAGTGGTCATTGCATTTGTGTTCTTTCCACATACCACATATGGAACAACCACTAGTCATTGCATGTGTGTTCTTTCCACCAACAACACATGGATCAACCACTAGAGTCATTGCATGTTTGTTCTTATACTAAAACCAAAAACCAGCACTAGAGTCATTACGTGTGTGTTCTTATACTAAAACCAACATGGATCCACCAGTGGTCATTACATGTGTGTTCTTTCCAGAAACCACACATGGATCAACCACTAGAGTCATTGCATGTGTGCTCTTATACTAAAACCAACACTAGAGTCATTTCATGTGTGTTCTTTTCACAAACCACACATGGATCAGCCACTAGAGTCATTGCATGTGTGTTATTTCCAAAAACCACACATGGATCAACCACTACAGTCATTGCATGTGTGTTCTTATACTAAAACCAACGTGGATCCACCAGTGGTCATTGCATGTGTGTTCTTTCCACAAACCACACATGGATCAACCACTAGAGTCATTACATGTCTGTTCTTATACTAAAACCACAAACCAGCACTAGAGTCATTGCATGTGTGTTCTTTTCCACAAACCACACATGGATCCACCAGTAGTCATTGCAGGTGTGTTCTTTCCACAAACCACATATGGATCAACCAGAGTCATTGCATGTGTATTCTTATACTAAAACCAACATGGATCGACCAGTGGTCATTGCATGTGTGTTCTTTCCACAAACCACATATGGATCAACCACTAGAGTCATTGCATGTGTGTTCTTTCCATAAATCACACATGGGTCAACAACTAGAGTCAGTGCATGTTTGTCCTTATACTAAAACCACAAACCAGCACTAGAGTCATTGCATGTGTGTTCTTCTCCACAAACCACACATGGATCCACAAGTGGTCATTGCATGTGTGTTCTTTCCACAAACGACATAAGGATCTACCAGAGTCATTGCATGTGTGTTCTTTCCACAAACCACACATGGATCAACCACTAGAGTCATTGCATGTTTGTTCTTATACTAAAACCACAAACTAGCACTAGAGTCATTGCATGTGTGTTCTTTTCCACAAACCACACATGGATCCATCAGTGGTCATTGCATGTGTGTTCTTTCCACAAACCACATATGGATCAACCACTAGTCATTGCATGTGTGTTCTTTCCACCAACAACACATGGATCAACCACTAGAGTCATTGCATGTTTGTTCTTATACTAAAACCAAAAACCAGCACTAGAGTCATTGCATGTGTGTTCTTATACTAAAACCAACATGGATCCACCAGTGGTCATTACATGTGTGTTCTTTCCACAGACCACACATGGATTAACCACTAGAGTCATTGCATGTGTGCTCTTATACTAAAACCAACACTAGAGTCATTGCATGTGTGTTCTTTTCACAAACCACACATGGATCAGCCACTAGAGTCATTGCATGTGTGTTATTTCCACAAACCACACATGGATCAACCACTACAGTCATTGCATGTGTGTTCTTATACTAAAACCAACCTGAATCCACCAGTGGTCATTGCATGTGTGTTCTTTCCAGAAACCACACATGGATCAGCCACTAGAGTCATTGCATGTGTGTTATTTCCACAAACCACACATGGATCAACCACTAGAGTCATTGCATGTGTGTTCTTATACTAAAACCACAAACCAGTACTAGAGTCATTGCATGTGTGTTCTTTTCCACAAACCACACATGGATCCACCAGTGGTCATTGCATGTGTGCTCTTTCCACAAACCACGCATGGATCAACCAGTAGAGTCATTGCATGTGTGTTATTTCCACAAACCACACATGGATCAATGTAACATCCCAAAAATCATGTTTCAAAAACTCATTCATTTCATCCTTGCATCATTCCTTCATATAGGGTTTTTCTCAAAATCATTTAGAGGCAGAAGTTTGAGCTATGATTTCATGTGGGCAAATTGTCTCAATTGGCCACCACCCTTTGGGATTTGTTTGTCCATGACCTTGTTTGCTTGCCTCCATGGTTGGAAAGATTAGGAGTAGCATTTAAACCCAAGATTCCAAATTTAGAAATAGTTTCAAACCCCTATTTCAAATATTTGCAACTAGAGCAAATCTCTGCTTATTTTGAAACCCAAGCTTGTCTAAACCTTTGCAAGGTAACCACTAGGATATTTGATTGTTTATGAACCCACAGAACCCTGCAAAAATCCCCAAAGCAGTTTGAATTCAAAAGGATTTGAATTCATATCAAATTCTATTCAGAAAATGGAATTAGAAAAGAAAAGGCCTAAAGAAAAGAAAAGGGCGGCGGCGAATCGCCCAGCAGCAAAACAAGCCCGGCGAGCCCACCCGGATCTCCTTTTCCTTCTCACCAGCAGCGGCCTTGCGTTAAGTCGGACAGACCAGACCACCGCCACCTCGCACTCTTCGCTGACGGCGGGCCGGTCCACGTCGCCCTCGTCTTCCCAGACGCGCCCGGCGACCACGTCCTCAGCAGTGATGGCGGTAATGGCGCGGCGTAAATGGGCATTTATCCTCGGCGTTTCTGTCGATTCCCGGCTATAAGATCCTCCGCCTCGTGATCTTTTCCCCAAACACCTCACTCACTCGCCACCAGTGTCCTCAATCAGCTTTGCCCGCTTGAGACAGAGCCTCTCCGACGATCGATTCCGGTGAGTCCAGGCTCCCTCCGCCTCTCGTTCTTGCAATCTGACTCAGCATGTCTTGGCGCACCTCGGCCTCACTAGTCCGTCTTGTCTTGCCCAGTCGCCGGTTCCACTTGACACCGCGAGCACCGGCGACATCTACTCCGACGAGTTTTTCGGAAGGTACAGACCGCCCTCGCCTTTCGTTCATGCTCACTACTTCGCCTTGACTCTGAATCTAACTGTCCCTCGCCTTGCCTTGGGGTGACCCACGACGGCGTCCACGGCGACCACCGGCCTTTTGCGCCACGAACTCCGGTGAGCAATCGCGGCCGTGCGGCGCCCCTTGACCAACCGTCTGACGAGGCCTGAGGACCTCCTGAGCCGGTGAGCTACTCCTCCTTCTCCCTCTCCGTCGCATCGTCGGCAGCGTCATCGACCGAAGCGATTCGCCGCAGTACCGCTCACCGCCCGATTCTTGGCGGAGAAATAGCAGCCGTTAGATCGTATCGTGGCGCTAGGATAGATCCACTTAACCCGGCGGTATGCGATCCGAGCCGCTAGTTTTCATTTAGATCCTCTGTGGAGCTCGATCCAGTCTTGGCAGTGCGGCGAATAAGAGCATGACGTGGCTAAGTTAGATCTGAAAATAGATTTAAAACCAGAAATTTGATCCAAATTCAAATGCCTATATCTTTTGAATCCCACGTTAGAATTTTGCAAACTTTATACCGTTGGATTCAGAAAAACAAGACCTTTCTGCCTATCCTTTTTGTTTAGCAAATAGTAACCATTAGATGTGCTTAAATTGCAGAGACTTGTTTGAGGCCTTTTTGAATATAAGTTTAGTTTAGTATTTTATTTTTAGGGCTATTTAAGTTGCCTTGGCTATTTTGTGACTTGTTTAGTTTCTGTATTCATGCACTTGCTTGGTTGAGTTTTCAAAAATCATCACTTGGTAGATTCATGCATGCATGCATTCATAATATTTTTGTTTGTATATATTTGTGTGTAATTGTGTGCTATAACTTTGTGTGTAGATTTTGCTAGTGATTGTGATTGTGCGAGTGCTACTCTCCACACTACCAAGGCAAGTGATATCTTCATGAATATTCCATACCTATATTTTATACTTGCATTAGATATATTTTGTTAGGACTTGCATGCTACTTTTGTCAATTGATGATGGGAAATCCTATTTAGAATAGAATGATAGAATTGCTAGGAGAATTCCCTAAAGATAAGTTGCCATGCCATGCTTAGCCTAGCTACTAGAAAACAAGGGTGGTTTATATATTCACACTATGGAAAAATATTCTAAGTCTAAGGACTTGTTTTTATTTAACAAAACAACTAAGTTAATGAATCACCGGTGGAATGGAAAGAATGGGATATGTTGAGTGGTTACACAAGGCCGGGTCTTGGTGAACCTTGTGTATCTCACTTGTGGATGGCCACCAGAACAAAGAGATTTGAGTTGTCAAATGTTGAGAAGCTTCAAGTGCAACCACTTGGTAATATGGGCTCTGCCATGATCTTAGGATCTTTGGAACTTAGTCTCTTGGATGTGGGTGGTAGATGGGTTGATAGGTTGGAGCGTCCATTTGACTAAGGAAAGGCTACTGAAGGATCATGTCTTGGGAAACCAAGGCTTGTGGGAAAGTGCACCACCTCTGCAGTGTAAAACCTAAGTACTTAGCCATGTCCCTGGTAAAGGACAAATTGAGCATAAAGACATGTAAACTTCAAGAATCTCATCACTCCAAATTCTCAATAAAACAGGTGGGTGAACAAGGGTTAAATGATCTTCAGACTTTGATTGGTAGATGCCACAGTGGATCTTCAGTCTTTGATTGGTAGATACCTTGGGATAGTCTTTGCCAAACAAAAATTTAGTATTTTCAAAAAGTTAAGGAAAAATCTATTTTGAGCAATGCAAGCCTAAGCTCCACCAGCCAAATGCATATAGTATTATAGTCCACTTAAATATATACTAAGGTATCACTTGCCAATACTATTCCAAAGTATTGACCCTCTGTGGCTGTAACTTATGATGTTGCAGGTTACTCTGATGATGAATAGGAGTCATGAGTCTACACTCAACATGCTTGCCTGTGGCACATGAAGATGAAGACTTATGTTTATTTACATATTCCATAAACTCTTGTATTAGGCCTTTTGCCATGAGTTGTAAAAGACTATGTTTTATCTCTGGAATGACTGTAATAAACGACCTTTGTATCTGTGTACTTCATCTTAAACTGTGGATGCTAGCATTGATCCAGGGACTAGCATTGCAATCACAGGGATCTTTCCTTTAATAAGGAGGGATCTTACAATCAACCACTAGAGTCATTGCATGTGTGTTCTTATACTAAAACCACAAGCCAGTACTAGAGTCATTGCATGTGTGTTCTTTTCCACAAACCACACATGGATCCACCAGTGGTCATTGCATGTGTGTTTTTTCCACAAACCACATATGGATCAACCAGAGTCATTGCATGTGTGTTATTTCCACAAACCACACATGGATCAACCACTAGAGTCATTGCATGTTTGTTCTTATACTAAAACCACAAACCAGCACTAGAGTCATTGCATGTGTGTTCTTTTCCACAAACCACACATGGATCCACCAGTGGTCATTGCATGTGTGTTCTTTCCACAAACCACATATGGATCAACCGGACTCATTACGTGTGTGTTCTTTCCACAAACCATACATGGATCAACCACTAGAGTCATTGCATGTTTGTTCTTATACTAAAATCACAAACCAGCACTAGAGTCATTGCATGTGTGTTCTTTTCCACAAACCACACATGGATCCACCAGTGGTCATTGCATGTGTGTTCTTTCCACAACCCACATATGGATCAACCAGAGTCATTGCATGTGTGTTCTTTCCACAAACCACACATGGGTTAACCACTAGAGTCATTGCATGTCTGTTCTTATACTAAAACCACAAACCAGCACAAGAGTCATTGCATGTGTGTTCTTTTCCACAAACCACACATGGATCCACCAGTGGTCATTGCATGTGTGTTCTTTCCACAAACCACATATGGATCAACCACTAGTCATTGCATGTGTGTTCTTTCCACCAACAACACATGGATCAACCACTAGAGTCATTGCATGTTTTTTCTTATACTAAAACCAAAAACCAGCACTAGAGTCATTGCATGTGTGTTCTCATACTAAAACCAACATGGATCCACCAGTGGTCATTACATGTGTGTTCTTTCCACAGACCACACATGGATCAACCACTAGAGTCATTGCATGTGTGCTCTTATACTAAAACCAGCACTAGAGTCATTGCATGTGTGTTCTTTTCACAAACCACACATGGATCAGCCACTAGAGTCATTGCATGTGTGTTATTTCCACAAACCACACATGGATCAACCACTACAGTCATTGCATGTGTGTTCTTATACTAAAACCAACCTGAATCCACCAGTGGTCATTGCATGTGTGTTCTTTCCAGAAACCACACATGGATCAGCCACTAGAGTCATTGCATGTGTGTTATTTCCACAAACCACACATGGATCAACCAGTAGAGTCATTGCATGTGTGTTGTTATACTAAAACCACAAACCAGTTCTAGAGTCATTGCATGTGTGTTCTTTTCCACAAACCACACATGGATCCACCAGTGGTCATTGCATGTGTGTTCTTTCCACAAACCACGCATGGATCAACCAGTAGAGTCATTGCATGTGTGTTATTTCCACAAACCACACATGGATCAACCACTAGAGTCATTGCATGTGTGTTCTTATACTAAAACCACAAGCCAGTACTAGAGTCATTGCATGTGTGTTCTTTTCCACAAACCACACATGGATCCACCAGTGGTCATTGCATGTGTGTTTTTTCCACAAACCACATATGGATCAACCAGAGTCATTGCATGTGTGTTATTTCCACAAACCACACATGGATCAACCACTAGAGTCATTGCATGTTTGTTCTTATACTAAAATCACAAACCAGCACTAGAGTCATTGCATGTGTGTTCTTTTCCACAAACCACACATGGATCCACCAGTGGTCATTGCATGTGTGTTCTTTCCACAACCCACATATGGATCAACCAGAGTCATTGCATGTGTGTTCTTTCCACAAACCACACATGGGTTAACCACTAGAGTCATTGCATGTCTGTTCTTATACTAAAACCACAAACCAGCACAAGAGTCATTGCATGTGTGTTCTTTTCCACAAACCACACATGGATCCACCAGTGGTCATTGCATGTGTGTAATTTCCACAAACCACATATGGATCAACAAGATTCATTGCATGTGTGTTCTTTCCACAAACCACACATGTCGACCCATTACAGTCATTGCATATGTGTTATTTCCACAAACCACACATCGATCAACCACTAGAGTCATTGCATATGTGTTATTTCCACAAACCACACATGGATCAACCACTAGAGTCATTGCATGTATGTTCTTATACTAAAACCAACACTAGAGTCATTGCATGTGTGTTCTTTTCACAAACCACACATGGATCAACCACTAGAGTCATTGCATGTGTGTTATTTCCACAAACCACACATGGATCAACCACTAGAGTCATTGCATGTGTGTTCTTATACTAAAACCACAAACCAGTACTAGAGTCATTGCATGTGTGTTCTTTTCCACAAACCACACATGGATCCACTAGTGGTCATTGCATGTGTGTTCTTTCCACAAACCACACATGGATCAACCAGAGTCATTGCATGTGTGTTCTTTCCACAAACCACACATGTGGACCCATTACAGTCATTGCATGTGTGTTATTTCCACAAACCACACATGGATCAACCACTAGAGTCATTGCATATGTGTTATTTCCACAAACCACACATGGATCAACCACTAGAGTCATTGCATGTGTGTTCTTATACTAAAACCAACACTAGAGTCATTGCATGTGTGTTCATTTCACAAACCACACATGGATCAACCAATAGAGTCATTGCATGTGTGTTATTTCCACAAACAAACATGGATCAACCACTAGAGTCATTGCATGTGTGTTCTTATACTAAAACCAACATGGATCCACCAGTGGTCATTGCATGTGTGTTCTTTGCACAAACCACACATGGATCAACCACTAGAGTCATTGCATGTGTGTTATTTCCACAAACCACACATGGATCAACCAGAGTCATTGCATGTGTGTTCTTTCCACAAACCACACATGGATCAACCAGAGTCATTGCATGTGTGTTCTTTCCACAAACCACACATGGATCAACCACTAGAGTCATTGCATGTGTGTTCTTATACTAAAACCACAAACCAGCACTAGAGTCATTGCATGTGTGTTCTTTTCCACAAACCACATGGATCCACCAGTGGTCATTGCATGTGTGTTCTTTCCACAAACCACATATGGATCAACCAGAGTCATTGCATGTGTGTTCTTATACTAAAACCAACATGGATCCACCAGTGGTCATTGCATGTGTGTTCTTTCCACAAACCACATATGGATCAACCACTAGAGTCATTGCATGTGTGTTATTTCCATAAATCACACATGGGTCAACACTAGAGTCAGTGCATGTTTGTCCTTATAATAAAACCACAAACCAGCACTAGAGTCATTGCATGTGTGTTCTTCTCCACAAACCACACATGGATCCACAAGTGGTCATTGCATGTGTGTTCTTTCCACAAACGACATATGGATCAACCAGAGTCATTGGATGTGTGCTCTTTTCCACAAACCACACATGGATCAACCACTAGAGTCATTGCATGTTTGTTCTTATACTAAAACCACAAACCAGCACTAGAGTGATTGCATGTGTGTTCTTTTCCACAAACCACACATGGATCCACCAGTGGTCATTGCATGTGTGTTCTTTCCACAAACCACATATGGATCAACCACTAGTCATTGCATGTGTGTTCTTTCCACCAACAACACATGGATCAACCACTAGAGTCATTGCATGTTTGTTCTTATACTAAAACCAAAAACCAGCACTAGAGTCATTGCATGTTTGTTCTTATACTAAAACCAACATGGATCCACCAGTGGTCATTACATGTGTGTTCTTTCCACAAACCACATGGATCAACCACTAGAGTCATTGCATGTGTGCTCTTATACTAAAACCAACATGTAGAGTCATTGCATGTGTGTTCTTTTCACAAACCACATGGATCAACCACTAGAGTCATTGCATGTGTGTAATTTCCACAAACCACACATGTATCAACCACTAGATTCATTACATGTGTGTTCTTATACTAAAACCAACATGAATCCACCAGTATTCATTGCATGTGTGTTCTTTTCACAAACCACACATGGATCAACCACTAGAGTCATTGCATGTGTGTTATTTCCACAAACCACACATGGATCAACCACTAGAGTCATTGCATGTGTGTTCTTATACTAAAACCACAAACTAGTCCTAGAGTCATTGCATGTGTGTTCTTTTCCACAAACCACACATGGATCCACCAATGGTCATTGCATGTGTGTTCTTTCCACAAACCACACATGGATCAACCAGAGTCATTGCATGTGTGTTCTTTCCACAAACCACACATGGATCAACCACTAGAGTCATTGCATGTGTGTTCTTATACTAAAACCACAAGCCAGTACTAGAGTCATTGCATGTGTGTTCTTTTCCACAAACCACACATGGATCCACCATGGGTCATTGCATGTGTGTTCTTTCCACAAACCACACATGGATCCACCAGTGGTCATTGCATGTGTGTTCTTTCCACAAACCACACGTGGATCAACCACTAGAGTCATTGCATGTTTGTTCTTATCTAAAACCACAAACCAGCACTAGAGTCATTGCATGTGTGTTCTTTCCAAAAACCACAAATGGATCCACCACTGGTCATTGCATGTGTGTTCTTTCCACAAAACACACATGGATCAACGGAGTCATTTCATGTGTGTTCTTTCCACAAACCACACATGGATCAACCACTAGAGTCATTGCATGTTTGTTCTTATACTAAAATCACAAACCAGCACTAGAGTCATTGCATGTGTGTTCTTTTCCACAAACCACACATGGATCCACCAGTGGTCATTGCATGTGTGTTCTTTCCACAAACCACATATGGATCAACCAGAGTCATTGCATGTGTGTTCTTTCCACAAACCACACATGGATCAACCACTAGAGTCATTGCATGTTTGTTCTTATACTAAAACCACAAACCAGCACTAGAGTCATTGCATGTGTGTTCTTTTCCACAAACCACACATGGATCCACCAGTGGTCATTGCATGTGTGTTCTTTCCACAAACCACATGGATCAACAGATTCATTGCATGTGTGTTCTTTCCACAAACCACACATGGATCAACCACTAGAGTCATTGCATGTGTGTTCTTATGCTAAAACCACATGGATCAACTAGAGTCATTGCATGTGTGTTCTTTTCCACAAACCACACATGGATCAGCACTAGAGTCATTGCTTGTGTTTTGTTTCAACAAACCACTTATGGAACAACCAGAGTCATTGCATGTGTGTTCTTTCCACAAACCACACATGGATCCACTAGTGGTCATTACATGTGTGTTCTTTCCACAAACCACACATGGATCAACCACTAGAGTCATTGCATGTGTGTTCTCTCCACAAACCACACATGGATCAACCACTAGAGTCATTGCATGTTTGTTCTTATACTAAAACCACAAACCAGCACTAGAGTCATTGCATGTGTGTTCTTTTCCTAAACCACACATGGATCCACCAGTGGTCATTGCATGTGTGTTCTTTCCACAAACCACACATGGATCAACCAGAGTCATTGCATGTGTTCTTTTCACAAACCACACATGGATCAACCACTAGAGTCATTGCATGTGTGTTCTTATACTAAAACCACATGGATCACCACTAGAGTCATTGCATGTGTTTTCTTTTACTAAAACCACACATGGATCAACCACTAGAGTCAGTGCATGTGTGTTCTTTCCACAAACCACATGGATCAACACTAGAGTCATTGCATGTGTGTTCTTTCCACAAACCACACATGGATCAACACTAGAGTCATTGCATGTGTGTTATTTCCACAAACCACACATGGATCGACCACTAGAGTCATTGCATGTGTGTTCTTTCCACAAACCACACATGGATCAACCACTAGAGTCATTGCCTGTGTGTCCTTTTCCACAAACCACACATGGATTCACCAGTGGTCATTGCATGTGTGTTCTTTCCACAAACCACACATGGATCAACCACTAGAGTCATTGCATGTGTGTTCTTTCCACAAACCACACATGGATCAACCACTAGAGTCATTGCATGTGTGTTCTTATACTAAAACCACACATGGATCCACTAGTGGTCATTGCATGTGTGTTTTTCCACAAACCACATATCGATCAACTAGAGTCATTGCATGTGTGTTCTTTCCACAAACCACACATGGATCAACCAGAGTCAATGCATGTGTGTTCTTTCCACAAACCACACATGGATCCACCACTAGAGTCATTGCATGTGTGTTCTTTCCACAAACCACACATGGATCAACCACTAGAGCCATTGCATGTTTGTTCTTAACACAAACCACACATGGATCAACCGCTAGAGTCATTGCATGTGTGTTCTTTCCACAAACCACACATGGATCCACACTAGAGTCATTGCATGTGTGTTCTTTCCACAAACCACACATGGATCAACCACTAGAGTCATTGCATGTGTGTTATTTCCACAAACCACACATGGATCAACCAATAGAGTCATTGCATGTGTGTTCTTATACAAACCACAAACCACTAGAGTCATTGCATGTGTGTTCTTTTCCACAAACCACACATGGATCACCAGTGGTCATTGCATGTGTGTTCTTTCCACAAACCACATATGGATCAACCAGAGTCATTGCATGTGTGTTCTTTCCACAAACCACACATGGATCAACCACTAGAGTCATTGCATGTTTGTTCTTATACTAAAACCACAAACCAGCACTAGAGTCATTGCATGTGTGTTCTTTTCCACAAATCACACATGGAGCCGCCACTAGAGTCATTGCATGTGTGTTCTTTCCACAAACCACATATGGATCAACCAGAGTCATTGCATGTGTGTTCTTTCCACAAGCCACACATGGATCCCCCACTAAGTCATTGCATGTGTGTTCTTTCCACAAACCACATGGATCAACCACTAGAGTCATTGCATGTGTGTTATTTCCACAAACCACACATGGATCGACCACTAAGTCATTGCATGTATGTTCTTATACTAAAACCAAACCAACACTAGAGTCATTGCATGTGTGTTCTTTCCACAAACCACACATGGATCAACCACTAGAGTCATTGCATGTGTGTTATTTCCACAAACCACACATGGATCAACCACTAGAGTCATTGCATGTGTGTTCTTATACCAAAACCACAAACCAGTACTAGAGTCATTGCATGTGTGTTCTTTTCCACAAACCACACATGGATCCACTAGTGGTCATTGCATGTGTGTTCTTTCCACAAACCACACATGGATTAACCAGTCATTGCATGTGTGTTCTTTCCACAAACCACACATGGATCAACCACTACAGTCATTGCATGTTTGTTCTTATACTAAAACCACAAACCAGCACTAGAGTCATTGCCCGTGTGTTCTTTTCCACAAACCACATATGGATCAACCACAGTCATTGCATGTGTGTTCTTTCCACAAACCACACATGGGTCAACCAGTCATTCCATGTGTGTTCTTTCCAGAAACCACACATGGATCAACCACTAGAGTCATTGCATGTGTGTTCTTATACTAAAACCAACATGGATCCACCACTAGAGTCATTGCATGTGTTCTTTTCACAAACCACACATGGATCAACCACTAGAGTCATTGCATGTGTGTTCTTTCCACAAACCACATGGATCAACCAAGAGTCATTGCCTGTGTGTTCATTTCCACAAACCACATATGGATCAACCACTAGAGTCATTGCATGTCTGTTCTTATGCTAAAACCAAAGCCAGCACTAGAGTCATTGCATGTGTGTTCTTTTCCACAAAGCACACATGGATCAACCACAGTCATTGCATGTGTGTTCTTTCCACAAACCACACATGGATTAACCACTAGAGTCATTGCATGTTTGTTCTTATACTAAAAGCACATGGATCCACCACTAGAGTCATTGCATGTGTGTTCTTTCCACAAACCACACATGGATCAACCACTGTCAATGCATGTGTGTTCTTTCCACAAACCACACATGGATCAACCACTAGAGTCATTGCATGTTTGTTCTTTACTAC
Source organism: Avena insularis (assembly GCA_023614405.1). NCBI lineage: Eukaryota > Viridiplantae > Streptophyta > Magnoliopsida > Poales > Poaceae > Avena > Avena insularis. Next base: position 8,268,274 of record CM042686.1, on the reverse strand, counting down.
AAACCACATGGATCCAGCACTAGAGTCATTGCATGTGTGTTCTTATCCTAAAATAACAGGGTCATTGCATTCTTTAACAAACCACACATGGATCGACCACTAGAGTCATTGCATGTGTGTTCTTTCCACAAACCACCACATGGATCAACCACTAGAGTCATTGCATGTGTGTTCTTTGCTAAAACCACACATGGATCCACCACTAGAGTCATTGCATGTGTGTTCTTTTCCACAAACGTCACACATGGATCCACCACAAGTCATTGCATGTGGCTGTTCTTTCCACAAACCACACATGGATCCAACCACACTAGAGTCATTGCATGTGTGTTCTTTCCACAACCTGACCACACATGGATCCACCAGTGAGTCATTGCATGTGTGTTCTTTCCATAAACCACACATGGATCGGCCAGCTAGAGTCATTGCATATTGTGTTCTTTTCCACAAACCACATGTGGATAAACCACTAGTCATTGCATGTCTTCTTTCTGACCACATGTATCAACCACTAGAGTCATTAGCATGTTTTGTTCTTATAAGAGCCTAAAACCACAAACCAACACTAGAGTGCATTGCATGTGTGTTCTTTCCACAAACCACACATGGATCAACCAGTGGTCATTGTGTGATGTTCTTTCCACAAACCACTTTATGGATCAACGAGTCATTGCATGTGTGTTCTTTTCCACACAAACACACATGGATCAACCACTAGGTCATTGCATGTGTGTTCTTATGCCTTTAAAACCACCAAGCCGGTCACTGGGAGTCACATTGCATGTGTGTTCTTTTTACACAAACCACACATGGATCCAACAGTGAGTCATTACATGTTATTTCCTAAACAACATGGATGAGCCACTAGTCATTGCATGTCTGTTCTTTTCACAAACCGCATGGATCCACGATGAATCGACTGCATGTGTGTTCTTTCACAAACCACATATGGATCAACCACTAGAGTCATTGCATGTAGTGTTCTTTCCACAAACCACACATGGATCGACCACTAGAGTCATTGCATGTGTGTTCTTATACTAAAACCACAAACCCCAGCACTAGGTCATTGCATGTGTGTTCTTTTCACAAACCACATGGATCCACCACTAGAGTCATTGCATGTGTGTTCTTATCCACAAACCACACATGGATCGACCAACAGAGTCATTGCATGTGTGTTTCTTTCCACAAACCACACATGGATCCACAGATGGTCATTGCATGTGTGTTCTTTCCACAAACCACACATGGATCAACCACTTCTAGAGTCATTGCATGTGTGTTCTTTTCCACAAAACTATACATGGATCAAGCACTAGAGTCATTGCATGTTTGTTCTTATACTGAAACCACAAGTAACAAGTCATTGCATGTGTTCTTTATCCACAAACCACACATGGATCCAGCACTAGGTCATTGCATGTGTGTTTCTTTTCACAAACCACACATGGATCCACCACTAGAGTCATTGCATGTGTGTTCTTTCCACAAACCACACATGGATCAACCACTAGAGTCATTGCATGTGTGTTCTTTCACAAACCACGCTGAATTGACCACTAGAGTCATTGCATTAATACGTTACGATACTAAAACCACGAGAGAACCAGCACAAAATTATTTTACATATTGTGTTCTTCTTTTCCTGGGCAAACCACCCATGGATCATACACTATAGTCATTGTGTGTGTGTTTCCTAGCAGGCATAGTTCGACCACTAGAGTCATTGCATGTGTGTTCTTTCCACAAGCCACTCCTTGGATCAACAGGTGGAGTAAATTTGTTTGTGTTCTTTCCACACAACAACACATGGATCGAACCATCTGAGTCATTGCATGTGTGTTCTTTCTACACAAACCACACATGGATCTGAGCCACTGAGGTCATTGCATATGTGTTATTTCCACAAACCACACATGGATCGACCACTAGAGTCATTGCGCCATGTATGCCCTCTTGTACTAAAACCAACACTAGAGTCATTGCATGTGTTCTTCCTAAACCACACATGGATCCAACACTAGAGTCATTGCATGTGTGTTCTTTCCACAAACCACACACATGGATCAACCACTAGGTCATTGCATGTGTGTTCTTATATAAAACCCTGAGCCAGGTACTAAGGAGTCATTGCATGTGTTGTTCTTTTTCCACAAACCACACATGGATCAACCACTGTGAGTCATTGCATGTGTGTTCTTTCCACAAACCACACATGGGATCAGCCGATGGAATCATTGCATGTAGTAGTTCTTAACCACCAAACCACACATGTGGGATCCACATCTTGGTGAGTCATTGCATGTGTGTTCTTTCCACCAACCACATGGATCAAGTCTACTAGGTCATTGCATATGTGTTATTTCCTAAAACCACACATGGATCAACCACTAGAGTCATTGCCATGTGTGTTCTTATACTAAAACCAACCAGCTTTTAGAGTCATTGCATGTGTGTTCTTTTCCACAAACCACATGGATCAACCACTGAGGTCATTGCATGTGTTTCTTTCCACAAGCTGAACATGGATCAACCACTAGAGTGCATTGCATCGTGTTCTTGCCACTGAAACCACACATGGATCCAACCACTGGTCATTGCATGTGTGTTCTTTTCCACAAACCACACATGGATCAACCACTAGGGTCATTGCATGTGTGTTCTTTTAACAAACCACATGGATCAACCCGAGTCATTGCATGTGTGTTCTTTCTAGAGCCACATGGATCTGAACCCACTAGAGTCATTGCATGTGTGTTCTTATTAAAACAAACATGGAACCAGCACTAGAGTCATTGCATGTGTGTTCTTTTCCACAAACCACACATGGATACGTTGGTCCATTGCATGTGTGTTCTTTCCACAAAACCTATATGGATCGACCCAGTCCATTGCATCATGTTCTTATACTAAAACCAACACTGGATCCTGGAACAGTCCATTTGTGTGTTTCTTTCCACAAACCACACATGGATCAACCCACTAGAGTCACATGGCCTGTTCTTTCCACTACGTCACATGGGTCAGCCACTAGAGTCGGTGTGTTTTGATATATACTAAAACAAACCGACACTAGGTCATTGCATGTGTGTGTTCTTCTCACAAACCACATGGATCCCACAAGTGAAGTCCCATTGCATGTGTATTTCTTTCCACACAAGCTTGACTTCCTCCAACCAAGAGTCATTGCATGTGTTCTTTCTAAACCACACATGGATCGACCTAGAGTCATTGCATGTGTGTTCTTATCTACTAAAACCACAAACCAGCACTAGAGTCATTGCATGTGTGTTCTTTTCCACAAACCACACATGGATCCGCAGTGGAATAAATTGCATGTGTCTGTTCTTTTCCACAAACCACACATATGGATTAACCACTAGTCATTGCATGTGTGTTCTTATCCTCAACCACACATGGATCGACCACTAGAGTCATTGCATGTGTGTTCTTGCTCTACTAACAGGCACATGGAACCAAGCTTTTTACAGTCATTGCATGTGTGTTCTTATCCACAAAGCAAACATGGATCACCACTGGGGTCATACACATGTGTGTTCTTTCCACAAACCACTCCATGGATCAACCACTAGAGTCATTGCATGTGTGCTCTTATACAGAACCACATGGATAAACACTAGAGGTCATTTGCATGTGTGTTTCTTTTCACCAAGGAAACCACACATGGATCAACCACATCAGAGTCATTGCATGTGTGTTCTTATCCACAAAGAGCCACATGGATCCAGCCACTAGAGTCATTGCATGTGTGTTCTTACTACAAACCAGCATGGATCCTGACCCGATTGGTCCATTGCATAGTGTTCTTTCCACAAACCACACATGGATCTCAACCACTAGAGTCATTAACAGTGTGTTCTTTCCTGGAAACCACACATGGATCAATATATAAGTCACTGCAAGTGTTCTATACTAAAACCAACGCACTAGAGTCATTGCATGTGTGTTCTTATACTAAAACACACATGGACCGATTACTAGAGTCATTGCATGTGTGTTCTTTTCCACAAACCACATGGATGAAACCACTAGGTCATTGCATGTGTGTTCTTTCCACAGGCTCACACATGGATCAACCACTAGAAGTCATTGCATGTGTGTTATTTCCCCAAACCACACATGGATCAACCACTGAGTGGTCATTGCATAACAATGTTCTTATCCACAAACCACATAAGGATCAGCAAGTCATTGCATGTGTGTTCTTTCCTAACAAACCACACATGTATGAACCACTAGAGTCATTGCATGTTTGTTTCTTATACTAAAACAAACATGGGACCAGCACTAGAGTCATTGCATGTGTGTTCTTTCCACAAACCACACATGGATCCACCGGTGGTCATTGCATGTGTGTTCTTTCCACAAACCACATGTCATGGATCGAACCCTTAAATGTCATTTGCATGTGTGTTCTTTCCACAAACCAACACATGGATCAACCACCTAGAGTCATTGCATGTTTGTTCTTATGCACTAAAACCACAAAGCCAGCACTAAGAGTCCAATTGCATGTGTGTTTCTTATCCACTGAAACTTTATGGCCTGATCATTGCATGTCTTCTTTTCCACACATGGATCGACCACTAGTGGTCATTACATGTGTGTTCTTTCCACAAAACCACATGGATCAACCACTAGAGTCATTGTCATGTGTGTTTCTTATACACAAACTAAAACCAACCACTAGAGTCATTGCATGTTCTTTCACAAACCACACATGGATCAGCCACTAGGAGTCATTTGCATGTGTGTTTATTTTCCAGCAAACCACACATGGATCGACCACTTCTGAGTCATTGCATGTGTGTTCTTTATCCACTAAAACCAACATGGATCCACCAGTGGTCATTGCATGTGTGTTCTTTCCACAAGCACACATGGATCAACCACTAGAAGAAGTCATTGCATGTGTGTTATTTCCACAAACCACACATGGATCGACCACTAGAGTCATTGCATGTTTTGTATTCTTATACTAAAACCTGAAACCAACGCACTAGGAATCATTGCATGTGTGTTCTTTTCACACAACCACATGGATCACTGATGGTCATTGCATGTGTGTTTTAACCACACAAACCACACATGGATCAGCCACTAGAGTCATTGCATGTGTGTTCTTTCCTGAGTACTGAGCACACATGGATCAACCACTTTAGAGTCATTTGCATGTGTGTTCTTATACTAAAACCACAAGCGGTACTAGAGTCATTGCATGTGTTCTTTTCCTGGAAAACCACACATGGATCCTGATGAATCATTGCATGTGTGTTCTTTCCACAAACCACATGGATCAACCACTAGAGTCATTGCATTATTAATGTTATTTTCCACAAACCACACATGGATCAACCCACCTAGAGTCATTGCATGTTTGTTTGCTTATACTAAAACCACAAACCAGCACTAGAGTCATTGCATGTGTGTTCTTTCCACAAACCACACATGGATCCACTGAGTGGTCATTGCATGTGTGTGTTCTTTCCACAAACCACATATGGATACATTTTAGAGTCATTGCATGTGTGTTCTTTCCACAAACCACATGGGATCAACCACTAGAGTCTGTTGCATGTTTGGTGTTATACTAAAACCACAAACCAGCACTAGAGGTCATTGCATGTGTGTTCTTTTCACAAACCACACATGGATCACACTGAGTGGTCATTACGCATGTGTTCTTTCCACAAACACATATGGATCAACCAGAGTCATTGCATGTGTGTTCTTTCCTAAACCACACATGGATCAACCACTAAGTCATTGCATGTGTGTTCTTATACTAAAACCACAAACGGCACTAGAGTCATTGCATGTTATTGTTCTTTTCCACAAACCACACATGGATCCACCAATGGGCATTCCATGTGGGTAATTACCACAAACCACACATGGATCATCCTAGAGTCATTGCATGTGTGTTCTTTCCACAAACCACACATGTCATTATTCTAGAGTCATTGCATGTAGCAATTTAACATACTAAAACCAACACAGAGTCATTTGCATGTGTGTTCTTTTCCTAAACCACACATGGATCAACCAACTAGGAGTCATTGCATGTGTGTTCCTTTCCACATAAACCACACATGGATCAACCACTAGAAGTCATTGCATGTGTGTTCTTATACTAAAACCACAAACCCAGCACTAGAGTCATTGCATACTTGTGTTCTTTTCCACAAACCACACATGGATCAACCACTAGTGGTGCATTTGCATGTGTATTTCTTTCCCACAAACCACACATGGATCAACAGTCATTGCATGTGTGTTCTTTCCACAAACCAGTTGTGGATCAACCAGTCTAGAGGTCATTGCATGTGTGTTTCTTTCCACTAAAACAATCAACCACTAGAGTCATTGCATGTGTGTTCTTTTCACAAACCACACATGGATCAACCACTAGAGTCATTGCATGTGTGTTCTTATGCAAACCAACACTAAGTCATTGGATGTTTCCCACAAACCACACATGGATCGACCACTAGAGTCATTGCATGTGTGTTATTTCCACTAGACAAACAAACAATGGATGGAACCACTAGAGTCATTGCATGTGTTTCTTTTACTAAAAACCACACATGGATCCACCAGTGGTCATTGCATGTGTGTTCTTATAGCTAAACCACACATGTGATCAACCACTAGAGTCATTGCATATTGTGTTCTTTCCACAAACCACACATGGATCCAACCACTAGAGTCATTGCATGTGTGTTCTTATACTAAAACCACAAGAAACCCAGTACTAGAGTCATTGCATGTGTGTTCTTTTCACAAACCACACATGGATCCACCTAGTGGTCATTGCATGTGTGTTCTTTCCACAAACCCCACACATGGATCAGCCTTCTAGAGTCATTGCATGTGTGTTCTTTCCACAAACTTTTACATGGATCAACCACTAGAGTCATTGCATGTGTGTTCTTATACTAAAACCCTTATGAAACCGACACTAGAGGTCATTGCATGTGTGTTCTTTTCCACAAACCACACATGGATTAGCACTAATGAGTCATTGCATGTGTGTTATTTCACAAACCACATACATGGATCGACTACATTAACAAGTCATTGCATGTGTGTTCTTTCCACAAAACCACACATGGGCCACTAGAGTCATTGCATGTGTGTTCTTATACTAAAGGCAACACTAGAGTCATTGCATGTGTGTTATTTCCACAAACCACACATGGATCAACCACTAGAGTCATTGCATATGTGTTATTTCCCACAAACCAGAGCATGGATTGACCACCACTAGAGTCATTGCATGTGTGTTTCTTTATACTAAAAACCAACACATGGATCCACGATGAGTCATTGCATGTGTGTTCTTTTCCACAAATACACATGGATCTGACCACTAGAGTCATTGCATGTGTTCTTTCCTAAAGCTTTACACATGGATCAACCACTAGAGTCATTGCATGTGTGTTCTTATACTAAAACCACAAACCAGTACTAGAGTCATTGCATGTGTGTTTCTTTTCCACAAACCACACACATGGATCCTGTGGTCATTGCATGTGTGTTCTTTCCACTGAAACACACAAATGGATCGACCACTAGAGTCATTAACGTGTGTGTTCTTTCCTGGAAACCACACATGGATTCAACCACTAGATTGCATTGCATGTGTGTTCTTATCTGAAACCACATATGCCCGATTACTAGAGTCATTGCATGTGTGTTAATTTTACTTTTCCACAAACCACACATGTGGATCCACCATGGTCATTGCATGTGTGTTCTTTCCACAAACCACATATGGATCAACCCATAGAGTCATTGCATGTGTGTTCTTTCGACCGAAGTACACATGGATTCAACCACTAGAGTCATTGCATGTGTGTGTTCTTATACTAAAACCACAAACCAGCACTAGGTCATTTACATGTGTGTTCTTTCCACAAACCACACATGGAATTCACCGATTGAGTCATTGCATGTGTGTTCTTTCCACAAACCACATATGGATCAACCACTAGAGTCATTGCATGTGTGTTCTTTCCACAAACCCACACATGGATCAATGTCACTAGAGTCATTGCATGTGTGTTCTTATACTAAAACCACAAACCAACCCTGCAGAGTCATTGCATGTGTGTTCTTTTCCACACAAACCACACATGTGGATCCACAGTGGTCATTGCATGTGTGTTCTTTCCCACAACCCCACACATATGGATCAACCCTAGAAGTCATTGCATGTGTGTTCTTTCCACAAACCACACATGGATCAACCACTAGAAGTCATTGCATACTTGTGTTCTTATACTAAAACCACAAACCAGTACTAGAGTCATGTAGCATGTGTGTTCTTTTCCACAAACCACCGACATGGATCCACACTGGTCATTGCATGTGTTTCAATTATCCACAAAACCACACATGTGGATCAGTACTAGAGAGTCATTGCATGTGTGTTCTTTTCCACAAACCACACATGGATCGACCCATTACAGTCATTGCATGTGTGTTATCTTTCCTGGGCTCACACATGGATAAACCACTAGAGTCATTGCATGTGTTCTTTCCACAAACCACACATGGATCAACCACTTGGAGTCATTTGCATGTATGTTCTTATACTAAAACCAAACCAGCACTGAGGTCATTGCATGTGTGTTCTTTTCCACACAAACCACACATACGTTCAAACCACTAGAGTCATTGCATGTGTGTTATTTCCACAAACCACACATGGATCAACCACTAGAGTCATTGCATGTGTGTGTTCTTATACTAAAACCACATGTGTGCCGGTGCACTAGTGGTCATTGCATGTGTGTTTCTTCTCCACAAACCACACATGGATCCAGCCACTAGTGGTCATTGCATGTGTGTTCTTTCCACAAACCACACATGGATCAACCAATAGAGTCATTGCATGTGTGTTCTTAAACTAAAACCAACACACAGTCATTGCATGTGTGTTCTTTTCAAAAATACACATGGATCCTTGACTAGAGTCATTGCATGTGTTCTTTCCACAAACCACACATGGATCAACCACTTCAGTCATTGCATGTGTTATTTCCACAAACCACACATGGATCGACCACTAGTGGTCATTGCACATGTGTGTTATTTCCACAAACCACATGGATCGACCACTAGAGTCATTGCATGTGTTGTTCTTATACTAAGGCACATGGATCAGCACTAGGAATGCATTTGCATGTGCTAAACCACAAACCAGTACTACAGTGGATTTCCATGTGTTCTTATACTAAAACCAAACAACCACTAGAGTCATTGCATGTGTGTTCTTTCCACCAAAACATGGATCGACCACTAGTGGTCATTGCATGTGTGTTCTTTCCACACAAACCACACATGGATCCACCAGTGTGGTCATTGCATGTGTGTTCTTTCCACAAACCACATGTGGATCAACCACTAGAGTCATTGCATATGTGTGTTATAATTCCACAAACAACACATGGATAACCCACTAGAGTCATTGCATGTGTGTTCTTATACAAAACCTGGGCAAGTTACTAGCGATGGTCATTGCATGTGTGTTTCTTTTCCTGTTTCACACATGGATAACCGACTAGTGGTCATTGCATGTGTGTTCTTTTACTAAACCACACATGGATCAACCACCTAAAGTCATTGCATGTTGTGTTCTTTCCACAAACCACCACATGGATGTCAGCCACTTAGAGTGCATTGCATGTGTGTTCTTATACTAAAACAAACATGGAACCAGCACTAGAGTCATTGCATGTGTGTTCTTTTCCACAAACCACACATGGATCACCGGTGGTCATTGCATGTGTGTTCTTTCACAGCTTCCACATATGGATCAACAGGTGGTGTCTTGCATGTGTTACGTTCCACACAAACCACATGTGGGTGAAATACTAGAGTCATTGCATGTGTGTTCTTTTTACAAACCACACATGGATCGACCCACTACGTGGTCCATTGCATATGTATTTATTTCCACAAACCACACATGGATCAACCTAGAGTCATTGCATATGTATTTATTTCCACAAACCACACATGGATCAACCACTAGGTCATTGCATACATGTGTTCTTATACTAAAACCAACTTACTAGAGTCATTGCATGTGTGTATTTCTTTTTCACAAACCACACATGGATCGACCCACAGAGTCATTGCATGTGTGTTTCCCTAAACCACACATGGATCAACCACTTCAGAAGGTCATTTGCATGTGTGTGTTCTTTTCCACAAACCACACAAGGATCCACCAGTGGCCATTGCATGTGTGTTCTTTCCACATACCACATATGGATCAACCAGAGTCATTGCATCTATGTTCTCTCCACAAACCACACATGGATCAACCACTAGAGTCATTGCATGTTTGTTCTTATACTAAAACAACAAACCAGCACTAGAGTCATTGCATGTGTGTTTCTTTTCCACAAACCACATATGGATCCACCAGTGGTCATTGCAAGTGCGTTCTTTCCACAAACCACAACCACTGGTGCATGTGTTCTTTCACAAACCACTTATGGATCCAGCCACAGTCATTGCATGTGTGTTATTATACTAAAACAAAACCACATGGATCCGGCCACTAGGTCATTGCATGTTGTGTTCTTTTCCTAAACCACACATGGATCGACCACTAGAGTCATTGCATGTGTGTTCTTTTTCCACAAATCACATGGATCCAACAAATAGAGTCATTGCATGTGTGTCCTTATACTAAAACCACACATGTGGAACCACCACTGGGTGCATTTGCATGTGTGTTCTTCTCCACAAACCACACATGGATCCTGAAACTAAGTCATTGCATGTGTGTGTTCTTTCCCCTGACGAGAAGCCACATATGGATCAACAACTAGAGTCATTGCATGTGTGTCTTCTTGCACTAAAAGCGAACACTAGGTAGTTGCATCGTGTTTCTTTCACAAACCACATGGATCAACCACTTTAAGAGTCATTGCATGTGTTATTTCTTATACTAAAACCACAAACATGGATCAGCACTAGAGTCATTGCATGTGTGTTCTTTTCCACAAACCACACATGGATCCACACCAGTGGTCATTGCATCATGTGTTCTTTCCACAAACCACACATGGATCGACCACTCAGAGTCATTGCATGTGTGTTCTTTCACACCAACAACACATGGATCAACCACTAGAGTCATTGCATGTGTGTTCTTATACACAAACCAAACCCTGACACTAGAGTCATTGCATGTGTTCTTATACTAAAATTAACATGGATCCACCGATTGTGGTCATTGCATGTGTATTTCTTTCCACACAAACCACACATGGATCAACCACTAGAAGTCATTGCACATGTGTGCTCTTGTACCAAAAACCCGACACTAGAGTCATTGCGTAGTATTATTGGCTTTCACAAACCACACATGGGATCCCAGCCACTTCAGAGTCATTGCATGTAATGTTATTTCACAAACCACATGGATCAGCTAACTTCTGATGTTGCATGTGTGTTCTTATACTAAAACCACAAACATGGACTCACGATTGGTCAGTCATTGCATGTGTGTTCTTTCCTAAAACACACATGGATCAACCACTAGAGTCATTACGTAATAATGTGTGACTTCCACAAACCACATGGATCAACCACTAGTAGTCATTGCATGTGTGTTATTCCACAAACCACATGCCGATTACTCAGAGTCATTGCATGTGTGTTCTTTCCACAAACCACACATGGATCAACCACCAGTCATTGTGTTCTTATATTAAAACCTGACCAGCGCAGTCATTGCATGTGTGTTCTTTCCACAAACCACACATGGATCAACCACTAGAGTCATTGCATGTGTGTTATTCCACAAACTTCACACATGGGATCAACCACACTAAGTCATTGCATGTGTGTTCTTATTCTAAAACTACACATGGATCCCGTTACTAGAGTCATTTGCATGTGTGTTGCTTTCCCGCAAACCACACATGGATCCAACCCAGTAGAGTCATTGTCATGTGTGTTCTTTCCACAAACAAACATATGGATCCAACCACTAGAGTCATTGCATGTGTGTTTCTTTTCCACAAACCATGGATCCTACATTGGTCATTACGTGTGTGTTCTTTCCCCAAACCACATGGATCTAACCACTAAGAATCATTGCATGTTGTGTTCTTAGTACTACAAGAGCCACATGGATCAAGCCGGCACTAGAGTCATTGCATGTGTGATGCTACAAACCACACATGGATCCACTAGTGGTCATTGGGCATGTGTGTTCTTTCCACAAACCACATATATGTGGATCAATGGGACTCATTGCATATGTGTGTTCTTTCCACAAACCACACATGGATCAACCACTAGAGTCATTGCATGTGTGTTCTTATACTCAAACCACAAACTTGACACTAGAGTCATTGCATGTGTGTTCTTTTCCACAAACCACATGGATGGAATCCACCCGGTGTTCATTGCATCAGTGTGTTATTTCCACAAACCACACATGGATCAACCACTAGAGTCATTGCATGTGCAGGTCATTGCAGGTGTGTTCTTTCCCTGGACAAACCACACATGGATCAACCACTTCTTAAGAGTCTCATTGCATAATACATTCTTTCCACAAACCACAAACCATGGATCGACAAACACTAGAGTCATTGCATGTGTGTTCTTTTCCACAAACCACACATGGATCAACCACTAGAGTCATTGCATGTGTGTTCTTTCCACAAACCACACATGGATCAACCACTTCTAGAGTCATTGCATGTGTTCTTTTCCACAAACCACACATGTGGATCCACCAGAGGCCCATTCTGGTCATTACATGCATGTGTTCTTTCCACAAACCACACCATGGATCAACCCATAGACTAGTCATTGCATGTGTGTTCTTTCCACACAAACCACACATGGATCGACCACCTAGAGTCATTGCATGTGTGTTCTTATACTAAAACCACACATGGATTCACTTTTGAGTGGTCATTGCATGTGTGTTCTTTTCTAAACCACACATGGATCAACCACTAGAGTCATTGCATGTGTGTTCTTTCCAAACACATATGGATCAGCCACTAGAGTCATTGCATGTGTGTTCTTTCCACAAACCACACATGTGGACCATAGGTCATTGCATGTGTGTTCTTTCCAAAAACACACACACATGGATCAACCACCAGTGGTCATTGCATCTGTGTTCTTTCCACAAACCACATATGGATCAACTACTAGAGTCATTGCATGTGTGTTCTTATACTAAAACCAGCATAGTCCACTAGATTGGTCATTGCATGTGTTTCTTTCCACAAACCACACATGGATGTCCACGATGGTCATTGCATGTGTGTTCTTTCCACTACAAACCACACATGGATCTGACCACTAGAGTCATTGCATGTGTGTTCTTTCCCCTACGGAACACCATGGATCAACCACTAAGTCATTGCACTTTGTGTGTTCTTATCCACTAAAACCACATGGATGGATCTGACACACTAGTGGTCATTGCATGTTGTGTTCTTTCCACAAACCACACATGTGGATCAACCACTAGAGTCATTGCATGTGTGTTCTTTCCACAAACCACACATGGATTTCGACCACTAAGTCATTGCATGTGTGTTCTTTCCCACAAACCATACATGGATCAACCCGGCACTAGAGTCATTGCATGTGTGTTCTTTCCACAAAAACCACACATGGATAACCAGTACTAAGTCATTGCATGTGTGTTCTTTCCACTAAACCACACATGGATCACACCAGAGTCATTGCATGTGTGTTCTTTTCCACTGTGACACATGGATCCACCACCTGGTCATTGCATGTGTGTTTTTCCACAAACCACACATGGGATCAACCACTAGAAGTCATTGCATGTTTGTTGGCTACAAACAAACAAATCAGCACTAGAGTCATTACATGTGTGTTCTTTTCCCACAAACCACTTACATGGATCCACTAGTGAACTGGTCATTGCATGTGTGTTCTTTCCACAAACCACATGTGTGGACCCAGCAGATCATTGCATGTGTGTTATCTTTCCTGGACAAACCACACATGGATCGACCGATAGAGAGTCATTGCATGTGTGTTCTTTCCACAAACCACACATGGATCAACCACTAGAGTCATTGCATGTGTGTTCTTATACTGAAGCCAACACTAGAGTCATTGCATGTGTATTACTGGAAACCACCACATGGAGGTCTGATCCACTAAGTCATTGCATGTGTATTTCTTTCCACTAAACCACACATGGATCAACCACTAGAGTCATTGCATGTGTGTTCTTTTCACACAAACCACACATGGATCCACAGGTGGTCATTGCATCATTCTTTCCTGACCACATGGATCAACCCTATTGAGTCCATTGCATGTGTGTTCTTTCTGGAGAACCACACATGGATCAACCACTGGGGAGTCATTGCATGTTTGTTTCTTATCCACAAACCACACATGGATCAACCACTAGGGTCATTTGCATGTGTGTTTCTTTTCCACAAACCACACATGGACCAACCACTAGAGTGGTCATTGCATGTGTGTTCTTTCCTGAAGCACACATGGATCCACCAGTGGTCGTTGCATGTGTGTTCTTTCCCTGAGCCACACATGGATTACCACTAGAGTCATTGCATGTGTGTTCTTTCCCTGAACCACATATGGATCAGCGAGTCATTGCATGTGTGTTACTTCCACACAAACCACACATGTGGACCCACCAGTGGTTGTGCATGTGTGTTATTTCCACCAAACCACACATGGATCAACCACTAAGTCGTGCATGTGTGTTCTTCGACAAATCCACCCTATGGATCAACAACTGAGTCATTGCATGTGTTCTTATACTAAAACTGAAACACAAGTCATTATCGTGTTCTTTTCACAAATGTGCATGGATCAACCACTAGAGTCATTGCATGTATTATTTCACAAACAAACATGGATCCCAACCACAGAGTCATTACATGTGTGTTCTTATACACACTAAAACCAACATGGATCCACAGTGGTCATTGCATGTGTTCTTTTCACAAACCACACATGGATCAACCACTAGGTCATTGCATGTGTTATTTCACAAACTACACATGGATCAACCACTAAATTGTGCATGTGTGTTCTTATAATAAAACCACAAACCAGTACAAGTCTTCAATATTCTTATACTAAAACCATAAACAGTACTAGAGTCGTTGCATGTGTGATGTATACTTACAGACACACACAGTGCTGAAATCATGCATGTGTTCTTTCCACAAACCTGCGTAGATCCACCAGTGGTCATTACGTATGTTCTTTTCACAAACCACACATGGATGCAGTGGTCATTGCATGCGTGTTCTTCCTGAACCATGGACCATCTGATCATTGTATGTGTTATTTCCTAAACCACATAGATCGACCACTAAGTCATTGCATCAAGTATTTCCACAAACCCACGCATGGATCAACCTAAGTCATTGCATGTGTTATTTCCACAAACCCACATGGATCAACCACCTAAGTCATTGCATATGTGCTCTATGCTAAAACCCTAACCCAGTACTAGAGTAGATTGCATAACCTTGTTCTTGTACTAAAACCACAGAAACTATTACTAGAGTCATTGCATGTGTGTTCTTTTCACAAACCACATGGAATCCTGCCAGTGGTCATTGCATGTGTTGTTTCCACAAACACATGGATCATCCAGAGTCATTACATGTGTTCTTTCACAAACCACACATGGATCAACCACTAGAGTCATTGCATGTTTTATATTAAAACCACAAACCCGGCCTCGAGTCATTGCATGTGTGTTCTTTTCACAAACCACACAGAATCCACGATGGTCATTGCATGTGTTATTTCACAAACTCCCCATGAATGTGACCAGAGTCATTGCATGTGTGTTGGCTACACAAACCACACATGGATCAACCACTAAAGTCATTGCATGTTTTTATTTCCTTTTCTGAAATACATGGATCAACCAATAGAATTCATTACATGTATTATTATTTCCACAAACAAACATGGATCAACCACTAGAGTCCACATTGCATGTGTGTGTTCTTTCCACAAACCACATGGATCCACCATTAGTCATCGTGTGTGTTCTTTTTCCACAAACCACATGGATCCTGATGGTCATTATGTGTTAGTTCCTGGAAGCCACATATGGATCAACCACTAGAGTCGTACATGTGTGTTCTTTCCTGACAACATGGATCGACTAGTGGTCATTGGACAGATTATTTCTTTCCACAAATACATGTGGACCCATTCCAATCATTATATGTGTTATTCCTGATATACATGGATCAACCACTGAGAGTCATTGCATGTATTGTATATACTAAAACCAACACAGAGTCATTGCATGTTTGTTCTTTTCCACAAACCACACATGGATCCACTAGTGGTCATTGCATGTGTGTTCTTTCCACAAACCACACATGGATCAACCACTAGAGTCATTGCATGTGTGTTCTTTCCACAAACCACACATGGATTAACTACTAGAGTCATTGCATGTTTGTTCTTATACTAAAACCACATGGATCCAACTAGAGTCATTGCATGTGTGTTCTTTCCACAAACCACACATGGATCCACTAGTCATTGCATGTGTGTTCTTTCCACAAACCACATGGATCAACCACTAGAGTCATTGCATGTGTGTTCTTTTCACAAACTACACATGGATCAACCACTAGAGTCATTGCATGTGTGTTCTTATAAAACCACACATGGATCCACTAAGTCATTGCATGTGTGTTCTTTCCACAAACCACACATGGATCAACCACTAGAGTCATTGCATGTGTGTTCTTTCCACAAACCACACATGGATCAACCACTACAGTCATTGCATGTGTGTTCTTATACTAACACCACAAACTAGTACTAGAGTCATTGCATGTGTGTTCTTTTCACAAACCACACATGGATCCACCAGTGGTCATTGCATGTGTGTTCTTTCCACAAACCACATATGGATCAACCACTAGAGTCATTGCATGTGTGTTCTTTCCACAAACCACACATGGATCAACCAATAGAGTCATTGCATGCATGTTTCTTATACTAAAACCACAAACCACTAGAGTCATTGCATGTGTGTTCTTTTCAAACCACACATGGATCCACTATGGTCATTGCATGTGTGTTCTTTCCACAAACCACATCATGGATCAACCACTAGAGTCATTGCATGTGTGTTCTTTACTAAAACCACATGGATGACCCACTAGAGTCATTGCATGTGTGTTCTTTCCACAAACACACATGGATCCACCAGAGTCATTGCATGTGTGTTCTTTCCACAAACCACACATGGATCAACCACTGAGTCATTGCATGTGTGTTCTTTCCACAAACCACATGGATCAACCACTAGAGTCATTGCATGTGTGTTCTTTCCACAAACCACATGGATCAACCACTAGAGTCATTGCATGTGTGTTCTTATACTAAACCACATGGATCACTAGAGTCATTGCATGTGTGTTCTTTTACAAACCACACATGGATCCACCATGGTCATTGCATGTGTGTTCTTTCCACAAACCACATGGATCAACCACTAGAGTCATTGCATGTGTGTTCTTTCCACAAACCACACATGGATCAACCACTAGAGTCATTGCATGTGTGTTCTTATACTAAAACCACAAACCACTAGAGTCATTGCATGTGTGTTCTTTTACTAAAACCACACATGGATCCACAGTGGTCATTGCATGTGTGTTCTTTCCACAAACCACACATGGATCAACCACTAGAGTCATTGCATGTCTGTTATTTCCACAAACCACACATGGATCAACCATTGAGTCATTGCATGTGTGTTCTTATACTAAAACCACAAACCAGCACTAGAGTCATTGCATGTGTGTTCTTTTGCACAAACCACACATGGATCCACCAGTGGTCATTGCATGTGTGTTCTTTTCCACAAACCACACATGGATCAACCACTAGTCATTGCATGTGTGATCTTTCCACAAACCACATATGGATCAACCACTAGAGTCATTGCATGGGTGTTCTTATACCAAACCCACAACCCAGACCTAGAGTCATTGCATGTGTGTTCTTTTCCACAAACCACACATGGATCCACCAGTGGTCATTGCATGTGTGTTCTTTCCACAAACCACATATGGATCAACCACTAGTCATTGCATGTGTGTTCTTTCCACAAACAACACATGGATCAACCACTAGAGTCATTGCATGTTTGTTCTTACTAAAACCACAAACCAGCACTAGAGTCATTGCATGTGTGTTCTTTCCACAAACCACACATGGATCACTAGTGGTCATTGCATGTGTTCTTTCACAAACCACACATGGATCAACCTCTAGAGTCATTGCATGTGTGTTCTTTTCACAAACCACATGTGGACCCACTAGAGTCATTGCATGTGTGTTCTTTCCACAAACCACACATGGATCAACCACTAGAGTCATTGCATGTGTGTTATTTCCACAAACCACACATGGATCAACCACTAGAGTCATTGCATGTGTGTTCTTATACTAAAACCACATGGAACCACTAAGTCATTGCAGGTTTGGTGTTTTCCACAAACCACACATGTATCCACTAGTGGTCATTGCATGTGTGTTCTTTCCACAAACCACACATGGATCAACCACTAGAGTCATTGCATGTGTGTTCTTTCCACAAACCACACATGGATCAACCACTAGAGTCATTGCATGTGTGTTCTTATACTAAAACCACATGGATCGTCATTGCATGTGTGTTCTTTTCACAAACCACACATGGATCCACACTAGAGTCATTGCATGTGTGTTCTTTCCACAAACCACACATGGATCAACCACTAGAGTCATTGCTTGTGTTCTTTTCACAAACCCCACAGGGCTAAACACTAGCGTCATTGCATGTGTGTTATTTCCACAAACCACACATGGATCAACCACTAGAGTCATTGCATGTGTGTTCTTTTCCACAAACCACACATGGATCAACCGCTGGGTCATTGCATCTGTGTTGTTTCCACAAACCACACATGGATCAATCACTAGAGTCATTGCATGTGTGTTCTTATACTAAAACCACATGGACCACTAGAGTCATTGCATGTGTGTTCTTTCACAAACCACACATGGATCCACCAGAGTCATTGCATGTGTGTTCTTTCCACAAACCACATATGGATCAACCAGAGTCATTGCATGTGTGTTCTTTCCACAAACCACACATGGATCCACTTGAGTCATTGCATGTGTGTTCTTTCCACAAACCACATGGATCAACCACTAGAGTCATTGCATCTGTGTTATTTCCACAAACCACACATGGATCAACACTAGAGTCATTGCATGTGTGTTCTTATACTAAAACCAACACTAGAGTCATTGCATGTGTGTTCTTTTCACAAACCACACATGGATCAACCACTAGAGTCATTGCATGTGTGTTATTTCCACAAACAAACATGGATCAACCACTAGAGTCATTGCATGTGTGTTCTTATACTAAAACCAACATGGATACACCAGTGGTCATTTAATGTGTGTTCTTTCCACAAACCACACATGGATCACCCACTAGAGTCATTGCATGTGTGTTATTTCCACAAACAAACATGGATCAACCACTAGAGTCATTGCATGTGTGTTCTTATACGAAAACCACAAACCAGCACTAGAGTCATTGCAGGTGTGTTCTTTTCACAAACCACACATGGATCCACTAGTGGTCATTGCATGTGTGTTCTTTCCACAAACCACACATGGATCACCACTAGTCATTGCATGTGTGTTCTTTCCACAAACCACATGGATCAACCACTAGAGTCATTTCATGTGTGTTATTTCCAAAAAACCACTCTGTTATCCCACTCGAGTCATTGCATGTGTGTTCTTTCCACAAACCACACATGGATCAACCACTAGAGTCATTGCATGTGTGTTATTTCCACAAACAACACATGGATCAACCACTACAGTCATTGCATGTGTGTTCTTATACTAAAACCAACACTAGAGTCATTGCATGTGTGTTCTTTTCCACAAACCACACATGGATCCACCAGTAGAGTCATTGCATGTGTGTTATTTCCACAAACCACACATGGATCAACCACTAGAGTCATTGCATGTGTGTTCTTATACTAAAACCTACATGGATCCACCAGTGGTCATTGCATGTGTGTTCTTTCCACAAACCACACATGGATCAACCACTAGAGTCATTGCATGTGTGTTCTTTTCACAAACCACACATGGATCAACCACTAGAGTCATTGCATGTTTGTTCTTTCCACAAACCACATGGATCAACCACTAGAGTCATTGCATGTGTGTTCTTTTACTAAATCAAACATGGATCCACCAGTGGTCATTGCATGTGTGTTCTTTCCACAAACCACACATGGATCAACCACTAGAGTCATTGCATGTGTGTTATTTCCACAAACCACACATGGATCAACCACTAGAGTCATTGTATGTGTGTTCTTATACTAAAACCACAAACCAGCACTAGAGTCATTGCATGTGTGTTCTTTTCCACAAACCACACATGGATCCACCAGTGGTCATTGCATGTGTGTTCTTTCCACAAACCACATATGGATTAACACGAGTCATTGCATGTGTGTTCTTTCCACAAACCACACATGGATCAACCACTAGAGTCATTGCATGTGTGTTATTTCCACAAACCACACATGGATCAACCACTAGAGTCATTGCATGTGTGTTCTTATACTAAAACCAACACTTGCCCCCCAATGGATCCCACCGATAGACCGAGTCTTCTAGAAGGCATGCCATAACATAGTTGTTCTCAGCTTGCATTGTTACATCCAACCTTCGATTGCTTGGCGATTGGGATGTGTTCTTTCCAAAAGCGATCCTCGAGTAGGCTGTTCATGCGGCATGATTGGCCATGCTTTCTGGACAAACCGGCATGTTGCGCATGTGTTATTGACTCCACGAGTTCATGTGGGCCATATCCATGTCACGTCCCGTTACTTCTCTTCCTCCTGCATGTGTGTTCTTCCTTCCCTCGAAACCACTTTCCCCACTTCACTTCCATTGCATGTGTGTTCTTTCCAAACCGACATCCAGCCAATTCTCCGGTCACAAACCTTCATGGATCAAGAAATCATTTTACAAGCTTTTGAACTTATCCTACACATTCATGCTATTCACCAATCTAACATTGCTGATATTTTTTCTGATTTCTCGTGAACTTGGTTGTGGCATGTAGGAGCCCAAGAATCTGGAGATCCTCACTAGCAACTTGCATGTGTGCGTTCACTGCGTGTGCTCCCACCAGGATGCTTTCGTGTTATTTCCTCACATGGAGCTCCGCTCCATGAGCTCATGCGTGCTGTCGCATGGGCGTCATTGCATGTGTGTTACTAAACCACACGGATCCCACCGGCAGAGCTCGTCTTCCACCTTGCATGGGATGGGCACTTGATTGAAGTGATTAGGATCTCTATGGTAAGCCCAACTTCTCCAAGAGCATGTGTGTCTTTCAGCGACCACGCACGCCACTGCTAATTTTCTAGGGGCGACTACATTTTTCGTCGACCATCACCGCTGCAGTGTTCCGGGAACCAGGCGCCGGCCCATCATCGTGGGTGCCGTGCGTTAGGTCGGTCTCGTGCGCTGGCGTATACCAGTGGCATTGCGTGTGGCGAACGCCAACCGCCATCGTCGGATAGCATTCTTGTGCGTCGAGAGGTGGAGTATGTGGACCTCAACATGCAAATGGCTTACCCAGGACACAATTTCTAAAGTGGAAGCACTCACGGCTGCTATTGCACATTTCTTCATATAAGCTCGAGCAAACACATTACAACAAATTGTACTCCGCATTAAACCTGACGAAATTGCAACCATCCTAAACAACATCTAAACCCACATCACCACGGTAGCCATTCCGAGTCCACCTCGGTGGTGACACATCGCCGCCCTTCGTGACATCCCCACTCCCGCCCGATGGCTTGCCTTCGCCAAAGGAGGCAACAATAAGCGTTCTGCTGCTTTCGTCCGTCGATAAGCCCTCCACATTGGAATGCGACAATGGCGAAGGTGGCCAGGGGTTGGCGTGAACCCGGCGCCATCGCACTGGCGGCTCTGCTGAGCTCGGCGCGCGCATCGATCCGCTTCTCTGGTGAGGAAGGCGAGCTGCTTGTCACGTAGCATCATGGCTCCTCTCAAGAAACCATAGGCCATTTGATCACTATGACGATAGGATCTTGGGGTGGATCGCCCGTGGCCGAAGCCCTCCCGAGCGGTGGAAGCGGATGGATCTGCAAGCCACGAGCCATGACAAGTTCCTAGGAGGAGTAAGATTGGCCAGGCGACCGGTAGTGTCGGTTCTGAGAAAAACCTCCCGGTGATATGTCTGGCGGGCAAGGTACCAAAAATTCGTCAATCTTGCTTGACGGGGCTTTCTTAACCACGAAGTAGCGAGTTTCTTTGACAAGTCCACCACGCTAGGTCCCCACTGTCGGCCGAATATGGGCGGTGAGATTCTGCCGGGAGTTATTAAGTGGGATAAATCCGCTTCACCCTTTACCACGACATCCAAAGGCTCCTCTTTCTTACGCCTCGCTCCCTACGCTCATGGCTTGCGGCTCGTGCGATTCGTCTCGAGGCGGAATCAGGGTCGGCTCAACAGGCGTCGGTAGGTACCCCATCGGTACAGGTAGGCGCCCTATGATTACTACCCGATATGCTGTGTTTGTGTGGTGAGAAGATGCTTGAGATGGATTTAGCGTGGACCGTAGCGAAAATCACTGCGAGGAAAATTCAGCAACTTCTGACCATCGAGCGGTAAGTTCCTACATGGGTACAATGGTAACCTAGATCCGGGCGTAATGTAATTCTTTTTTTGTTTCCTTTGATCTACTCGCGGGAAGGAAGAGGGACTGGGTTTGTGACAAGTTTGTGTGGATCGAAAGAAGCCACTAACAGTTTTTCACAAAGAGCTTGTTAGGATCTGCGTGATCTTTGTGTGGGACAGAAAGAGGAGATTAGTGCGATGGGCGAGAGATCAAGAGCTTCACCGGGTGTGGGGAGGCGAGGGAGGTGGTGCGAAGACAGGCGGGCTCAAGATTAGGCGGATAGTGGACTGAATTTCCTTATTATCTGCGGCATTATATCATTGCATTTTGAGTTTATGTTGCCATGTCGTTGTCAGCAGGTGAAATAAATTCTTTGCCCGTGAATTGGTATAGCGGCCAACAGAAATTGTTTTCCAGCCAGAAACTTATCATAAGTGTAATACCAACGAGGTTTATTAAGCACCTATAAATAAATCGTCATGCGTCATTCACTAAAACCATCGATTTTGGAAAGTTTAACGCTCCTTATCGCGATTATTCGAGATAGTAGTTAGGCACGATCACATTTTACTCAGGTTCAAATCCTAAAGTGCGATACATTTTACTCCAGATGCGAGAGGCCAGTTATTTAGCGGAAAGCAAAGTTCCACGCACATAGCTCGAGTTTAACATATATAGGTTTCAAGTTCAATACATCATTAGGTACACTGCTACCTTGCTAGCCCTCTTTCTGCTTGGGTGCCAACTTTCTTCCTCTTACCTTCACATCCTTTGGCTTCTTCATCTCTTGCCTTCTTCCTCTTCTGGGTGCTAATTTTCTTACCTTCATGCCACCACTGCATCTCGGCCGAGGAAGTCGGGCCAATCAACACCCGAGTCTTGTCGGCATCATCACTCCACTCGTTTTGGTTTCTTCCCGCAGCAAAATCTTTTAGTCGGTCTGTCTTGTTTCTTACCTTGCGCTTCCTATAAAAAGCAGGTACATGGATTTACTACCTTATATCTACAGGACTATAAACAATTTTTGTGTGAATGTACCATCTCATACCTGGGTTTGGGAGAATTAAGGGGACATCCAGCTGCTCTATAGCCTATAAGATGGCAGGTCTTGCATCTGTTTTGCCCTTCTTTGTAACCTGAAGCGAACCGCCTTCTTCTCAGAAAATTCTTAAAACCTATTCACACACGGGTCTTCCTCTTGCCCCCTTTTTGTAGCGGCTGCAAGCTCGAAAAGCCTTGTGATTGGACTTGGGAAACCAACTGAGATGGGTGCATGCATGGCTCGGCCGAGATCCAACGTCTGACTCACTGAACTTTTTCCATGAGTAGTAGTCGACAAAATAGTGATCCAAATGTGGTAGAGTTCTTTTTGTAATAACTTCACCAAGAAGGCCAAGGCGTGATGCTAAGGTTTCCGGTATGCTGCCACTCTGGCAGGTGCATTCTCGCATGGTGGATATTCACAACATCCTTTTGCACTTTGGCTCTTGGACATATCGACTCACCTCCACGACTTTTGTTGGTTGTGGAGAACCTTAAGATGAGCAAGTCTCGGCTTGTCTTGTGCGATTCTTTAGTACAGCTGGTGGTAGCATATGTCCTCTAAGTCTCCTACTAATCTCTCTCCTTATATTTAACGGCGACCATGATCATACCACGTGTGATGTCCATCAAAGATATGAGCAGGGCGGCACTTTTATGTCCTTCACCCGGTTATTGGGCATTACGCAGGTTGTTGTTTATGTAATCAACTTTGATGCTTGAGGTTGATTGACTCCTCTTCCATAATGGCAGAATGATGGATGGCTAAGTACTCTGGAAGTTGGGGGCTTGGCAAAATCTTGCTCATGAAATAATGTTGCGCTACTAGGTTTGTAAACTCTAGCGGCGGGAAACATCATAGCAATCTGTTGCATTTGGTGTGAGTACAGTTGAGCATCATATGGGCATGACATTCTCTACCTTCATCTGCAGAACACCTCCCCTTCCATTGCATTCGTTAGCCCTTTGCATGGATGCATGGATATGCCAATGGATCCATGTGGCCTATTGATCTCTGAGATGCCTCATAAGCAGACCCAGTTTTCCTCCGTTTACATTTCAAAGCGGCCCGAGTATGCCCTTTAAGACATCGATTTGTGACCATCAAGCTGCTTTGTGGCGAATGGCGCAGGCAGCCTTTCCATTTTCGATTAGGGCCGATCTTTGTCTACACTCGAATCTGACCTACAGCAGCCCTTGAATCCATCGATGCAAGGTTTAAGCGCCATGAAAAATCTTTTGAAATATATTTTACCACCTTACGATTAGGGTGTCAATCTCCACAACACTCCCGGACATCTAGCTTGTACCTCAACCTTGAAGTTATATGCAGCATCCTGAAGCTATTGGTCCAATCCCGTGCAAGACCCGGAGCTTTCTCTTTACCTTTCAACCCGTATGTCTGGGACAATGTTGTATTTAGAGCCGAGGCTAGTCTAGAATATTATTCACGGTCTCCTTAGGGTTTATCCTTTAGTATGGACATAGATTGCATAGCCACCACTATGTCGACCATTGAGGATTTCAGTTTGCTTCTGTGGGACACATGTGTACGGGGCCCATTACATTCTGCAACACAGATTCATTTAAAAGATAAGCGAGTCGACTAGTTGCGAAAGATATGCAGCATCAATTGTAGGTATAGAGTGAAAGAAGAAGAGTTCTAATGGTTTGATGCATTCATTGCCCCAATACCCTAATTGCGGTCGGCCTTGCGGTAAGGATCTTCTGTGATCCTCCGCCGACAATGTACCTCGGCCCGATCCATTCATCCACGTTAACTTGCAAGCAGACTCATACCTCTCGGCGAGTTCTTGATCAATAAGCGTCGAACTCCCCTTGATACAAAATGCGGAGCGACATCCACGAACTCATGCATGCTCCACGAACTCGGTGCCGATCGAAATTATAGGATACTTTCGTGGTCATGTTTCATTTCTTCTACTTCAACACCCAAATCATCATTTGGAATACCAGCCTCATCGTTAAGTTCCTCGTCTATTTCATCATCACAGTTCTTGATCCTCTGCGATTACCTTCTTCATCGATTCAGAATCTTAGCCATCGTCTCTAATGCCTAATCTGCACACATCATATTGACTCCCATGGGTGAGGCTGCACCATCGTCTCCACGGGATGGACATGAACATTGCCCAGTCCACCTCACGGCAACTCTGTTTCTCCAAGACACTTTCGGTTGGTTGTCTTGCAACCACATGGGGTAGTCTTCGTTTACCGCATCCAGTGCCGGTGGACAAAGCGGTGAGTCAGAATCAATTTCATCTTGAGTGTCTGAGAACCCTCTTGCTCTTCTGTGTACATCCTCCTTCTGATGTAATCTTTCTGATGGTATCGGTAGGGCTTGACATCCGTGTTCCATTCCCCATCGAACTAGGCCTTTTGCTCCGCTCTTGGGTGTGATCTCCTTCACTTGCCTCCCCTCGGCTGTTGGCTCGAGTCTTGGCATTATTGCCCGACCTGCTGCGGCGTGTTCTTCTTTGAATTAGCCCTTTTGCTACTACTATTGGGCGTGTTCTCCTTCGTCTTTGGCATTATTGCACGACCCCGGCGTGTTAAAAGCTCCAAATTAGCCCTTCTTTTTGCTACTGTTGCGTCTTCTCCTTTGTGCTGGCATTATTATGCGACCTCAGCGTCTTCCCTCAAATTAGCCCTTTTCTTTGCTACTATTGGGCGTGTTCTCCTTCGTCTTGGCATAACTCCACTGACGGTGATGTTCGCTCAAATTAGTGTTTTTCTGCTCCCACTGGGTGTGGTAGCCTCTGTCTTTGTGGCCATCTTAGCCTCTTTGCTACCACTCACAGGAGTGTTCACCCGTGCTAGCCCTCTTAAGCGTTTTTGCTGCTACCGTTCGGTGTGGCATTTTGGTGGATCTCGGGGTGTACTTTCTGCGGCATGGTGCCTTTTAGCCGTCGCGACTCTTGGGCGTCCTCTTCTCTGGCGTGGTCTCCTTGGTGACGTTCTTCTTCAGGGTGCCCTTTCTAGGGATGCTCTTCATGCTCCTCTTTATGACGCTCATCTGTAAGACTCTCCTCTGTTTGAAGCCACCCTCAGTCGCACCAGCCCTAGTGATGCATGCCTTCTAAAAGTCCATCATCTCTCTATTATCCGATTCAATTCCTCTCCAACCGTGAGCACTACCAAGTGGAAGTAAACTTCACCTCTATAATGTTTCCTTGTAAAAGATGCGACTCAATCCTTGGTATCTTTCACTTGATAGCCTTTTTGCACTAACCATAATATAACAAGCGTGCTTCTGGGAGGACTCCCACGGCAGCTTCTGCACTTGATGCCATTAGGTTGATAATTGTACCACTTGATTAAATATGCACAAGGATTACATCAAACTTCGTCATAGAATTTTTACATGCCATCATCTAATTTTGCGGTATAATCCGCAACAGCAAACGAGCGATTACTTTGCCATCACGAGTTCTTGAGGATAGAATCCTACGAGAGGTTCGAGAGATGGGCGGCACCATCAGACCCGGCCCAATGCCACCACCGCCATCCCGGCATCATCGTTAGCTGGATTAACCTCGGTGGAAATACCATGACCAGGAGCAAGCGAGGCCCTTAGCGGCGGGAGCTACATTACATGGTGGGCAGGCGGGGCCCCTTCTGCAGCGGCCACAATAGGATCGGTTGCTGCCATGCCACCTCGACGATCGGGCGGTTCCCCAATGAAGTGTTTGAGGTGCTAGCGAGTCCAGACCATGAGCTGGCGGACCAGCAGCTCGCTGAACCGAACGCGGGTTGAGGAGGAAGAATGGTTCAGTCTTTGCAACAACGATGGGGCAGCCTCCGGAAGCCTTAGTTTTCTCAACAGTGGCGAGGATTGGGTCAGCAGCGTCCATATCAACAACAACAACACGAGGGCGACCAGTAGCAGATTCGAGCACGCAGGTTCGCTTTAACGAGGGAGCGGTTTCAAGGAGGAGCAGCACACAGGCGGCGGTCTTGGCAACAACGAGGGCAGCCTCCGGGCGCCTTGTAGTTTGCTCAACGGCTGACATGGATTGGGTGGCAGCAGCCCCTTAACTGCAGACGCAGGGGCCGGGAGACTAGTACCATCGATTCTAGAGCAGAGTTTCTAGCGGCAATACGGGGACTCCCTACGAGGAGGTTGCACAGCGAAGCATGTAGCGGATGAGGAACCACATTTGCTCAACAATAGCAGGGGTTGAGTTAGACCTCCCTATCCAATAATAGCTGGGCGACTCCGATGGCAGAGCTTCCTCATCCACTATGTTACACACCAGCGTAACCACGCAAAGCCTAACATGATGTTTCATCAACCCAATTAGCTGACTGTCACACTCTATAGGAACCCTGAAGCCTCGTTCATCAACGATACTGAACCGTGCAGTCTGCTCTGGCCTCATTTCAGCAAGTTCACGCACAGTAGCAACCAAACCAGGGACAGTGCATAACTGCACAGGCGCTACTTCCATCTTGGACTACAGCCTGTTTCCACGTGCTCTTCCCATGTGCTAATTTAGCGGTAGCGAGATGCTCACCAGAACCGTTTATTTGGGTTCGGCGGAGATCCTAGTTGACAGAAAATTGGAGACAAAAGATAAGAATTGTTTCTCAGCGTCGTGCTAGCAAACAATTCTATGTTCGATATATCTCTGTAATGCCAATAGCCAGCTAGAAGTCATAGGTAGTGCGAATAGCAAAGAGAAGAGTAGCTCACCCGAAATTAGCCAGAATTACTTCTTCCTCGACAAATGGATCTGCCATCCTTAGCTTTCGGCTGCGTCGGTAAAGGCGAGCTAGATCATCATGGCAACGCGGACATTGACATTAGAGCTCGGTAGCAGCGAGTAGGCGCAACAACTTGCGCCAGTCAAATGCCGAAGAGATCATTCTGGTTGGAGAGGGAATTTCGACGCCGCCGGTGCTAGGGTTCATGCCAAAGGAGGAAGGGAGTGGATTTGTGAATTTGGTCAACACACGATGCTCCTTTAGTATCTCGTTTCACCTACATGGTTGCCGTGTTGGCGCCCGCATCACGGACAGATAAATGACATGTGGGTCCCGACCGTCTACTTCACAGGGCAGTTTCACGGCATGTTTGGATTTGGCAGGGTGAGACGAGTTTGCCTCAAAATGGCCCCTCTCGGTAGTTGGCGGCCCAACTTTTCGAAACACGGTAATTTCAGGCAACTTAGAGTGCAGCCATCTTGCAGCACCTTAACTTTGGTACCACAGAAGAACAAGCCCCTCTCTCTGTCCCTGCCGACCAGGTGACCCACATGACCTCTCCACCGCCCTCCTCGTCCAATAGCCAGCCAGCCATCCCTCCCCAAGCCCTCATGGGCCATGTCCATGGTGCACCCTCCCCTCTCGGTATTGAAGGCCAGAAGCCATCCCAGCCTCCCCCACAACCCTCATTTCTCTCCTCTGCTCCCCTACCCCCTTATCCCTGGAGCCCCGAAGCTCCCTCTTGCTTTGCTGCTCGGGAGGAGAAGATGAAAGCTCCTCGGATCCTTGCGTGCATGTGAGCAGCTGGTGGGTCTAGGCACTCCCAGTCCCTTCTCTCTCTCTGATCTGGTCTCCCTCTCTCTAAGTTGCATCTCTGTATTCTTATTTTCGTCGCAAGATCACCGGAGGCTGCCGCCCAAGATCTTGGCCGAAGGGAAGCTCCTCCCGCCAACCTAGGGTTCCTAGGCCCTAGACCCGCTGTATGCATCGCCCAGGCGTCTCTCAGGACCACCGCGTCCACTGGGTGACCTCCTCCTCGATCTGCAGGCCTTCCCGATGCTCCCCCAGTCCACTATCGAACCAGCCCGCCAAATGCGGATCACGGCGACCCGGGGCCCGAGAAGAAACCTACCTTGGCCGCCCATCAATCTGACCGCCGGTGAGTCCTGCGTCATCTCCTTCGCTCCCCGTCGCCTCCCCGGGCCCCCAGATGAACTCCTCACCGCTCCCAGACCGCTCTAGGGTTTCTCCTCCGTCGGTCCCTAGCGGAGGAGACGATGATCCCGCGTCATCGAATACCACTCTACCCGACGGAGACGGTTGGGCGTACCCCTTTGGCGCCCTCTCTCTATGACGCACGGGCCCTGCCAGGAGAGATTCGAAACCTTCTCCCGCGTGTCGCCTTCCCGGTTGGGCTGCCCTTCTGCCTCCCGGCCCAGCAACCCGTAGATATCAGCCCTGCCAGCCCTGCCCATTTTCTTTTGGCATTTCCTCTCTAGACCTTTCATTAGCCATCTAATTTAAATAGATATGAAAATGTAAAATACACTTTTTGTCCATAGCACTATTTTCCCAAGTACCTTGGTATGTTTTGCATCATGCAGAACTAATCCCTTGCCAAAACTAATTTTCTTTATTTAATGGCATTTTATCTCCCAACAGGTGTCCTTTGCACTCAATAAATTCCTCAGTGAGTTTAGTTGATCCAAGTTGAGTAAATCCAACTCCCTCAGGGAGAAGTTGACAATATCTAGTAACTAGCATTGGTCTCCTGCCAAGTGGGGCTATGAACCACCTTTAGCAAAAATAACAAAAACACTTTGTATCTGCCTTTAGAAAATTACTTGGGTCAAACCAAGGAGGGTATTGACCCCATTAAAACTCACAGTGATGTGGTACACCAATACCTATCACAACCCAGGAGCTCATGATTTATTCAGCTTCTGGGGAATTTTAATGAATTAAACAATTTTGTTTATAGTATTATCACTAGATAAATCACTACAGTAGCTCTGCAACTCCAAAAAGGTTCATTCCAATTTATACAGAAAGGTATTCTAAGTGCCTACCATCTTGACTTGGAATCAACTCAAAACCTTTTGTAGATTCAATTTGGTGAAAAAGACAAAACAGCTCCAAAACTGCCTTTGGGAATTTCCTGAGGGCATGCTGGTAATTATTTTGGAGTGATTCCAACTCGCAATGAAAGTACATCAAACTCTACGTGACCATCCAAGGAAATAATTTGTGGAGCTCCATAACTTTTCTGGTGAATTATTTCCTAAAACTAGAGCTTTTGTCACAGGAATATTCATAAAAATTAAAGAAAAGTGATAAAATAGTGAAACCACTTTTGTTGGTTTCATTTTATCAACTCCTATCTGATGATATCATTTTTACACAATGGTATCATACTGAATTTGTCCTTAGTCCAAAACCCTCTTAGGTAGTTCCTCGACTATAAATCCTAAGGGTTTTCTTCCATATTTCCAAGACAAGGCCAATCTTATTAAATCCATTCTTCCTAAGACCTACTGATTTGTAAGCTTGTATTGTTCATTGCTTGTATGTATTAATGTTTTTATGGTGTTGATTGTGTCATTTGTTTGCTTGCATGTGACCCGTATCGACGATAGATGCGATTATACCGGAGACCAGAAGAAGTTGGATATTATTATTGGTTATTATGGGTATTCTAAGAAGAAGTCCAGGGACAATTATGCCATATTACTGATCTCAAGCAAGCCACCTTCTTGCTCATAAGCCTTGTCCTACTGTTTTACTTATGCATGTTTTATCTACTTATTTAAAATGGCATTGTTTTACTATATGTTGATGTATATATGGTAGTGGTTTGGCTCCTCCGAACTATTACACGTTTGTACTATTAAGTACAACCCCCTTGGTGACACCTACTTGTCCCTAGTATGGTAGATGGTGTAATGCACCATACCCTTTTGGAACCTGTTTCAGCCAAAGCAAAGCTA
The DNA here is from genome assembly GCA_023614405.1 of Avena insularis. Lineage (NCBI taxonomy): Eukaryota > Viridiplantae > Streptophyta > Magnoliopsida > Poales > Poaceae > Avena > Avena insularis. The sequence continues at coordinate 8,236,686 of CM042686.1, read as the reverse complement.
GAGGATGGGAAGACCCGGAAAAAGTTTTACCAAATGTTTTATGATAAAACCTTGGTGAGGTGGGACCTCCCAAAGATTTGAGAAAGAAAAGGTTTTGTTTCTACAAGCAGCTGAAGGAAAGCTGGAGGAAAAAGGTTTAAAAAACGCACCCGGTTCTTTGCAGTTTAGCTATAACAACTTAACCCTGTGCAACCACACTACTCCGGAATGGGACAGGGCTGGACTTGATGTTTGTTTACTCTGGTATAAGCTGCCTCGCAACAACTATAGGGGATAAAAATCCTTGGAGGGTGGGCCTTCTCACATAAGGGTCCATGTGGGACATCGACCTGGAGAAGGAACGAAGGGTTTGCGGGCCTCCACGCGTTACTATGAGCCCGTCATTAAAAGCGCACACTTGGGAAGGGCAAAATGCGCTCCGGTTGGTCCTCGGTACTCGACGTCCTGGTGTTGAGGGGAACAACACTCATAGGGTAGGCACTTATATTGGAGTGGGCATCTAGAGAGTCTTGATCGGTTACTCGACCCACGATCGGTGTGATCGAGGTAGTGTACCCAGACGGTGTGGGTAAAGTGTACAACCTCTGCGGCGTAAATTTATTCGAATAGCCATGTCGCGGTCATGGGCCAGGTTAGACAAACTTACGTAGGCGGTGCTGGTTTTGATTTCAAAAGGATTTCGGAAAAAGAAATGGCTTTGGAAATGTTTTGACCATGGGATGGTTGTAAAGGAAAGGTTTTGACCATGGGATGGTGGGAAGGAGGAGAAAGGAGTTTGGTCGTGGGGCGACCTAAAGGCGAGAACAAATGGGTGACCCAGATCCACGATGTTTTTCCAAACTTTTCAAAGGTTTCCAAAGAAATGTTTACAAGGTTTTCAACAAAGATATGTAGATGCTATATCTACAAGAGAAACTAATGGAGAAAAGAACCTCTCTTGGATCCCTCCTACTACCACAGCCATAATGCATATCCTCTTGTGTATTGGTGGTGGTGTCGTGAATGCCATGGATAGGCTAAAGGTGGGGACAAGATGCACTAGAGGAATCGGGGAGGGATGGTGTGGTGATTCCGCATAGATGTTACGTGTTGATTCACTTCCAAGGTTTACAAGTGCTCCCAGGCTGTATTGGGGAGAGGAGGAAGAAGGAACTCTCTTACTCTCACCACTAGCTAGCCCTCAGGAACATACTAGTAAAACTCAACCAACTAGAGATCAACTAGACAAAGACCAACCCCTTCTACAGATGCCCTAGCCCTCCTTATATAGGGGTGGCTAGGTCTCCAATAGGAGCATGCGTGGAGGCATATTCCAGGGAATATGCCTCTTCCCAAAATAGTAAGCCGACCGGGTCACTTTTGCCCAGCGTCATCCCCGCAGAGGCTACGTGAGCCTCTGCGACGCCCGCGTCAACCGACATATGCATCGTCACCTTTGTCGGCCACGCCTCGGTGGTCCTGGCCTCTGTCCGCTTTGCTCACGCTCTGTGTATAGTGGTCACCTTTTGACCAGCGAGATACCTTCCTTCTCTTGCAAGCTTGATATAACCCGGATCGTTCCTAGTTGATCCGGCCACATTTTGCATACAAGTTACATAAATCCTGTAGGCATACGACATGAGTCGGCCGGGACTGATTAAGCGGACATCCTCGGGTCCGGGTTACTCCGTGATTTGGCCTGCCTTGAGGTGACTCGGCGGCATTCGCTGACCTTGCCATTACCTCGGCTAACTCGACCATTATATCGGCGTGACCCTACGGGGGTATCCCCAACGATAGTCCCAGTGATGCGGTCTTAGCTGCCTTAGCGCTAAGGTCTGTGAGTTCAATTTCACTGACCTTTTGCTCCCTTTTCCGAGTTACATCATATCCTGGATTTCATTGACTATCTTTTCCCTTGGCTCATTCTGAGTTTTTACTCGCTGGCCGGGTCATCCCATAGTTATCCGGGTTACTCTTCCTTCTCTCGTACGCTTCCCCACGTCCAACATGGAGGGTAATAATTATTTTGCCTCATTTTAAGGGCCTGCCGATTCTTGTCATGATTAATGTCGAATGTTCTTGTTGCTCGTCACATCATATGCAGCCGCCGTTAAGCTGTGTGACCATGTCGTGCATTGGGATCTCTTATACGCCCTCGTTTACGATTGGTTGATTGGATTATACGGCCACACCGTGGCTCTTCCACGGCACGATCCCTACCCCTCTGGCATGGTTAAATAGGGGAGGCGGCGCCCTTGGGACTTTTCTATTCTGGCGCCCTTTGCCTCTTCTTCTTCTTCCAGTGCGGTGTCGCCGCCCGCTGCGCCGTGCCTTGCCACGCCGCCGCATACCACTCCAGCGCATCTCCACCGCAGGTCGCGTCGGTCAGGCCACTACCCCCCATGCCCGATAGAGCTAGTGAGGCGGCAACACGGAGATGACGGATGAGAACTTCGCGTCGCGGGCAGGAGATGGAGGAGGACCACGGAGAACACCGGCGTGGGCGCTGGGCATGTCTGGGTATGCCGGGATGACCTGGACTGGTTGTACCGCCGCGTCGCATCCCGGAGGTGTGGTGGCTTCCCGTGGCTAAATCTCGCCGCCAAGGAACTTGCTCCCTCACCTAACCCGGGTGTGTTTGTGGCGTTTCTCTCCCAATTCCAGCGCGGGTTTGGGCTCCCCGTCAGCGACTTTTTCCATGACTGGCTCAATAACTATGAGCTTCAGCCGCATCACCTTCCGGCGAATGCCATCACCTCCCTCTCTACTTTTGCTTCCACCATAGAGGCTCGCGGATTATGGCCCACTAAGGCTACGGATGCAGTTCTTTAGTGCTGCGCTGGAATGTGATTCGAATAGAGCTTGACCCGAAGGACAAGCAACTCACGCAATTCGGCGCTGCTTCCATCTCTCCTCGGAAACAGTCCGTCTTTCCCCGAGTTACGGGGCTTGACTCTTGCAAGGGCTGGGCCTGAACCTTCTTTTACGTTAGAAATGGCACAACTGGAGATCTGATCCGTTGCCCCTCGTTCAGGTCCTCCTAATCCGGATCTACGGGACAGATCCCAAAAGCCCTTGTCTGGCGAACCAAGTCAGCAAAAGGTTCGAGGAGCTGAAGGATCAGGGCTGCATAGCGAGGGCGCAATGATCACATTAAATGTCCAGCGGATCTCCCCTCTCGAGCGCACTCCTGGCTACGCCACATGGGCGGCGCCTTGAACCCAACCGGACCTCCTCATTCGGTTGAGCAACACCGAGATTTTCCACCGGGTCAGGCCCTCTTCACCACCAACAAAAGTTCACCGCTGATTGGGAGTGGGGGATGAGCACTTACAATAAGATAGGCTTCCTCCCGGTAAATCTCGTGCTCCAATCTTTTCGAATTAAGTCTTATGCCGAATTTATTGTATGTTTGATCCTTATTATTTTCTCTCTTAGATGTTTCTTCAGCAAACTCTTGAGGATGGCACGAGCCTTCTCTCAAGTGGGCGCCCGGATTGAGATGTCTGGGCCGAGGAGGTGGATCGGAGATGTTCCTTCCATTCCTGATGCGACCAAGCGACATACCAGCGGCCTGGTGGAGAGTTCCTTAAATGATCTGTCGGTTGTCGAAGACGCGGTGGAGAGTTCCTTAAATGGATCTGTCCTCGCCGCTCCGACATAGCCCTGCTCCCCTCATGGCGATGATCGCCATGGCCCGCCGAGCATTCCGGGAGGTTCAGCGGCTGCTCGAGTTCTAGCCCACCTCGTCTAGAGGCAACCTCGAGCGAGGCTAACTCTGCCGAGGCAGCGGCAACCACCACTTTGGCTCCATCGCAACTAGCTTCATCAAGATACCTGACACCTCCGCCAAGACAAAATCAGCACTAACATCAGCGCGGCGCCAACAACAACGGCCAAGCATCAGCAACAGCACCAAGTCCATACGCCTCGTGTCAGGTCTTCCAAGACTTCGACGAGAAAACACCAACCGCCAAGGCTAGCACTAAGGCAGCTCCCAAGGGCAAATCCGTCGCCAGCAACTTCAACCTCTCGGTAGCCCAAGGCAAGGCTCCCGACACCGCCCGGGCAGCGTCTGCCGAGGCTGGACCAAGCGCACACTTGCGTCCATGCTTTGAAAGAAGACCACCAGCGAAGGACACTCTGCGGGTCAGGTGATGTACCTTTCGTTTTACCACGAGCCTGTTGTTGCCCGACTTGAAAGGAGGTAGCCCATGCTAAGGGTTTGGTCGCCCCATATGTAGCGGAGGCGCTATCCTCAGGCCTTGATCGAGTTTGTTAACAACTAGAACAAGGCGGAGTTTGTCCATAATGACGATCTCCCGGAGAAATTTGGCCAAGTTTGCTGCACAGATGAACACCGCTGCCAAGGCAATCAACCTTGCGGGTCAGATGATGGAGTGCAGCTACTTCGCCTTTTCCTTAACATGTACTAGATATTAGTGATATAACCATTAGTCCCGAGCCTCGGGAGTAACTTGTTACTTGGTCGGATGCTCCTTGAGAACTAAGCGTGGCTCCTTAGTGACCGAATATGCACACACCTAGAGCCGTGTTAAGTTCGCTTGGCACGGATCTTGTACACTTAGGATATGCACACACCTAGAGCGGGTTAAGTTCGCTTGGCCGGATCTTGTACCTCGAATATGCACACACCTAGAGCGGGTTAAGTTCCACTTGGCCGCATTTTGTACTTCTAATATGCACACACCTAGAGCGGGTTAAGTTACGCTTGGCACGGATCTTATACACTTCGAATATGCACACAGCTAGAGCGGGTTAAGTTCCGCTTGGCCGGATCTTGTACATTCGAATATGCACACACCTAGAGCGGGTTAAGTTAAAAGCTTGGCGGATCTTATACTCGAATATGCACACACCTAGAGCCGGGTTAAGTTCTGCTTGGCCTAGATCTTGTACACTTCGAATATGCACATGACTAAGCTATCCTTTTGTACTCTTTTCAGGTGACCACCAATCGCCAGAGCGCTGAGTTTCAGCGTCTCTTGGATACTCACAAGATCTTGTGCCTTGAAAGCATACTCGCTTCTTGCCGAATACGAGAAAAGGGGTAAGTTTTCTCCTTGGCATTTTTCCCATTTCTCTTTGTCTTTTTTCACCGAACTAATCTGATATTCGAATTGTGCAGCCGGAGTGGAGGCTGAGAACATCCTTATGAGAAAAAATTTGGATCAGATAAAGGGTAAGTCGTTTTTCTTAATCTCCCTCTGCGCCCTATCTTCTTTTCTTCTTGGCTCGGCAAATATTCATACCTCGGCTTTGCCGGGTCAACAAACTATTCCAGCATCTCTTGAAGATAGTGTGCCCGTGCCTGATATGATGCTGCATTTTCTCGAACAAGCAGGGAAGCACCAGGCCAAACTCAAGAAGGATGATGAGCTTGCCCCTCCTCCGGACCAAGGATGAAGAAATGGCCAAGCTTAAGGCAGAGATGAAGAAACTCAAGGCGCTCCACAAATCCGAGATGGATAAAGCTGGCCAAGATTTCTCCGAAGAGCAAGAGCGTCTGAACCTCCAAATTACCAGGACAAAGAAGCGCTGAAAGAGTGAGCACTAAGCAGGTATCGTGCCAAACTTGTGCAACTTCAGGAAGCGACAACTGCACCAAGGAGCTGACCCGGATCCACAGCCATATTTCTCATAAGTTCTTTTCCTTCAACCGACATTGATCTTTCCGGGTCTACTTCCTTTACTTAATTCACTTGTCTCGTTTTTCAGACAAATTTCTAGAGGGCGATGTCATTGCATCCAATGCTGTTACCAAGTTCCGGCGGAGAGGTACTCCATCTGGTCCTGGCCCCATTCCTCTTGATCTGGAGGATTTGATAGTCAGCTTGTCCTCCCGAGTCGAGATCGTGAAGAACTATGGCAAGGATATCTTGGATGTAGCAATCCTGATCTTTAATGCCTTTTGGCCTGAAGAAGATACTCCGGAGGGGGCTACTGCTCTTATTGCCAAGCTAATGGAGTGCGAGACCCAGCTCGATCTTTGGAGGAATCCATTTGGGCCTTGGAGCTGAAATCGTCCTCCGCTATGTGCTTACATGGTATGAAAAGATAAACTGAAGCTTCTCGGCGCATGCACCCGGATCAAGATGGTCCGCGGCCAGTTGGATTGCTCGGTGCAAGTCTTAGCGTATAGCCTCATTGAATATGCCCATCCATCAATGGAATGAGGACCAAGTTTCCTTAGCGTTATCGACAGCGAATATGTCGAAGATGGTTTGGGTGAGGAAGAAGAGAATGAAGCCTCGGATGTCGAAGGATGAAGAAGAAGCTGAAGCCGGGCGGAGCTGCACCTGCTAGTGCCGAGTTACCTCCTCCTGCTGCTCGTTGAATAGAAACACTTTGCAGTTTATCAGACCCTCGGTATGCCGGGTGCAAATGTATTAAGCACATCGGTTATATTTTGCTACTAGGTTGTTTGTGCGGATTAACTTGGGCGTAGTCCCGAGTTTCATTCTCTTGTTCCTCCAATTTCTTGGCTGTTCGTGTCTACCTTGGTTCGGTTTATGACTTACAAGTCCGAGTTTCAAAAATTGATTTAACAATACTTGGAAACTTTAGGATTAGCTCAAAATAATTCAGCATAATAAAAACATGGTAAACATAAAGTTAGTTGAAATAACAAATGTCGGCTCGATTAAGTTCTTTTCCTCGGTCGTTTTCTTGTGCTACATAATTCAAACTTGTTCTCTTGCTTGCCATGAAGCCAAATCATGTTGGACAGCAACAAATCGAAGAGTTGAGTTTTGGTGCTCACACTACTAATCGGCTTAAGTAGAAGCAACTTCGTAACCGACATAAAATAAATAGCGAATCTGAAACAACGAATACCACTAAGGCGGTCCCGAGTTCTGCCTTTCGAGGTGCCAAGATTTCATTGATAAGCTCATTGCGGCATACATACCGACATATGAGAGACTCGGATACACACACTTCTTTGCTAAGTGTAGAATGGTGAAGTAAGAGCTACATTCCATGGATGCTTAGATTCTCATTGGACACATCCTGCCGTGTTCTTCTCCGTGGTTTTGCATCGATGAGATAATATGAGTCATTGTGCAATGCTTTGCTCACAATGAATGGCCCTCCCATGGGGGATAGCTTATGCATGCCAGCGATGCGTTGTACCAACGAACGCAGATCACCTTCGAAAGACTGGGGTTAACTTTCCGGCTATGATAAGCGTCGGAGATTTTGCTGATATATGGAGATCTGGACAATGCCAATTCTCTCGCTTCTTCAGCAGATCAACATCATTTGCGGGCTTCTCGCACTTCAGATTACATGTATTGGGTGACTCTGGCGAATCATGCTCTATGTCGGTGGTAATACGACACGCCCCATATACGGAAAGAATGGGCGTATAACTTTGTTGATCGGTCGGAGTTGTTCTTAAACTCCACAGTACCGCTAGTAGTTCTTCTATCCGGCACCCTGATCTTTGCGGCTCCATGAAACGGGGTTTTATCCGGGATAATACTAATCCGTTGGATCTTTCCACTTGTCAGATTTGATGCGGGGTGGGCTGCCCGAGGCGCGTCGAGACGGATCTTTTTATCTCGGCGAATCGTGCAAATGCTCCTTCAACAAAATTTGTGCCATTATACGTTTGTAATCTTTGTGAGGATAGCCGTATCTCAAGATGATATCTTTGAGGAGTGTTACGGCCGTAGCTCCATCACATTTTATTATTGGCTTCACTTCAATCCACTTCGTAAACTTGTCCACCATAACCAAGATATGGGTCATATTTCCCCTTGCTGGTTTGAACGGATCAACCATATCCAAACACCATACGGCAAATGGCTAGGTGATTCGTATGGTCTTGAGCTCCGACATTGGCATATGTGTCTTGGTTGCATACCTCTGACAGCCATTGCATTTTCTCACCAAATCTTCTGCTTGTTCTAAGGCACTTGGCCAATAGAATCCATGCTGGAAAGCTTTTGCCACCAACGCTCTGGATGAGGCATGATGCCCACATTCCCCTTGATGTATATCCCAGAGGATATCCAGCCCTTCTTCCGGGTCAACACATTGCTGGAGGACATTAGTGACACTTCTCTTGTATAGTTCGGCATTGATGATTATATGTCGCCTTTGACGCCTCTAAATTTGCACAGAAAGCACCTCTTCAGGCAAGTTCCATCCTTCAGGAATTGAAATATGGGCAGTGCCCAAGGTGGTATAGCTCGCACTGGAAACAGCTACTCATCTACTTCCATTTGCTCCACCGGCATAACCTCAGCCGGATCACGCTACGCAGTCCCCGGGTTCTGCGAAGCAGTCCCCGGGTTTCCTGAACCACTTCCCACGTCAATGTCCATGGGTACAGCTCCGGACTCCGGATCTGCTAGGATATAGATTGAGACGGTTTCTGGGGACGGCCTGATAGATGGTTTTCTGAGGTGCTCCAGTGCTACACTCGGTGGAATTGCTTGTCGGGTTGATCCGAGCTTCGACAATACGTCGGCAGCCTCGTTTTCCAGCCGGGGTACATGGTGAAACTCGCATCCCTCAAAGTACCTAGATATCTTTTGCACAGGGAATCTGTACAATGCCATGTTTGGATCAAGAGCGTCCAGCTGCCCCGAGACTTGCTGAACTACCAAATCCGAGTCTCCAAAGCATTGGATCTGACGTATTCCAATTTCTTTTGCCACTTTGAGCCCATGCACAAGTGCTTCATATTCAGCGACAGTGTTTGACGCGGCGAAATGGTTCTGACACATAATTCAGCTGGTCATTTTTGGCGAGTAAGTACCACTCCGGCCTAACCGGTTTTAAGTCTTTGATCCGTCAAAGTGCATTCTCCAGTAGTTCGGATCTGGTAACGGTGGTTCGTATTGCACCTCAGCCCAATCTACGAAAAAGTCGGCCATAGCCTAAGACTTGATCGCATCTCTCCTGTCGTATTGTGGAGCATAAGGGGCTAGCTCAATTGCCCATTTGCGATTGACGCTGCATCCTTATTACTCATTATCTAGAATCACGGGGCTTCACATATCACTTTGATGGGGTGTTCTTCAAAGTGGTGATTTAGCTTCTTTGCTGACATGTATACACCATATGCCATTTTCTGATATTGAGGATAGTTTTGTTTTGATGCGAATAAAACCTCGCTCAGGTAATAGACTGGCCTCTGCACCGACTTACCCTCTTCGTCGCGCTCTACCACTACCACTTACAACTCGGTTGGTTGCGGCTATAGAGAAACATTGGCTCTTTTGATAGTGGAGAGGCTAACAGTGCGATGGCTAACATTTTATTTAATTGGATAAAGGCTTACGTTGTTTGTGGCGTCCATATGAACTTATCGCTTTTTTCATTAGTTGATAGAGAGGCAATGCCTTTTCTCCCATCCAAACATACAAACCGACTTAAAGATGCGGGCACCCGGTGAACTTGTGGACATCGTTAGAAACTTGACAATTCCATTAAACTCTATGGCTCGCATTTTCGTCGGGTTAACTTTGATACCTCGGCTGGATACAAGAAATCCGAGTAATTTTCCAGCCGGGACACCGAAGGTACATTTTTCCGGGTTAAGCTTCATCAGGAATCGTCTCGAGGATTCGCGAATGTTTGCTTGATATCATCAAGGGCGTTTGCTTTCCTTGGTCTTTATAACCACATCATCCATATACTTGCACATTTCCACCAATTTGATCATGCAAACATTTTGCATACACCTTTAATGCGTTGCCCTGCATTACATAAACCAAAAGGCATGGTGCGATAGCAATAAGCCTCATACGGGGTGATAAATGCAGTCTTTATTTAATCATTCGGATTTAGGGGTATCTGGTGGAAACCAGAATATGCATCTATGAATGACAATAGTTCACACCCAGCAGTTGAATCTATGACCTGATCTATCCTTGGCGGTAGAATGGATCTTTTAGGCACGCCTTATTCAGGTTCATGTAATTGATACACATCGAAACCGCTGCCACATTGGTCATCATCTTCTTTCCACAAGCACCGGATTAGATAGCCAATCCGGGTAAAGTACCTCCATGATAAACCTAGCTGCGAGGAGCCGAGCTATCTCATCCCCAATGACTTTTCTCCTATCTTCGGCGAAGCGGCGGAGAGGTTGCTTCACTGGCCATGCTCCGGGTCTCACATTCAAAGTGCTCGGCCAACTCCTCGGAACACCTTGCAAGTCCTGTGTGGACCAAGCAAAAATATCGATTCTCACGGAGGAAGTTGTGAGCTTGCTTTCCTATTTGTCATTTAACCCGGCACCAATTATTACGGTGTGTTTAGGAGCAGATCATCATGGGCACTTTCTCCGTATCGCCGTTGCTTGAAAGCGAAACACTTCCATGTGGGTTACTCAGCGTCGGCATATACTTGCTGCGCGGACTGAGCCAGTGCTGCCACTTCCTGTATCTTTCTTTCTGTTACGCAATCACGAGTGACTCGGCTAGGTTAGACCGGTGACCACAGACTCAATGGAGCGTCGAAATCTCAGCTATGGTAATTACTCCATTTGGCCCGAGCAACTTCATCTTCAAATGCGGATGTGACAACTTGCCATGAACTTGTTCGATGCTAGCTTTGCCGAGTAGCGTGATCGCACTTTCTAAGTTCACCACTTCAAACTCCAAATTCTCGATTCGGCGGTTATCTCGCGTGCCAAACAATACGTCAACCGGACCTTGCCAATAGGTTGCGGAAATGCTGCACAATACCATGGAAAGTTGTTCTTGTAGCTTGGAGCATGTTTTCCGAGATACCCAACTTGCGCATCATATCCACATACATGATATTGATGCTGCTACCATTGTCGATCAGCACCTTGGAGAATCTCATTTATATTTGGCCCGATGAACATTGGGTCCAGCACCAGTATGAACCAAGACTTGGCATCGGCAGGATGATCCTTGATATTCCAAGTAATTTCTGATCCGACCAAGGCATATACCTCATCCTTTGCCGGAATAACTGCGTTCACTTCCATATGTCGGTGCTGCAAACTCTTTCTATCTGTTTCCTTTGTGGTAAACACACAGTAACTCTGGTGATGCTCTTTGTATTCATTTCTCCCCTCATTTCCAGGATATCTTTGATCTGGCTAGTGTTGATTTTCCACCTGATGCACTGCATCCCTTCTCTCATGGTTTTCATACCTCGGCGGAGGGGGTGGCAACATTAATTGTTGCGTGTTTGCTCCGAAGAGCAATTGCTGCCGGGGTAACTCCTGCGACTTGATCATTACGAGGTGCACGAGCATTCCACGAACCACTTTGTTCTATCTTCCTCATCCACTCACATTGCGAGTCATGTGACTGCCGGGTTACTTTCGGTTTGGCGTGTGAAATTTACAGTTGATCGACATTGCCTCATGGGTATACCTCGGTCGGTCCTTCTTTTCTTGCCGCTGTTTCTTACGCTCTAGCGTCCAAGTTTTCTTGCCATCATTTCTTGGGGTCCATTGTTGCCCTCGGTTTTACGGCGCTGATTACTCCTGCTCGGGTTGATCTGATTCACGACAACTTGTTGCGAACTATATCTGTAATCTAGTCTATCATCTCTTCTCTTACCCCGATAATCATTTCGCCGGGATGATCCGGCTCCATCTCTCTGGTAGTACTCCTCATTTGACTCGTTTGACACAAGCCTAGGTTGAGTCGGATCACCCAATGCATATGAATCAGCAATCCGGATTGTCTCTGCCAGTGTAGTTGGCATATCCCTTTGTAGCCTTTGCCACAACATGCTCGCATATCTACACCCTTGTGCAAACCAAGCTATTGCCTGTGCCTCGATCACACCCTCACATGAGTTTTGCACTGTGCACCACCGTGTTAAGAACTCCCGGTCTGTCTCATTTGGTCGCTGTTTGCACATTGCTAGGGTCTGTGGCCTATTCGGCCTCTGATACATGCTCGAGAAGTTTCTTACAAACATTTCCTCAAAATCAATCCAACAGTTGATACTTCCGGGTGGCAAATTGTTTAACCATACCCTCGCTGGCCCCTCCAGCATTTGAGGTACGTCTCTCACAGCCCATCTCAAGTTGCCTGTAGCAATTTTCACCGCCGTAGCGTAGTTGATCAACCAATCCTCCGGCTTTTTCCTACCATCATATGTCTTTGTGCCTGCAGGTAGCCCGAAAGTTCGGTGCAGGCTCCTTCATGATCCGGGGCCCAAAACACGCGGACCGGAGGACCTTGACACTCAATTTGCTTGACCTATAAAGTGATACAGCTTCAACGGCATCGTCGGAGCATCAAATCCCTGCTTCCCAACCTTGACCCTATCACCTGCTAGTCCGGCCTTGGGTATCCTGCGTTCACCATTTCCGAATCACCATCATTATATCTGTCTTGCTCTCGTGGAGCGCCTCTCTGTTGCATACCTCGGTCGGCACTTTGCTCTTGCCGTGGTATATTCATGCTTTCTTGATTTTGCCACACTCCCGAATTCCAGTGTCCGCGTACCCGTTTACAGCATTTCCTTGACGGTATTGCCTTGGTGCGTGGTTACCTCGGCCAGCCTCACCTCGGTGACACTACGTCGATCATCATTTTCCTGCACCTTTTCCTTTCCCTGCCCTTGCGGGTCATATGGGACTATCTGTTTGTTTCTCCTCGTAGAGGTTACCACCTCCTCTCTTCTTGGGTCTCCGTGAGGGATGATGCTGCTCGACTGATTTCTCCGGGTTACCTACAACTGAATGAACAACTTTGGATGCCCCTAGCCTTGCCGGGTTTGCCTTGAGCAACTCTTCATTTTGTTTGTTAAGTGATCCGAACTAACTCATTGACTCTTTCCTGCTGTCTTTGGGCTTCACGGTCGAACCCTCTAACTTTCGGATCTTGTTTGCATCCGCTGCTCTGAGTTCTTTGCGGGGAGTCTTGTGCTTGGCAGCCGCGGACAGAAAGTTCTCTGACTCCTCAACTCTAGTATCACCCTCTTTGTTCATTTCACTGATGAGATTTTTCCCCTTTACTTTTACAGCATCTACCTTATTCGCTCTTGCATACTCACGCAGTGTCATGTTCAACGGCTGAGCGACTATCTTTTTGCACCCTCTAATATTTTACGCCTAGTTTCTCTAACTCGGCATGTGCACAGCTGGATCTCCTACAGGTGCTATGGGGCTCTCTAGGCTATCTATCGCCTGCTGCAGCACATTCTCAGGCCTCTCTAGTGGAGGACCTCTACTTTTCCTCGGTGCCTTGGGCGTTACCTCCGAATCTGGTGCAAGATCCTTGCTCGCGCCAGCGCCAGGCGCTGTCATCATCACCTCGGCGCAGTCAGGGCAGCGAGTGATACGCGCCTTGTGAACCACGCTAAGGGGTGGCTCGCCTCCCTCGACGATGTACCAATTGAGCATGCGACACATCGGCGGCGTAGATCTTGTGCGTAAGCTTGACAAAGAGGCCGTTCTTGCCCGGGAGAGGTGCTTGCGAAGCAGCCAGCGTTGTAAACGCACAAAGTCCAGCGCTCCAAAGTCTTTGAACAAGCCGGAGACGATCGTTAGCTGGTGCAATGAGGTTTCCGTCCGGATCTTCACTCCTGCTAGCACCGCTTAGCTTACGATGGCGCCAACTATCGTGGTGGTGTCACGGCAGATGCCATGGATAGGCTAAAGGTGGGGATAAGATGCACTAGAGGAATCCAGGGAGGGATAGTTTGGTGATTCCACACATAGATGTTCGTATTTGATTCACTTCCAAGGTTTACAAGTGCTCCTTGAGCTATATTGGGGAGAGGAGGAAGAAGGAACTCTCTTACTCTCACAGCTAGCTAGCCCTCAGGAACATACTAGTAAAACTCAACTAACTAGAGATCAACTAGACAAAGACCCAACCCTTGACAGATGCCCTAGCCACTCCTTATATAGGGGTGTCTAGGTCTCCAATTAGGGCATGCGTGGAGGCATATTCCATGGAATATGCCTCTTCCCAAAATAATAAGCCGACCGGGTCACTTTGCCTAGCGTCATCCCCTTGAGGCTACATGAGCCTTTGTAGGCGCCAGCGTCAGCCCGACAGGCATCGTCACCTTTTGTCGGCCCACGCCTCGGTGGTCCTGGCCTCTATCAACCGCTCATGCTCTGCGTCAGATGGTCACCTTTGACCAGCAAAGATACCTTCCTTCTCTTGAAAGCTTGATATAACCAGTTGTGCCTAGTTGATCCGGCCACACGGTACACGCCTACAAGTTACATAAATCCTGCGGCATACGACATGGAGTCGGCGGGACTCGATTAGGCGGACATCCTCGAGGTCCGGGTTACTCCGTGATTCAGCCTGCCTTGAGGTGACTCGTCCAGCATTCGGTTTGACCTTGCCGTACCTCGGCTAACTCGGCCATTATACCCCGGCTTGACCCTACCCGAGGGTATCCCCCAACATCTTGTTATTATTGTTATCTTCAGGTGGTTTGCGAGTACATTCAAAGTACTCACTAGCATTGTCCCTGGCTATTAGCAGTGGATATCAAGAAGAAGGTGGCGTTGGCGACTATCACGAGCTAGGGCGTTCTCCCGGTCGGTTGCACTGTAGGTTAAGGCATGGCTCGGGCTCTCGGCTTAATGAAGTTCGGCTGATGTTGATCGATGTAGCCATAATGGCATCTAAGGTATGACATGTATTACGTTATGTATTGGATGTTTACTTTGATACTTGTGCGGTATGTGCCACGACTAAGCGATCATGGGATCGTGGTTGTATGCATAACGAGATTCTCGGATTAATCTTGGGCCTCCAGACTTGGTATCGAGCCATCTGACATGGGAGAACTTTAGTTAGCATGGTAAGCTAAGCAGGAACCTTATTTCGAAAACCCCAGCTTTCAAAAAATGAGCTTCCCAATGAGTTTCAAAAAGTTCTACTTCTTCTCTTACTCTAAGTAAATGCTTTCGAAAATGGTTTCCTCTAACTCTCGTCCGAACTTCAAACCTACAGATTTTAAATAACTAGGATCTAGAACCGGTAAAGACAATGAGAACAAGATGAAGACCAGCAAACACAAGGAGACTACAATATCGCTCTACGGTAGGAATCCCCATAATTAGAAGACATCAAGTGTTGCACTATCAAGAAGCGTCCAGATCGGCGAAGCTTCATCACGCAAGATAGTGACTCAACACGAAGAAAGGCGATATCTAGGATCAATAGTCCTAAGAATAGGATTCCCCTACATCCACGAGTAGTTAACTCCTTGGTCCCTAAGCGTTGACCGTGTTTGTTTGCCTAAGTGCATCACAGTGTAAACGATGTGTGTTGTTTCTGAGGACATTGCGATCCCCTCGCTCTGTTAGCCTTTTTGTATGCTCTAGTTTGCTTTGACCTCCTTAAAAATGTGACTCGAGGTGATAACCCACCTAGTAACTCAGAAACCTGTGTTAGCTGCCATTAATGAGACCAGAATAACCTCGAGAGTATATGAGAGGAAAGCATCGCCAAGAACCATGAGTTCGACATCGTCAAGTCAGAATCAACTTCGAAGACATCACCTCAGCACAATGGCATACCTCGTCAACTCACCCCTCAAGATTAAATCGAAGCGACACTCCCTTATTCATCGACATTACGGCAAGAAATCACCTTAGAAGCGGAAGTCAAACCTTCGGAGAATCCTCAATATCCATGAAATCACCGGACTTACCCACCAATACAAGAAGAAGACCTAACTGCTCTAACCCTTGAATATTAGGCTTAGGCAGCCCCAAAGAGACTAACAATTCTAGTCGACCCCCCAAATCCATAGGAAGTTCCTCCCGAAAGGCAAGATTACTCAAAATCACGAAAGGACTACCTTAAGGTAGCCATCGGTATGAAGTAACGTCCATAGTTTGAGTAAGGATACCCTCCGAAGATGGATGCCTCTAACCTAACTAAGGCTAACGATAAGTGTCATTAACCACTAACCTACCTAGAGTTAATACTAAGACTTTAGGAAACCACCCGACCTGGTCCGCATAATGAGAGCGTCTCTCGAGATCTCCACCCAAGATCAAGGAGATACATACTTACAGCATCATACCAGCCCTTCAAGATGGAAGATCCGCACCACTCTCGAAGGACCCTAGTGAAGCTAAGGTGGAAAGACTTAGTCTTTCCTACTCAAATCTGAAGTCTACCAAAGATACTCTAGAAAAATGCGGATCGGCGACTCCAAGAAGGAAGGACTGCGTTAACTCAAACCACCCTAGTTTAACCTTAAGGGGAAGGGCGTGTCTTTCCCACAAAATAAAATAACCCTCTTGAAGCAATCCAGCAGTAGACACAAAGACATAAACTGAGATCGACAACCCCTTAAGAGAGATCGTGAAATCCTTGAAGGAAGATCACCCCTCACAATCCACGATTGAAGCTGCATAATACTAGATGCATCCAAGAAAATTGAAGTTTAACCTCACGTCATAATGACCCTACTCAAGGACAAATCCGACAAGTTAGTATGTGAGAAGCATATGACGCTAACTCCAACACAACATCCCCTAACCTTACTCTCCCGAATCTCGGGACGAGATTCTTTTAAGGGGGAAAAGTCTGTAACATCCCAATTTTAGCAACCGATTAGTTATCCGAATGCAAAAATCGGAGAACAAAACTTTTCTTGTTCATTGGTGCAGTGTTTGCTTGTTGCTTGTTTGTGCTTGCGCATGTGAGTGTATACCATATGATACTCCTTACCTCACCCTCAATTGTCAAAAGCTATTTAACAAAACTATCTTGGCTCATTTTACATATTCTCAAATGTTACGGCATTTCAAAAAGCTGAGCCAAGATGCCCTTAACTTCCCAAACTATTTTATTAGCTTCTATTGATCAAACTATGGAGAGCTATATACTATAATCTCCTTATGTTCTCAAGACAGAACCTTGAACTACTCCTACCTCTAGGATTCTCAAAACCTTGTATAAAACTTTTGAATTCTACTCTTGGTAGGGATACCAAGGACTCTTACCTTATTCAAACTCCAACCTTTCAAAAGTGCCTATCCTTACCTCAAGCTAAGCTTGATGGTAACCCCTAGTAATAGTGGATTTGTTTGTATGATGAGTTGCCTTGATCTGCTTTGTTTGACTTGATTTCTTAGAAGTAGTATGAGCTACTCTAGGAGCTCATCCACTAGGTCATATTTTCTTGTGTACCAACAACATCTACACATGAGCCTAGCATATTGAAACGTTCAAAGACTTTCCTAGCTTCCTTGGCAACATCATAGAACTCCTTAAACAAAGTTTCTAGAATAAAATCCCTCTTTTCAGGGTCTTCAATTTCTTTAAGCTTAAAATATTACTTGCATTAAGGGTTGAGGTTAACAAACCTAGCTTCTAACATGTGAATTAAAGAAGCTGCAGCAATCTCATAGTTTGGAGCAAGTTCTGCAGGATCTATCCTCAGTATCTTCATGTTTGCTAACATGATTAAAGAATTCTTCAATATTATCTTTCCCAATTATAGAACCACTACCAATTGAAAGGTCTTTCAGGGTGAATTTAGGGATCAACATGCTGAGCTAAGGAAGAGGTGACAACTAAAGGAGACTTAATTTTTTTGTGTTTTTGATAAAGAAAGCAAACTTGTAAAACTAATTTTTTTGTGTTTTTGGTAACAAAACAAGCAAACAAAAGCAAAAGAAACTAAGCAAAATAAAACAACAAAGTAAAGAGATTGGTTATGAGGACTCCTTGTGAAGATGTCCTTGACTCACAACAGCGGCGCGGAAAAATTTCTTTTGATGGCGTGTAGTTAACGTGGGAGTTTCTTCTTCTTCTTGATCCCGACAGCGGAAAAATGCTTGATGGCTCTATGTACGGCGCCAGAAAAATGTTGGGGCATGGTTGATGTAGAGCTTGTTGGGAACCCCAAGAGGAAGGTATGATGAGCACAACAGCAAGTTTCCCTCAGTTATGAAACCAAGGTTTAATCGAACCCGGTAGAACAAGGAAACACCCCAAAGGTGTTGCTAGTTGAGCCTTGGCGAGGCGCCTTTGCCGGTGCTAGTAACAGCGTGGAGACCTGCACAACACAACCATAGAACTTTGTCCCCAACTTGCGATGAGGTTGTCAATCTCACCGTGTTTCGCGGAAAACAAAAGTTAAGCGTGTCGAATGGAAAGAAGTAAAAGTTTGTAGAAAGTAAACACAAAAGTAAACAATTTGTAGATTGTATGTAAAGAAAAGGGCCGGGATCCATAGTTCACTAGGGTGGCTCTCTAAAGATATAGATAACATCTTTGGGTGAACAAATTACGTGTGACAATTGACAAACATCGAGAAAGCAATACATGCATATACTAATCATCTTGACTCCTTTGAGACTTGATTGGGCATTACAACATTATACATAGACCACCATCCAACTGCATCTATGACTAATAATCCACCTTTAGGTTATCATCCGAACCCCCTCCGACATTAAGTTGCAAACAGCAGTTATTGCTTCCTGACTGCATGTAAAGTAAATATCTGATTGTTCTATGAACAAAAGATTGTTGTTTTCTCTAGTAGCAACAACACATCTAGTACCTTAGAGATTTTGTCACTTCCCAGTTACGAGGCATGAACCCACTATCGAGCATAAATACTAACTATTGGAGTTGCTAGCATCTACTTGGCCAAGATAGCTACTAACAACGGAAAGCATGCAAGATCACAAATAACAAACACATGATAGAATCAATAATCAATCTGAAATAGCATCTCAATATCCGCCGGATCCCATAAACACAACATGCTTGAATTACAAATAGATGATCTTGATCATGAGCAGACTCTAAGATCTAGACATGAAAGCACAAAGGAGGAGAACTAGCCATCTAGCTAGTACATGGATCCAGTGGTCAGGATGAACTCCTCCGCATCCTGCAGGAGGCTTACATGGTGATGAAGAAGGCGTCTAGGGTGAATTCCCTCTCCGGCGGGGTTTTAGGAAGAGCTTGATCCTCCGGTCTAGGGATGGAGATGACGGTGGCTAAACTCTTTCATGTATTTTGATCGGGCCATTAGGGTTTTCGTCGAGGGCATCTTATAGTCTGAAGGGGAGGCCGAGGGGTGCCGAGGAGCCACCACCACCACCTGGCGTGGGCCCGGCCTGGCAGCGGCCGGTGGTGTGGACCTCTGGCCCTTCTCCGTCTCGTATTCTGGCACTGGATGACTTTCGGAAAAATAGGCACTTTGGCTTTTGTCCCATCCAATTCCAAGAATATTCATTTTCTGACTTTCCTGGAACCAAAACAGCGAGAAAACAGCGGTGGGCACTATGGCTCTTGTTAATAGGAAAGTCTAAGAAATCATATGAAAAGTACTCCAAAGTTGGAACAAAACACAAGAAAGTGGATAAAACCAAGCATGGAACATCAAAATTATAGATACATTTTCAATGTCACAACCCCCTGATTAGTAGCCAAATACAATGCATCCCCTAGGCCCATATAGGTGAAATGTCATGTAGTCGGCGTTTCATGACACCACTAGAAGAAGTACACCACAACAAATATCAAACTATTGAATCTTTCTCAACATAACTCCACTACTAACAACATGACTTCTCCCATGTCCTCCAAGAACAAAATGAACTACTCACAAGACATCATATGGATCATGATCAGAGATGGAATAATGATGTATAACAATCCTAAACATAAACTATAATTCAATGATTCACTCAATAGCATGAACTACAAAAGAAGTAATCAACATCGGAAAGTTTCCCCTATGAACATGCAGATTGACATAATTGTTACAGCAATATGGAGATGGTGATGTTGGTGGTGGTGATGATGATGATCTCGATGAAGTGCAGCTTGATGGTGGTGTTGATGGCGATGATCTCCCTCTCAGGAAGGAATTCCCGCGAAATCATCTCTGGAGAGATCTTTCTCTCTCGGTGTTTACGCCCAGAGTGGAATCTTCTGTGGTTGCTCCCAGGTCTTAGGGTTTCCGAGGATAATATACACCAGAGGGAGTGCCGGGGTGGACCAGGGTGGCCACACCACAGTGGCGCACCTAGGCTGGCCGCGCCAGGTGGTGTGGGCCCCTCACAACCATCTCTAGCCCCCTTGGCTTCCTTCGTCTTCTAGAAAATAGGATTTCCTGTATATTTTCCGGATTTCACTGAATCTTCCAGATTTTGCCTCCAAACAACACCTTTTCCATGAGAATCTGGTACCCAGCAGTCCATGCTCAAAAGTCATCAACCATGCAAAAGCAGATGAAATAACATAAAGTATCACCTCTCAATGTGAAATATATCAATGAATAACAGATGAATTATGACATAGAATAGTGATGCAAAATGGACATATCAACTCCCCTAGCTTAGAACTTGGCTTGTCCCCAAAGCGAAACCAAGCTCAATAAACATAACCTCGAGGTTTTATGGAGTGAAGAGTCGATAAAGAATCTGGGACAAGAAGCAACTTACATTCATCATTACATAGATCAAAATAGAAGACAACTCACTATTATATAACTCAACTTGCAATGAGTAAAACACAATAAAGATACATAAAGATAAATCATAATTGGTAATGGCAGGCACTTAGCTCTTGGTGAGAAGAATAGTTGATAATTTGCTGGAGTTCACAATAGCTGGTTTTCAATGATAGCTTTAAAAGTAGTAAACTTATCAAGATAAGAGCAATGTATGCCAAAAACAAGGAACATAAGAAACATGATTGAATAAATCGTCATATGAATGAATGAAATACATCAACTCAAAATACTTAACTGAGATAAGAGGAATAGTTTACTGACTCAACTACAAAGTAAGAAAGTCCTTATGAGAGGAAGCGAGGGATTGCAGAAGTCTCATAAAGAGCTCCCAAAAATTATGATGCTTACTAGCTTTCATCTCTCATTACCCATATCACTTAGGCATCTTTTGGTGATTAAAGGTTAAAGTGACACAACTAAGAGGATATGCTTGACAAGTTATAAGTTGAAATCTCTGCCTTGCACTTAATAGTACAGAACCTCATGCTACTCAACTTGATCCACGAGTAAGCTCTTGTCATTTAATAAATACCGTGTATCATTGAGAACCGCCAGCAGGTACCCTTGCACATGTAATCAGGAGCTATCCACATAATCAAAATGAGCAAGGCAAGCAAACAATGAGCATCTCAAGCGATCTTTTATTTGCTATTTGCATAGGTTTTTTATTGAGATGCTTCATAGAATGCCTCACTATATAGATTATGCTGCAAGTTTCACCATGATTGAGGCATGGCTTAGGCTGGCGTCGCATGCGTTCTCTCTAACACACATATAGACTCCATGATCTTTTAAGTTCCCTTTTTATTTCACACTTGGGATCCATAAGCAAAAGAACATGATATCAACTAGGTTTAGAGTACCAATGATGTTGAAAGCATTCCCCATAATACATGGTTCTGTACCTTCAACTCATCAGCACAGAGTGATGAGACAAACATGCAATCTTCCTTGGAAGCACAAAAGATCTTAACTACAGAATACTAGACTTATGAGCAAATCAAGAAAGAAAGGCGATGAAATTATATTTCTTTGAAGGTACTTTTATCTTTTCATTGACTCTCAAAGATAGTGTTGCTCTTGGCCGAACAAGCCAGGTTTGCTAAAACCAACTAAATTAACTCAATGATCAAAGAGTGATACCAATACTAACAACAAGATCAATCATATAACTGAATTAAATAATATAAGCTATGAAAAAAGAGTAAATGATAGAACTTCTCATTAATATTCCATATATGACAAAACTCACACCAAAGGGATACATATCTAATAGAGAGGGACACTTCCATAATGCGAAACCATACCACGATAACTTCTCTATTCCATGATATGACTCTACTTAAAAGGTACAAAGATGAAGATAGTGATTCGTGATGGCACTCCCCAAGCTTGGAACAAGCTAAGGGATCACCAACCTGATGATGCAATTACTCCTTTGATGGTGGTGGTATCCTCTTGATGAGCTCCTTGATCAATTTCCCAAAGAATCCTCAATCAGAAGGTGAGGGTATGATCAACTCAAAGTTGTGCTTGATGCGGTGCATGATCATATCGGATTAGGGATCAAGCTCTTGTGATTATTTTTCCGGTCTTCTTCCCTTACGGTCTTCTTTCACTGTGGTGATGGATAAAGGTATGGAAGGACTCTTGGTGTGGAGAAGGTGTCCGTGGTAGTCAAGCGGTATGGCAAGGCTTCCCTCGATTGGCGTCCGTGTAGTCCTTGATCCCTGGCAGGGTTAGCCACCACTCCAATGCTTAGCAGCGGTAGTGCCCAGTGTGCTTTACCTCCTCTTCACCTTCCTCTTGAGTCTCCAGCTTTCTCCATAGGCTCCTTTTCCTTATCATGGCGGACACCATTGTGCTTCCTAAACTTTCAAATATATAGTCACTTTGGCAGAAATAGATCGAAACAAAACCACAGCGAAAACACGATACTCACAGACCTCGGGGAATCAGGGATTATATATTACTGACGTTTCATATGCCATAAAAGGAAGAGTGCGGGAGAAAGCAGTCGGAGGTGGAGTCGGTGGACTCACCACCTGAGTGGCGCTGCCAGGGTGAGCCCAGCGCCACAGGTGGTGTGAGCCACCTGGCTCCTTTTATGCTACATCCCTTTTTATTCGTAGCTTTCATATTGACTAAAAACTGCAAAAATATAGTTGGATAGTATTTTCACGGAACTTTTCTTACAGGAAGCTATTTACCTATTTGAAAGCGGGCTCTGCAGGTCTCTGAATTTGGTATTTAGTACATTCTTCGGAAGTCATCATTTGAATAACATCAATATCTTCGTCTTCATACACTTAATACTTGAGTCATAAAACCTTTCACTTCCTCATTACCACCATTTTCTCCTTACACAGAAATTTCTTTCACACAAAAACTTCACACGGTTCTCATTAGCAACATTAGTATAAAGTGAAATGATAAAAACCTTTTGACTTCAACTTCAACTGAAAACCATCAAAACATAAAGATACGTAACAAATCCTTCCGAAAACCAAAAAGAATTCAAATAGGAAATCTGATTAAAGAAGCAAATGCAAGAGCGGCAAAATCTGTCAAAACAGACCAGCAGGTAAAGAGTCATTTTTTGAAAATCTTCTGTTGCTCAAATCAAAAGTGCAAAACTAACAAAAGTTAAATAACAACCTGGGGCAGAAGCACAACAAATTACAGCTCAATCCGAAAGACAAAGATCTCTCACGAATTTTTACGGTGAAGCACAAAATCTGTTTCAGGACAACAACTTCCCCAAATATTACTTCTCTCTCATTAGAGGTTGATCTTGACACAAAACCAAACAAAAGGATGAAAGTAGAGGATTTACTACACAAGGAAATAACTTCCAAGACTCAAAAGAAACTAAACAAACAAAAGGCTAGGGCCAATTACAGAACAAGTGGGTTTGTCTCCATAAAGCTCTTCTTTATAAAGCCATTAAAGATGGGCATGATAATTTTTGAAGATGCTCACATAAGAATATGAAATTGAGGTGAAAAGGAGCATTAAGAATAAAATACACACATTTAAGTCTTTCCACTTCTATGCAAGGGAATTTTGTACACAAACAAATTATTTGAAACCAGAGGCTACAAGCATAGGAAGGCAAAAGAAGATGCAACATAAAAACTTTCAACATAAAAGCGAGGAAACTTGATATTATTAGAGATACATAAGAACACTTTCCTCTCTCATAGTGACAACCAGTATCATGCATAAACTTAACAATATAACTATCACAAGGACCATCGTAGCAATGATCATATTCTAACAGAAAACACAGGAATACTAGCTCTCATAACACTACTATGGTGAAGCGATATTCAGGAGGTATCCTTACAAAGGATAGTGTGTCCCTCTTCTTCATATTTAGTAACAAGTCTTTCACATTTTGCTATTATGGGTTCATCAACCTTTTGTTCATCAGGTTCAATGAGCTTTGATTATACTTTCATTAACCCTTTACTAGCTATCATGAGATGTTCCTTTATCTTAAGCGGGAAAGGCATTTTTCTCAATATAAGGTTCGGTGTAAGACATGATTAGCGATTATAAACTTCAATATTTCTTGAAGGAACACTCTTAGCTTAACATCTTATAAGGTTCATGATACTTATTCCACTTCTTTTAGGCACTTAAATGTAGAGAAGTAAGAGGCCTTAAAATAGAAGCAATAACTTGAGAGTCTAGACCATAAGCATTTTTAATATTTTGAAAGTCATCAGGTTCGCATAAAAGATTCAATGCATTCATAATCATAATTTATACGACTTTCTACCTTTTGTCATATTCTCCCAAGCTTCGGCATTGTCTTGAATACTGATCCGGAAGATCCCATTTAGCTTCTTCTTCCATCTTTTTGGTGAATGATCGAAGCATCCAATAAATCCTTATCATGTAGAGGAGCCTTGCATAAAAGTTATTAATAATAGTAATGACGGGAGCTCATGAATGGGACATTTGAGCATTAGTAACTTCAATCTCCCCAAGCTTGGGCTATACTCTCTCTCATCAAAGGCCAAAAAGGTTGTATATTTGATTAGATCTTGTATGAATCTCACTGAGGAGGATAAAACTTTGAATAAAAGGAAATCTTCATTTCCTCCCATTCGAGGATCTTGACCATGCATTCTTCAGCAACATACATACAATCCTCAGCTCTTCCTTTCGGTGATAATGAGAATAACTTCTTCTTAACTTGATCTTAGTAATACTGCACATGAACCAACCCGCGTAATTCGTTGTATAAAGAAGGTAAATGATCACGGGATGGATAGTTCATCCCAACATAATAGTTATCCATAACGCAATCAATAATTCTTTTGTAAGGTACTTTAAAAACATCATTCTCAGCAATTGGTGGCTTATCTACTACCTTAGGTGGTAGTACTTGTTACAAATAAAACTCAGTGAATTATCCATAACAAAATAAAGCAACTAATGAGTAAACAATACTCACACGATAGAAGTTTCCTTTACCAGTTCCACTCTCAATAGCGCTTCACTCCCCGGCACAACGCGCGCGAGAAAATAATCTTGATGACCCACAAGTATTGGGGGTGTATACTTGATATTTTCGATAAGAGTATCAAACCCAACGAGGAGAAAGAGAAGGTGCTTTGGCTAGTGGTATGGATCAGAATTCTCTACAAATACTTAGCAAAGCAGTTTTGAGGGATTTTGATAAAACAAGTAAACAAAGTACGAGTAAATAAAAGGCGGTGGGAATAAATGCAGCAAGTGGCCCAATCCTTTATGCAGCAAAAGGATAAGCCGATTGTATAGCATAAGATGACCAAGCGTTCTCGAGGACACATGGGAAGAAGTCAGCCATTAACTTTTACGCTTCATATGGATTGATTAATCTTCTTTAACTTGCTAAGTGTTATTGGGTGAACCTGTGCTAATGTACCCGAACTTCCTAGGACTAATACATACTTGTGATTATACCACTTGCCAAACATCCGTGAGAGTACAAAAAAGTAATTAAGGTGAAACCTAACCCGACTTTAAACTCTAAAGACCCTTACGTCCCTTGTGCAATGGTTTCCTAATAGGGTTCAGGTTTTACATCACTCAGACTTCCCGATTAGTAGCCAAATACACAATACATTACTCTAGGCCCATATAGATGAAGTGTCATGTAGTCGACGTTCTAGAAGAAGTACACCACAACTTAAATATCAAACTATTAGCCAGATCTTTCTCAACATAACTCCACTTCACCCAACAACATGACTTCTCCTCAGGGCAAACAAACTACTCACAAGAACATCATATGGATCATGATCGGAGATGGAATAATGATGTATAACAATATGAACATAAACTATAATTTAATGGATTCACTCAATAGCATTAACCACAAAGAGTAATCAACACTTGGGAAAGTTTCCCCTATAAACTATGCAGATTCAAGCATAATTGTTTGCAACAACCAATATGGAGATATGGTGATGATGGTGGTGATGATGATGATGATCGATGAAGTCCAGCTTGATGGTGGTGTTGTTGATGGCGATGATATCCCCTCTCCGAGAAGGAATTCCCTAGCGGGAAATCCTGTACCGGAGAGATCTTCTCTCTCGGTGTTTAAAAAGCCCCCATGAAGCGTGGCTGAATCTTTACGTGGTCGCTTCCCCAGAGTCTTAAGGTTTGGAGGATACATACTCATGAGAGGAGTGCGAGGTGGACAGGCAGCCACGCCGCAGTGGTGGAGTGCTGACCCTGAGGTGGCCAGCGCCCGAGAGGTGGTGTGGGCCCCCTGTGGCCATCTCCAGCCCCCTTCTAGCTTCCTTCGTCTTACGGAAATAAGATTTCCCATATATTTTCCCGGATTTTCGATCTTCACTGAATTTTGCCTCCCAAAGCTGACACCTTTTCCATCAAGGAATCCTGATTGCAGCGGTCCATGTGCTCCAAAAGTCATCAACCATGCAAAAAGCAGATGAAATAACATAAGTATCACCTCTCAATCGAATTATATCAATGAATAACGATGAATTATGACCATAGAATAGTCATACCAAAATGGATGTCGATGTTCCAAGTCAATGGAACCCAGTTATCAATGCAAGGATCCTTCCTACTCAATCTACACTTCAACATCATCCATTTGATGATGCTTTATTCTGCAACCGCATCAAAAATCATCACCACCCACATTCTAGTCAAAAACCTAAATCTGCCAAATTTGGTATGCACGTAAAAACTATTTCCAACATCATCTTTTTTGAATGCACTCCCTTTCTCAACCCTTGTGCATTTGCAGAAAATACATCTAAACCATATTGTTAACCATCCCTAAGGACTACCAGATATCCACTTTTGCCCTTGGTTAGATCATCCTCAACCTACTTGTTCTTAGTGGTTTTTAGGAGCAAAGAAAATAACTATTCACCGCAAATCTAGTCGGCAGCATGCCTACTTTTATTAAGCTCACATCATCATCCAACCTTCATGGATAACTCTTTGCATGGTTGTGTTCTGCTCATATGGGTCTGCCGATACCTACTTCACTTGATCCAGAAGTGGATCCTTAATAGCTTCTTAAACCCACAAGGTTTGAAGGCTAGTTGATAATCTGCCTTGGGAGCTTATTTTATTCAAAGTTTGAAATCTGGTCTGGGTGAACTCAAACAAGATCAAGCTCAAAGAGCTCTATACCATGTTGATGTACGTAAAGCAGTCTATCATCCATCTACCCCATTCCCCAAGGGAAGATTTGACTCCAAGATCCAACGAGGATTTGGTGGTATAGAAAACAATCTTACTGAATCCTTAAATCTCTAGTTTCACAAAATCAACTTGGATTCTCCAACCCCAAGGTTTCAAATCTTGCTACCTTGTATACATCATCAAACTTGATCATCAATTTATCAAATATATCCATAGTATTATGGCTCCAAATCTAATTAATCTCTTTAATAGACCAAATCTCCAAACTTCTTCATAAAGGAAGGATTTGGTTTTGTAAACACTTCCCCAACTTTGGCTCAATTAGGGTCCCCATATCCTACCCATCTTCCGCTAAAAATAAATATTTTGAAGGCTTTATTCTTTTCTTATTTTTATTAGCTAAATTGGAATAATAATTGTTTTAAATACTTTTATCTTCAATAAATCTTGGGAAAAGTCCCCCTAAGTGTGTATTCACATTTGGGACTATCTCCATCAAAAACTCCAACTTGTCCAATTCAAAAATATCCAATCAAATCCTGAAAATAGTTTAGCACTATTTGAAAAATAGATATAAAGGAATCTAAAATGATCTATTAAGTCCAAATAATTTCTTGGGTTCCTCTTAATACATCTAACTTCTCAGCATCTTCACCCCATCTTCCTAGAGACCAAATTTTGAGACTTGCTTGGGAAATCACCAACACCAAGCAAATCTTGTCTATTTCAAAGAACTTGATCAACATCAGACCAAACCCTCCTCAAGTCTTCCAACATGACTCCACCACCTCATCACCCTCCTGGCCGAGGCGGCCACCGCTGGCCACGACCCTTTATTCTCCACCTCTCCCTTGTCCTCTAGTGTTTGGAGGGTAGAAGTGTTGAAGTGGAATGACCACCCTATTGCCAAAAAGCTCTTGCCACGGCAACACCCGTCCCATATCTGTCCCCTGCCCGATCGGTGACACCAACCTCTTCACGCTCTCCTTGTCCAATAGACAGCCAGCCATCCCTCCCCAAGCCCTCCTTGGATGTCTCATGGGTGCACCCTCCTCTCGATATTCAGGAGGCGGAGGCCATCGGCCTCCCCACGGCCCTCATTTCTCTCTGCTCCCCCCCCTTATCCTGGGGTGGCTCCCTCTTGCTCACGCTGCTCGGGAAGATAAGCTCCTCGGATCACCACATGCATGCTTAGGCGGTGGGTGGTCTGGGCATTCAGTCCTTCATCTCTCTGCGATCACGTCTCTCTCTCTAAGTTTAACTTCTGCGTTCTTCTTTGATGGCAGGATCACGGAGGCCGCCATGGAATCTTGTGAAGGAAGCTCCTCCCATCCTTTGAGGTTTGATGTCTATACTTCTATTCTTGTGGTGATTGTTGACCTCAAGTGCGAGAAGTTTGTAGAGCAGCTGACAAGTTTTCCCATAAGTGGATCACCAAGGTTTACACTCCGAACTCGGGGAGAGTGGTCAAAGGTATCCCTCTCAAGCAACCCTGTGAAGTCAAAGATACAAGAGTCTCTTGTGTACAATACAACACCCAATACATGTCGGTGTATAGGTGCACTAGCCGTTGATGAGCAGGATAGTGAAATACAAGTAGGTATGAGCATAATTATAAGAAAGAAATTGTAGTAGCGGTGATAGAAAATAAGCAGAGAAGCGTTAGGAAAAGAAGACTAAAGTAATACAAAATAAAAGATAGGAAACAGAAAAGCAAACATGTAATAAGAATCTGAGTTATGCAAATGGTGTTTCAATGCTGCTTAGAAACAAGGCCCACAAAGGGATCATACTTTTCTAAGTGAACACTCTCATATAAATATATATTCCTCTTTATGATACTACTCTTAACTTCTCTCCGGTTGGACACACTCTAATTGTTGGTGGGGCTATAACAGCACACCTCAAAGTAATCCTTTCCCATCTAGAAACCCCACTGCTTGTCACCTGTAGTACTAGATGGAGTCCAACAAACACCACAATTTCATAAAGACATTCAACTCCAAATAACAACTCACCAACAAGTATTGTTGTAATCTCTGGCCTAAAGTTCCCACCATGGTGCATCTTTGTCACTTTCACACACATGGGGAAGCAGGAATTTATTAAAGCACTTGAGCTTGCAAGGTAGATCTATAGATTACAAGCTCATGATCTCAATAAGATCATGCATAGAGAGATGAACACATATCTGGGGTGAGACCCTTAGCTCAGGAGACTTCTCTCTCCTCATCCATGGGAATAAGCAATGGTGATGGAGATGGTAGGTGGAGATGCGATGGAGATAACTCAGGGGCACTACTTCCACGAATCCGGCGAGAATCTTGAACAGAGACTTCTTGTCCTCAGATCTCCCCTTCCGTTAGCGTGGTGACAAGCCTTCTGGAACTTTCGATTAGTTTCTGATTGACTATTGCGGGTTTTGGTATGTGGGGAGGCTCTTGCCACCAGGCGGCAGAAGGAGAGCAAGGTGGTCCAGGCGAGAATTACCACCATGCCACAGTGCGCTGACCTAGGGCTGCCATGGCCTTAGGGTGGTGTGGTACCACCACAGCCAACCTCTCTCAGACTCTCTCCGACTCTCCTTCGCTGACTCGATGAGTCTTCTAGGAAAAATAAGTAACTTTGGCTTTTTGTCCCGTCCAATTGAGAATATTCATTTCTGACTTCCTGGAACCAAAACAGCAACGAAAACATGCTGGCCTGACAGCGCTGTGGCTCTTGTTAATAGGTTAGTCCAAGAAATCATATGAAAAGTACTCCAAAGTGCTGGACAAAACATAAGAAAGTGGATAAAACCAAGCATGGAACATCAGAAATTATAGATACATTTGCAGTATCAACATCCTAAGCTTAACTCCTGCTCGTCCTCGGGAATTTGGGTATAAGTGATAAAAGAAAGAATAATTTTTGGGTTGACATGCACCATCATAAACTTGATCAAAGTATTTGTGAAACATTCAAAGCTGGGATCATAGTACTTCAATCATAACATGAAAGAGAAAGTTCTAGCAATAAGACAAAGAAACTATGATTGCAACATGAAAAGGCACAAACAAAAGATTCATGAATAACAATGCTTTGCAAGGCGTTTGTTTGTTTCACATAAAGAAAACATAGCATAATAGTATTCAACTTGTCCCTCATATAGTAGAAAATATAAATGCATAGACACCTTCAAAGTTCATAAGAGTGACTAGATACAAATAGTCTAAAACAAGAAATATCAAGTTATGCATCAATCAACTAGTCTTGGGACAATGCACATAGAACTAAGAATGGACACTATGCTCTCAAAGTAGGTGCATAAAGATAGAAGGTGGAGACTCAATATATAAGTGGAAGAAAGGCCTTCATAGAAGGAAGTAGATTCAAGTCTCATAAAGAGCTTCCAAAATTATGGTACTTATAGCTTTTAGCTCTCATTGCCCCTATCATAAGCATCTTGAAGTGATTAAGGTTAAAGTGAACAAACTATGGTGTACATGCTTGGCCAGTATAAGTTAGAAATCTCATGTCCCTTGTATACGAGGGTGCGCTCCTCATGCTACTCAAGTTTAGTCACGGTGAGAGAAGTTCTTGTCATCGTAAGTACATGTGTATCATAGAGAACCACCAGCAGAGGTACCCCTTGGCCCGATGATGCGGAAGAATCCCCATATCAAAATGACAAGGCAAGCGGACCTTGAGCATCTCCGTAATCTTCTTATTTACCATGGGAATATGGTGCTTTTCTCTCTTTCCTCTTTTCATAATATCTTTTTTATTTTCTCTTTTCTCAATATCGGACTCTTTTTATAAGAAGAATGCTTCATAGACAACTCATTATGGATTACGCTGCAGGTTTCCACCATGTCAGCATAGTTAGTTTCCGGCAAAGCGTTTCTCTAACACATATACATAACTCCATGGACTTACAAGCTCCCTTTCATTTCACCGACGACATCCATAGACAAAAGAGCATGATATCAACTAGGTACAAGTACCAAGTGCAATGTTGAAAGCGTTACCCATGATAGCATGGTTCTGCTAATTCCCAACAAATAAGTGCAAGCATATACAACATAGACGACACAATGGTTCAAGTTTATTAAGGCAAGAAAAGTAAAGTGTGCCATCAAGTTCGTGAGAGCTTTAATCACTAGCTTTCTCATAACAAGTTTAATTGGAAGGTAAACAAAAGCATGAATATACTTGGAATAGCATAAGCTAGTGGTAGGTATGGTGGACTCTTTGGAATAACTTGGTTTAGGGAGTTGGATGCATGAGTGGAACTCATACTTGGTTGTGGAGGCTAGCAAAAAGGCAGGAGGCGACAAACTAAAGAGAGCAATAATGGCCATAATCATGCAGCGACAAAACATCATTGATCAAAGCATAAAGTGATACTACAAGTTGAAAACTAAAGGATCATAAAAGCTATGGTGACTTTGGATAGTCATAAGATGGTGTGAGCATGCACCAAATCGACCCAAATAAAGCATCAAGGAGAATACCACTATATTATGCTTTAATATGCTAAAACAACACATGATTCATCCAAAGGCACATTAAGCAATCTCAATTGTTTATAACAAGTAATGCTACAGCAAAGAATACTTAGCATAAATCAAACAATATCAAGCATGGAATGACAAAGCGAGGAAGTACGATTAAAAACAAGCTCTCTTTAACATAGCATGAACTTTCCTACTCTTTTCCAAACCAAACCAAACTATAGAAAACCAATGTATGAAAGAGGGGTCCAACCAATTTATTCAGAGGAAGGAGGAAACTAAGCAAACCAAGCAAGCGAAAACCAAAAAACAAAAAAGACGCTCCAAGAACAACACAACTGTTCATGAAACAATAAAGTAAGAGTGTTTGGAAGAAACAGTTTTTTATTGATCAAGAAGGATACCTTGGGCATCCCCAAGCTTCAACGCTTGTACTTCTTGGATATTTCTTGGGGTGACATCGTGGCATCCCCAAGCTTGGCTTTAGTCCATCCTTCATCTCATTACTCATTCCTTCCATACACCTGAAATTTTTCCTTCATACAAAACTTCACACAATCTCTATTAGCAACATTAAGTGCACTCAAGATAATAAGTCTTTAGGTTAAGTTTCAAAACCAATAAAAGTTCCATTAAAACACCATCTACTGTCACTTCCCTCAAAAGCTCAATTCCCAAAAGAACTCAAAAAGTAACCAACAAGAAGCAAATGCAGAAAATGGCAGAAATCTGTCAAAACAGACCAGCAGGTAAGGCGAATTCTTTCGAAGACATTCTGTTGCTCAAATCTAAAAGTGTTGAACTAACGAAAGTTAGATAACTACCTGGGGCAGAAGCACAAAATTCACGCCTCAAAAAAGACGTTCAAAAAGGAGATTTTACACGAATTTTTACAGTGAAGCACAGAAATCTGTTTCAGGACAACAACTTTCTCAATCATTACTTCTCTCTCATTAGAGGTTACTCTTGGCACAAGAGCAAATAAAAAGGATAATGGCGGTTATTACTGAGTAATAACTTCAAGACTCATCTAAAACTTTGGGTTATCTCCCAATAAGTACTTTACTTTACGCCTTTAAGTTAGGCATGATAGTTTGAGAAGATGCTCACATAAAATATGAATTGAAGTAAAATAGAGCATCAACAAGCAAATGCAAAGCACATTTAAGTCTAACCCACTTCCTATGCATAGGAATCTTGTAAAAGAAACAAGTCATGAAAGCACAAAGCAATAAGCATGGTAAAGCAAAACAAGTGTAACTTCAAAATTTTCAACATAAAGAGGAAACTTAATATTATTTAAGATGCATAAAACCATGTTTCCCTCTCTCATAATAACTTTCAGTAGCATCATGAATAAAATTAACAATATAACTATCACATAAAACATTCTTATCATGAGGCACATGCATATAATCATTATTACTCTCCACATAAACATAGTCATTCTTATTACCAAGATTGTAGTGGGAACAAATTCAACAAAATAGCTATCATTACTATTCTCATCACCATAATCATCAAATATAGGAGGCATATTGTAATCATAATTAATTTTCTCCTCAATAGTAGGTGGACTGAAAATATCATATTCATCATTGTAATCATCATATATTGGAGGCATAGTGTCATCAAGTAAACTTTCTCCTCCATGCTTGGGGACTAAAGATCATTTCATAAACTAGCCTCCCCAAGCTTAGAACTTTCCATAGCATTAGAAATAATGGTGTCCAAAGAATTCATAATAGCAACCTTGCTATTAGCATGCAAATAAAGTTCCATAGGTTTTTTAATTTTCTCTTCAAACACTTCATGTCCTTACTCAAGATAAATACTATAAAGCTCTCTAAATTTTTTGTTGTTTTCCATTAAGCCTAACTAGTGAAAACAAGAAACAAAAAGACAAAATTGCAGAATCTAAAGGAAATAACTTGACACTCACTGGAGGATGTGAGCACCTTCTATACCTCCCGGCAAGCGGCGCCAGAAAATAGGCGTTTATCAAAACTAATCCCTTGGTATGTTTTGCATCATGCAGAACTAATCACTTGCCAAAACTAATTTTCTTTATTTAATGGCATTTTATCTCCCAACAGTGTCCTTTGCACTCAATAAATTCCTCAGTGAGTTTAATTGATCCAAATTTAGTAAATCCAACTCCCTCAGGGAGAAGTTGACAATATCTAGTAACTAGCATTGGTCTCCTGCCAAGTGGGGTTATGAACCACCTTTAGCAAAAATAACAAAAACACTTTGTATCTGCATTTATAAAATTACCGGAATTAAACCAAGGAGGAATTGACCCCATTAAAACTCACAGTGATATGGTACAGCAATACCTATCACAGCCCAGTTCTCATGATTTATTGAGCTTACAGAATTTTAATGAATTAAACAATTTTGTTTATAAGTATTTTCACTAGATAAATCACTATGAAAAAGTAGTTATGCAACTCCAAAAGGTTGATTCAAATTTCGATGAAAGGTATTCTAAGTGCCTACCATGTTACCTTGGAATCAACTCAAAATCTTCTGTAGATTCAATTTGAAAAAGACAAAACATCTCGAGCAGCCTTTAGGAATTTCAAGGGCATTCTTGTAATTATTTTGGGTGATTCAACTCTCAATGAACCAGCACATCAAACTCTACCTGACCATCCAAAATAATGTTTGGAGCTCCAGAACTTTTATGGTGAATTATTTCCTAAAACTAGAGCTTTATCACTAGAATATTCATAAAATTAAAAGAAAGTGATAAAATAGTAGAAACCACTTTGTTGGTTTCATTTTATCAACTCCTATCTGTTGATATCATTTTACACAATGGTATCATACAATTTGTCATGGTCAAAACCCTCTTAGGTAGTTCCTGACTATAAATCCTAAGGGTTTTCTTCCATGTTTCAAGACAAGGCCAATCTTATTAAATCCATTCTTCCTAAGACCTACTGATTTGTAAGCTTGTATTGTTCATTGCTTGCTGTAATAACGTATTAATGTTTGTATGCTGGTGTTGATTGTGTCATTTGTTTTGCTTGCATGTGGCCGTATCGATGATAGATGCGATTATATCGAGAGACCGAGAAGAAGTTGGATATTATTATTGGTTATTATGGGTATTCTAAGAAGAAGTCCAGGGACAATTATGCTTATATTAATGATCTGGGGCAAAAGCCACCTTCTTGCTCATAAGCCTTGTCCTATTGTTTTACTTATGCATGTTTTTATCTCACATTGTTTTATTTAAAAGCGGCATTGTTTTACTATGTTGATGTATATATGGTGATGGTTTGGCTCCTCCAGACTATTACACTTTTGTACTATTAAGTGGTCAACCCCTTAGTGACACCTACTTGTCCCTAGTATGGTAGATGGTGTAATGCACCATACCCCTTTTAGAACCACTGTTTCAGCCAAAAGCAAAGCTAGAGATGGGAAGACCCCAAAAGTTTTACCAAATGTTTTATGATAAAACCTTGGTGAGTGGGACCTCCCAAGAGATGTTGAGAAAGAAAAGGTTTTGTTTCCTGAAAGCTTGCTGAAGGAAAAGCCTGGAGGAAAAAAGGTTTGAAAATGCACCCGGTTCTTTGCAGTTTAGCTATAACAACTTAACCTACATGCAACCATACTACTCCGGAATGGGACAGGCTAGACTTGATGTTTGTTTACTCTACAGGTATAAGCTGCCTGCACTTAATAATGCTTCTGAGAGATAAAAATCCACTGGAGGTGGATCCCTCCTCACATAAGGGTCCATGTGGGACATCGACACGGAGAAAGGAGCAGAAGGGTTTACCCCGGGCCTCCAGCAGCGTTACTATGAGACCCTCATTGAAAGCACACTTGGGAAGTGCAAAATGCGCTCGAGTTGGTCCTCGTGCCAACTGACGACCGGTGTTGAGGGGAATAACCTCATAGGGTAGGCACTTATATTGGGTGTAGGCATCCAGGAGAGTCTTGATGGTTACTGGACCCCGCGATCGGTGTAGATCAGGGTAGTGTATGCTACGATGGTGTGGAAGTAAAGTGTACAACCTCTGCAGTGTAAATCTTTTTAGAATAGTCGTGTATACTGTAGTCATGGACCGGGTTGGACAAACTTCTGTGAAATGAGCCGGTGCTGGTTTTTGATTTCAAAAGGATTTTGGAAAAAGAAATGAAGCTTTTGGAAATGTTTTGACCATGGGATGGTGCGTAAAGGAGAAAGGATTTTGACCATGGGATGGTCGGAAGGAGGAGAAAGGAGTTTGGTGGGTAGGACGACCTGAAGGCGGAACAAATGGGTGACCCGGTCTGATGTTTTCAAAACTTTTCAAAAAAGGTTTTGAAGAGAATTTTACAAGGTTTTCAACAAAGATATGTAGATGCTATATCTATAAGAGAAACTAATTGAAAGAACCTCTCTTGGATCCCTCCTACTACCACAGACCATAATGCATATCCTCTTGTTATTATCTTTGTTATCTTAAAGGTGGTTTGCGAGTACATTCAAAGTACTCCTTTGGCATTGTCCTGGCTATTAACTTGGTAAAAGATATCAAGAAGAAGGTGACATTGATGACTGTCCGAGAGCCTAGGGCGTTCTCCTAGTTAGTTGCTTTTACAGGAAGTTAAAGGGCATGGCTAAGGCTCTACACTTAATGAAGTTCGCTTTGATGTTGGTCGATGTAGCCATAATAATGGCATCTAAGGTATGACATGTATTCGATTATGTATTGGATGTTTACTTTTGATACTTATATGTTATGTGCCATGACTAAGCGATCATGGGATGGTGGTTGTATACATAACGAGGATTCTCGGAGGATTAATCAGGGGCCCTACAAACACCCATGCCTACCTTCTAATGAGGAGTAACTCTTTATCCTTACATTATTTGATTGTCCCCATGCTTACCAAAAGGAGGATGAATGTTATGCTCATGTTATCTGTGATAATCCTTTATTTGTGCCTTACTTGAGATGCATGATACTAAAAGATTTTTGCTTGAAATTGTTTACTGATAAGCTCTAGATAATGGTCCTATATTGAATGATCATCATCTTGTTGTAGAATTGTTAAAAGTGGGTTTGAAGGTTTTAATCCCACTATTTTGAGCTTGATAAAAGATTATGTTCTTGTAGAACATGAAAGTATACTTTTATGTGATAGTTATATTGTTGATTTTATTCATGAGAATGCTCTTTGGAAATTATTATGAGAGAGGAAAATATGGTTTGATTAGAAGTTTCATGGTATTGAAACACCTCTCTATGTCTTTGAAGTTTTGAAATTACTCTTGTTTTTCTCTCTTCTATGCACATCACTTTGTTCTTTGCGAAATTTATTACGCATATAAGATTCTATGCATAGGAAGTGGAGTTTGAGCTTAAATGTGTTTTGAATTTGTGTGATGCTCTCTTTTACTTTGGTCTGTGTATTTCTTATGTGGTGTCCTCCCCAAACTATCATGCCCTAGCAAAAGTTAAAGAAAATGCTTATTGAGGAGATAGCCAAAAGTTTTTAGATGAGTCTTGGAAGTTGTGCCCGATGTATGTACGCTCCTTATCCTTTTATTTGCTTTTGGTGCCAAGAGTAACCTCTAATGAGAAGTAATGGTTGGAAAAGTTGTTGTCGAAGCTTGATTTATGTGCTTCACCACTAAAATAATCATGTAAAATCTCATCACGTCCTTTTGAGGGTGAATTTTTGTGATTCTGCCCCGGTTGTTATCTAACTTTAGTTAAGTTAGCACTGATTTGAACAGCAGGAAGGGTCTTCAAAAAATCGTCTTTACACGCTGGTCTGTTTTGACAGATTTACGCCCATTATTTTTGCTTCTTGTTAGTTTCTTTTTTGGGGTTCTTTTGGGGAATTGAGCTTTTGAGGGAAGTGCTACAGTAGCTTGTGTTTAATGGAAGTTTTAATTGACGGGGCCCAGACAGGGCTTGTGTACCAGGTGCACTAATGTTGCTAATAAAAGATTGTGTGAGTTTGTATGGAAGGAAACATTTTAGGTGTGTGGAGAATGAGTAATGAGATGGAAGGATGGACTAAGCTCAAGCTTGGGGATGCCACCATGTCCTTCAAGAAATATTCAAGAAGGTATGATAAATCAGAAGCAGGAGATTCAAGGCATCATCGATAAAGGTTTCTTTCATCTGTGTTCTGGAAATCTTCTTTCGTTTTTCATTTTGCAGTTTCGTTTTAACATTTCTTTAGTTGCTGAATAAATTAGTGGACTCTTTTCAGAATATTTAGTTTTAAAGTTGAAAAAGTGAGATTCATCTTAAGTGGTAAAAGAAGAGCTTATTTTGACATATAAACAATGACTTTCTTCA
Organism: Avena insularis; assembly: GCA_023614405.1. Classification (NCBI taxonomy): domain Eukaryota; kingdom Viridiplantae; phylum Streptophyta; class Magnoliopsida; order Poales; family Poaceae; genus Avena; species Avena insularis. The sequence continues at coordinate 8,198,702 of CM042686.1, read as the reverse complement.
AAATTAAAGTATATGTAGTAGCTGAAGTTAGCAGAGCCATGGCATCATAGGGAACTATTCAACGTGCACTGTGTGAGGTTGTGTAGCCTAAAGCCATGCCTAATCATGAGTGGAAGCATAACCATAATGATCATTCTAAACGTCTCGATAAACCTATATGCAAATAGCAAATAAAAGGTCATTTGAGATGCTCATTGTCTACTTGCCTTGTCATTTTGATTATGGATAGCTCATGTATCATGTGCAGGGTACCCGTTAGAGTTCTCTATGATATACATATGTACTACAATATGACTACTAACTAAGTTGATAACGTAGTGATCTTAAACAAGTAAAGGGCATGAATTTAAACTTCTTGCCAGGAAAATATCCTAGTTATGCCACTTGTAATCACCTTGATAAATTTCTTTGAAATTCTATAAAATTATTACTTATTTTAACTATTGTATCTGAATCATTATTTACTGAGGACAGAAGCTGTTTTGTTTGAAATTTGATTTCTTGGACAAGAATCGAAAGAATATTCTCGAGGTGGAGCGGGACAAAAGCAAAATCAGTCCCTCACCAAGGGACACGAGAGGGCGAGTGCAACTTGTTATGATTAATGCTTGTCACTGGGGACCCGAGGTGCCATGATTTTTAGATCTGAACATGTTATTGATTCATTATGATGGTACATGGTCTTACTATGAGTTGTATACACGTATTGTTGTCGGAACAAAATTTGAAGTATTGTCCAGGATAACCGAAGGAAGGGGCTTTGATATGATGATCACATTGTTCACGAATTATTAATGCTTTATAGTGCTCTAATAAAGACACCTTAATTCTTGATAGTTCTATGAGGCCCCATTGCAAAACGAATTTGTGAATAAAGATGTTGTGCAAGTTCTCATTCTTGAGAGTACTTTATTATGACTATATATGGAACCCATGCACCTATGATTATTTAGTACTGGATGCTTTATCTTATTTGACTGCAAATTCCTATACCACGGATTGCCATATAGATTGTCTTGTCCATATGACACTAGATCCATCCATCCTATGCCCTATCAGCTTTAATCCTCACATTTCTTTGTATTTACTCACATCTTTGCTTTACTCTACGCTGACCTTTTACTATTGCTTATTACAAACTGTTGCTACTGATAAGCTGCTATGAGCAAGATTGTTCCGGTGCGGCACAGATTGACAGCTCAGTTGTTAAGGCTTATAAGCCTTCTTTGGCTCCCCTTGTGTCAAATCAATAAGTGGGTTTCTTCCTCAAGAAATACTAAATTTTACCCCCTGCTTGGCGGAGTCATCATCCACCCTGGTGCTTCTTCTCTGTCTGTCTGGCATCTCGATGGCATTCCCTTAGAATCATGTGCCCTGCAAGTAGGCAAAGTAAGTTCAACGGATCAAGTTGATGTTTTGCTACCTGAGGGCCAGGCGAGAGATTCATGCATGTACTGGCTAATCCATCTAACCCGAGTTGTTCTCTCACGCCAAGGTAGATTGGATCTTCTCAGAGCTGGGTCCTTCCATGTTGCCTCTGAGGTCACGCAACTATCAGCCATTGTAGATCTCCTCCTATGTGATGGGTGAGTTGGGCCCCGAAGAATTCAGGATCTGAGGCTAGGTACTGACCCGGTGCATCTAGATCCTCTCAAAGTCAGTTGGCTTCGTTACCCATTGAGTAGAACTTGTCTTGAACTTCCATCTATAAATTTAGGATGAGTAAGTTAGTGGGGGTGATCAGAAGTGTGTCCCGATTTTTATGTAGTAATGTAATAGTTTTTGTGAGGCAATTTTTGAAGAATCAAGGATAAGGTAGGAATGGGTTTCATAAATACTCACTTCTTTTGTTTTGAAACTAGGATTTTTGTTCAGAACGTCCATTCAACTAGGGTCTCTATGGTTTGGGATGGATCGATACCAACTTGTCAACACTGGATTTTAATCCCGGATACCCATTATGCCATACCTCGCAATCCAGGATTACCATTTTGAGACATAATAGATTCAGATATCTGGTACATCATCCATTACAAACCCTGTAAGGTCTTACACAAATAGGGATCTCATGATCTGGTCTTAATACAAATCAAAGCGTGAAAAGAAGCGTGGTAGGGCTCCATCTTGAGTCTGTGAAGCGATCTTGACCGATGGGAGATGATCTAGTTAATAAATGAACTCCTCTTGTTCATCATCACGATAGTCCTCCTCATAGTACACGGCCGCGGGAATAGCCAGGGGACAAAAGCCGTGCGTGCTCTTTAAAATTATACATAAACTATCACTAACAAGTAGTAGCATAGTGAAGCAACTCTAGGTTATTGCAAAAAAGAGCAGGTTTATCTAAACTAGGATTTAGAAGTAAAAGAAAACTAGTTAATGTTCTAAATCATAAGTGGAACCTAGTTTCCTCACACACATCAATGAATAGTCAAATCATAGTTCACTTCACAAGTCATTTTTAGCTTGTCAGCTGACGAGCAAATAATACTCCAAGTAATGCATTTAGCGAGCAACATTCTTCAAAATAGTTTTGACACTCTGCGGTGATACACTTTCACCACAAATTCGATACATTACGTGAGGATAACCTGAATCATACATTGCACTTATCGCGGATAATCAGTGCTTTCCTTTAATCACTCTAGTATGAAATTTTCCCTATGATCTTGGCCTCCCGGCCATGGCCATCTTTGCCCATCATGGGCCTGGCATCGGTGGAAAATTCACACTCACGGTAGCCTAGGCTCAAACCTCTTCCACGAGAACCCTTTAGTGCATATAAACTTCCGTCTAAATGACCCTACCCAATTCCCGGGTGTTGTGGTTATACTGATGGAATTATGCTCATCGAACCAATATCAATTTTTGATAAAGGAGCTACAAAGGCTCATGCCTCAACATTTTCATCCATCAAATCCTTTGTGTTTCTCAACACACCATATTGAAGATACTGAAATAATAAAGTGGTTGTTATCGTATTCCATGTTTTATGATAAATGTTTATTTTGCATGCTATGGTGTATTCATCGGAAAGCGTCAATACATGTGTGTGTTTATTAAACAAAAAGGGTTCTAGTTATGCCTCTTATAGATAGCACGTTGATTAACAAGATGATCAAGTTTCTGATCATGGACATTGGACAATTGTTAATAGCGAGGTACAACGATAATTGGAATGATGTGATGAGAACATTCATCCGAAATGTAGCATTACGATCAAGTCATTATGTTTATATTGCTATAACATCATCTGAGTAATCTTTATCCTTAGACCATGTGAGATCGTGTTAATTCTGCTTACGGAAAATTCCAGTAACATCAGCGTCCGTAACGGGTGAAAGCTATAAAGATGGAGTTCAGTACTCACCCGAAAGGTATTATGTTGAGGCCTCATGAATCAGAAGTCAAATTTGTCCAATCCGATGTGGATAGATATACATTGAGCCCTCTCGGTGATATCATTGAAATAGCTTATTGCTTGATGTAATCCCCACTGGAAATATTATATCTGAGACAAAGAAAAAGAGTGCATGTAAGTAGCGAGATCAAACTAGGTATGGAATACCGATGATCGATCTCGGAACATGTAATATATCGTGAGACAAGGGATTTGAATTACTAGCGTTAAAGGTTCTCACGATCAACGAAGTCATCGTTGAATGTAGGAATCGATATGAATCTCCGAGTCCGCTTTTGATTATTAAGTCGAGAGGGTCTTGATATGTCTACATTATTAAGTGAACCATAGGGTGACACACTTAAGTAAAGAGCACCATTTGAACAAATATGTTTCAGATAAGGTTGAAAGCGGAATTATTTCAATAGACCATAAAATGTTTTGGTGAAAATGAAGTGGTTCTGCATTGTAATATTGAAATATTACGAGGGGTTTTATGAATGTTTGTTAGTTCAAGTAATTACTTAAAATTCTGAATAAAAAATAATAAAAGAGTTTTATTAAGTAGAGAGCATTAAATTTGGGAGAATTTAATGCATTTTAAAATGGAGACTTTAAAGAAAGGAAACGTGAAGGGGCAAATTTGTGGAGGAGTTACCATGAATGGAGGTGAAAGACACACCTCACTCCATGCATGACCATGAAGAGGCACCCCTCCTCCTCCTGAAAAACTACCCCCGAAAGCCCCTAAGCCATGTAAAACTTGCAATTGATAAATTAGAGCGTCTAGTTTAGATCGTTGCTGGGCAGTGTATTGATATGTTATTGTTGTAGAAGTAGATGTATGATAGATACTCTTAAGAGCACACTCAACATGTGAGTTCCATAGACCTTGGCCTTACAAAAGGTCAGTAGATCATACCCTGATGCAAATGATAGAGATCAAATGCATAGACCATATCTCACTTTACACATTAGATGTTAGCATCTTATACTGCTGGTTAGGCTTTGTGGCATTCAGCAGATGAAGTCCCTCTTATAGATATCCAAGATAAAATGTTATTTCATAAGTATTTTGCTTAGTTTTGTGGATGGTGTTTGAGGCATCCGCATTGATGATCGGGTGTTCTCGACTCTGCGGCTTTCATGCAGCGGTGTAAGACAGTTACACACACAAATATAAGGTTCTTACTTGGCCAGGCCTAGCATGTACGAACCTTGGCCCCATAAAACGGGGCCAGAAAGGTTAAGCATGAGTCATATAGTTGATGCCAGTGCCCATATAGTGCTACGCCTTTGAAGCTACCGACTCACGTGATGATCGGACTTGGTGTAGTGGATTTGGTTCATGTAATCACCAAAAAGGACGAGGGATGTAAGTTTTTTGAGTGGGGAGTTCATTTCTAATTTGATTAGTGAGACAATTTGTCATAGAATTAAATCAAGTGAATTTTGCATAGTTTGTTGTAGTCATTGGCATTACGTTTCTGCAGCAATAGCAGTTTTATTTGAGATAATAGAACTGTAAATTCTAAGACCTTTACTTCCTACGAACTGAGTATCGTATTGTTTTTTTGAATATCAATTTAAAGGATTTATAAGTCCCTGTGCAAACTTTCATGAACTCTATTTACTCCATGAAGTTTCCCAATAGTAGCCCGTCTAAATCAAAAGTAAGAATTCCAATGTTGAGTATCTAAAGTATCTGTTTGCCTCGCAGTTATTGATGTTGCAAAAATTGTTTTAATATCAAGATTATGGAGCTGAAAATTGTTTAAACCATCATGTGTGAAAAGATATTGTGATACTCTGAAACAATGTTTTTTTAGTTTGCATTATGATAGAGTATAATTTATCGAATACATGTTCTCATTGTGTGTTTTGCTTGAAGGATAAATTCTACATCGAATCTACAAAAGGTTTTAAGGCGATATTATTTCAGCGATTCTTCCTTATGAACTATATTTAGCTTGATCGCATGAAAGTTGTCATGATAAGGATGAATAGAAGATGTAAGTAAAATGTTTACTGCACTAATAAGTTACTAAGAATGATTTTTTGAACACTGAAGCATTTGATGATGGTGATCCACTTCAAGTACAAGAATCCCAAGAATGATAGTATTGGAGCTATGTCACGGCATGCCATGTGTCATATTGGTGACTTTCCACTATTGATGTTGATGGGTCTTTTAAAGAAAAGGAATTGCTGAAGAGAATCTATAAAATATTTGGCAGAAAATAAAAAGCTTGGAATGTCAACTTAGATGTATAGAGATAGCCACATGTTGTATTATATTCTTACTTGTTAAACAATGTGGTTCTTAGGTATTTGGATCTCAGGTATTGAATCTTTGAGATTTGGATTTGGTATGAGTGTCATACGGGACAAGCAATTCTTATGAACTACAATGGCCTAAATGGCGGCTGAAGATGATGATATTGTCGAAAATAAATAAGAATGTTATTGTGTTTTTCGTTGTCATCAGAGCCAAGCCTTCAAGATTTGTTTAAATAATTTTTATTTTGTTCGATATCCTTAGAACAATGGCTGTTCAAATAATTACGTATTCCATAAGGATGGATGAACTTTACAAGTCTAGTTGGAGAAATCATCATAAACACCTTCTTTAAAATGTCGCTAAAGATGATTGAAAGATCGCTTATGGTAGTATATTTGTTTTGAATTATATTTGAAAGAAAACATGAAGAAACTCCATGTTGATGGAATTTTGATCTTCAGTTTTGATCAATTGGCGCGTGTGATTTCCTCGAGATAATTCAAACTTCAGTCCATAAACCCTGGAAGGCGGATGACAACATTGGAAGGTACCATGCTGATTATTACTGAGGTCCATTATGTTAACAGCCATGTCACGATGGATCTTTTGCTTCATAAGCTTTAATGCAAAATTTTTGAGTAGATATATCTATTATATTTACTTAATAGGAGGAAATGTCAAACATTTGAAAGTTGTTCAAGACTTTCAAGATGAAGTTGAAAAATCATTGTAACAAGAAATAAAGAGTTATGATTGATCATAAAAGGAAGATATTTGAGTTACATGTTTACTTAACACTAAATTGAGGAATTGTTCCATGATTTGTGTTTCAGATAAACCATGGGAGTATGGCATATTGAAGATAAATCAAATATGTTTCCGGCATGGTAGATCAAAGTGTCATTTATAAACTACCATTGTGTTTTAAGTTGAAGCTTTAGAGACTACGCTTTTACAGAAAAGGCACCATAAGTGATCCGTTGAAATGACACCATAGCAAGGTTATGGTTTGGGATAAAACCGGGTGTCTTTCTTAAATTTTTGGTATGCTATCCATAAGTGGCGTATTTACAACAAAAGTCGGTTAACCTGCGTCTTTGTAAGAGTTATCCCAAAGAATTTGTTGAGAATTTCTCCATAACTGCAAGACCAAAAGTTTGTCGCTTGGAACATCAGAGACTCTTGAAGAAGAACACCGTGGTAAGTGGAAGACCATAGAACTTTGATAAGATTGTTGAACCTTAGCTATATGTGCTGAAAATGGCATGGCGCGAGAAAGTGTCCTGGTGGTGGCCACAATGCTCATGGCTCTCGTGATTACAAAAGGTGTGATCTCGAGATTAGAGTTCCTATAGAACCGTGCGTAAGAATCAAATAGTAAGATTTGATAAGCAAGTCGTTATTGTTTTGACAATGATGAACCGACTACATGCAAAGAAGCGATGGGCCCCGACTCCATAAAATGACTAGAAGTCATAGAATCCGTGATAGTATCCATACAGAAATCAAGTTTCGAACTTGGAAGACCCTCCGAAAGGCGTGAAGCCTATCGTGGTTTGGATCTATAAAGAAATAGACATGGATGTTTGACATCTATGAAATAGTCGACATGTCGGAAAGAAGTTTACGGCAATGTTCAAGGAGTTGACTATGACAAGATATGGTCTTTCATAGCTATATATAGTCTTGACGGATTAATGTAGCAACCACTACATATAATTTGGTATATGGTAGTTGAATAAACAAAACAAGGTTCTTCTAATAGAACGGTAACCTAGGACATGTACATGACATGGTACAAAGGGTTTTGTTAATTCAAAGGGTGCTAAAGGGCATGTAAACTTCAATAGTTGAAGATATAGCGGAGTTGGAATCTTCACCATGATGAAACTGTTAAAAGAGTTTAAATTCATCGGAGATGATGAAGATGCTTGCATTTGCAAGAAATTAAGTGGGAGCTGAGACATATTTCTAATACATTATGTAGAGGACATATTGTTGATTGGAAATGATGTATCTTGAATTGACACAAGTTAAGGATTTCATTAAATTTAGATTTCGATTAAAGACTTGGGCAAACCTGAATATTAGGCATCAATATCTATATGGATAGATTAAGGCGCTAATATGGTTGTGCCCGACATACATATATAAGATATTGAAAGGGTTCAATATGAGATATTGAAAGGGTTCAATATGGAAACAACAAGAAAGGTTCTTGCTGCATGGAAAGGATTGTATCAAGATTCAAGTGTTTCAACACTTGGTGAGTAAAATCACATGAAAATTTTGATCGATTATACCATGATATGTATATATCCGTAATGTCCTATGCTCTAAATGTTATGAGCATATACCAGAATGATTCATAAGATGATCATTGGACAATAGTAAAGATATTCTTATGAGCTTTGGAAGAACTAAGAATATATCATGTATAAGTGACAAATAGTTAAAGGTAGTTCATTGTAAAGTGTTACATTGATACTAGTTTTGTCACAAGATACAAATTAAATTTATCTCAATTTAGACTATGGGTGGCACAATGTAATGGAAAGGATGTTCCATGATGGATTCGGATGAGTTCCAAAGTTGAGACATTGTGACGGATACTACAACAAAAGGCTAAGTATATGACTGCTATAGTAGCAAAGGAGGGCATTTGTGTTAAGTAGTTTGTTATCAAACTAGGTGTGGTTCAAAGTGGGCTAATACTATGAAGATATATTGTGTGACAATAATATCAACATATTTTGAGCCAAACGAACTAAAGGTCTCACCAAAGGACCAAATCTATACAATGCCATCTCATTTGAGAATGAGTGATGCGAGAGACGCAGAGACATGCAAATACACACGACCTGAAACTGTGATCCGAGATTATGTTAACTACTAGCAATACAGTATATGCAACACCGTAAAGCCATAGGTGTTCAATACGCAAAGTTTTTCAAACTAGATTATTGACTCTAGTGCAAGTGGGAGATCAAGGGAATATGCCCGAGAGGTAATAATAAAGTGGGTATTATCTTATTCCATGTTTATGATAAATGTTTATTTTGCATGCTATAATTGTATTGATCGGAAACATCAATACATGTGTGTTTAATAAACAAAAAGGTTTCCTAGTTATGCCTCATAGACTAGCTTGTTTGATTAACAAGATGATCAAGGTTTCGATCATGGACATTGGATGTTGTTAATAACAAGGTCACACCATTGGTGGAATGATGTGATGAACATTCATCCAAAGTATAGCATTTCGATCAAAGTCATTATGTTTATATTGCTATAACACCATACGAAGTAATCTTTATCCTTGGACCATGAGATCATGTTAATTGCTAACACCGGAAGAGTATCTTGATAACATCAAACGTCACACCGTAATGTGGTGACTATAAAGGTGGGTTCGATTACTCTGAGGTGACGATCTTGGCGTTGGAAATGGCTCAAGGTTGATGTGATCGGCATTGACACACTCCCTCTGCATCTACCATCAGGTTTAGTTTTAAATTTAAATAATTGTTATTTGGTTCTGCGTTAAGCATGAACATTATATCTGGATCTTGTTTATTAAGTAGACGGTTACTCTTTTAAGCTGAGAATAAAGGTTGTTCAATTTATATGAGTAATATCTTTTATGGTTATGCACCTGAGATGAATGGTTTATTCTTATTGAATCTCAATAGTAGTGATACACATGTTCACAACATAGATGCTAAACGAATAAAATTGAATGATAATTCTACATACATGTGGCACTATCGTCTTGGTCATTGGAGTGAAGCGTGTGAAGAAACTCCATTCTGATGGACTTCTTGAATCACTTGAAAGATCGAAGCATGTCCTAATGGGAAAAATGACTAAGACTCCATTCTACGGAATAATGGAGCGAGCTACAGACTTATTGGAAATAATACATACCGATGTGCGGTCCAATGAGTATAGCATCGCGTAGTGGATATCGTTATGTTCTCACTTTCACGGATGACTTGAGTAGATATGGGTATGTCTACTTTATGAAACATAAGTCCGAAACTTTCGAGAAGTTTAAGGAATTTCAAAGTGAAGTGGAAAATCATCGTAACAAGAAGATTAAGTTTCTGCGTTCTGACCGCGGAGGTGAATATCTGAGTTATGAGTTTGGCATGCATTTAAAGAAATGTGGAATACTTTCAGATTGACACAGAACACCAAAGCGTAATGGTGTGTCCGACGTCGTAATCAAACTCTCTTAGATATGGTTCGGTCTATGATGTCTCTTCAGATTTACCGTTATCATTTTGGGGCTATGCATTAGACAACCGCATTCACTTTAAATAGGGCACCATCTAAATCGTTGAAAGCGACACACGTCTGAATTGTGGTTTGGAAAGAAACCTGTTATGCGTTCCTTAAAGTTTGGGGTTCTGAAGCATATGTAAAGAAGTTACAGCCTGATAAGCTTGAACCCAAAGCGGAGAAATGCGTCTTCATAGGATACCCTAAAGAAACAATTGGGTACACCTTCTATCATAGATCCGAAGGAAAAGTTTTCGTTGCTAAGAATGGATCCTTTCTGGAGAAGGAATTTCTCTCGAAAGAAGTGACTAGAAGGAAAGTAGAACTCGACGAGGTTATTGAACCTTCTTCGGAGTTGAGAATGGCGCAGCACGGAAGATGTTTACGTAGCTTTGCACCAAGCTGAGAGGAAGCTATTGATGATATTCATGAAACTTGAGCGAAGTTACTCTTTGAACCTCGCAGTCAGCGAGGATTCGTACCACTCCAGTGGTATAACTCTTCCTTGAGCGTCATGTTGGTGGACAACAACGATGACCCTCGGCGTATGAAGAAGCTATGGTGAGCCTAGATTCCGACAAATGGCTAGAAGCCATGAAATCCGAAATAGGATCCATGTCACGAAAACCAAGTATGGACTTTGGTGGACTTAGGATGGCCATAAGGTACATCGAAAACAAATGGATTTTCAAAAGAAAAACAGATGCTTATGGTAATGTTACCGTCTATAAAGCTCGACTTGTCACGAAAGGGTTCCGACAAATTCATGGAGTTGACTACGATGAGACTTTTTCACCATGCGAAGCTAAAGTCCATGAGGATTATGTTGGCAATCGCTGCATATTTCGATTATGAAATTTGGCGGATGGATGTCAAAAGCGGCGTTCCTTAATGGTGACATTGAGGAAGAGATGTATATGGTACAACCCAAGGGTTTTGTCGATCCTAAAGATCTTTGACAAGGTATACAACTTCAGCGCTCCATTTATGGACTAAAGCAAGCATCCGGAGTTGGAATCAACGTTTTGATAAAGTAATCAAAAACTTTGGATTTATACAAACTTATGGAGAAGCTTGTATTTACAAGAAAGTAATTAGGGAGCTTTATAGCATTCCTAGTACTATATGTAGATGACATATTGTTGATTGGGAATGATATAGAACTTCTTAATAGCGTCAAAACCTATTTGAATAATAGTTTTTCGATGAAGGATCTTGGCGAAGCGGCATATATTCTAGGCATCAAGATTTATAGAGATAGATCAAGGCGCCTAATAGCGCTTTCACAAAGTACATACTTAGAAAAAGTTCTAAAGAAGTTTAGAATGGAAGAGAGCAAGAAAGGGTTCGTGCCCATGTTGTGAGTAAGACCTTGAGTAAAACTCAAAGTCCATCTGACAAAACATAGAGAAAAGATGAATAAAATTCCCTATGCCTCGCATAGGTTCTATCATGTATGCCATCTTTGTGTACAAGACCGGATATAGCACATCTTTGTTAGTTTGACTAGCTTGAGATATCAAAGTGATCCTGGAATGGAACGCGGTGGTCAAGAATATCCTAAAGTACACGAATTGGACTACGGATATGGTTCTTTCTTATGGAGGTGATGAACAGCTTGTTATAAGCGGTTACTGATGCTAGTTGGAACACCGATCCGGATGACTCGAAAATCACGATGCAGATACGTATTTATTTTGAATGGTGCTGCGGTGAGCTGGAGGAGTGCCAAGCGAGCGTTGTGGCGAAATCTTCAAGCCAATGAATACATAGCCGCTTGGAGGCTGCACAAGAAGGCATATGTATGAAGGAGTTCATTACTGAACTTGGCGTGGTTCCAGTCGTTAGACCCGATGGACATCTCTTGTGACAACCACGGGTGCCATAGCTAATGCACAGAGCCAAGGTCACATAGCAAGTGAAGCACATCAAGCTACGTTTTCATGCTATTAGTATGTCAAGATGGTGACATAAAGATTTGCAAAGTACACACTGATCTGAATGTAGCAGATCCGTTGACTAAACCTCTCCCTAGAGCAAATCATGACCAACACGTAAGCGCCATGGGTGTTCGGTATATTACCATGTAATCTAGATTATTGACTCTAGTGCAAGTGGGAGACTGTTGGAGATATGCCCAAGAGGCAATAATAAAAGTGGTTATTATTATATCTTTGTGTTTATGATGAAAGTTTACATCCCATGCTATAATTGTATTATAAGGAAACTCTAATACATGTGTGTTTTTTAAACATAAAAGAGTCCCTAGTAAGCCTCTTGTTGAACTAGCTTGTTGATTAATTGATGATCATGGTTTCCTGATCATGCACATTGGATGTGATTAATAACAAGGTTATATCATTAGGAGAATGATGTGATGGACACACACCCATAGTAAGCGTAGCATAAGATCACGTCATTAAGTTCGTATTGTTGTTAGCTTTCAAATGCATAGTAACCTAATCCTTCGACCATGAGGTTATGTTAATCACCATCACCGGATGGATACATTGATAACATCAAATGCCGCTTTGTAACTGGGTGGTTATAAAGGTGTCATTGGGTATTACGAAAGTATGTGTTGAGCGCATAGACCAAGATTGGGATTTGTCCATCCATATGACCAGTTAGATACACTGGGCCCTCTCGGTGGAATGTCATCTAGATAGCTTGCAAGTATGTATTTGGGTCACAAGGGATGACATAACATGGAGCAGTAAAGAGTACTTATCGATGTGAGTTAGAACTAGGTATAGAGATACGACGACCAAACCTCGGATAAGTAGAATGTCGGGAGACAAAGGGAATTGGTGTCTTATGTAAATGGTTATATCGATCACAAAGTCATCGTTGAGTATGTGGGAGCCGTTATGGATCTCGGATCCGTTGATGGTTATTGATCTAGAGGTGGCTTCATCATGTCTGCATATTCACGAACCGTAGGGTGACACACTTAAGGTTCGAAGTTGTTTTAAGTAGATATGGAATATGCGTTGGAGACCGAATATTGTTTAGAGTCTCGGAATGGATCTAGGACATCACGATGAGATCCGGAATGGTCCGGAGTATAAGATTCATATATTGGGGATCATTTTCTAAGTTAGGAAATGTTCCGGAATGTTTGTATGGAGATTCTAGAAGGTTTCAGAATGTTCTGGAAGGTTCTAGAGGATTTCTTGGAGTTTTCTTGAAAACCAAGAAAGGATCAAGGGAGTCCAAGTGGGGCAAGACACGTATTAGTGGGGAGGAGGACTCCTCCCCCAACCCGACCCAGGAGGAGGGAGTCCTACTAGGACTCCCCTCCAGCGCCTCCCTCCTTCACTAAATAGAAGGGAGGGCGCCTCTTGCTCCTCCTATCACAACAACAAATCTCCCCACCTCTCCTCCACCTTTCTTACCTGCAGGCATAGGCGAAGCCCTATAAATTCTCACCTCCACCACCACCACCACGCCGTCGTCTTTCTTTGGGATTCCGTGGAGAAGATCTACTACCTCTACTCCTTTGGGCGGGAGAGAAGGTCTGCCGACTCCGTGCGTGTAACCATCTACGGAAGCTGCTGCTTCGGGCAGCCAAGGATCATCCACATGATCTTGAGATCGGCAAGTGATCGACTACATCATCCACAAGATTTAATCTCGTAATGCTTTTGGTTCTACGAGGGTTAGTACCGATCTATCTCGTTGCTCATGTTTAATATATTAGATCTTGGCTTTTATCTAGATTAGATCTGGGTTTTGTTCGTTCTTGCGGTAGAAATTTTTTGTTTTCCATGCTACGAACCCATCAGATGATCAGGGCCAAAATAGTCAGACACACCATGCTGGTGGTGGTTATGATCATGAAGCGGGCGATCGAGCCAAGAGCGGGGTGGTGGTGGCTACTATCATGATTAGAGCAGTCAAGGCCAAGATGGCGGTGGTGGTGATGGACCTGGTCAGAGTAGTTATGCACACACCGAAGGTGGTGGTTATGAACCTAGTCAGAGTAGTTTTGCACACACCAAGGATGGTGGACATGAATCAGCTGAAGGTAGTGAAGGGACAACAGAAGATATTTTCAGTGGTGAGGATGATGAGGACGAGATACAGGACGGTTGGTTGCAAGATCAGATGGAAGCTAAAGATTCAGAAGGGTACAATGATAGCTCTTATGATTCCACTGAGTCTGATCAAGAGGACCAACCTATTCCAGCATCATGGAATGAAGACCACACAGCAGCAATGAATGTGAACGATGGGCATGATTCCTCGTGGCACTATCACGCCAACAACATCTACATTGGTGCATTATATCCTAGCAAGAGGCATCTACAGGAAGCAATCGTTGAGTGGGCATTGGCCACGCAATGGGTTTTCAAAACGAAGGTGTCATCAACAATATTTGACTTTGGTTTTGCGAGGTAGCAGATGTCCGCCAGGCTCCATGCCCATCGTCCTCGGTATGACACCAAGTGGAAGGTTAGCGATGTTATTGGCACACATGTCAACTTGACAATGTCCTTCAAGACCATCATAATCTCACGCCAACCCTCCCGGCTAGACTGCTATACACCCAGATAGTGGAGACCAAAGCCATGGTGAAAGCTATCATCAACAAAGTTACTGTCGATTTGCTACAATATTTCTTCTGGAAAGGCTTGGAGGACTAAGCGAGAGGCACCGGATACAAGATTTGATTAGTTTGAGATGGATACATTGTGTTGTTGGATCTTGCACAACTGCAGAGCTAGGAATCGAGGCACATACCTCGACATCAACACTTTACATTGCCTCAAGAACCCAATTTGAGGGTCTTGCATCAAGTGTTCTTCTCATTTGCTATATGCATAGAAGCTTTCACTCACTGTCGACCAGTCATTTGTGTGGATGGTACATTTCTCACTGGCAAGTAGAGGGGCCAGATCTTGACTGCCATAGGTCAAGGCGGAGCAGATCAAGTTGTTCCACTTGCATTTGCTTTCGTGGAGGCGAGAACACCGAAAGTTGGGTATGGTTTTTCAGGCGGTGAAGATAGCAATTGTGAGGATGTCCGAATGTATGCATCCTTCATGACATGCATCCGGGTATACTCAGCGTGATAAGGAAGGCGACTCAACCTGCTCTGATGAACCAACTCCATGGCTAGACATGCGAGTTGTTGGTGCATCTTGACATCTAGGGGCTAACTTTTTCTCACAGTTCAGGAACAAGGCCCTGATGAACCTATTCAAGAAGCTTTGCAAGCAGAACCAGGAGTGGAAGTATATCAAGTGTCGGACCTATCTAGATGAATTCACAAAAAAACATTTTAGGTAGAGGAAAGCAGCTAGAGCAGCAGCTATCGTGGCTCATGCGGCCGCGGTAGCTGCACAGACAGTAGCTGGAGTAGCACCACCCGAGGAAGAACCAATTGCTCTTTGCGATTTGCCAGGATTTGACCAACCCGGTACTAGGAGGAGGCCTAGCAGAAGGATTAAGAATTTTCAGGAATGGATAAAGCACGAGCCTGTGGAGAGGTGGTCTCTGTTGCACGACACTCATGGTGCTAGGTTTGGCGTCATGACTACAAATCTTGCCGAAACTTACAACTTCTTCTTGAGAGGAAGAAGGGCTCTGCCATTAACAGCTATTGTGGAGTGTATTTTCACCGGAACATTGAAGTACTTCAGAGACAGACTCCAGCTTGCTCAGATGCATATCATCAACAACCCAAACATGAGGTACTATTCAAATATAATGGATTACATGAATGAGAAAATGGAAAAGGCTCGGTCTATGCACGTCGTCGCCATCGGTAATCAAGAACGAAGATTTGAGGTACGCCTCCCTTCCAACAGGATCGGATCTGGAGAAGAGGTAAAGACACAAGAGGTGAGGATAGGCAATGAGGCTTGGCCGGCGTGTGAGTGTACACGCAACAAACCCAAGTTGCATCTGCCTTGCTCTCATGTACTTGCTACGTGCGTGTGATTAGGTATGGATGCGAGATCCTTTGTGTCTCCTTATGGAGTCAGTGATCAATACATGAACTGGCGAGATGATGGGATATAGAGCATGGGGCAATTTCAACAAAGTAAACCCTGGTGAAAGGATTTACATCCCAGATCCTGGACTAATGCGGACAGGTAGAGGAAGGCGACAATGTGTCTGCATTCGTAATGATATGGATGAATCCGAAGCCGGAGGCCCTACTAGACAATGTTTCTATGTAATCAGTTTGGTCATAGAGACACCAATTGTCATATCTTTGGGACTGGAGGAGCGGCTCCTCGTGGGCGTGGCGAACGAGGAACAAGAAGCGAAGGAAGAAACTAGAATTTGTAATTCATGTGGAACCATGTTTTAAATTTGTAATTCGTATGGAACTATGTTTTAAATTTGTAATTCGTATGGAACTATGTTTTAAATTTGTAATTCGTATGGAACTATATTTTAAATTTGTAATTCGTGTGGAACCATGTTTTAAATTTTGCAGATGGCGGGATCTTTGCTTAATGATGATATAGATAGAAAGCACCGGCAACTTTATTGGATCGTAACGGAGAGCTTGAAGCACCTTATCACTCGCACTCCCATGTCTAATCGGATGATACATCCTAATTGGCTGCGGTATGAGACATTTATTTCTAGTTGGGGTTCAAATATTTTTAGGGCCAAAGTAAACAAATTATAATTCTATCTCGGTATGCAGGTTGAAGTGGGCGGGTTATTACCATTTGTGCGTCTGGTTGAGGCCACTCATACGAGGAGATAGAAGGGCGACCATGGCTTCCGGACCACGCGCGCATGGCCTCTGGGTCATTGCTCACCTTAGTAGATCGATGGCAGCACTGAGACTCACACTTTCCACTTTTCTGGGAGAGATGGCTCCTGATGCAGGATTTCTCATTCTTGTTAGGCTTGCCGTTGGTTTGGAGTGTAATGGGCCCGATGGATGCATGCCGTGAATTGGGTCCAAGAAATGGCCCAACGATTCTATGGCATTCGTGATGAAGTTCCGGAGTTCACGTATGAAAACCATGGACCCAAATTTGATTGGTTGCAGAACTATCAGGTTCGTTTGCTACTCAGTATCTTCGTATTTGACACACCTATTGTCATATCACACGATGCTAAAACTTGTTCTATTAACCAATGCAGATACATAAGTTGGTACCCAGCCGTTCCGATGAATGAGCCACAAATTACGGATAGCATGGAGGAGTACTTAATGTCTTAGGAAGGTGATGTTCACCGAGAACCACATCTCAACCATCAGTGTGCGCTACATCCGCTATGCTAGAGAGATCGCGGAGGCGACGTGCCCGAACGACATCACACAGTGGAGCTGGGGTTCTGCTGTCTTAGCGACAGCGTGCGAGGTATGTGCACGCCGGGCTATCGCTAACCAAAGAAAGATCTACCTTGCTAGGATGCCCACTATTGCTGCAGATGTGGTCATGGGAGAGGTTTCCTATCGGCCACCCGGAGGTAGCAAAGAATCAAGCGGTAATCATCCCGGGACATGCCCCCGTTGTCTATGAGTCTGATATGCTGTTTGACCACGAGAGAATTGACATGACTACATTCGGTACACATTGGACACATCGCAAGGTAAGTTAAAAGGTTCAGTTAATTGCATTGTCCATATTGCACTTTGAAGGAAACTAACAACTATTTAATCCAACAGTGTCGTTTCGCGGGAGAACAGGTAACCCGCTGCTACCCGGCGTTCAGCGAGCAGTTCGACACGTTGAAGGAGGAATCGGTCATTTGGGAGCTGTACACCACAGCTGAGACAGCCGCAAGATATTCCGGCGGGTTATCTATTATATGCACTAGAGATGAGGACTACTGGCTGACTAAATCGAAGATCATCTTCGATTGTCAGGTGGAGGAGATGTCTCAATAGAGGGTCATGAGGCAATTCGGTCTTCGCCAGATGGTAGATCGTCCACGTCCGGAGGCGTCCCTTTCATTAGACGTGCATATGTAAGTTAATATATTATGTATCTATAATTCTACAACGATTATATACTTGCAAAATCTAATTGCAGGCACTCTCGGAAGGGTACTAACAGAAGCGCAAATCAGTGGCGTCAACGGGTTAATATTTATATCAATGGTTGGCAGATTGCAGAAGCGGCGTGTGGACCACTCCTCCGTTTGATATGGAACTATTCCGTGCATACTTACACAAGTACATGAGCATGACACAATTGCGTCCCATCCACCACGCACATGATGATGAAAGATACCCTAGCCAGTCGACTATGGAGCCCAGACAATCAGCGGTAAATACACTTTTCTTCGTTACTGCACCTGGTAGTCTATATTTTGTGTACTTATCCACTATACAAATGCAGCCCGATATGACATGGTAGCTATAGACTAAAGTGAATCAGTGGGGACGTTCGCTCTCGTCCGCTCCTCTTCTACTACCACGTCAGCCAGCTCAGTCCTTTGTCAGGCGTGTCGAGGAAAGACTAAAGAGTATATATGCGACCATCACGTGCCGAGCGTTTGAGCGTCGTTCGTACCGAGCGGCAGCGTCACTCCGTGGGGAGGGCCCATCACGTCACTCCATGCGAGATCGCCCGCCACGTCACTCCACGCAGAGCACACCCAGCGTGCGGAAGCAGACACTACTCCAAGGCTCAGGCAGCGCGGCAGAGACACCGGCGCACCTATCCGCCATGGGCCTCGTCCACGGATCTCACAATGGGAGACAGCGGCACCACCTCCGGACCAGTGGAGGCTCAGCGTAGCAACAGCGGAGACACCGAGCACCACCCCTAGACTAGGCTGGAGGCTCGGCGTGGCAGCATTTAATTTCGACCGATGGCAGCGGCGGCGACCGCGATTTACTTTCGACCCGATGGCACCAGCGCATAAGTCCCATGCATGGGCTATCGTCCTGAGGGTACGCATTTTCCTATCTATTTTGGTTACATGTAGTGTATAATCATTCAGTACTTAATATTTTTACATGGCATGAGGATATGGAGACCCAAACATGTCCTCAATGGGTTCGTGGGCGACTAATGAGGAGGATCAGCAGACTCAGCAAGATCAGGTTGACTGGTTTGGACTGTATCAGACGCAGCAGACTCCACCACCTTTCCCCCACAGGATACACAGATGCAGGGTGACGGGTCAACTCTACCTCCCCGTAATTTGGGCCTCCTAGAAGGTACGGATGGAGTTCACCGATGCCAGGGCAACCTCGTGACCGGAGACAGTGATATCTATCTATGTATGAGGCTTGTATCTTGTATCTGTCTATGTATCTATCTATGTATGAGACTAGTATCTTGTATCTGTCTACGTATGACACACATTTATTATTTGAAAAACACTTCAACATAGCTTGCAACACAGTTCAACGTAACTTGCGGTACATAAATAAGAGCGATCTCTATCCCTACGACTATGCCCTTACCCTTCGACGATGCCTTCTTCATGGCCTGCTCTTCTTGCCCTTACCCTTTGTGATGCCTCAACCGATGATCCCTTGCCCTTACCCTTCGACGATGCATCACCCTTACCCTTCGACAATGCCTTCTTCTTGGCCAACCTTTCGTCCCACTCAGCTCTCCACTTAGCCCCAACGGCAGGCGTCATGAATATATCATCTTCATCTTCACTCTCTTCTAGCTTGTCATTGCTCTTCTTGGCATGCGCCTTGTTCAAGGTCTCGGCCTTGTCACGTGTTTCTCTATCCCTGGTACCACCGACCGACGGCATGAAGAGATCGTTGGAGTCTTCACTCTCTTCTATCCAAATCCAAGGGAGCGTGATGTTCTGCTGCCTTGCCCCTTCATTAGAGAATCTTTTCTTGCTCCACCTAGCCTTGATCCGAAGTAGCTCTTGCCGTATCTCCTCTAGAGTCCTCTTCGGCCAGCCTTTTCTATGCAATCCCTCACCCAACTCAGTGAGAAGACAATCACTACCAATTAGTAGCTCCAATGGGGCTAGATTGTTGTCTATCCTAAAGTTCCGAGCCAAATGAAAAAGGTCGACGGACATGTGTGTCATGAAACTGCGATCGTAGGGAAAACAGGTTAACATACTGGCTAAAAGGGTTTGCTTAAACAACTTCGTGAGGAGGGGGTTTTATAGGGTAAACAAACAAAAAATAGAGGGAAACATTTGGGCAGGAGATATTTTGGCGGGAAATATTGTGGCGGGAGATATTTTGGCGGGAAATATTTTGGCGGGAAACATTTTGGCGGGATATATTTTGGCTACATTGACCCCAAAATTAAATGACATGTTGAATTTAAGATACATCACAATACTATAACTGAAATGAAGTTACATCAGGACACTACAACTGAAATTAAGATACATCAAGACACTACAACTGAAATTAAGATACACCTGGACACTACAACTGAAATGAAGTTACATCATGACACTGCAACCGAAATTAAGATACATCGGTATTGAGACATACTTCTACCTTCCTTGAGTCCAGCGCGGGTACTTCCCAGTATTGTCCCCACGTTCCTCTGCCGCCCGCGCCTCGGCAGCTCTTTCTCTTAATCTCTTCCTTTCTGCCTCACGGGCCTCCTTGCGCACCTGTTCCTGCCGCTCCTCCTCCTCCCTTCTCTTCTTGTTCATCTCACGGTTTCGAGCTTGCTCTACTCGGAATTTTTTCATTTCTCTCTCCTGTTTCTTCTTCCTGTTCGTGGCCTTACTTTCAGCATGTTCCTCATCAAGAAAGATCTCCCTTGCACGTCGGCTCCTGTCCACAATCTCCTGCACGACCTAAGTTGCCTACTCCGTATCAATCCAATGGTACCACTTGCAAAGTGGAGAAGGAGACTGCGGGCAAATGAATGGAATAAATAAAAGAACACAAGATAACATGAATGGTTCATATTAACCATGCTCTGGGAACATACTGGAGGCCTCTCGTACGACGAACTTGCTTGCCGGGGCGGGCTTCTGTAGTAGTTGGGACAAATAAAAAACTTCATTCCCATGCATGTGGAGAAATCGATTGACTCCTTGACCTTCGCGAGATGGCCGCACCAACGCTCGTGTATCACCCCTTGCGGCAACCTGGCATCTTTCGTCTTGGTAGGCCTATACTCTGGGTCCGAACATGGCACACTCATGATGGAGAGGGGAAGGAAATGCGAGAAAAAGAGGAATAATAGGGTGGAGAGATACCATCTCGGTGCCAGTATTTATATGGGCAACTAGTAGGAACTGGCGGGAGAAAACAGCGGGAAGAAGTGGCTTGGAGATAAACGGCACGAAAAAGTGGCGGGAGAAATACTAGCGGGAAAAGAACGGCGCGAAATAGTGGCGGGATTCTACTGGCAGGTGATAAACTCTAAACGGCTGGATTAGTCCAACGCAGTGTGCAAGATCCATGCAACCATCGGCATTTCAATAAATGACAATGCCCGTCGGTTTTTGATAAGCCGATCCTGCCTCATCGTCTTTTCAAAAAGCGATAAGGCCTATCGTTTATTCAAAAAACGACTAGCTGACTGCCGATGATCTGACCGGCCCATCGACTTTCCAAACCACAAAAGGATCCGGTTCTTTTTTGAACAGACGACACCATGATAGATTCGTAATTTCCTTTTTTCACGTAATATTCGTGAAATTGATTAAAAAAGTGTATTATTTTAAAAAAATTAGCCAGTTTTATGTTGTCCAACTTCTGCTTTGTTTCAGCTTAAAGCATTTGTTCAAAGGCCATGTTTTTTCTGCCTTACATATGTTCGTTGGACACGATTTAAGAAACAATTTAATACAATTATGTTTTTATATTTATGTCTCAGGTACATGACACTTGGACATTCCAGTGGTCCTCGGATTAAGGTGTTTTTGAGCTGGCATTGCACTTGGCTCGACACCTCGGGGGCTGCGATCGCAGTTGTCGACCAAGACTTGAGCCGTCTTTGAGGGAGCCAACTCTACGCCCGGGGGCTTGACATCTCTAACCTAAGAGTTTTGTCTCGCCTTACGTCCAAGCCGGAACAATCCTCGGAGGCTACAGTACAATGATCTCGAAAATATGGTTTAGTTCTCTTTGAGCATCAAGCCGGAGAATTCAAGTGAATTCCGCCTTGACACTCGGGGCTAAACCGATGCTGAATTTTTGTGAATTTCTCTCTGGAGCACCAAGCCAACATAATTTCCGACTTGACGCTCGGGGCTACACTATTCACTTTTTCTGAAGGTACTTTGAGAGGACCAAGACGAATTTCTTTTGAAACTCCGACTTGGCGCTCGGGGGCTACAATCGTTTGATATATACTGACGCATGTCCTTTGGAGCATCAAGCCGCCTTCGATGAAGCCGACTCAATGCTCGGGGGCTACATATGGGTATGTCAACAAAACTTTCAAGACGGTGAGAAATCCGGCTAGCAAAACCCGGAGGGTTGACATCAACTTTGCCTTCACGGGAGTTTCCTGAGTTGCATGGCTCCATGGCCTAAATGTCCGTGACATGAGATGCTCTAAGACCTTAACTTAGCAAGCTCCTACGTCCATGACTTTGCAGGCTCTATGTCGACAATTTGGTAGCATTACGACCATGACCCAGTAGCCGTGATTTTTTCTGACTTACATATCGTGCGGCATAGTCTCATACTGAAGATGTTCCTAAAGCTTGCAAGAATCACTAACGATTTGTTAGAGAGTTCTCCGCCTTGGATTCATTTGCAGAAGCATACAAGCAACTATCTAGGCTTAGCCGGATGGGAATATGATTTGAGAGCTCTCCAAGATTCTTCGCAAAGCATGCCTACAAATTGAAGACGATGTGATACTTACACTCAAAAGCTAGATGGAGGAACGTGAGGATCTTGAAGAACTTCGGGGGCTACTGTTGTGGATATACCAAATAGGTATACCTACGGCATAGTCTCATACTGGCAAGCCTGGGTGGCCCACAGTTGGTGGTTAGGCCTATGGACTTTCCGAGCGGCCCAATTGCTGATAGACAAGACGAAGGTCCAGCCAAGAGATGGAAGGCGACATGCCACCGCCTAAGATGGAAGCCGGCGCCTTGGAGGACAAGACAATAGTTTATGTATTAGTCTAGGACTCTGCAACCGTATCCGGCTAGGACTCTCCTTTTAACCCTTGGCCCTGGTGTCCTTATAAGCCGGCCTACGGGAGCCTTTAGGGCAACACACAAGATAACAACAACTGCATAGCACAACTCGCACACAGTGAACCCCTCAATCTCTGTAACTCGGTGTATCGCCATTATAGTGATGTATAGCAGGAGTAGCATCTCACCATCGTCGTGAGATCTGAACCTGGGTAAACTGTGTCAGGCCGTCCCAGACACTCTTCGTCTTACCCCACGTCTCTAAACTCGCTGTTTGGATACCCCTCTGGCGTATGTGTCGACAAAACCATGACAATGCATATTCATAACTTTAGGAGTTAAAGAGAATACTCTCCTCCACAACAATACTTGTCCTCCACACCAATACTTGCAGCAGCGGAGTCAATAGATCCAATGTTAGTATACATGGTGGTAACCAATTAGGTTATCATCATTGTCGTCATGGTGGAGCGTTAGGAGCCAATGCACGAGCACGGAGTTCAGCGACCAGTTTACTATGTGAACTAGGTCTTGATGGAATCCAAGCAGCGTTACCCGCACTACCAAACGCTAGCTTATGGAGTTTTCCTTGCTTCTCGTAAGCTAAGGCGTTATTTCCAGGATCACCCCACTATACTAGTGCGCAAAGCTCCACTATCCGATATTATCAACAATAGTGATGCTACAGGAAGGGTGGCGAAGTGGGGCATTGATCTTGCCCCCTTCAAAATTTCCTACAAAAGGCACGACGCTATCAAGTCACAAGCATTGGCGGATTTCATCACACATTAGATAGAACTGCCAAAAGATACTCCTAAGCTAGAGCTGGAGTTTTGGGTCATGCACTTTGATGGATCTAAGTTACTCAATGGCTCGGGGGCTGGTGTATTGTTGTAATCACCAACAAGAGAGAAGCTGCGGTATTTCTTGTAGATCCACTTCAATGCTGCCAACCACATGGCAGAATATGAAGCTCTCATTCATGAACTTCATGTGGCCAAGGATATTGGCATCAATTGCATAGTTTGTTGTGGAGATTCCGACTTGGTTGCCCAGCAGGTTGCTGGAACCTAGAACGCGTGGAACCCTATGATGGCAGCATATCTAGACGAAGTAGACGAGATATCCGAGTGCTTCGACGACTACGAAGTCATGTACGTAAAAAGGGAGGATAATGAGGCGGCACATCTGCTGTCTAAGCTTGGATCAGCCCACAAACTAATTCCCCTAGTGTTTTGCTGGAGCATCTACGGACACCATCCACGAAAGGGGCAGGCCCCGACAACCTGGATAGAGTTGATTCATTTGCTAACTCAGTTATAGTGGCCTCACCACCTTGGATGAAACCCTTCATGGACTACCTTCAAGACGGTATAGTTCCTGCCGACAAACTAGAAAGTCGGCAGATAGTACATAGAGCAAAAGGCTATACCATAATAGATGGTCATTTGTACAAACAAAGCACCACATGAGTATTCCTATAGTGCGTCTCCCAGCAGCAAGGTATGGAAATCCTTAGAGAGATTCATCTCGGAGATTGTGAGCATCACGATGCTCCCCAATCATGGGTCTCCAAAGCCTTCCGGCAAGAATTCTACTGGACGACCGCCAAGGGGGACGCCGACAAGCTGGTGCAGACTTGTATTGGATGTCAGTTCAATGCAAGGCAACCACATGTTCCAGCTAAAGAATTGCGAACAATAATAATTACTTGTCCATCTGAGGACATGGTTGGTCCCTTGAAGATGACACCTTTTGTGTTTACACATCTGCTAGTTGCAGTGGATAAATTCACTAAATGGATTGAAGATAAACCCATTAGAAAGCTCGATGGGGCAACATCCCTAAATTTTTTTTGGATCTAATGGTGATATTTGGTATCCTGCATAACATCATCACCAACAATGGCAGCAACTTATCACTCGGAGAAGTAGAGGCTTACTGTCACAATAAAGGTATCCACCTTGACTTAGCATCTATGGCACACCCATAGTCTAATGGTCAAGTTGAAAGGGCCAATGGATGAATTCTGAAAGGAATCAAGCCACGCTTAGAGGCACCGCTACATAGATCAGCTAGAGCCTGGGTGGAGGAGTTAGCATCTGTCTTGTGGAGTTTACGAACAACACCCAACAAATCTACTGGCTTGACCCCTTTCTTCATGGTTTATGGAGCACAAGCTGTCCTACCATCCGACATCCTCCATGATGCACCAAGAGTCGCCGCCTACCACGAAGAAGATGTTGAAGAATCTACATGCTTATATGTGCACCTGCTCAAGGAAGAACATGTCTTGGCATGCCAGAGATCCACCATATACCAACAGAAGCTGCACAGCTACCATAGTCGCCATGTTAGGCATCGCTCGTTTAAAGAGGGGTATCTTATGGTTCGCCTCAAGCAGAAAAAGTCACACAAACTATCCCCGCCTTGGGAAGGGCCATTCGTCATAAGCAAAAGCGTTGCTAAATGGTTCCTACTACCTTGTCGATATTCGCGAGTTGAAAGATAGGCCAGGAAAAAATCACTAGCATAAGAGACATGACCCCGATGATGATTATCCGAAGACTGATTAGCCATGGAACATAGCAGAGATACATCATTTTACACTTTATATGATCAATGAAATAAAGCATTTAGTTCACTCATGTTTCGTAAGTGTTTGACCTCCTTTAGTGTTCATTTTTGGATCGTATAAACCCTTTATGCACAAGTTTGCATTTGCACTTGTGACTATTCCACCTACGGTCATTAGCTTAAGTTTTTTGGTTTACACGTTTTCTATTGTTTTTATGTGTATTTCGGAGTAGTGACATTTTAGAACTCAAATCCGGCAATTTTGTTATTAGGTTCTCGATGGTGCTATTAAGCATCATCACCTGAGGACATGGTTCTGTGCTGCGAATCTTTCCTCGCATGAAAGTTCAAGCATAAGAACCAGAATAATGGATATGCCAGCACTTGCTTAAATAATATGCATGTCAGACATGGATAAGTAGCAGGAGGCTTGCAGCCAAGTTTTCCGCCTTACTTCTACATTGTTTTCCGCAAACATACAAAAATTGCAGAGACACATTTAATACGACAAAGTGTTTTATGGCTCTACTACTGGTAACTTTGATTCTACGTCATCAGCAATAGGATAAGCAGCCTTGGACATATCATCAAGGTCGAAGAAGGTCCTGAAGGAGGAATCTGATGTTGATTGAACATCGTCCATCTGCTTGGCTGGCACGAAGACATCATCCTTGACTAGCTTGGCAACCTTGGTATCGTAGCTAGCGAGGGAATTCCAAATAGCAGTGCTATCAATCTTTGTGCCTTCCTCATCATTATTCGACTTATCGGAGATCACCAAATCCTTTTCGTCCTCGTCGTATTGTGATTTCACAAAGGACAAGGCCATCCTAGCACCAGCCAAAATGGAGGATGCTTTGTAGTACTTTACCTTCTCGGGGGATCGACGGAGGATTTTCGAGTACTTGGCGACATATGTCTTCCGCCTTGATGTTGATGTAAAGGGGGTGAGTTATCTCTTTGGCCTAGGTGATGGCAGTGTTGATGAAGTTCCCGGCAAGAATCATGCATTCCTTTGAATCAGGAGAATTTTCACCCATATTGGTTATACCAAGGGGGTTGTGTTTTCATAAGAGACAAAGGTCATGATTATTGCAATAATATAAATTATCCGACTTACAGAATTTTAGAAAGACAGAAGAAAGTTACCAAAGATGCTAGTTTCAGCCAGTTGACATGTCTCCGCCAAGAGATCATGCTCCTTCTGAAGTTTCATGTACATCTCAAGGCCCCGAGTATTCTGCTGTGCAGCATCTTGGTTCCGTTCCTTGAGATCTTCAATTTCCTTCTTCAAGCGCACCATCTCGATGTTTTTAGATTCTTGAATCGCCTTGATGGCAGCTTCATGCGCCTTGACAACATTAGTCAGGCCTTTCTTCAAGATCTTGTTCTCATCATCCAATTCTTGGCTATGCTTGGATTGTTCAACAATGCTTTTAGCCTTGGAAATAGCTTCTGCAAGTCAGAATAGTGAAGCATCATGAGTATTCAAAAGCAGCAACTACAAATAATGGATCAGGGAGATGTCGGAAGAGAACAAACGCTTGTTGTTTTTGATCTATTACTTCAAAAAGGCTATTTTACCCTTTTCAAGATCTAACTCTTTCTACAGCTTGGAAAACCTTTCATTGGCGGCCTTTCTCTAGTTATTCTCATTCTACACAAGGAACATGCTTAGTTTCTCTAAGATCATCTAGCCGGAACTTTTCAGTTTCACCTAGAGGCTCGGGGGCTATAGTATCAGATTTTAACCTATGTATGCTTCTCTTAGAGTATCTACCCAGAATTATTCATTCTACCTAGATACTCTGGGGCTACACTATCAAGTTTTACACAGAGTTCCTTTTGGATCACTTAGGCCAATATCCTATGGTTTTCTACCTAAGAGCTCAGGGGCTACAGTGGGATATATTATAAAGTGAAATGTAAAGATCAAAAATTCACAATGCAAATAATCTTGACATTGTTTGCTGCAATGGCATATGCATCATGGAAGGTCCTGGAACTGTTATAAATAACATCTCCTTGCCATACAAGGTCATCCAGACTCAGCGTCGGGGGAGTCAGAGGCATAGAAGGCGCACTAGCCAGTGGCACGGATGAAGCTCTAGCTGTCTTTTGTGTAATTATAGTAGTTAAAGGCATAGAGGTACTTGACTCGGTTGTTGTTGCCACTGCATCTTCTCCCACCGCTAGTTGCTTCTATTTTTTGGTGGCATCCTTAGCTGGAGCTTCAGCCATTTGAGAGGAAGTTCTCTCCTGCAACAGCTGACCACTGGGAACAATGTCCATGCCAGAAGAAACTGAGACATCTGGAGTAGGATTGATGTTTGTCTCCTTGGTGGAGGTCTCAAGTGCAACTAGGACGAGGGTCTGGTGGAGCCTGGTGTAGGCTTGGTTGCAGGAGTTCGGGGAGAAATGGTGGGGGAGGACTTGGTCAGCATCTCACGAATGTTTTGGAACCTCCAACATCTTTGGATGTGCGCTTTAGGCTAACACCGGATCTCTTCCTGAAAAGTACGAAGTATAAGTACATGAATGAGTAGGTACAAAATAAAGTCATAGAATAAAAATACTTACACTACAATAGGTACCTTTGTTAAAGATATGGTGGACTTCTTCTTGTCAGCTCTAAGGCGGCAGTGGATTTCTCAAAGACTCCACTCTCCGGTTTCTTCTTCTTATTTCCCTCGGCAGCAGCGTCAGAGGTGGAGCTCTTCCGCTTTCTCGTTGCGGGAGCTAGATGATCCTTGGAGGCCTCATTGTTAGACACAATGTGCAGATCCTGCAGTTTCGGATCGTAAACTTGTGAGGCATGTTCTCCTCGGGCAAGCTCGCCAGCTGATGGAACACAAACATGTTAGATGATCGATACATCCAAGACAGAGAACTTAGAGTATTTACAAAAAGCAATAAAAGGAAACATAAATGCCTCTGAGCATTTACCGTACTCGAACATGTCACAGGTGATGACGAAGCCATGCTTCCTATCCTTTACCTTGACGATGTCCTTCTATGGAGAAGTTATCATCAGAAATCCGTATGGGATCTTTCCGCTCCTTAGAATATTCATGAATTAGCTTGGTGCGGTGCTGCAGAGGCTAGATCCGCCTTTTGAACCAGCACATGGCTAGGTCCAAGCATGTCAGACCTTTGTCTACTAGCCACTCTAGCTTCCTTACAGCGCGGGAGGCTTCGTTGTCAGAAGGGAGAAGGGCTTGGAATCTCCAGGTGGTGGCCTTGGTGGCAGCTCCATCAATAAAGTCGGGTACGAGTCTTGTCGGTCGACTAGATGGATGTCTGGGTCGTAGAAGTATCTCTTTTGCTAGTTCTTGCAAGACTCATGGCCAACAATGTCAGGGAATCACCGTTCGGGATGGATCTTAAAGCTAATGGTTCTGCAGTTCCGAAGTTCATCCTTGGAATCGCCAGACTCTCTCTTCATGGTGAAAAATAGATAAATAAATCTAATTTGGATGAATTTAAGCGAATGGGTGTAAGCCTCGCTGCTAGGCCTAATCCCTAGATATCCTTCGCACAAAGTTAACTTTGAATCGTTGGTTGTTGCAATGGATGGAAACAGGCCAGAGTTAAAGATTCACCTACGCCTGCACATCATATGGGATAAAGATGATAATACGCACATTCATGTGAAATGATTTAACAAGGATAAGGTTGTGGCAATCACATCCTAATATACTAAAGCCCCTGGGAGCCACATGCATAGTAATAGTCTTTTAATCCAACCGTTATACCACAAAGCACCGGGCTATAACAATTATTAAGTAAATTACAGATCAAATACTTAAGAAGTGATGTTGATGTTACTCCCAAGTGGATCCCTAAATGAAGACCGGACTCCCGTTGTTATCATTGGGTTTCTCGTGAAGTCGCTGTTCACCACTCATCTCACCTCAAGTCTTTACCAATCCTTGGGATCTTGGGTACCTACAAGTCCATGGATTGAGACAATAGAAAAAGACACAAAGATAAAAAACTCTATTAAATCACCACACAATACTCCCATGTATTAGATGCACATAATCGCTGCAAGGTTTCATCCAAACATGTAGCCTGTGAGGACTACTCACTCATAACAATAAGATCAAGGATAGAAAGCATTGTTATTGAGGGTTAACCTCATGCCTGGCCCGATCTTCACGGATCTCGTGGTCAAATTGATGGGAAAGCGAGGGGAAAGTGAGAAGGTAGTGGAAGAGGACTCACACCTCGTGAAGAACACGATGAACACACATAAAACTCACACGGTACAAGGCCGATTGCTCCCGCTGGTGGCCACCGGTCAGATAGAATCCTCGCAAGGAAAGATCGGTCAACGTGCTCCCTCGATCCCAGGCGGAGAGGGAATAACACCTTGGAGAGGGCCTTGATAACTATGCTCACGCACTCACAAACGTAGGCCTTGTACAACAAGGGAGGTGCGATGCAAACTCCAATGAGGTGGTGATGGTAGTCGGTCCTGTTTGGTAAGGGAATGAGGCAAAACTAGAGGTTGCACAAAGGGGGTGTCTTTAGTCTATCATCTATTCCTAAGGGATACATGAGGGGGTGGGGGCTCTATTTATAGGCCAGCCACTAGCATGGGGGGTAGTTTAGGCAAAGGGGTAAGTAAAGGGAATATTCTAGGGCATCAAACCCAGATCCGTGCACAGACGGTCATTCTAGCGATATGTCCGGCGGCACCGGATCTAGCGCCAGTATTTCCGGCAAGCGCCGATTATTCCGGTCGGTGCAGACTTGCACTTCTGTATGCCTTTTCGGCTGAGCTTCCAGTCCGCTGGGTTGGCTGCCGGTTTTGTCGGCGTGGGTTCCGGTGCGCCGGAGTCTCCACCGATTTAGCCGGAGTCTCCACTGGTTTGTCGGGCATGAGTCCTCGGGCTTCCTCCCATGTCTCCGTACTTGGCGATGTGAACCTATCATGGTCATAGGAAGGAGTATGAATTAGTATACCATTCAAGAGGGTAGGAAGTGGGCTCTCATAGAGGAACAGATTCACCTTTGGAGTCCATGACGACTTGGCATAAGTTGGAGACCTTGATGTGGCAACGACCATAGGTCGGGCTACATCAGCTCCCCTCTTCAAAAAGAGTTGTCCTCGACTCTACGTGCTCATCACAATGTAAAAGAGGTCGAAAGACGTTATCTATCCTGGGGTTCCCATATAGTCGTCCTCGGGAAGATTGACTTGACAACACTTCAATGTTCCTTCACCTTCCATGAATCCTAAGCTCACAATAAAAGCGAAGCAACAGTCAAAGGGTAGCGAATTCATGAAGATTATAGTATGAGTCCTCAAGTAGAAGGAAGTCACCTTATGGTGTAGAGATAGCTCGATGAAGGGAATCCATAGGTAACTCTCTTCGATTTGTCTTGTCAACTTATGGTCCATAGATGTTGACGCGGAAGCAACTGTACCTTCCCACATTAAAGACCAAGCAACATATGTTCATGCATGATAGAGGAGCATGTCATTTGTGGCATGTCCATTCTTGTTCACAACACTATTAGCACAACTCAAGTATAGCAAACGGGATGCATATTGATACATTGCAAATGTATCTATAATTTTTGATGTTCCATGCTTGGTTTTATCCACTTTCTTGTGTTTTGTTCCAACTTTGGAGTACTTTTCATATGATTTCTTGGACTAACCTATTAACAAGAGCCACAGTGTCAGCTGCCTGTTTTCTGCTATTTTTGGTTTCAGGAAAGTCAGAAAATGAATATTCTTGGAATAGGACGGGACAAAAGCAAAAGTGCCTATTTTTCCGGAAGGGATCAAGTGCCAGAATACGAGACGGAGAAGGGACAGGGAGCCACCACACCACCTGGCCGCGCGGCCAGGCCTGGCCCATGCCAGGGGGTGGTGTGGCTGCTCCCGGCACCCCCTCGGCCTCTCCTTCTGCCTATATATTGCCCTTGGATGAAAACCCTAAGTACCCGATCAAAAATCAACGAAAGAGTCTGTAGCCGCCGTCATCGCCATCCCGAGATCGGGAGGGATCTAAAGCTCTTCCCGGCACCCTGCCAGAGAGGGGAATTCACCCTGGAGGCCTTCTTCATCACCATGCAAACCTCCGGTGTGATGCATGAGTAGTTCATCCTTGGACTATGGATCCATGTAGTAGCTAGATGGCTGGTTCTCCTCCTTTGTGCTTTCATGTTTAGATCTTGTGAGCTCCGTTCATGATCAAGATCATCTATTTGTAATCCATACATGTCGTGTTTGCGGGAATCCAATGGATATTGAGATGCTATTTCAGATTGATTATTGATTCTATCATGTCTTTGTTATTTGTGATCTTGCATGCTTTCTGTTGTTAGTAGCTATCTCTGCCAAGTAGATGCTAGAAACTCCAAGAGTTAGTATTTATGCTCGATAGTGGGTTCATGCCTCTGGAAATCTGGGGAAGTGACAGAAATCTCTAAGGTACTAGATGTGTTATTGCTACTAGGGAGAAAACAACAATCCTTTGTTCATAGAACAATCGTATTTTTTACTTTACACGCAGTTCGTAAAGCAATAATATGTTGCTTGCAACTTAATCTTTGGAGGGTTGAGACGATAACCTGAAGGTGGATTATTAGTCATAGATGCAGTTGGATGGCGGTCTATGTATTATGTTGTATTGCCCAATCAAGTCTCAAAGGAGTCAAGATGATTAGTATATGCATGTATTGCTTTCTCGATGTTTGTCAATTGCCCCGCTGTAATTTGTTCACCCAGCATGTTATCTATCTAAGGAGAGCCACCTCTAGTGAACTATGGATCCCGGTCCTTTTTCTTTACATACAATCTACAACTGTTTACTTCTTTGTGTTTACTTTCTGCAAACTTTTACTTCTTTCCATTCGATACGTTTAACCCTTTGTTTTCCGCAAAACACGGTGAGATTTACAACCTCGCCATGAAGTTGGGGACAAAGTTACGTAGTTACATTGTGCGGTCTCCACGTTGCTACTAGCACCGATAGTGCATGCCAAAGCTCATCTAGTAACACCTTTGGGGTGTTTCCTTGCTCCTCTTGGTTCGATTAAACCTTGGTTTCATAACTGAGGAAAACTTGCTCTGCTCATCATACCTTCCTCTTGGGGTTCCCCAACAGCTCTCGTCGAGCAGCGAGCACATCAAGATCTTTTACTGGCGCTTCTTGAATCAAGGACATCTTCACAAGGGGAGTCCCTCATAACCAATCTCTTTACTTTGTTGTTTTTGTTTTGCTTAGTTTGTTTTTTCTTTGTTTGCTTGTTTTGTTCTTTCAAAAACACAAAAAAATTAGGTTTACTAGTTTACTTTCTTATTTGAAAAACACAAAAAACTTAGTTCCTAACTTAAGTTGCCTTCATGTCTAGCCTTGCTCCAATCACTATGTCACCCGAGGAAATGATTTTCACTTTTAAACAAGGAATTGAGGAAAGTTTTAAGGAAGCTTGGTCTAGAATCTCTGATCTACATGAAAAAACTGAGCCTAAAATGACTCAAAGCTTGTTCCTTAGCAGTTTTTACCTTGGGATTGCTCTTTGCTATAGATATGCTTTAGATGCTGTTGTGGGAGGAGATTTCCTCCAATGTAATGAGGATAATGCTATTAATGCTACAAAGAAATTGATTCTCACTTACAACATGCCTAGCCAAACTGATATTTCTTTCACAAAAATATTTGCTAGGTTGAACACTCTTGAGACTAGCACTGCTAGCTTAAAAGATTGCTATAATACGCTTAGGGAGCATCACAATTATGTTCTAATAAATTCTGAACCATCAAAGTGGCTCCCTACAGTAAAGATTGAGATAAACACTGAAACTTTTCAAGCCCGCTGCGATATCATGTCTGAATTTTGTCTTATGCCCAAAGATATTTATGAATCTTTGAATCTTTGGGGGCTTACTGAAGGAGGAAACGAAATATCTCTTGCTAATAATGCTACCATATTACCTATTGGAATAGCTGAAGGAGTGTTTACAAAGATCCTTGGGAAAATGATTTCTATTGATTATCTTGTTATTGAATGTGCAGGAAAAGGACAAATTACACTTGGAAGGTCCCTATTAGAACTCCTTGGAGCAATAATAGATGTGGGAAGGGGGACCATGCACCTTTCTTCTCCACCAAACAATCACATTTTCCCAAAGGTTAAGAATAAAAATAAAAGAGGTAAGGGCAAGAAAGTTGGTCTTAATGCTTCTTCATTTGAGAACACTTCATTCTTTTTTGCTTCTTATGCCTAACTTAAAGGCGTTAAAGAAAAGTACTTATTGGGAGATAACCCAAAAGTTTTAGATGAGTCTTGGAAGTTATTACCTCAGTAATAACCTCTCCTTATCCTTTTTATTTTCTCTTTGTGCCAAGAGTAACATCTAATGAGAGTGAAGTAATGATTGGGAAAGTTGCTGTCCCGAAATAGATTTTTGTGCTTCACCGTAAAAATTCGTGAGAGAGCTCTGTATGTCGGATTGAGCTGTAATTATTTTGCGCTTCTGCCCCAGGTTGTTATCTAACTTTCGTTAGTTCAACACCTTTTGATTTGAGCAACAAAAGGTCTTCGAAAAAATTGGTCTTTACCTGCTGGTCTGTTTTGACAGATTTCTGCCATTTTCTGCATTTGCTTTTTGTGGGTTCCTTTTTGAGTTCTTTTGGGGAATTGTGCTTTTTGAGGGAAGGACTACAGTATCTAGTGTTCTAATGGAAGTTTATTTGGTGTTAGAACTGAACCTTAAGACTTATTTATCTTGAGTGCACTAATGTTGCTAATAAAGATTGTGTGAAGTTTTGTATGAAGGAAAAATTTCAGGTGTATGGAAGGAATGAGCAATGAGATGAAGGATGGACTAAAGATCAAGTTTGCGGATGCCACTCGTGTCACCCCAAGAAATATCCAAGAAGTACAAGCGTCAAATCTTGGGGATGCCCAAGGCATCCCCTTCTTCATCAATAAAAATCCCAGGTTTCTTCCAAACGCTTCTTTTTTATTGTTTCATCCATAATTGTGTTGTTCTTGGAGCGTCTTATTTTTCGTTTTTGTTTTGGTTTTTAGTTTGCTTGGTTTGCTTAATTTTCTTAATAAATTGGTTGGAACACCTCTTTCATACATTGGTTTGCAAATAGTTTGGTTTGGTTTGGAATAGAGTAGGAAAGTTCATACTTATGTGGTAAAAAGAGCTTGTTTTTGACTGTGGCATGTGCTTTGTCATGCCATGCTTGATATTGTTTTGGCTTTATTCTTAGTATTCTTTGATGTAGCATGACTTGTTATAAACAATTGAGATTGCTTAATGTGCCTTGGATGAATCATGAGTTGTTTTAGCATCTTAAAGCATAGTATAGTGGTATTCTCCTTTGATGCTTTATTTGGGTTGACTTGGCGCATGCTCACACCATGTTATGACTATGTCAAGTCACCATAGCCTCTATGATCCTTTAGTTTTGAACTTGTAGTATCACTTTATGCTTTGATCAATGATGTTTTGTCGCTCTGCATGATTATGGCCATTATTGCTCTCTTAGTTTGTCGCTCCCAGTCTTTTGCTAGCCTCCACAACCAATTATGAGTTCCACTCATGCATCCAACTCCCTAAACCAAGTTATTCCAAAGAGTCCACCATACCTACCTACTAGCTTATGCTATTCCAAGTATATTCATGCTTTTGTTAACCTTCCAAATTAAACTTGGTATGAGAAAACTAGTGATTAAAGCTCTCACGAACTTGATGGCACACTTTACTTTTTGCCTCTAATAAACTTGAACCATTGGGTCCTTCTTTGTTGTGTATATGCTTGCGCTTTATAAGTTGAAATTAGCAGAACCATGTTTCATGGGGAACGCTTTCAACATTGCACTTGTACTTTGTACCCCGTTGATATCATGTTCTTTTCCTTACGGATCCGTGATTGTGAAATAAAAGTGGAACTTGTAAGATCATGGAGTTTGTATGTGTGTTAGAGAAACGCATGGGCCGCTAGCCTAAGCCATGCCTAATCATGGTGGAAACTTGCAGCATCACCGTAATGAGCACTCTATGAAGCATCCTTAATAAAAACCTATGCAAATAGTAAATAAAAAGATCGTTGAGATGCTCATTGTCTGCTTGCCTTGTCATTTTGATTATGGGAAAGCTCCCGTATCATGTGCAAGGGGTACCCCGTTGGCGGTTCTTAATGATACACATATACTTACAATGACAAGAGCTTACTCGTGACTGAAGTTGAGTAGCATGAGGATCGGTCTTCGTAAGTAAGGGGCATGAGATTTCGGTTTATAATTTGTCAAGCATATCCTCTTAGTTGTGTCATTTTAACCTTAATCACCTTCAAGATGCTTATGATAGGGGAAATGAGAGCTGAAAGCTATAAGTACCATAATTTTTGGAATCTCTTTATGAGACTTGAATCCCTACTTCCTTTTACAAAGGCTTTTCTTCCACCATTATATTGAGTCTCCACCTTCTATCTTTATGCACTTACTTTGAGAGCATAGTGGCCATTCTTAGTTCTATGTGCATTGTCCCAAGACTAGTTGATTGATGCATAACTTGATATTGCTTGTTTTAAACTATTGTATCTAGTCACTCTTATGAACTTTGAAGGTGTCCTATGCATTTATATTTGCTACTCTATTGAGGGACAAGCTGAATAGTTTTATGCCATGTTTTCTTTATGTGAAACAAACAAACGTCTTGCAAAGCATTGTTATTCATGAATCTTTTGTTTGTGCCTTTTCATGTTGCATCATAGTTTCTTTTCTTATTGTTAGAAGTTTGTCTTTCATGTTATGATTGAAGTACTATGATCCCAACTTTGAATGTTTTGCAAATACTTTGATCAAGTCTGTGATGGGGCATGTCACCTCAAAAATTATTCTTTCTTTTTATCACTTACCTACTCGAGGACGAGAAGGAGTTAAGCTTGGGGATGTTGATAGATTGCAAATGTATCTATAATTTTTGATGTTCCATGCTTGGTTTTATCCACTTTCCTGTGTTTTGTTCCAACTTTGGAGTACTTTTCATATGATTTCTTGGACTAACCTATTAACAAGAGCCACAGTGCAAGATGCCTGTTTTCTGCTGTTTTTGGTTCCATGAAAGTCATAAAATGAATATTCTCGGAATTAGATGGGACAAAAGCCAAAGTGCCTATTTTTCCGGAAGGGATCAAGTGCCAGAATACGAGACGGAGATGGGCCAGGGAGCCACCACACCACCTGGCCACGCAGCCAGGCTTGGCCCGCCCCAGGGGGTGGTGTGGCTGCTCCCGGCACCCCCTCGGCCTCTCCTTCCGCCTATATATTGCCCTCGGGATGAAAACCCTAAGTACCCGATCAAAAGTCCACGAAAGAGTCTGTAGCCGCCGTCATCTCCATCCCGAGATCGGGAGGGATCTAAAGCTCTTCCCGGCACCCTGCCGGAGAGGGGAATTCACCCTGGAGGCCTTCTTCATCACCATGCAAGCCTCCGGTGTGATGCGTGAGTAGTTCATCCTTGGACTACGGATCCATGTAGTAGCTAGATGGCTGGTTCTCCTCCTTTGTGCTTTCATGTTTAGATCTTGTGAGCTCCGTTCATGATCAAGATCATCTATTTGTCATCCATACATGTTGTGTTTGCGAGGATCCGATGGATATTGAGATGCTATTTCAGATTGATTATTGATTCTATCATGTCTTTGTTATTTGTGATCTTGCATGCTTTCCGTTGTTAGTAGCTATCTTGGCCAAGTAGATGCTAGCAACTCCAAGAGTTAGTATTTATGCTCGATAGTGGGTTCATGCCTCTGGTAATCTGGGAAGTGATGAAATCTCTAAGGTACTAGATGTGTTGTTGCTACGGAGAAAACAACAATCGTTTGTTCATAGAACAATCGTATTGTTTACATTACACGTTAAGTAAAGCAATAATATGTTGCTTGCAACTTAATCTTTGGAGGGGTTAAGACGATAACCTGAAGGTGGATTATTAGTCATAGATGCAGTTGGATGGCGGTCTATGTATTATGTTGTATTGCCCAATCAAGTCTCAAAGGAGTCAAGATGATTAGTATATGCATGTATTGCTTTCTCGGTGTTTGTCAATTGCCCCGTTGTAATTTGTTCACCCAGCATGTTATCTATCTAAGGAGAGCCACCTCTAGTGAACTATGGATCCCGCTCCTTTTTCTTTACATACAATCTACAACTGTTTACTTCTTTGTGTTTACTTTCTGTAAACTTTTACTTCTTTCCATTCGATACGTTTAATCCTTTGTTTTCCGCAAAACACGGTGAGATGGAAAACCTCATCGCAAGTTGGGGACAAAGTTCTGTGGTTGTGTTGTGCAGGTCTCCACGTTGCTACTAGCACCGGTAGTGCGCCCTGCCAAAGCTCATCTAGTAACACCTTTGGGGTGTTTCCTTGCTCCTACTGGTTCGATTAAACCTTGGTTTCATAACTGAGGGAAAACTTGCTGCTGTGCTCATCATACATTCCTCTTGGGGTTCCCAACGAGCTCTACGTCGAACGACGAGCACATCACATATGCAAGGTCAAAGTGCATGGAAATTGTTTGAAGATCAACCAAATGTGGGAACTCGGAAACTCCATAAAACGTCTTAGTGTGGCACTCAAAGCAATTGACTAAAATATTTATCAACATCTTTGATGCCGGAATAGGAGAATTCGGCAAAAACACATGAGGAGGGATATCCAAAACAACATCATTATGTGTGCAAACCAACCATTGGAAATAGAAATTGTTCAATATGTTGGATGCCATACACATATCATCAAAAGAGAAAGCGAGATGGTTGCAAACAAACCATAGAAAAGAGCAAATGTACCTTATGTTTGTTGCAACATCTATTCGAGGAACATGGAAGATCTCATGACAATAGATGCTCATAGTGGCATTATGGTTGCATACAAAACATCAGAAAGAGAAATTGTTCAACATTTTTGTTGCAACACATAAAGTATCAATATAAAATAGCAAAGAAACATGATTGTCACAAGGTTAAAGAACACCATTAACATCCTTGCAATCTAACCAAAGGAAAGAGCAATTTGTCAACATGAAAGATGCAAAGCATGCGAAAGCTATCAGAGCTAGGTTCGATCTTGAACTCACTTGGGGGATGCTCTCTAGAACTATTTTTGTCAACTCGTGCTCAACCGAGGTTGAAATTCTTGTGCGGGTACATACACACATCATACAAAAGGAAGAATGTGTGTGCATGGTAGAGAAACACATCATCCATCATGACATATCTCTTCTTGTGCACATCACCATTAATGTCAATCAAGTGTAGAATAGATGCATGGTGAGTATAAAAGTGGGGAACATGCTTCTCTTGGCCTTTACCAAAATCTCCAAAATTCGAGAAAGCTATGGGGGCCATCTCAATAGACCAGATATGATAATTATTGTTGCAAGCAAAACAAGTGAAAGAGCAATTATCCATATTATTGCTAGTGACAGGAGAAATTGTAAAACAACCTAGACAAATCATTGTTCGAGGGGTATCATTTTCATCATCATTGCAAGACAAACATTTGAAAGAGCAATTGTTCAACATAGTGCAAGCAATGATATCATCAATGTAACGTTTAGAGCATTGCATGTCTATGGCAACATCATCAAAATCAAATAATTTCACATGCTCAACATTATGCAAAGGCAAAGTATCACATGGAAATATCAATGAATGATATGTAATGGCAAAAATATCATCCATAGCATGCCAATCATCACAAGTCATCGTGTCCACTAGTGGGATCATGGCATCATAAACACCCGCATTTTTACCTTGTTCATACCTGTCATGTGATGTGGGTGTTGTGGTAGTGTTGTCCTCCATGTGGTCGACTTATTCATCATGTATGGGGATGGCATCATCTTCATCCACCATGTACATCTTCTCGGTCGGAGGAACCATCATCTCCAAGCTTGGCGCTTCTTGATCCATGGAAATTAGAACATCATGAGAAAACATACTAGAAGTAGAGGGTAAGTTGTTAGAAATCAAAGTGGCCTCACATGACCTATCAACTACCTCTCTCCAGTCACTCGGTGTATCACTCATGCCCTTCAAGTGGAAGCACTCAATCTCACGTATGGTGGAGTCACTCATCTCACTCTTGCTCTCACTCAAGTGGGATAAGTGGATCTCGTACTCACATGGGGTTGGTACCACATCATCACTCAAGCATATAGGGATAAGCCTGGTTCTCTCAACTTCATGCGCCTCCTTTGGTGAAGGGAAAGTCCCATGCTCACCATTCTCAACTGTATCGCTCGCAAAGTTGGATGCCATAAGATGGTCATCACTTGCCTCCATGATCGAAGGGAAAACCCCATGCTCGACCGTCATGTCGCCATCTTGTAGTATTCATGGAAGTAGCCTCATGTTGTTGTCGGGAGCGATGCTCGGATCGACTTCATCACATATGTGGTCTTGGCTTCTTCCAACTTGAAGTGTAGACTCTTGACTTGGCGCTTTCTCATCCTCTTCCATGGCCACCTTGGCTTGTGTAGCCATCCTCTTGACGTACGCGTCCAATTTGTTGAAGTAGAGGTCTTCGTCTTCCTCATCCATGAAGTTGCATACGTTAACTAGGACCTAAAGTTTGGGCGTTGAAGCTTGATGGCGCGGAAGAAGGCTTTCTCTTGGTGCCAACTTGGTGGTGGCACTAGTAATGGAAGGTGTCTTTTTATGGTGTCGACAGAGGTCATTGGTGTGTCTTGCCAAAGGTTGATGTAGGTGGTGCACTTGGTCATCCACATGGCGCCATGACGATGATCCTTATCCTTGGCACTCTTCTTGTGCTTGTGGTGCAATCTTGAGGTATACTCGTTAATTTTGGCAAGGATGCTCATGTTCTTGGCGAAGTTGTTGTCCATTTTTCTTGAAATTGTTGAGGGTGCTTTGGAATTTGACCATTCTATGGTGGACCTTGGTGCTCTCGAGGTGGAGGCTCCGTCTTGGCTGACGCGACTTGAGGAGCTTATCGTTGTCGTTCTTGAAGTCTTCCATGCTTGGGAGTCATTGTTGTTGTTGTACTCCATATGACCCAAGCATGTGGAGCCGTTGTCGGTGTAGGGCTCCATCATGTCATCCATGTTTGTGGAGGCATATGCATGGTGGCTCATCGTGGATTCTTCATAGAAATCATCCTTGGCTCAGGAGTCCCTATACATGATTCACAAGACCAAGTGGTGTATATGGAAGTGGTAGGGTGTTAGGGATGCAACTTCAAACCTTACTTTACCTTGGAAGATAGTATCATTCAAGTTGCCACACTTGAGAGCAATCAAAACCAAGTAAAGTGAAGTTCACGCGGAACACCAAAACCAACTAACCACTAAAAACACACACACACAAAGCATATGGTGGATGGGTATGGAAGGTGGCGTGTCCAAGAGGAATCCGAAATAAGATATTGTAATGGCATGTAAAGAACCACGATGATCATAAAGAAAAAGAAGTCAATCCACGAGATAGGAATTATGTAAAAGGAAACACACACGATGGGATAAATGGGACTAGTGCAATGAAGAAAGTGAGCTAAGAACCATATGATTACCTAGCAAAGATTATAAGATCATGTCGCACAAGTGCAAGGAGAGACGCTAGTTCGATTGCAAGAAAAATTGGCTGGCGACAATATATGCACAATAAGTACCACCTATATGATGTTCATCGAGCTTGCGCTTCCAATTCTATGAGGCACTTGCTTCTTTCTTTCTTTTCTTTTTCTTTTCCTTTTTTTCTTTTTTTTCTTTTTGTATCACTCTTTTTCTTTCTTTTTATTCTTTTTATTCTTTTTCCTTGTGCCCACAACTATACAAGATAACTATATGAGATAGCGTGCTCACAACTTTTGCTGGGAATTCTACAAATATCAAATGTGGATAGCCCAAGCAATCATATAGGAACTAGTCTCAATAGGTGTTTGTTGATCACAAAGATAGTGTAGCTCACAAAGGAATGCAAGTGGGGAGAAGTCACCGAATTTTTATACCTTTCATTGCCGATCTTCACCCTTTATTGGTGGACTCCGCCTTTCTCACAGAATGTGGATGGAGTAGATAGAATGAACCACTTGGATGATGATGTATATCTCCTTCTCCTCTTCAAAATAAGCTAAAGAACACAAAAAACCGAGTTCATATGCAAAAGTTACGCTCAACATGGTGCGGAGCTGAAGCTGTTGGCGGCTAAATCGGTCAGCCGGAATTCGCACCGAAATTCTGGCACTGGAGCCGGTTTTACCAGAATTCTGACAAGGAATTCCGGTGGATGCACCGGTCGACCGGACCTAGCGCCGGAACGAGTTCGGGACGCGAAAAACGCGATTTTCTGTGAAAAACTTGATGGAAAACTTCAGATCTGAGGATGAAATCAAGGAATTAGGCCATGGGAACACATGGCAAGGTAGATCAACAAGTTCAGCAAGTAATCCACAGATTAAAACCTACCAAAACACACTCAAATCACAGATCGATCCAAAACATGAAATTGAGGCTATTTTTTGGGGATTTTTGAATTTATGGGGGAAAGACCAAATCGACAAGGAATCCGTGGCAACCAAAAGATGCTGATACCAGATATTGAGGGTTAACCTCGTGGGTGGCTCGATCTTCACAGGTCTAATGGTCAAACCGATTAGAAAATGAGGGGAAAGGGAGAAGGTAGCGGAAGCGGACTCACACCTCAAGAACACGATGAACACATAAAACTCACACGATACAAGGCCGATTGCTCCCGCCGGTGCCCACCGGTCCGATAGAATCCTCGCAAGGAAAGATCGGTCAACGTCTCCCTCGATCCCAAGTGGAGAGGGAAGACCACCTTGGAGAGGGTCTTGAAAACTATGTTCACGCACTCACAAACGTAGGCCTTGTACAACAAGGGAGGCGCGATGCAAACTCCAACGAGGTGGTGATGATAGTCGGTCCCCTTTGGTAAGGGGATGAGGCAAAAATAGAGATTCCACAAAGGGGGTGTCTTTAGTCTATCATCTATGCCTAAGGGATACATGAGGGGGTGGGGGCTCTATTTATAGGCCCACCACTAGCATGGGGGGGTAGTTTAGGCAAATGGGTAAGTAAAGGGAATATTCTAGGGCATTAAACCCAGATCCATGTGCAGACGGTCATTCTGGTGATAAGACCAGCGGTGCCAGATCTGGCGCCGGTATTTCCGGTGAGCGTCGATTATTCTGGTCAGTGTCGGCTTGCACTTCTGTATGCGTTTCCGGCTGGGCTTTCGGTGAGCCGGTTTGGTCGGCGTGGGTTCCGTCTTGGATTCCGCGCCTTGTTACTGGTGGTGGATCAGCGGTGCGAAGTCTGCGGTTTGGGTCTGCCTCTTTTGTCTCCTCTTCCAATCCTATGTCTTGTCGGGCATAAGTCCTCGGGCTTCCTCCCTACCTCCGTACTTGGCGGTGTGCCTATCATGGTCATAGGACAGTGAAGTAGTATACCATTCAAGAGGGTAGGAAGTGGGCTTGCATATAGGAACAAATTCATCTTTGGAGTCCATGACGACTTGGCACAAGTTGCAGACCTTGATGTGGTAACGACCGTAGGTTGGGCTACATCAATTCTACAAAAACTTAGATTGAAATCAAAGATTCTTACAATTGTCACCAATTCACAAGGATATCTCAAGTATAATATGATGGCTATGGCTACGGAGTGGATGGAGGGTGGAGAGGATGAACTATGGTGGTGGACCTCCTTTGGTAGTGTTGTGACGCAATCTGAGAATGGTGGTTCTCTGCGCAGTTCCTGGAGTGTCAAAATATATAGACAACTTCACGAAAGTTGTCGTGTTTGATCTAACAAAGTCATTGCCACATGGTACGGGCGGACCATACGGGCAGGCCTTGCCCGTACTATATGTCGCTAATGAAAGGAATATGCCCGAGAGCGAATAATAAAGTGGTTATTATGCTATTCTAGGTTTATAACAAATGTTTATTTTTCATGCGAGAATTGTATTAATAAGGAAACATTAATACATGTGTGAATTATAAACAGATAAGGTTCCTAGTAAAGCCTCTCTTTATACTAGCTTGTTGATTAACATATGATCAAATGTTTCCTGATCAT
The DNA here is from genome assembly GCA_023614405.1 of Avena insularis. Lineage (NCBI taxonomy): Eukaryota > Viridiplantae > Streptophyta > Magnoliopsida > Poales > Poaceae > Avena > Avena insularis. The sequence continues at coordinate 8,155,009 of CM042686.1, read as the reverse complement.
GAACATTGGATGTTGTTAATAATAGGATCATATCATTAGAGAATCATATGATGAATAGTCACCCGCAGTAGCTGTAGAAATACGATCACGTCATCAAGTTTAAATTGTTATTGCATTCATAGTATCTCAATGTCCAGATACCATGAGATCACGTCAATCACTTTCATCGGAAGAGTACTTTGATTAAATCAAACATCACACCGTAATAGGGTGATTATAAAGGTGTCGTCAGGTATTTTGAATTGTCAGTTGAGGCTCGTGGATCAAGATTGGGATTTTTTCCATTCGGATGACAGAGAGATATACTCAGGGCCCTCTCGGTGATATCACATTGACATAGCCTTGCAAAGCGATTTGATCACTAGAATGTCATATCATAGGAACAAGAAAAAGAGTACTTGTCAGGAATGAGATGAAACAAGGTATAGATGATACCGAGTGATCGAATATCGGACAAGTAATATATCACGAGACAAAAGGAATTTGATTGCAGTGAAAGTGGTTTAGACAATCATCTGATTTTCATGGAACTAGTGGGAGTGGTTATGGATCTCCAGGCCCTGCTAATGATTATTGATCGGAGAAAGTCTTGATCATGTCTACATAGTTCTCGAACCCATAGGGAGACACACTTAAGGTTAACCGACACGTTTGAGCAGACAGGAAACACAAGGGAATTCAATGGACATTGCAGAAAATTGTTCTGCTGCAGAAAATTGTTCTGCCGAAATAGTTTCGGGGTATTAAAACAAAGCAAGGGATCAAAATGTTAATGTGTTCATGAAATAAAGTGTGCATTAAAGGAAGTACTCATTAAATGAAGTTTTCATTAAATCGAGTTGCATTAAAATGGAATTAAAGTGCTTTAATGAAAAGACGTTTAAGGGAATTAAAGTGCTTTAGTGAAAATACCTTTAAGGGACTTAAATTGCTTTAATGGATAAACCTTTAAGGGAATTAAAGTGATTTGATGGAGATTGAATGAGAGGAGGGGAGGGGGAAGCCCCATGGCACCTATAAAAGGAGGTGGCCTCCTCCTCTTGCTCCAGACACTCTCACAAGCTCTCTCATATGCCCCAAGCTTGGCATCTTCTCCCCTTGCTTGCCTTGTCCATTGCCACTAGAAAAGGTGTTCGGCGAAGCCCTGCTCTAAAGCTTCCCCTCCACCACCACTACCATGAAGTAGCACTGTTGGAGTTCCCGGGGATCCGCTACTTCCGCTGCCAGGCTGTAACAAGGGATCAGGAGTCGTAGGCACACCGAACATGTGACCGATTATGGAGGCGCTACCCATCTATGGCGCTGATCGTCTGCACATCCTTGAGGATGGCCGTGTCCCATCTACATAAACCACGTTTGCTTGCGGGAATGTTATCCCGCTTATGGTCTACGAGGGTGAGTCCATCTGTAACTGTTACAAAGTATCACCTAGATTCGATCTTGGCAGTTGCAAACCGTAGGATTTTTTTGTTTTCTATGCAACGAACCCCATCAGTGGTATCAGAGCTAGGTTTATGCGTAGATTCTTTGTAGTTAGAACACATGGAGATGTGGGTGCCGATTAGTGTTGTTAATGCAAATCTGTTGTATTTCAGATATTGGTGGCATAGTGGGATGAAGCGACCAGGACAAACTTTACAAGTCCTCACGCATGAGACCTGTTCCACGCTTAACATGCAACTCGTTTTGCATAAGGCTTTGACAATGAATTACTTATACAAATAAAAATCATTACTGTAACTATTTTGAATTACTACAACTAGCATATCATCTTAACAAATCAACTAACTAGGATAAATATTTCAAACTTCTAAAGTGGGAGACATAGGACATACCTATCATGAGTGACTTCATAATCTTCTTCCTTATGGGCATGTGTTCCTTCAAAACTCAAATCAAAACACTCTCATAATAATAATATTGAAGCAAAGAGGCAATAGGAAAATCCACTTTCATGAAAAAAGGAAAAAGGGAAAAATCTTTTTGTATTTTTGAGGATGGGGATTAAAGAATAGAAAAGACTTGTGAAAAAGCAAGATACTAAGAAAATAAACAAATGAAAGAAAGAAAGGAAAAACGAAAATGAAAGAAAAAGCAAAGTGTTGGAACAAGCCCAACACAAGTGTTTCAAAGCTTATACTGACATGGGTATGATTACTCAGGTTCTTATGATTACTTACCCTGGTTACATAAAGGCTCACAGTGTAACGCCCCAGTTTTAGCTAATCATATTTAGGGCTTTGTTTGTGCATTCATGAGCATCATCCCATAAAAGTGCATGGAAAAGAAATAAAGAAAAACCCTAAAACCCTAGCTATTTCCCCCTCTCTTTTTTAGCAAAACCTTGTTTCTAGTATTACAAATGCAGCCAGAGCTCCCCAGGCCTAGCCCAGCTTACCTCCTCTCTTCCCTACCACCCACGCGCAGCTCTCTACAGCCGCGGCCAGCCCACTTTGACCCAGGCCCGATACCCCTTTGCATCTTTTGTTTTTCTTCTTCCTCGTTGATCCTCCTCACGCTGCGATGTGTGCCACCGCCCCTGGTCACGCAGATAAGAACGGCCGTGTTCCTCTCTCCCCATCCCATTTCTCCTCTCTCTTGCTCTGTCGCCATGGTGACAAACTAAGCCGATGCAGTGTCGCCCATCGTTGTCCTTCCGTTGTTCCACGTTGTTCAACCTCCTCGAGCACACCAGAGTGACCTCCTCGCCTTACGGAGCATCCTCCTAGGAGGAATCGACCCTGCATGCCAGGAATCGACGCCCAGGTCTTCATCCCCTCCGATGCCGGCCGTCGTCGATTCTCCTCCTCCTAAGATCCCCTTGCCTGGCCGACCCCTCCTCTGCATTCGTGGTGAGCTTCTGCACCTCCTGGTGCCCTTCACCCTCTCTCTTGCGTGTTGTAGCCGTCCTTGTTGACTGCCACGCCTGCCATCGTTCGGCTGTCGCAAGGCTTCCTTCGGCGACCCCCTACAAGTGGCGCCACCCTTTTCCGGCTCGTTGTGTCCTGATGCGCCGAACAAGCCCAGCCCCGCAGTCCCACGCGTCCCGCTCCCCCGTCCCCTCCATCCACGTGGGAGACCACCGCCGGCATGATGTCGTGACGACGTCATCATGACGCCAGCGTGCACGGTCAGTTGGTCAAACCAACTATGGGTCCCGTTTTGCATGTGTGGCTGCTGATGTGGCCTCGGGCCCAGCAGTCAGTCACAGTATCTAGGGCCAGCCCCTGTGTAAAACATTTTAGCTGCCTATGCTGATGTCATAATGACGCAATAAATCCTTTTTAATGGTTTAAATAATCTAGAAATTGTTATAATCTTATAAATTCAATAACTAATTATTTATAAGTTAGAAAAATGTGTATAATATATCAAAATGTTTAGAAAAATGAGATCTTTACAATAGACTCATAATCATGCATTGTTAAATAACTTTAAATACAAGTTTAATTAGAAGAATCAATTGAACCCCGTAGGTGACTCTGAGGTTTCCCCTGTTCTAGGGTTTGCGACCATTGGACCCTGTTTAAAGTGATCAAGCATGCCCTAGGGTTTCATTTAAGATCTATTTAACTTGTCATATAATCATCATTGCTTGAGCATTGCATCGATGCCATGTGTTGATTGTTTTCCCCTTTCTTTCTGGTGTTTGCTTCTTCCCGATAGAATATGATATCGAGATCGAGATCAAAGACCGAGATCAACACCATCGAAGACCAACGAACAATACTTGATCAACTATAATCAAGTCCTGTACAAGATGTCTGAAGATCTGCTTATTGATTATCAATAGGAAAAGGCAAGCATAGCCCCACCGTTATACAATCCTATCCTTTCAAAAGCATTTGAACTCTTGCCATGTTGCATATGATTCTACTGTGGTCTTTTATCGATAGATAGAGTATCCTAACTATAGCATTACTCCCTTTGAGCTTATATTACCTGATCCACTACTCCTAGCATAACTATGTTTGGCTTGTGTGCACTGCTAGAGCTTATATCTGTGTCTTGCTTAGCCATGCGTGGCTATGGGTGCTAGTTCATCTAGATGATGTATCGTGATGCGCAGAATCTAGTATGACAGGAGAATAAGGTATACTGATAAGGTAAGATCAGTGGTAAAGGTTAAACATGCTAAGGCTTCTATAGGAGGCCACAGTGGGATGTGGTTTTTCTAGTCCCATGCTCGCCACCACTAGGAACCGAGTTATTGCCTTTGGACCAAGACGAGCGTACAACCACACGGGGTTTATGGGGACCTTACGATTAACTAACTTGCCTAGTAGATTCCATGAGTCACATAGTTCGGGCTTTCCATTTGGCATACGCATCGAAAATGTTTTCGAAAGCGGAGGAGAAGGAGGTGCATCATAACAGGTAGGTAAGCGTGACTGGGTTGCTTGAGTAGATGGCGCCTAATAAACCAACCTCGCCCACATCTCTTGGGACGTGCTTGATTTAACCGTTACAGAACCATCCTTAGGGCGTGACTCATGGTCTCGTGAAGCAAGGTAAAATGGTCGTGTCCAATCACCTCCAAGCACACCAAGGAAGTGTGTCAAGTGGCGCTAAGAGTCGGTTGGTGCGTCTGGGTAAAGTTGTGTACAGTAGGGTTAAAACTTTTCAAAAGACGTGTTCACGTTATGAGCGCTTGGTGACCGAATTCTAAGATCATAGAGAACATGAACCTAATCGTAAAACTTGGTACTTCAATGTGTGATTAAGGATGCTTCCTCATGGGTACGAGGGGTGATCCTAGTTGTGAGATGAGGATTAAGTTTGGTGGACATCAAAGATGATGATCAATTCTTGGAGATGTTGCTCTCTTATCCCCTTCTTAAATATTCTAGTTAGACGAGCTTCTTCTCCCTCTTGTTTTACAAAACAAAGATGGATTTATGCAAAATAACCCCACCAGCCATAAGACTTGCGGAGTACACCCTGTACTCACCCTTGCTTTGTTGATACTTTTGTAGCAGAATAAGTGTTCCCTTGAAGACAAGTTTGACGACATCGACACCAACGAGTAGCACAGGGTTCTGGCGGCACTGAATCTATGGGATAGGGCATCATCGTTATGCTTCAGGCCTCTTAGGACATTTGTTAAGTTTGCTATACTTAATACAATAATTTGCCTTCCGTTGTTTGATGTTTGTGGTCAGTGACCTTTGCTTTTAATATTTTGGTTCTTCGCCGATTATGAGCTTGCTTGCTGTAATAATTTTTGTGTCGCAGGGTTACTGTTGTGTTACCGATTTATCACTGAATATCCTCGAGCTCTAGGTTAAGCTTATGTCAGGCTAATGTCTGTGATTTGTTTAACCCTGATCCCGAGGGTGTTACAGTTCTTGGTCTCAGAGCAATACCGACCGTAGGAAAACCTTGCTATTGCTCGATGTTGAGTCTAGTGCTTGTGAAAACTATTTCAAAGATGAAAAGTATTTGCGAAAACTCTATTATGATTCTTTTGCTCCTCATCCAGTTTCTTTCTAACTCTAGGTCATCTCACCTTGTGTTGATTTGGAAAAAGTTTTGATATCTCTTCTAGTCTTTCAAAGCTTAGGTGCCTTCCAGTCATGTCGTTTCTCAGCCAATTGACCTAGTGTTTAGTTCCCTAGAGTTGTGTGTGTTGTGTTATTTGTGTTTCCTTTGCTCTACTTCATCTGAGAGCTTCCTTTCCATCATGATCTCTCTACCTTATGGGCCACAATATTATATTGTAGGATCCATAGTGTTCTGTTCTAGGCTTCGAGGGTTCCTTTTGCCTCGTGTGCCTCCTTTTTATTTGTTGGGTACTTCAGAAGTCGTTTCTTGTTTTGAAAGCTACGTAGTTCTTACTATATTGCAGTGTATGGTGCAACACTCAAGTAGTAGTTACTTCTTTCTCGGGTTTTAACCCTTGGACTTGAACCGAAGATCCTAGATTGTGCTGGATTCTAGTGTTATGAATCTTGTACATGAAGCTGATCTTTAACCCAAGATCCATTCCATTGACCCCTATCATAATGTTCACACATCACCTTAGGATGGCTGGTACTACAATTCTAGCCTTCAAGCTTTTGGTTATTGTTGCGAGTAAATTTCGACAATTAAGGACTTCCCCTACCACTAGCTATGGCAAATGTTCTTTTAATTGAACCAAATATATCATAACAAGAGTACTCCTCATGAGTCTCATATCTATATTCATGACTCTGCCACACCTCTCCCATTTTTGCATTGCTTTGGAAGATTGTTAACCTATGCATCCACATCTCGGGATTTTATCCTGAGCATGTTTTGTCCCCTTGTTGTTTCTAACGTTTATCTACCAGTTGGTAGCCTAGTAGTAAATGTGCATCGGTGTCTTCTGATGCAAGATACTCTTGTGGTCCGTCATGACAAACCATTTCGGAATGTTAGGAGAAACAAACTCCAGTACCTCGTCATTTCTAGGACCAGGTCAAAGTATTGTAGTCCGTAGATAAAGAGACATTGATTAGCTTCTATCTGTTCTACCTTAGAGTATCACACCCTTTTACACTAAGAGGTTGTGTTGAGTCTCATGACCTTCTTAATGAAGTGATGCTCTTACACATATTTACCCACCCTTCCTCCGACCTTTCACGCCCAAAAATGATGCGTGTGCATAAGTAATGTGGTTATTTAAGATTCTTAGCAATTCCTATTGCTTCAAACTCGAAGGACATTTGTGTCATTCTTAGCGTGATTGGTTAACCCTGTCACTAAGCAAAGGATTGTGCTACCAAGTCCGTTATTCTGGTGCACTTTCTTCGGTTAAAGAGTTAGGCTTGTGCTGAAACTCTCAGACTATGTCTTCTTGCCTTACCAAGCAATTGTCAGGTCGAACTCTATGTTATATCGGTGGTCCGTGATATTCTGGATGTCTACTAGAAGTATTTGTAGGGGTTCGTAGCATGGAAAACAAAAATTTTCTATCGCATACAAACAAACAAGCCAAGATCTATCTACTAGATTGTAGCAACGAGTCGATAGTGGAACTCACCCTCGAAGATTCCAAAGCGGTTAACGAGAGCAGATTCTCGTGGGTGATGTAGTCGTACTCTTTCCGATCTCAAGATCGCGTAGACGATCCTTCCAGCGCCACGTTCAGCGGCGCTCCCTTGATCGGTCACACGTTAAATTTTCGGCGAAGACCTTCCTCTCCTTGTTCCAGTGAGGCCGGAGGTTGTAGCACTCTCCTCGCGATTCCGGCCTGGCAGCGTGTACCGAGGTAGAGGGAGATCCCGAGGCCGCCTTAAGCCGGTGCGAGTATGGTGGAGCTTATGAGAGAGGCTATTAGTGGTCTAGTAATTAGACACACCAATTAGAAGGCTCTAAACCAATTAGAAGGCTCTAAACCGAATAGCTCTAAACCGGGGTCTAGATCTAGGGTTTAGATTAGAGGATAGGAACTTGTGTGTGTCATAGGAGGGGAGCCCTGCCCCTCCTTATATAGGTGGGAGGGGGCTGGCGCGCCAGGGGAAGGGAGTGGAGTCCCTCCCCAACTCGGCATTGGAGTTGGCCGCCGGTTGGAGGAGGTCTCCCTCTCCAACTCGGGTTCCCTCTTCTCCTCCTCTTTCCACTTTCCAAAACTTGCCGTTTGACTTTCAAACTAGCCGTTTGACTTTTCAATTTAGGATTTAAATAAACCCTTTATTTTGGACAGCGAGAACACTTAGTACATGATGCAATCATTCCAATTTGCAATGACACATTCATGTACCCTTCCCCTCCGGTCTTGGGACATTCCGGAACATTCTAGAACATTCCCGATGAAAACACCAGAACCATTCCCCAACTCCGAAATGGGACTTTCCTTATATGAATCCTATTCTCCGGACCATTCCGGATCACCTCGTGATATCCCGGATCCCATCCGAGACTCCGAACAACATTCGGTCTCTTTCTCATAATACCATAACTACTCAAACAACGTCGAATCCTTAAGTGTGTCTCCCTACGGTTCGTGAATTATGCGGACATGATCGAGACACTTCTCCGAACAATAACCAATAGAGGAATCTGGAAATTCATATGGCTCCCACATATTTCTACGATTACTTTGCGATCGAATGAACCACTTACATACGATACCAATTTCCCTTTGTCTCACGATATGTTACTTATCCGAGGTTATGATCGCCGGTATCTGCATACCTAGTTCATCCTCGTTCGATAAGGACTCTTTGCTCGTTCCCGTGATATGTGATCCCTTGTGACCAAGTCACATGCTTGCAAGCTAATTGGATGACATTTCACCGAGAGGGCCCAGAGAATATCTATCCGTCATGTGGATGGACAAATCCCACTCTTGATCCATGTGTTTCAACCAATACTTTCCGAACACTCAATGCCACCTTTATAGCCACCCTGTTACGGTGTGGTGTTTGATGACATCAAAGCATCCATCCAGTAAAGGCAATATGCATGATCTCATGGTCGAAGGAATTAGGTTACTATGTATCAGAAAGCATATAGCAATTGAACTATTGAAATGACTTGATCTTTATGCTACGCTTATCTATAGGAGTATGTCCACCATATCATTCTCCTAACGATATGATCTTGTTGTTGATAACATCTCAATGTTCATGATATGGAAACCTCAATCATCAATCAACCAACAAGCTAGTGAAGTATAGAGGCTATACTAGGGACTTCAAATTAAGTTTACAAATCACACAAGTATTAATGGTTTCCTTGTTAATACTATTATAGCATGAATGTAAACATTTATCATAAGTGTGAAGATATGATAATAACCTACTTTATTATTGCCTCTTGGGCATATCTCCAACAGTCTACCACTTGCACTAGAGTCAATAATCTAGTTTCAAACCTTTGTGTATTCAACACCTATGGCTTTCCGGTGTTGTATGTACACGATTGCTAGTGGTCAACTGATCTCCGGATCTGACACTTCCAGGTCCGTGTGTAATTGCATGTCTTTGCGTCTCTATGCATCACTCATTCTCTAGTGAGATGGCTTTGTATAAATTTGGTCTTTTGGTGTGACCTTTAGTTCTTTGGGGTTAAAACATGTTGACAATATTGTCGTACAATATATCTTCATAGTATTATCCATGAACTACACCTAGTTTGATAACAAACTACTTGACACAAATGCCCTCTTTTGCTATAATAGCAGTCATATACTTAGCCTTTTGTTGTAGTATCATCACAATGTCTTAACTTTGGAACTCATCCAAATCCATTATGGAACTCACTTTCCATTATATTGTGCCACCCTTAGTTTAGATTTGAGATAAACTAAATTTGTACTTTGTGACAAAGCTAGTATCAATGTAGTACTTTTACAATGAACTTAACCATCTATTTGTCACTTCTACAAATAATATACTCTTAGTTCTTCCAAAAGATCATAAGAATATCCTTACTATTGTCCAATGATCATCTTACAAATCATTCTGGTATATGCTCACAACATTTAGAGCATAGGACATATCTGGATTTGTACATATCACAGTATGATTGATATAAACACTCTTTGTGATTTCATACATCAAGTATCAATCTATACTTGAATCTTTGTTTCACTTACCAAGTGCCAATACACTTGAATATATCATCAATATTGAATTTATTCAATCCTTTCTGTGCGACAAGAACCTTTCTTGTAGTTTCTATATTGAACTCATTCAATATCTTGTCTATGTACTTTTGGCACAACCATATTAGCATCTATTGATGCAAAATATTTGGGTTTTGCCTAAGTCTTTCATCGGAATGAAATTCTTAATATGTGTTAATAAAAGATACATTATTTCCAATCAACAATATGTCTTCCACATAATGTATTAGAAACATGTCTTAAGCGCTCCACTTAATTTCTTGCAAATGCAAGCATCTTCATTGTCTCCATGAAATTAAACTCTTTTAACAGTTTCATCATAGTGAAGATTCCAACTCCGCTATGCTTACTTCAACCATTGAAGTTTGCATATGCTTTTAGCATCCTTTGAATTAACAAAACCCTTTGGACCGTGTCATGCACACGTCCTAAGTAACCATTCTATTAGAAGAACTTGTTTTGTTTATTCTACTACCACATAACAAATTATATGTAGTGGTTGCTACATTAATCCGTCTAGACTAAAAATCGCTATGAAAGATCAAATCTTGTCATATACAACCTTTGAACATTGTTGTGAACTCTTTCCCAACACGTCGACTATTTCATAGATGTGAAACATCCATGTCTACTTCTTTATAGATCCAAACACAACTGCAAGGTCTTACACCTTTTTCGAGGGTCCTTCAAGTTCAAAACTTGATTTCTCGTGTATGGAACTATCACGGATTATATGGCTTCAAACCATTTGACGGAGTCAGGGCCCATCATTGCTTCTTTGCATGTAGTAGGTTCATTATTCTCAAATAATGATTCAACCCTCAAATCTTGGTATTTGATTGTTCATCCGACCTACTTGTTTCAATAGAAACTTAGACCTCCGTGACCACAACTTTTGAGGCACGTGAGCCATGAGCATTGTTGCTGCCTCCGGAACACTTTTCGGTGCTGCGCAACTTTGCACATATAGCTAAGGTTCTTTTAACCTTATCAAAGTTCTATTGTCCTCCCACTTAACTTTTCACGAAAAATTCCTTCTCAAAGAAACTTGACGTTCTAGCGACAAACACTTTTGTCTTCGGTGTGTTTTATGGAGAATACTTAGATAATACAAAGACAGGTTTATCCGACTTTGGTTGCAAACATCTTTCTTATGCATAGCATACCAATGTTTAAGAAAGGACTACTTGGGTTTTATCCCAAACCATAACTTTATATGGTGTCATTTCAGCGGATTATGATGGAGCTCTTTTAGTGGAAAGCAGTCTCTAAAGCTTTTAATCTTTAAAATATAATAGCAGTTTTATGAATTATACCTTGATCTTACCATGTCAAACAAGGTTCAATTACATATCTCGAGCGCTCCATACTCTTATGGTGTTTGAAATGCAAATCCACAGGCGATTCCTTAAATCTTAGGTTTTATGCTAAACTTGTAACTTAAATATCTTCCTTTATGATCTTATCATAAACTATTTATATTCTTGTTACAATGATTTACGCACTTCATCTTGAAAATCTTTTGAACTTTTCAAATATTTCACGCTTCATCCTTATTAAGTAAATATTCATATATTCACTCAAATTTTCGGAGAAAGCATATGAAGTTGAAATCCATCGCTCTTGACTACACATAATGGAGTTCGTACAACAATATGCACAAGTTCCAATAAGCGAGTTATTCGTTCCCTTTTGGCCTATGAACGATGTTTTAATTATCTCTAGGAAAGTTTCACAAGCGTCATTTGATCAAAATCAAAAGACTCCAAAATTCCATCCACATGGAGTTTCTTCATGTTTTCTTTCCAATATAATTTAAGCGATGTCACTTCCTAAGTGATCTTTCAATCAATTTGTCTTTAAATTTTAGCACTAGTTTTATGGATGTGATTTCTCCAACGAGATTTGTGAATCATCCATCTTTTATGGATTTCGCAATTATTTGAACAACCCTTTTGTTCTCATAATACTGATAAAACAAATCTTGAAGGCAAGCGTTGATGTTTAACGAGCAACAAAATAACCCTTTATTTGTTCTCGATGAACATCATCACCTATTCTTTGCTAATTACTTAGGCCATTGTAGTTCATGAATTGTGTTGTTTTATGACGATTCACACCAACAAATTCAGTATCAAATACTTAAGAACCACATTGTTTAATAAGCAAAGAATATAGCCATAACACGTATATCATCTATATACTCAAACTGAACAATTCTAGTCTTTTCTTTTACGCCATATACTTATGAGATTCTCTTCAGTATTTCCTTTTACATTTGAAAGAATCTATCAACATCAATAGTGAGTCATACTTATGACACATAGTCCAAAGCGTGTATAGTTAAATACCAATGTCTTTGAACTTGCACTTGAAGTAGATCACCATTATCAAATATTTGGTGTTCTTTCAAATTCCTTTCTTTAGTAATCTCTTGGTGTAGTAAACATTTTACCTACATCAAATATTCACCTCATCATGGATTTATCCATGATCAAACTACTTTTAGCTTGTAACGATGAATTATGAGTATAATGTTGCTATCCAAAACCTTTTGGAGGATTAGGACAACAAGTGTCTCCAACCTTTGTAAATTCTCATCAAAATATGAGAACATGACTTTTGCCATATTATACTCTATCATGTTGTAACCAAAACTTCGTTTCAGATATCACAATATCTTCCACACATCATGGTTTAAAACAACTCTTTCAGATCCTAGATAACCTTGATATTAAGACAATCCTTTGAATATCAAGAATCATGGATACAAACATGATACTCAAACACTAACACTTTGGAATTGTCACTCTTGTTTTAATACCAATTATTAAATTTCATGGAGTGACCGGAACTTACTGAAAGTTTGCAATAGGACTTTAAACTTTAGATTAACACTTCAAAACAATACGATACCAACATAAAGTAACTAACCAGAATTCTATAGTTCTATCATCTCAATTATAACTAAAGCGCAAGGTGGTAGCGGATGCCAATGACTACAACAACTATGCAAATTCACTTTGATTTAGTTTATGATAAATTGAGTTCTAATTAATAATTAAATTAATCTAGGTGAACTCCCACTCAAAACAATATCCCTCACATTGTTTTAGTGATCACACGAACCAAATCCACCACATCAAAACCGATCATCACGAGAGTTGATATAGCTTCAATGGCGAACAATCAACATGTTCATCATATCTACTATATGACTCATGCTCTACCTTTCGGTAATCCGTGTTCCTGAGGCCATGTCTGTACATGCTAGGCTCGTCAAGATCAACCTTAGCTACCGTGATAAGCAAATCTGGCTTGCTTACGTTGTATTCACCCTTGGAATCAAAGACACCCGATCATCACGTGGTGCTTGAGCGCAAGCTTTAGCAACGGTGCATACTAAGGGTGAACACTTTAGAACTTGAAATTTATGTGCATGAGGGATCATCTTATAATGCTACCGTGCCTACTAAGCAATACAAGATGCATAAAGGATTAACATCACATGCAATTCATAATATGTGATATGATATGGCCTTTCTTCTTTGTGCTTCGATCTCCATCTTCAAGCACGAACATGATCTCCATCATCACGCATAGCATCAAGGTCAATGGCGCTTCTTCATGGTTGTAGTCCACCAGCTTCAACTATTACAACCACTTTGAATAGACACGCGGGTCTTAACAGAAATTAAAGACAACCATATGGCTCACGCGGTTGCCAACTTACAATAAGGAACATTGCATACATCAAATATAATCACAATCATGGCCATATCATATCACTGCACCCCCCTGCAAAACAAAGTTAGACGCCTCTACTTTCTTTGCATATTTTACGCGGTTTGGGGCTTTCAATAAGTGTCGTTCTAACTTACGAACAAGAACCACAACATTGATACTAATCTTGTTGATTACCCGTTGTAAATTGGATCTTTACTATGCTAGGAGAAACAGCACCATAGAAAGCCACTTATGCAATACAAGTTGCATGTTAGCGTGGAGCAAGTCTCATGAGCGATGTCATGTAAGGTTAGCCGGGCCGCTTCATCCCAACATACCGCAAGATGCAAAGTACACAAAAAGCAATCTACAATAAAAGCATCAACGCCCACAATGACCATTGTGTTCTACTCGTCTGGCAGATCTACATATAGACACGGCTCGATACCATTTGGGGTTCGTAGCATGGAAAACAAAATTTTCTATATACAAACAAACAAGCCAAGATCTATCTACTAGATTGTAGCAGCAGTCGATAGTGGAACTCACCCTCGAAGATTCCAAAGCGGTTAACGAGCAGATTCTCGTGGGTGATGTAGTCGTACTCTTTCCGATCTCAAGATCGCGTAGGCGATCCTTCCAGCCACGTTCCAGCAGCGCTCCGCGATCGGTCACACGTTAAATTTTCGGCGAAGACCTTCCTCTCCCTTGTTCCAGGCAGGCGGAGGTTGTAGCACTCTCCTCGCGATTCCGGCGACTGTGAAGCGGCAGCTGGGAGGTAGAGGGAGATCCCGCGAGCGCCTTAAGCCGTGCAGTATGGTGGAGCTTATGAGAGAGGCTATTAGTGGTCTAGTAATTAGACACACCAATTAGAAGGCTCTAAACCAATTAGAAGGCTCTAAACCGAATAGCTCTAAACCGGGGTCTAGATCTAGGGTTTAGATTAGAGGATAGGAACTTGTGTGTGTCATAGGAGGGGAGCCCTGCCCCTCCTTATATAGGTGGGAGGGGGCTGGCGCGCCAGGGGAAGGGAGTGGAGTCCCTCCCCAACTCGGCATTGGAGTTGGCGCGGTTGAGGAGGTCTCCCTCCCCACCTCGGTTTCCCTCTTCTCCTCCTCTTTCCACTTTCCAAAACTTGCCGTTTGACTTTCAAACTAGCCGTTTGACTTTTCAATTTAGGATTTAAATAAACCCTTTATTTTGGACAGCGAGAACACTTAGTACATGATGCAATCATTCCAATTTGCAATGACACATTCATGTACCCTTTCCTCCTGAGTGGGACATTCCGAACATTCTAGAACATTCGATGAAAACACGTAACCATTCCCCAACTCCGAAATGGGACTTTCCTTATATGAATCTTATTCTCCGGACCATTCCGGATCACCTCGTGATATCCCGGATCCCATCCGAGACTCCGAACAACATTCGGTCTCTTTCTCATAATACCATAACTACTCAAACAACGTCGAATCCTTAAGTGTGTCTCCCTACGGTTCGTGAATTATGCGGACATGATCGAGACACTTCTCGAACAATAACCAATAGAGGAATCTGGAAATTCATATGGCTCCACATATTTCTCGATTACTTTGCGATCGAATGAACCACTTACATACGATACCAATTTCCTTTGTCTCACGATATGTTACTTATCCGAGGTTATGATCGTGGGTATCTACGCATACCTAGTTCATCCTCGTTCGATAAGTACTCTTTTCTCGTCCGTGATATGTGATCCCTTGTGACCAAGTCACATGCTTGCAAGCTAATTGGATGACATTTCACGAGAGGGCCCAGAAGAATATCTATCCGTCATGTGGATGGACAAATCCCACTCTTGATCCATGTGTTTCAACCAATACTTTCCGAACACTCAATGCCACCTTTATAGCCACCTCATTACGGTGTGGTGTTTGATGACATCAAAGCATCCATCCAGTAAGGCAATATGCATGATCTCATGGTCGAAGGAATTAGGTTACTATGTATCAGAAAGCATATAGCAATTGAACTATTGAAATGACTTGATCTTTATGCTACGCTTATCTATAGGAGTATGTCCACCATATCATTCTCCTAACGATATGATCTTGTTGTTGATAACATCTCAATGTTCATGATATGGAAACCTCAATCATCAATCAACCAACAAGCTAGTGAAGTATAGAGGCTATACTAGGGACTTCAAATTAAGTTTACAAATCACACAAGTATTAATGGTTTCCTTGTTAATACTATTATAGCATGAATGTAAACATTTATCATAAGTGTGAAGATATGATAATAACCTACTTTATTATTGCCTCTTGGGCATATCTCCAACAGTATTGCCATGTCGCCACATGACCGTGTCAAGTTCTTGAGTAAGCAAGTTCTTTGAACTGCTCCTTTCTCCAAGGATCCGTATTGGATACCTTGAATTAGTTGATTGAGCTTAAACAACAACCCGAGGTTGTAAGACAAAGTTCTATCTGACTTAGTTCATCTTAACGGGATGTCTAGTTTTGTCTGTGCTGAAGAAAGATAGTATCTCCTTCATGGATATGTTATCATCCCCACCTTTGATTTGATTTGGGTTATCGTCAAATCAAAATCAGTTCCAAGGACTATCTTGTCGATGCTGCTCCTTACGATGTTTCACTTGAGTACATCTTCATGTTCTTTGGTCTGACCAATACTATGCCTTGTTCATACTAAATATAAGTCCATCCTTCTGGAGTATCTCGATAAGTTTGTTGCCCATCGACAATATCCTTATTTTCTCCATGTCAGACTAGATTCACATGGAACATTTGGCATTAATATTGGAAAACTTTTGAGAACCTTCTTCGTGTTATCTCGAAGTATGTGTTCTCGATGTTAGAAGTAACCTTCTCCGATTCACGGGCAAATGGTGAAAGATGTCACCGTGGATTTGAGTAGAGTTATATGTGTTTCCTTAAGGACACAGTTGTATTTCGTTGTAAGTACTCGATGTATGAGCAGTTGTCCTTCGACAAGTTGCTAATACATAGTCTAGCAATCTAGCTCATTCATTTGGGCTGACATTGTAGTCCATGTCTTGAGAATATAGTAACTTTACCTTTACGGTAAATGTTGCAAACTTTCTATTCGAAATGCTGAGTCTAAAGTATCATTGCATAACCAAATCTGAATCTCAAGCGAATATGATGGTTGGTGGTCTTCAAGGTTTTGACATAGGTCTTTGTAGTCCGGCAAGATTGATGTAATGGTTGACACAACTAGTCGAAAAGCCTATTGTCAAATTCTCTTGAATCGACAAAATAACCGATCTTCATGGCCTTCTTCTATGATTTATTATGGGAGTTACGCTTATGGTTTCCTTTGTCTACGAGAGTCGGCAATAACACCGCTTTTTATTGCCTCTTGGGCATATCTCCATGATGTGCCATGTGGCCACATGGCCGTGTCAGAAGTTCAGGTAATAAGTTCTTTTGAACTGCTCCTTTCTCCAAGGATCCGTGTGGATACATGGTGCAGATTGATTGAGCTTAACTGACAACTTGAGAGTTGTAAGACAAAGTTCTATCGACTTAGTTCATCTTAACGGGATGTCTCGTTTTATGCGTACTGAAGAAAGATAGTATCTCCTTCATGGATATGTTATCATCCCACCTTTGATTTGATTTGAGTTGTCGTCAAAAATCGGAAAATCAGTTCAAGGGCTATCTTGTCGATCTTTCACTACGATGTTTCCTTGAGTACATCTTCATGTTCTTTAATTAAATAATGCTATACCTTGTTCATACTAAATATAAGTCCATCATGCAGGTATCTACGATAGTTTGTTTGCCGTGACAATATCCTTATTTTCTCCATGTCCGGACAGTTCCATACCGGAACATTTGGCATTAATATTGGAAAACTTTTGAGAGCCTTCTTCGTGTTATCTCAGTATATTATTCTCGATGTTAAATAACCTTCTCCGATTCACGGGCAAATAGTGAAAATGTCACCGTGGATTTGAGTAAATTATATGTGTTTCCTTGGAACCTGATTGTATTTACGTTGTAAAGTACTCGATGTATGAGCGATTGTCCTTCGAGCAAGTTGCTAGCCATGAATCTAGCAATCTAAGCTCATTCATTTGGGAGCCTGACATTATAGTCCATGTCTTGAGAATATAGTAACTTTACCTTTTCACGGTAAATGTTGCAAACTTTCTATTCCGAAATCTGAGTCTAAAGTATCATTGCATAACCAAATCTGAATCTCATGGATATGATGGTTGGTGGTCTTCAAGGTTTTTGACATAGGTCTCTTTGTGGTCAGGCAAGATTGATGTAATGGTTGACACAACTAGTCGAAAAGCTATTGTCAAATTCTTCTTGAATCGGTAAATAACAACCGGAAATTCTTCACTGGCTGACTTCTATGTGATTTATTTATGGGAGTTAGCTTATGGTTTCACTTTGTCTCTGAAATCGGCCTTTACTTGATGTTTGTTTTCTCATACATCAACGAGAATATTTAAAGTAGTGATGCTTTAAATGTCTCAAGTCATTCCCGAGCCTCCAGACCCTTTTATGTTGTCAAGCTTCTTCTTGTGCCAAAGAAATTGATGTCACGAGAATGAAGTTTCTTTCCTTGTCTCATCAGAACTTCACTTAATCATCCTAGTGGTGTAAAGTGATATCACAATCTTTGGCAAAAGATCAGTCAACCTGGATGAATAAGGAGTTTCCTTCGCTTCTCATCATGTTCAAGAGTGATGATGATTTTGGTAATCAGAAATTTCTCTTGTTACATGCTCCTTATGACTCTTTAAGAGTCCTCATGCCACAAAAACACATTTCCTCAGTTTTAACCTTTCCGTTGAATGAAGAGTGATTCTTCTCAGATCAAAAGTAGTTCAACAATTTTTGCTTATCTGTATCTTTTTAAACCCTCAAGCCCTACTTCAGCCATTTAGTAGAGGTTCATCTCCTCAAGTCTGTGGTTATGTTCTTCCTGTTCACAGGTAAGCTTTCCTTTTCGCTTAAAACTCTTCCTAAGCTCCATGGTCTCAACTTATGAAGACTTGAAGTTATCGCCATAACTTGAAACCTTCTCCTCTTGTTTCCTCTCTCTTGCTACCTTGATGTGTTTCATGTTTGTCATCTCACGCTTGTTTTGAACACTCCTTTCATGAGTTGGACTCCAGTGAGAGCACACTGTGTTGTTTTGTGTGTTTCTCTTATCCTTAGAGAGGCCATGTTCTCCTCCTCTCTTCCTACCTTGGAATCTTTAGCCCGACATTATCGTAGAACGGGATAGAAATGAACGCCTAGCTTTTAGCTAATCATATTTAGGGCTTTGTCTATGCATTCATGAACATCATCCTACTAAAAAGCGTGCATGGAAAAGAAACAAAAGAAAACCCTAAAACCCTAGCTATTTCTCTTCAAAAGCACCAAAAAGGTTTTGAATATGGAAAAGTGCCAAAAACTATGGAGCCCAAATGGATTAAGAGGGGCCCACGATATCTTATATAATTACAAATGTTCTAGTATTTTAGAAATATTCAAACTGGTTTGAAATTGAATTACAAAAGAGAAAAAACAGAAAACCAGAAAAGAAAAAGGTTTTTGCTAAAACAATGCAGCCGGGGAGATCCCTCAGTGCCCAGCCTAGCTTGTTTGCCTCCTCTATTCCCTACCACTCACGCTCCAGCTCTCTATAGCCAGAGATCCAGCCCACTTCTCGCTCTAGGCCCATAACCCTTCTCAAGGCCTTTCGCTTTTTCTTCTTCCTCGTGTCCGGGTGGAGAAGCACCTGCCTCCGGCAGCTCTCATTGTCGATCCTCCTCACTGGATGCGGGCCACGCCCCGGGCACAATGCAGATAAGAACGTCAGCCGTGTCCCCCCTCTCTCCCCATCCCCATTCCCCTCTCTCTCGCTTCTATGTCTCTCGCATGTAGAAGCGCATGTAAACCCTAGCTGGCGTATGCAAAGCCGCTACCATTGTCATCAGTCCGCTTCTCCCTCGAGCACACCAGAGTGACCGCCTCTACTTGCCGAGCATCCTCCTAGGAGGAATTGAACACCTTCATGCCGGAATCGACTACCTGTCTTCATCCACCACCGACGCCTTTACCGCCATCGATTCTCCTCCGCTCGAAAGTTCCTCTTGCCTCGCTGACTTCTCCTTTGTGTTCGTGGTGAGCCAGACTTCCGGTGCCCTTCACCATCTCTCTTCCATGTTGTAGCCGCCGCCTCGTTGACTGCACACGGCCACACTGCCGTTACCGTCCGCTGTCAAGACGTGGTGACGTTCAAAGCCCATGAGGTCCTTAACAAGTGGCGCCGCTTTTCTCGCTCGCCGTGGTCTTGTCAGATCGAATAAGCTTCCAAATTTCAGTAAATTCCCGCACGCTTCCGCTCCTCCGACTTCGCTATCAACTCTAGGAGACTATCACCGCACAGATGTATCGTGTCGACGCTATCATGACGCCTAAAGGCAAGCACGTGGTCGGGCTTGGTCAAACCACTGGTCCTGCTTTTGCATGTGAAAAGCCGATGTGGCCTCGGTTCTGAAGCATAATACCAACAGCTGGCTGTTAGGGCCACTGCTTAAAAACATTTTAGCTTCCTCATGCTTGTGTCATAATGACGCAAAGAATCCTTTTTTATGGTTTAAATAATTCCAGAAATTGTTATAATCTTATATATTCAATAACTAATTATTTATAAGTCATAAAAATGTGTATAATATATCAAAATGTTCAGAAAAATGAGATCTTTACAATAGACTCAAGTAATCATGCATTGTCTCAACAACTTTAATTACAAGTTTAATTAGAAGAATCAATTGAACCTCGTAGGTTACCCTCCAGGTTTCTGCTCTAGCGCTTATGCACACTCCTCGAACCCTCGCTTAAAGTGACTCAAGCATGCCCTAGGTTTCATTTAAGATCTTTTTAACTTTTCATATCATCATAATTGCTTGAGCATTGCAATTGATGCCATGTGTTGATTGCTTTTCCTTCTTCTTTCCGGTGTTTGCTTCTTCTTGGTAGAATATGATATCGAGATCGAGATCAAAGACCCATCAACACCATCGAAGACCAATGAACAATACTTGATCAACTACAATCAAGTCCAGTACAAGATATCTCAAGATTTGCTTATTGGTTATCAACAAGAAAAGGCAAGTTATAGCCCCACCATTATACAATCCTATGCTTTCAAAAAGCATTTCAACTCTTGCCATGTTGCATACAATTTCATCATGGTGGTCTTTATTGATAGACAGAGTATCCTATTCATTGCATTACTACATTTGAGCTTATATTACCTGATCCAACGCTTCCGAAGCATAACTAGGTTTGGCTTGTGTGCACCTGCTAGAGCTTTATATCCTGTCTTGCTTAGCCATAGTCATAAGCAATAGGTCAGTCATCTAGATGATGTATCGTATGTAGAGAATCTAGTATGACAAAAAGAGAATGAGGTATACTAGTAAGGAAAGATCAGTGGTAAAGGTTAAACATGCTAAGGCTTGTATGGGAGGGGCCACGTTGGGATGTGGTTTTCTAGTCCCATGCTCGCCACCACTAGGAAGTTCAAGTTATTGCTCTCTTTGCACCAAGACGAGTAAAGTGTACAACCACACGGGGTTTATGGGACCCCAACATTAACTAACTTTGCCTAGTAGATTCCATGAGTCACATAGTTCGGCTTTCCATTTGGCACAATGATCAAAATGTTTTCTTCAAAAAGCGGAGGAGAAGGAGGTGCATCATAATCACAGTAGGTAAGCGGGTCTGTGGTTGCTTAGGGGTAGATGGCGCCTCGATAAACCAACCTCGCCACATAATTCTAGGGACCACTTCGATTTGACCTGCTACGCGTAATCCATCCTTGTAGGGCGTGGCTCATGGTCTCGTGGAAGGTAGAAGGTAAATGGTCAGGTCTAATCACTCCTTAGCCAGCACACCATGGAAGTGTGTCAAGTGGGCGCTAAGAGTTGCCTTCGGGTATCGTGCAGGGTAAAGTTGTGCACCCCTTCGCAGTGGTTAAATCTTTTTGAAAAGCCATGTTCACTAGCTATGAACGCTTTGGCTACCTAATTCTAAGATCATAGAGAACATACGAAACCTAATCAGAAAACTTGGTAGTTCAACGCAAGTGCTTAAGGATGCTTCCTCATGGGTACGAGGTGGTGATCCTAGTTATGAGATGATGATTAAGTTTTGTGGATAACAAAAGATGATGATCAATTCTTCGGAGATGTCTCTCTCTTATCCCCTTTTTAAATATTCTGATTAGACGAGCTTCTTCTCCTCTTCTTGTTTTACAAAAACAAAGATGACTTTATGCAAATAACCCCACCAGCCATAAGACTTGTGGAGTAAGCACCTTTGACTCATCCTTGATTTGTTAATACTTTTGTAGCAAGGAATAAGTGTTCCCTGAACACAAGCTTTTTTTTTGGTAATGCACATCAACACCGACGCAGTAGCTTTCTGGGTCCCGCCGCAAACTGGAATCTATGGGCTGGGACGTCATCGTTATATGCTTCGTGCCTCTTAGGCCATTTGTTAAGTTTGCTATACTTAATAGTGCATAATTTTCCTTCCGTTGTTTGATGTTTGTGGTCGTGACCTCTTTCAGAATATTATTTGCTCTTGCTCAGTTATGAGCTTGCTGTCAATAATTTTTGTGTTCAGGTTACCATGGGTTGGTCAATGTCTTGCAATTATCAATATCTCTCGAAGTTTCTAGGTTAGCAGCTTATGTTAGCTAACAGTGTCTCGGATTTGTTTAACCCCGATCCCAAAGGTAAGGTAAGACATAAACTCCACAAAGCCCAAGAGGAAGTGCTTAGGAAGCATCCTCGAGAAAGCATAAAGCTTGCTGCAGACAAGGAAATAGAAATCATTGTATGCTCACAGTTGGCCAGAAATTGTAAATTCCATTCAGATATGGCTCCTCGGGACCCATTATTATATAGGTCGGGAGGATCTAGCAGGAGCTACCAAAAAAGCTCTTGAGCGATCGGATCGCATTTACTTAATTTTGACTTTGTTTGTCTCATCACCGATGTATTTAAATATCTAGCGTTTTCTTCTCCACGTAAACCGTAAGTCTGATAACCATGGTACCGCTGCGAGGTTAACTGCTCAATGGGCGCCTTCTTCACCAAGCCTAAAAGCTCAAGAATGCATCCACGCCCACCCACCCCTCTCTATTTCGTTCCCATCAATCTCTCAAAAGTGGATCCTGATCTCATCATTGGAAGTTTTGATTCCATTACGGAGGACCTCGAGAATTTCTGCTCTACTCACCCTGCATCTTCGTAGTCCATCGGTCATAATAACAGCTTGCACTTACGGTGAATATCTCGTGATCCTCCATCGCTCATCGTATAGAAGCCGCACTTCACACCAAAGCAAACGGCAAAGAAAATTCCGTAAACTCCATGCCAAGATCTAGGGATTTGGCCGATCTATATGATGGTCTCTCCTCTCGGTTAGACTCCTCAAATTGAATACCATTACCACGACGCGGCTCAAGCCCCACCTTAACAATTCTAACTTGGAGGAAAGCAACGAAACTTCAACTTCCGAATCGTGATGGCTAAGATCTACCTAGAATAGAACCCACATGATTTTACTTCGGCTTTCCGCATGACAGCATCTCCTTCTGCATCCGGCGCGATAACAACAACAACTCATACATGATGCACCGCCTGCAAAGCGCCATTATCAGCTTAAGGAACATCCACACCTCGTAACACCAACGTTAATCAACTTGATGCTAATGATATTTTATCGAATGACAATGCAGGAAAACAACAAGAACGAATGAGACCTTGTATCCAACAACCACATCCTACAAAGAAGAGAAGAAACACATGATGGTGAACGGCTAACACTTCAACCTGGCCAAAGAATGCATGCCGACAAAGATGCAGAGATGCATTTCGGGCTGGCCAATATGACAGCCAAAACAAAACAAATACATGAGGACTTAATGTCTAATCCACAAAGCATTTCTGCTTCACTAGAAGAAAATGGACCTTCTCAGTGATGCAAGAGGCAACTTGATGAAATGAAAAGGTTAGCCATTTAATCTAGCATGCGGTGGGTACAATTAAGTCAAGACTCATGGATCTCACAGAAAGATAAATGGAGGCACGCACGATTTAATAGTAAACTCCTCGTTGCAAAAACATTCCAAAAGCCGAGAGAAACGATCCGGACACAAAATCTAAAACCTATCCTTCAGCAACAACAAAAGAGATCTAGTAGGACACATCAAAAGAAAAACAACACAAGCCATGTCATGATTGTTGGCGCCTCAAACTCTACTCTACTGCTGACGCAGAACCTCAAGACCCTTTACGCATCCACATGCGCTTCTCCATCGGCCTCGCTCATGAACTCCCTACCGTGGGCCTCCCTCCGTATATGGATAAAGGTACTTCAAGGCAACTCGCTGATAAATTGCTATGCCATCGAAACAACAACCTCAAGAAGATTTGAGGACACACCCGGACGTAACCACAAGGACTACATCAAGTGACTTTCCAAACCCGAATCCACGGTGGATGGTGCAGGTGGAACGACATCAAAGAACGTAGAGGGTCGATAAGGGTCAAGGGAAGAGCATAGAAGCCAAGGTACATGTAATGAAGGTGAAAGCGAGGATGAGTATAAACAATGCAGTGGCTAGATGCGTTTTACTCTAGCGGGTTCACAAGACCCTAGTGTCATATGACTTCAAGCTTCCCCACGATCGTCACCAAAAATACGATGGATCTCGGTGAACCCGAGCCTTGGCTAAGCAAATTACCCGCAAAATCAAGTTAAACTTCAAGGTGGCTCCAAAGCTACCGAATAATTTAAAGTTTGTAGTTACACTTAAGCCGGTACTCGCTTGCTCATGGCTCGTGAAGCCACCAAGAATCCATCAACAAATGGAACGACTCTTGCAAGGCAAGTTAATCAAAACTTCACATCCACGCTAAGCGACTTTCTGCATCCTTGGATCCATTAAGGAAATGCAAACAAAAGTCGAGAGCCGATACGGAAAGCATTTATCCAGCCGTGGAACATCATTAAGAATTCAATGGAAGATATATCCGATGAAAGAGAAATTAGATGCATTCAACGAATTTACCTCCACCAAATAGAATTCATTGAGGAACTAGGGCATGTCAAGCTTCCAAACAATCTCACAATTAATGGACATGGAAAAATCACGGGCGATGGAGAAGATGAAGTGAACAATGTTTACAAGCGAGGGCGCCAATTCAAGAAGAAAAATCAAGATAGGTGCAATAATGATAGGATAAGACACGCATAATGATGGATACGGCAGTGCTTGAGCTATATTCGGGTTGTATTTTAGGAGGAGACAACTAAAGAAACGACGATCGTGAAGTGCTAGCGTATACTATAGTAATAGAGAAGATGCTAGCAGTGTTTTAAGCCAATTCTACACAACGGCACTAACTAAGGGCTTCTGGATCCCCCATATCCCCACTATGCTGCATGGCGGAAGGACACTATAATATACACTTCTAAGTGTCAACTCAACGAAAGAAGAAGGCGATCGAACCACCTCATGAAGGACGTACCACACTTTCTTAAAAAATGCAGGAGGTGTATGTACTCGCAAAGCAATGAAGAAGCAAACCGAGGATACGCCACCATACCGAACCCTTACCTAATACGCCTCCACCACCACCAATATAGCCCCTCAAAGAGAGATGTAGCCACAACCCGTGATAAATAGAACCATGAGAAAAGTACCCAAGGTAAAAGGCTTAATGTGAATGGTCCAAAAAGGGCGCACTTACCAGCGTAATTCGTGAAGATGATCACTCGACACGCTAACATGGCAAAGAATAACCCACCAAATGTGCCACAGCCGAATATCTCCACTAGTTAGAGAAAAGAAATTACATTTAGTAGGGAAAATCACCCACTATGGGTTCCGCTGACCAGGTCATTCATCCTCGATAGTGGAAGCTCAAATTACGGGTTCTTGCATGAGTAAGGTCTTCATGGATGCCCGGAAAAGCAAGATCAACCTAATTCTATGCCAAGACCCTATGAGCAATGAGCTACTCTTTGACTGTTAATTTGGCTCCAATCTACACATCCTTCCATGACATAGTCCTAGATAAAGCTAAAATTCCTTTATACAAAATTTATCTTGACGTTGTTTTCGGATCAGTAGAAATTTTAGCGCAAGAAGCTTCGAGTTTGGTAAGTCATGGATTGGCCATCGCAGCATTTCACCGCTGATACTAGTTAGAAGGCCCAGCTGCTACGGGGTTCATGGAAGTACCACACTATGTATCCGTAATGAAATGCCAAAGACTCAACAAAATTATAACTATGAGAGGAAGTCACCTGATCCGGCAACTATGACAAGGTGGAGTTCAACAAAATCTCCGGAATCTTCTGGATGTGAGTAGAATTTGAGCAACCATTAAAATCTCAATGGATACATAGCTTTGACAATGGCATTACCGATTCATTCTATCAAGATTTCGACGCTACAAAATAACCTTTGTGGCTTCCAACCTTGGCTCCGATAGGAAAGATCGTTCCTCCGTGAGTTCTAGGAGACTTTTTGCATGGTTACCACTAACATGACAGAATTCGACGGAACTCACCGAGCATGCACTCAACCTAAAACCCCGGCCAAGCCGGTAAAACAGTCTTCCACCGCTTATGGAGCCTAAACGCAGTCATGGAAAAGAACTCCATCGCTTAATGGATGCTAAATTTATCAAGGAATAAAGAAAGTAGAATGGGTCACCAATCTAGTATGCGCCCCAGTAGAAAATACGAAAGAGTTATGCATCCGCATCAACTTCACCAAGACCGAACAAACATTGTCCACAGATCACTTCTAATACCGCAAATTGATCAAATAATCGATGCAACCGCTGGGTATGACAACAATGCCCTTCGACTTAAAAAACGGGCGCCAGACATTACGGATGATGCAAACCTTCCTAGGAAGCCATATCAGAACAAACATACGGTATATATCAACAACATCATAGTTACTACAAAGCAAGGGTTGATCGTTATCGATGATCTTCGAGAAACATTTCATAACCTCGACAAATACTACATCAAGCTCAACCCATGTATTGCTCCTTTGGAGTCTCCGTAAGCAACTCCTCGGATACCTTATATCGGTAAGAGGAATAGAGGCAAATTCTTTAGAAAATAAAGGCAATCCTCACGATGAAGGAGCCAACAAATCTTCAAAGTATGGCGCACTGAATACCGGACAATCGCGCTGGTTGATTTGAATGCAAGGCCGGACGAAGTCATACAGCCGCGACGAGATTTCGCTCATTAGGTGAAAAAAGCATTTCGCTTTATGCCCTTATGAAGAAATCGATAAATTGAAAGTGACCAAGAAGCCCAAGAGCCTTTGAAGACCTAAAGAAAACACTTTCGACATCCCCGTCATTGTGTCGCCATAAGAAAAAGATCCCCTACTACTCTACCACTACAAGAACTGGACGATTCATGACGCTTTATTCATGACACATTGTAAAAATGCCATAGATGCACGACGTTTCCAGGCCATTTCGTCGCTACACACTCGGCGGCCTCCATCCCCGGTATCCATGACGCTCCGTGTTTTCATTGACAAAATTGGCCGTGGATTTCGGGTCCGAGGACTTGAAGCCCATTGGCATTTCATCCCACATAAAATCATCACGGAATTCTTCAAGGGCCATTGGTTGATTGTGTTTTTGACAACCGGGCTATCCGTTTGGAACCCACCTGGCCATCTTGGTTTGAACAGACGGGTCTAAGAGGTTGTTCTCGTAGTTTTAGCCAAGCCTAGATGTCACCCATCCGTATAAATTAGATGGCATAAAAAGAGTGCCCTAACCAGGGTTCGAATCATGAGCACACTCCATTGGTAGAAGGTCTCGAACCACTAGACCAAAGGACTCCTCGCTCCAACAGATGTACTACTTTGCCATTCTTATAAGCATGTCCTCAATCAGCCGCCCTTCAATAAATACAAAGATGTTTTGACTAACAAATTTACCGCAACAGCCAGAAAAGACAACTACTTTTCAAACATAGCACTACTTCATTTCTTATACATGTTCTCAATCACAATGAAGAAGCAAAATGTGGAAGTACAGGAAATTACAGCAACAATCAACACAACACATATCAACATGGAGATAGCACACAATCTTACAAATATATAGAGAACATGGTTCACATTCAGATCCAAACTAACCACGAGTTCACATGAAGCCAACCCGCATAACTGTGCACTTTGTGCCTCATTTTAGGTGACCTACATGACACGTGAAGCCGTGACACGAGATCCTCAAAGAAGGTGAAGACGAACAAATCTAAACTGACTACTTGTAACACCTCGAATCGCCCTATGCAAGTTTTAGCGCTTCCCACCAAAAAAAACCCAAGATAGAAACGATTCATGATCGCCACCAGCACTTTCGCAAGGGTGGAAAACAAAGTAATATCATTACACAATAGTCCATGATGGAACCCATGTAACATTTATACATATATGCAGAGAACGACTCACCGAGTCAAGAATATAGATATACAAAGACAAAGATTCAAATCACCTTGAATAACTATATAGCATCCGGTACCTGAGCAGAAGCAAAATTGAGCTAAGAGCCCTCAAGAATAACCAATGGCGGCCCATAACCCTGCCTGTGCCAAGCGGCTTCTAAGGGTAACCCCGCTAACGGGCGCAAACTTAAACCTGCTAAAACAAAAGGGTGCCGACAAAGCAAAGGAAAAGAGGAGCTTGGGCCAGATTAAGGCCAAGACACGACGAGGCTAGAATTCGGGCTTCTCCTACATAGGCATGGTGGATCAAGCGGCAGCGAACATGCACTCAAACAATCTATAAAGACTCAATTCTCATCTTCGCTATTAGAGAGGGATAAGAAAGACCTATTCGGATCCAACCTAATACTAACACTAATCATACTCATCCCGATATTTCTCGAGACCAAACGAGGAAGTCAAACCGAGGAACTCACACTTGGCAGTTTTATTCATTCCATTATAGTTGAAGCACTTACTAGTCGATATAGATAACATGAGTCATCCCGATAGCATAAGTAGTGGGCAGTTTTAGTTAACCATTCAAATACAGAAGTTGGCAGATTTACTAGTCGACATAATTAGTATGTGACATCCCAAACTCCAAAGCAGCTTGTTGGCACATTGATTTCATTCATTGAGTTATGATACTTACTAGGCGTATATAACATGACACAATACACCCCAATTCCAGTACAATTGTTGGCAATTTTATTATCCATTCCATTGTAGTGAAGCTGATTACTAGTCACATATTAAGTCAAATTTATAGCACTACTTAGTTATGCTTGTCTATGATCGAGATATCGCTCTAAGTCGCCCATAACTGCGACACGGCCGTAAAGATTTACCGCAGGATGCAAATAGCAACACAATGACAATCAACCTCATAAAACCAAATCAAAACCCAACGAGGCTTTCACGACAAACAATCAGCGATTCATAAAATATTTCAGGGCCACCCCATTTAGACAAGCCACCCGCAACGGTTGGCCGGCTCCAGATGGACCCAAGGTTTGTGTCAATGTTGTAAATGACCTGAACCCAAAGTGTGATTGGGCTTATCGATACCGCAAAACATTCCATGCTCCAAAACAGATAGGTGCTTCACGACAATCGTAAATAAAGTAGTAAAGCATGGCGGCACATGATAGTAATAAAGCTCCAAACTACTTTGTGGCCCCAAGAAATAAGAAATGAATCAAGCTCGCTAAGGGATTCATGGTCCCACATGCGATAGCGCGATAATCAAGGAACATGTATCAAGTACTGGGCCTACGGACACAAGGAGCATGGAAGAACCAAACATTAGCTATTGCCCACCATGCCTCCGCATTATTATATCTATTCAGCAATTAATCAAGTTGTATTTAAAGTCATGATCATCTCCACCATTAAGCATCTCCACCATTCAGCATGTGCCAATTTGCTGCCAATGGTGGATGGACAACGACGCGAAGCAACACATAAGCAAGCAACTACGACTCGCAAGGCCTACTAACTATCAAACAACATGCAATAGGATGTGTCCATGGAAATATAGGGGTTGCAAGGAGTATAAATGGTGCACGTAAACTAAAGCATCGCAACACATATCACAATAGATCAACAGGAGGAAATAAAGACTACAAAAGCAAAATAGGTAGAAAGGGGGAGATTGCTCGCCTGGGAAACATTGCCGAAGGTTCATCCGAAGATCAGGGTCGGCACTCGCATCAACTCAACGGCCTAATCCGCGAAGAAGCAAAGCACTAGAAGAAACACCGGATACATTATTTAATACTACGTTAAGATCGGAATGATGTAGGTATGATGTATGACATGGCAAAAGATGCAATTAGGCAATATTGCTTTAACCGGGTCCCGGCAATTAATTAATGGTTCATGTTGTTTAGTTACCCCACAATTTAAATGTTGTCTTAGCAAGGCAAAACATGGCATCGGTTTGCTACATTAAATTTAAATGGAGACAATATAAGACTAGAATAGCCCGCATATAGTCTCCATATTTAATTTAGGTGAATCAGGATAATGCCCCCAAACCACACAATATGTATGCGACATGATCAAATTAATATGCCACAATTATATATAGCATTTATAAAATAGGGATAGTTAGGGGTCACACATCGGGGTCGAAGATCTTTTGGTTCGAGGGTCGGGTCTTTGTGGGAAGAGAACTTGTGTCCATGTAGAGTACTTGATGTTCCATCTCGTCAACGATGTAGAACTTGGCGGGGTTAGCAAAGCACAACAACAGTATCTTATCGTGAGGCAACACCCGCTACACGATGAAACCTCGCCTTTGCAATCACGCTGCATCACTATCACATCACCTTCAACAAAACCACCTCAACTCACCACGGACAAGATCAAGGCGTGCTTAAAGCGACATCAGCATAAGCCATCTACACGTTGACCAACAACTCCACCAAGACGAACATTAATACATGAACGCTGCAACAAGGACTGGTCCCTTTCGGGCATTACCTCAAACACATAACTATCAAGAAGCAGCGGGAGGGCGACGAGCTTGTTCGGGTGTCCCCTAGACACCAGGGATAGGAAGGCGCAGGGCTTGCCTGCTCAACAACAGGGGAGGCCGATGAGGTCTGATCGGAGCAGAGGCCTCACGGCCACCTCGAGAGAGGCAAACATGGCTGTGGTGACAGGGACGGGAGCTATACAGGAAGGAGAGGCAGGGCACGTCAGCAGCAGCAGCGAGCGTCCCTAGAGACGGCCGGAGGCAAGGAGGTGAGGAGATGGCTGGAGGCGGCGGGATGCTCGCTGATGGTGACTCAGAGAAGGCCAGGGGCCGGCGACGACCGGAGCGGGGAGGATGGCAATGGGTCTGACGGTAGGGTGGCACAGAGGTGAGGAAGGGCGACCATGGTAGGAGAAGGCCAGCGGGAGGTGGAGAGCTTGAGGGAGGCCAAGGAGGCTCAAGGCGTCCGCCGGACTGGGCCTACCACGTGGCGAGGAGAAGACCGGGCGAAAGAGGGTCGAGGACGCGCGGGGAAGAGCGGGGACTCGCGGTGGCGAGGACAAGGCCGACGGCAGGGCTTGCTAGACGGAGAAGCTCGATGACATAGAGAGGCAGCACGGGGATAGGATCGCGAGGTGGGGATCGAGCGAGCATGAGGCTCGATGGGGAAGATATCATGAGGGGGCCACAGGGTACGTGGTCACGGGGTGGATCTAGGTGGGGTCGGGATGGTGGGGCCTGGGGCGCTGTGGGGTGGGCAGTGGGTTGTCGATGTGGGGATTGGGTAGGGATCCATCAAGGGCTTACAGCGACGCTGGTGGGTGCGACGCCAAGGCATGCTGCTGCTGTCGAGGTGAGAGGGTTGCGTGCACCGCGTGGGTAGGTAGGGGGTGTGCTGGACCGTGGTGGAGCGGGTGGGTGGCGGCTGGGTTAGAGGGTGGGGTCTAGGGTTTCAATAGGTAGGATTAGGTTTTTATCTCGTAGTATACCGCCACCGGCAACCTCCTGTGTTTTGTAAAACGCTTATTTATTGGTTTTGTTTTAAAACCCTTTTGTAAATTACTTTTAGAGAAAATAAAATATCCGGACAGGCCAAGTTTTATAATTTGAAATTGAGACGGGGGATATTTAGAAAACAAACATAGGCTTTAGGAAAATAGTTTTAGACAAATAGATGCATGATGATGACAAAGCTCAAATGAAATGTGGCATGATGACATGAGCATGCGGTCATGATGATGCACAAAACAAAAAAACAGCGATTTTCTAGTAGTGGTTTTACTGGTTGCTATAATTCGACATTACTAACAAGGATCTCGCCTCGAGATCCGCCTCATGGTACACGGAAGAAGGTCGACGATCTGAATCTTCTCGCTTCATATAGATCATCACGACACCACTAACAAAGTGTCTTGCTCCGTCTTGAAATCAGCGACACCACCAAAAAGGGTTGTTGCTCATGTTCACGAGAGAACGCCCGATAAATAAAGGATGAAGTTAAAGTTAAGGCCACCCCTAACTTCCATGGAAGGAGTAAATTGCATCGGTCCACCATACAATGTACAAAAGCGAATGCTAAGAGTAGTGGTATGGTCGCAACTCCATCCCGCACTCAAAGCATTACTCGGTACATGAATAGAAGAATCATGCGACCAACTCTCGGAATTCAGATCAAGATCTTGACATGTTTATATTCGATAACAAAGGAATGATGAAGGCTCTTCATTAGATCTGACGAGATGCGGACGTCATGTTGGAAAACACCGTATGCCAAGAAGGAACAAAGAGAAGTCCAACAGATGAAGGAGTCCTCGATACGATGAAGACCGGATGTAGAAGCACCGTTACCAAAGGAGGAAGCGAAACCCTGAAGGTACGACAGAAACCCAACCACAAGAATTCCTGGACTTGAGGAAAAGATAAGAGAGCAGATTCAAAACATGCAGATGTAAGAGGAGAATAGCATAGGGGTAAGGAGTAAAATCAGACCTAATCAGATCTATCCAACCGATTTTGCAAAATAGTTTTGACACTCTACTCGCCGTTAGCTAGGTTATCCTGTACGTGGACCATGGGGTATCGTAATCGCTAAGCTCGATACCACTTTGTAACACCTCGACTCAGCCCTATGCAAGTTTTAGCGCTCCATCCAAAAACCCGCATAGAAACGATTCAGGACGCCACCAGTACTTTCGCGGGTGGAAAACTAAGTAATATCATTACACAATAGTCCACGATGGAACCCATAACACGATATATATACAGAACGACTCGAAATAAGAATACGTATATACAAAGACAAAGATTCAAATCACCTTGAACACGATACAAAGATCCGAGCATGAATAAGAAGCAAATTGAGCTAAGAGACCAAGAATAACCAATGGCGCCCATAACCGCCCAGGCCAAGCCGGAAGGGTAACCCCGCTAACAACGTCGAACATAAACCTGCTAAAACAAAAGGGTGCCAACAAAGGAAAAGGAACAGAGGAGGCCAAGATCGAGGCCAAGACACTAAGTAGGATAGAATTTGGCGGCCTCGCCTACATAGGTATGGTGGATCAAGCGCAGCAACATGCTCTAAAACAATCTATAAAGACTCAATTAAACTATCGGCTATTAGAGAGGGATAAGAAAGACCTATTTGCATCCATCCTGATACTAACACCAATCATACTCATCCTGATATTTTCCCCTCAAGACCAAATGAGGAAGTCAAACCGAGGAACTCACACAGTTGGCAGTTTTATTCATTCCATTATAGTTGAAGCAATTACTAGTCGACATAGATAGCATGAGTCATCCCGATAGCATAAGTAGTGGGCAGTTTTAGTTAACCATTCAGTCAGAGTTGCGATTTACTAGTCGACATAATTAGCATGTGACATCCCAAACCCAGCAGCTTGTTGGTACTTTTATTTCATTCCATTGGAGTTGTGGATACTTACTAGGCAGGTATAACATGACACAATACACCTCAATTCCAAAGCAGCTTGTTGGCAGTTTTATTATCCATTCCATTGTCGTGAAGCTGATTACTAGTCACATATTCAGTCAACTTTATAACACGACTTTAGTTATGCTTGTCTATGATAGAGATATCAGGCTCCAAGTCGCCATAATCATGGACACGGCTTTTCGAAGATTTACCGCAGGGTGTACAAATAGCAACACATGCACGATCAACCTTGAAAACCAAATCAAACCCTAACGAGGCTTTCACGACAAAGCAATCACAGGATTCATAAAATATTTCAGGGGGCCACCCCATTAAGCTACCCGCAACGAATTTGGCCGGCTCCAAGACGGGCCCAAGGTTTGTGTCAATGGTTGTAAACGATCGGGAACCCAAAGTGTGACTGGCTTGTCGACATGCAAA
Source organism: Avena insularis (assembly GCA_023614405.1). Lineage (NCBI taxonomy): Eukaryota > Viridiplantae > Streptophyta > Magnoliopsida > Poales > Poaceae > Avena > Avena insularis. The sequence goes on along the minus strand of CM042686.1, from coordinate 8,121,227 downwards.
AACATTCCATGTTCCAAAACAAGACAGGTTCTCCATGCACAATCAGAATAAAGTTGTAAAGCATGGCATAAGTACATGATAGTAATAAAGCTCCAAACTACTTTGTGGCCCCAAGAAATAATCAATGAATCAAGCTCTAGCTAAGGGGATTCATGGTCCCACATGCGGATAGTGCGATAGTCAAGGAACATGTATCAAGTACTCGGGGCCTACGGGACACAAGTGAGCGTGGAAGAACCAAATATTAGCTATTGCCCATCGATGCCTCTGCATTAGTTATATCTATTCCCTGCAATTAATCAAGTTGTATTTAAAGTCATGATCATCTCCACCATTAAGCATCTCCACCATTAAGCATGTGCCAATTTGCCGTCAACGGTGAAACGACAACGACGCGAAGCAACACATAAGAAAGCAACTACGACTCGCAAGGCCGACTATCTATTAAACAACAGGTAATAGGATGCGCCCATGGCAATATAGGGCTGCAAGGAGTATAAATGGTGCACATAAACTAAAGCATCGCAACACGGATAGCAATAGATCAACAGGAGGAAATAAAGACTATAAAAGCAAAATAGGTAGAAAGTGGGAGATTGCTCGCCTGGGAAACATTGCCGAAGGTTCATCCGAAGATCAGGTCGACACTCGCATGAACTCATCGGCCAAATCGCGAAGAAGCAAAGCACTAGAAGAAACACCGTGACACACTAATTAATACTACGGCGTAAGATCGGCATGATGCGTGTATGATGTATGACATGGCAAAAGTGTGATGCAATTAGGCATATTAAGCGGAACTAGGGTCCCGACAATTAATTAATGGTTCATGTTGTTTAGTTAAGCTGCAATTTAAATGTTGTCTTAGCAAGGAAAAACATGGCATCGGTTTGCTACACAAATTTAAATGGAGACAATATAAGACTAGAATAGCCCGCATATAGTCTCCATATTTAATTTAGGTGAATCGGCATAATGCCCCCAAACCACACAATATGTATGCGACATGATCAAATTAATATGCAACGATTATATATAGCATTTATAAAATAGGGATAGTTAGGGGTCACACATCGGGGGTCGAAGATCTTGGGGTTCGAGGGCCGGGGTCTTGGAGCTGGGAAGGAGAACTTGGTGTCCATGTAGGAGTACTTGATGTTCCATCTCGGTCAATGATGTAGAACTTGGCGGGTTAGCAACACAACAACAGGTATCTTATCAGAGGCAACACCCGCTACACGATGAAACCTCGCCTTGCAATCACGTCGTACCACGGTCACATCACCTTCAACAAAACCACCTCAACTCACCACAGACAAGATCAAGGCAGGCTTGGGCGCGTACATCTGCATAAGCCATATACACGTTGACCAATAGCTACACCAAGACGAACATTAATACATGAATGCTACAATGAGGACTGGTCCCTTTCGGGCATTACCTCGAACACATAACTATTAGGAAGCAGCGGGAGGGCGACGAGCTTGTTCAGGTGGCCCCTGGACACCAGGGATAGGAAGGCGTGGGGCTTGCCTGCTCAACAACAGGGGAGGCCGGTGAGGTCTGATCGAATCAGAGCCTCACGGCGAGCTGGAGAGAGGCAGCACATGTGGGGCGACATAGGACGGAGCTATACAGAAGGAGAGGCGGGCACGCCAAGAAGAGCAGCGAAGGCCCCTAGAGACGGCCGGAGGCAAGGAGGTGAGGAGATGGCTGGAGGCGGCGGGATGCTCGCTGATGGTGACTCAGAGAAGGCCAGGGGCCGGCGATGAACGGAGCGGGGAGGATGGAAACGGGTCTCACGGCGGGGTGGCACAGAGGCGAGGAAGGGCGACCGTGGTAGGAGAAGGCCGGTGGGAGGCGATGAGCTTGAGGGAGGCCAAGGAGGCTTGCTGAAGGTGGCCGGGCTCGGGACCTGGGCCTACGGTGGCGACGCGGGAGAAGGCCGGGCGGAAGAGGGTCGAGGACACGCGGGAAGAGCGGGGACACGTAGAGAGGCGGCACAGGGATAGGATCACGAGGTGGGGATCAAGCGATCACGAGGCTCGAGGAGGAAGAGATCCCGATGAGGCCAGGGTACATGGTTGCGGGTGGATCCGGGTGGGTCGGGATGGGGGGCTGGGGGGTGGGGTGGGTGGGTTATCTATGTGGGGATTGGGTCGGGATCCATCGAGGGCTTTTGTGCGACGCGGGTGGGGTGCATACGCGGGCGTTGTGCCGTGTCGAGGGGAGAGGGTTGCGTTGCACCACGTGGGTAGGTAGGGGGTGTGCGGGACTGGGTGCTGTGGAGCGGGGTGGGTGACGGCTGGTTATAGGGTGGGGTCTATGGTTCGAATAGGTAGGATTGGGTTTTTATCCGGTAGTAGATCACGCCACCGGCGGCCTCCCAGTGTTTTGTAAAACGTTTTATTTATTGGTTTTGTTTTAAAAGCCTTTTGTAAATTATTTTTAGAGAAAACAAAATATCCGGACAGGCCCGGTTTTATAATTTGAAATTGAGACGGGGGATATTTAGAAAACAAACATAGGCTTTTGGAAAATAGTTTTAGACAACTAGATGCATGATGATGACAATGCTCAAATGAAATGTGGCATGACGACATGAGCATGCGTCATGATGATGCACAAACAAAAACATGCCGATTTTCTAGCAGTAGTTTTACCGTGGTGCTACACTACTAGTAGCCTCGATAGCCTTTGACCAGTTGCTTGTCATTTGGGCAACATCATTCCTGCCTTGGATGAACTGAACATGCTTATGTCCTACATGATCCGCGACTATGACAGGAGTCTCCAACGGCAGATAACTGTTGAGATGGGCATTGCTGTACCTAGCTGAAAAGTACTAGATTTGAAGAATAAAGTTAGTTGCTAAAGTAGAGTTCAATGTGCATAAGTAGATTTAGGGATCGTTTGGTTCAAAGGATTTGTGAAACATGTGGATAGGAAAAGTGCAGGAATAGAAAGGCATGACAATAAGCATGCTACAGAATGAAAAATGCAGGAATCGATAAGATAATATGTTTGATTGCACCATAGGAAAAACACAGGAAATTTTATAGGTTTAGGTATATGTCATAGTTGTTATAAATAGGTAGAAATCTTTCAAAGAGGTCTCACCTCTTGTTAGAAATCTTATAGTATTGTAGTGTAGGAAAGTTATGCATATGAATTTTGTAGGATTTATTCATTTGAAACAAACACTTAAAGATTCAAATCTCAAGTTTGCCCTCTTGGCCTTCCTGTGGATGACATTTGACTTTTTCATCTTGGACACATAGTGCGATAGGTGGCTTGTGTCCTAAAATTGCTCGAGATACACATCTTGATTTGAAGTCAATTCCATGTCGTTTCCAAACACACAGTAATCATCGAAGTCCTCCCCGCCCTTCATCCATGGACCTAGAAAGAATATATTACAAAGTAATCTGTAGCGACATAAGAATGACTATAACTTTAAGCCAATGTCAATGACTATAACCTCTAGTAAGGTCCCTCGGTTTCTCATCTTTCTTGGCTACAGGTTGCTTCACCTCGTCATAAGATAGAACATTCTCACGAGTTGAATTTCTCGCAGCCGCCATGATGTTTTATGAATAACTTCCAAATTTTCGGGGTTCAACACCGTGTGGTCCATTCAAAGATCATTAAGAGGCACAAGCATCAAGTGACTAAAACAAGTGTAAAGTCCTAGATTGAGTGTTGACCGGGGCCCAGACCTAGATCGTAGGTTTACGGGTCCTAGACCTATATCGAGTGCTTACTTGGGGCCTAGACCTAGATCGAGTGTTTACCTAGGGCCTAGAACCATCCGGTGACCTAGGAGCATGACGCGGTGACCTAGATCGAGCACAAAGATTACCAACGCATGTTGCCAATGATAAACCACATATGCATGAGTAGAGATGCATGGAGATAGTTCGAGGAGCCTTACCTATGAGCCAAAAGCCGCTGCTGCCGCCGTTGTTGCCAGGGAGGGGAGGGGATTTGGTGGTCTCAAGGGAGGGGCATGGATTTTGTCATGGTGGTGGCATGGCAGATGCCATGTATAGGCTAAAGATGGGGCCAATGTGCACTAGAGGGATCCAGGGAGGGAAAATGTCGTGATTCCACACTCAGATGTTTGTATTTCTGTCTTATTGTTGATGGATTACAAGGGCTCCTTGAGTTGTTTGTGGGAAGGAGACTAGTTCTCTTACTACCCACTACTACACTCCAGGGTTCTTCCTTAGGAAAATGGCCATTCTCTATGGAGGTCCTTCCCTCTTTATATAGGGGGCTAGGTTACAACTTAGGGCATACGTGGAGGTTCGCCGAATATGCTCCTCGATACAGTAAGATGCCTCTTTTACACTTTAACAAGCTGGTCCGGACTTAGGGCGTAAGCCTCTCTGAGCCCCTCTGTGGTGTGGCATCATCCAACAATGGTGGCATCAATTGACACTGGCTACATCACCCTTGTCGGATAGTCCCCACTGCCCTTCCTCCGCTCGCTTCATGCTACAAAGGGATGTGAGACCACCTTTTACCAAATAGATTCCTTCCTTCTCTTGTAAGCCAAGTGGTAACCCGGCTAGCACCTAGTTAACTCGGCCCCATGGGGACCTGCAAACAAGTCACAAAAGGATAGACGACATACGCTATATGTCGGTCGGGACTAGGTTAGATGAATATCCTTTGGGATGGGTCACTCCGTAAGTTGGCCTGCCTTGAGGTGACTCAGCCAACTTACGCTTTGACCTTTGCACTCGCTAACATGGCCTTTATACCCCAAGCGTGATTTCACCTGTGGGTATCCCCCAAAATTAGTTCAAGTCAGTGCGGTCTTAGCAACTTCAGCCGATAAGGCCACAACAGGTTCAACCTACCAAGTTTATGCTCTTCACCGAGTTATCATGCAACTCGGCTCTTGTGGCTTGAAATTCCCTTGGCTCATTCCGAGATATTACTCGCTGGCCGGGTTACTGTCTATTTATCCGAGTCATCCTTCCTTCTCTCGTACGCTTCCCCACATCCTATGTGGAGGGTAATCATTGTTTTGCCTCATTTTAAGGGCATGCGCCGCCATCGATACATCGCCGTGGATAATCACTGAATGTCACATCGTGGCTGCCTCCTTGTTAATCAGATTACCATCGTCGCGTCGTGGGACCTGCTGCTCCCTGTGGCCCTTCTCGTGGCTGGCCTCTGATTGGCTGACCCGGCAAAAACATGGCCACACCATGTAGATTTGCTATACTGCTGGATCCCACTTCACCCTTAGGGGCGTGGTTAAATAGGGAAGGGGCGTCCCTTGGTTGTTCTTCCCCCACTTGGCTCGTGGCTTTAGTTCTTCCTCTTCATTCTTTTCCTTACAATAGTCATCGACGCTGACTGCCGTCACGCTTCAGTTCACAGAGTAGCACCGCTGCCGCACTTTGTTGCTTTGCCTTTCTGCTGTAACCACGCTTCCGCCTCCACGTAGCCACACCACCACGGGGCCACACCAATCCAGGCCACTATCCCCCAGCTCAGATTGGTTCTGCAAGGACAGTGAGTTGGAGATGATAGAAGAAGAAATCGCCATTGTTGAGGAGGAGGAGGAGGAAGGAGAGGTGCGAACATGGCGGTTGGGCTGGCTCGTGGGTCTTTCAAAATGATCATGACTGGCTCTACCAGACCCACCGCGTCCCTGAAGGGGTTACCTGCCGCCTAGAAGATCGCTCCCTCTCCTAATCTGGGTGAGTTTGTTGTCTTCCTCTCTCACTTCCAATGCGGTTTTCGTCTCCTAGTCAACCATTTTTTTCCCATGATTTCATCAACATATACGAGCTCCAACCACCACATCTTCCAAATAATGCCATCAACTCGCTTTCTTCCTTTGCATCCGGCATAGAAGGGTATCTCGGCCTTTGGCCCAGCAATGAGGTTTGGATCAAGTTATTTGGCCTCCAGAAGAATGTCATCCCTGATCCTTTTCTGGGCCCTGCCGACAAATCCTTAACCCAATGCGGTGGAGCCTCTATCTCTCCCCACAAAAACTTTGCATCTCCCCATCACGGCCTCGAAGTCATGCAAAGGCTAGGCCTAGAAGTTCTGCTATGTGAAGAACAACACGGACGTGGACCTGATCCGGCTGTGCCCCTTTAAGCTGGGTGTTCCAGATACATCCTTGTGGAGCTGAATCCCAAGGTGGCCAACTTCCTTGGTGAATTAGGTGGATAAATGAATCAAGGAGCTGAACAATGTGGGGCTATGCAGCGAGGATGTGATGATTACCTTCGTTCATAGCCGGATCTCTCCCCTATCGAAATGCACTCACAAGCTCTGCCACAAGAGTGGGCATCTTGACCACAACTGAACCTCCTCCTTTGATCTCAATAAAAATCAGATTTTCTGTCGGCTCAAGGATATCTTCAAGATAGAAAAGGAGTTTACCGAAGAGTGGGAATGGGGTTGGAACATTTCTACCGGGACAAGTTGCTTCCTCCCATATGTTTCCCACGATCTTTTTTCTGAATATTGTCTTACATCGGACAATCCTCTTACTCAATTATTTTGTATTTTGCCTTTAGTTGTTTCTTCATCAGACCGTCGAAGATGATAAGGAGCTGACCCTTAAATGGGGGAAGGACCGTCTAGTCTTGGACACGATGGAGCCAGACTCGGAAATGCTTTTGCCCACTCCGGATGGCTCTAGACAAACTTCTCGTAAGGCCTCTTCTTTAAAGGATTATCCTGATGACGATGAAGAATCTGATATTGAGATTATGGAGGTACTTGACCCGATGCCCATTTCTTACGCGTTTTCGGTTGACTTGACTTCAGTAATCCGGCAGGGCAGGTCCACAAGGATCCTCCTCTTGCCGTGGGCAACCCTATTCCTGCTCCCTCCAAGAAGCGTGCGGCTACCTCGGTTTCTTCTTCTAAGCCGTCCCCAGCTAAGAAGAGGTAGAAGATACCCTACGTCAAGGGTGCTGGCAAACTCGTGGCCAAGGCCACGGTCCGGAGAGCGCCCAAGCCTAGGAAACCTCCAACCTCATCCGCGTAAGTCCTTTTTTCCTTCCTTGTCCATTTTTGGACCATACTTCACTTTCTTCATGTATTTGTTGTTTCTCTTTTTTGTTATAACTTGTTGTTCGTTGTATGACTTGACAGGGCGGCTAGGGAGATCCCCCAGAGCGGCTCAAGCATTGCTTCGCCTATCCGGAGTGCCCCATCTCCCCCTCGTAACAACGACGTGCCCCCGCTGAGCCCTATTCAGGAGAGCTCGGTGGCTGCTCCAAATCTTAGCCCACTGTTGGGGGGATACCCCGGGTAGGGTCACGCCGGGGTATAATGGCCGAGTTAGCCGAGGTACGGCAAGGTCAAAGCGAATGCTGGCCGAGTCACCTCAAGGCAGGCCGAATCACGGAGTAACCCGGACTTAAGGATGTCCGCCTAACTGAGTCCTGTCCGACTCATGTTGTATGCTGGTAGGATTTATGTAACTTGTATGCAAGTACCGGTGTGGCCGGATCAACTAGGCACGATCCGGGTTATATCAAGCTTGCAAGAGAAGGAAGGTATCTCGCTGGTCAAAAGGTGACCACTGTATGCAGAGCGTGAGCGAAGCGGACAGAGGCTAGGACCACCGGGGCGTGGCCGACAAAGGTGACGATGCCTGTGTCGGAAGACGCGGGCGCCGTAGAGGCTCACGTAGCCTCTGCGGGGATGATGATGGGCAAAAGTGACCCGATCGGCTTACTATTTTGGGAAGAGGCATATTCCCTGAACATGCCTCCACGTATGCCCTAATTAGAGACCTAGCCACCCCTATATAAGGAGGGCTAGGTCATCTGTAGAAGGGGTTGGTCTTTGACTAGTTGATCTCGAGTTGGCTGAGTTTTACTAGTATGTTCCTGAGGGCTAGCTAGTGGTGAGAGTAAGAGAGTCCCTTCTTCCTCCTCTCCCCAATATAGCTCAAGGAGCACTTGTAAACCTTGGAAGTGAATCAAATACAAACATTTGTGTGTGGAATCACCACAGTATCTGTCCCTATATTCCTCTAGTGCATCTTGTCCCCACCTTTAGCCTATCCATGGCATCTGCCGTGACAAAGACCACTACGCTTGGCGCCACTGTGGCTAGCGGCGCTAGCAGGAGTGAAGATCCGGACGGAAACCTCATCGGCACCGCAAACACATCGCCCCAGGCTTGTTCCGCGCTTTGAGCGCCGACTTTGCCAATGATAACGCTGGTTGCTTCGCAGTTTACCTCTCCCGCGCAATGGCCTCTTCGTCAAGCTCGGCACGCACAAGATCTACGTCGCTGTCATTGTGTCGTGCGTTCACCCGCGGCACGTTGTCGAGGGAGGCAAGCCACCCTTAGCATGGTTCAAAGGGCGCGTATCACTCGCTCCCCTGACCGCGCCGAGGTGATGATGACAACGCCTAGCGCTGTCGCAAGCAAGGATCCGGCACCAGATCCGGAGGTAACGCCCAAGGCACCGAGGAAAACTAGAGGTCCTCCACTAGAGAGGCCTGATAACGTGCTACAGCAGGCAATAGATAGCCTAGAGAGCCCCGTAGCACCTGCAGTAGATCCGGCTCAGGCATAGGCCGAGTTAGAGTAGACTAGGCAGAAAATACTAGAGGGTGCAAAAAAGATAGCTGCGGCTCAGCAGACGTTGAATATGACACTGCGTGAGTACGCAAGAGCAAATAAGGTAGATGCTGTAAAAGTAAAGAGAAAAAACCTCATCAGTGAAATGAACAAAGAAGGTGATACTATAGTTGAGGAGTTAGAGAACTTTCCGTCTCAAGGGCTACCAAGCACAGACTCGCAGAGAACCTTAGAGCAATGGATGCAATCAGATTCGAGTTAGAGGTTTGACGGGTGAAGCCCGCAAAGACAGCAGAAAGAGTCAATGAGTTAGTTCGATCGCTAATGCATAAAATGAAGAGTTGCTCAAGGCAAACCCGGCAAGGGCTGGGGCATCCAAAGTTGTTCATTCAGCTGTAGGTAACCCGGAGAAATCAGCTGGAGCAGCATCATCCCCTCATGGAGACCCAAGAAGAGAGGAGTTGGTAACCTCGGCGAGGAGAAACAAACAGATAGTCCCATATGACCCAGCAAGGGCAGGGAAAGGAAAAGTGGTGCAGGCAAATGATGATCGCAAAGTGTCACCGAGGTGAAGCTGGCCGAGGTAATCACCAAGGCAATGCCGGTCAAGGAAATGCTATAAACGCATAATGCCGGACAAGGTAACTCGGCAGGAGCAGGCAATCGCACAAAGGAATATACTACGACAAGAGCAAAGTGTCACCGGGCTGAGGTATGCAATGAGAGGCGCCCACAAGAGGAAGACAAAATATAATGATGGTGATTCAGAAATGGTGAACGCAGGATACCCAAGGCCGACTATCACGGATAGGGTCAAGAATGGGAAGGTGGACTTGATGCTCGACGATGCCAGCTTGAGTTGATCTTCTTTACAGGTCGGAGCAAATTGAGTGTCAAGGTCCTCCGGTCCGGCGTGTTTTGGGCCCCGGATCATGAAGGAGCCTCCGCATCAATTTTCGTTACCCAGGCACGAAACATATGACGGTAGCACAAAGCCGAGGATTGGTTGATCAACTACGCCACGGCGGTGAAATTTGCTCTAGGCAACTTGAGATGGGCTATGAGATACGCATTCTCAAATGCTGGAGGGGCCAGCAAGGGTATGGCTAAACAATTTGCCACCCGAAGTATCAACCGTTGATTGATTTTGAGGAAATGTTTGTAGGCAACTTCTCGAGACGAATCGAGGCCAAATAGGCCACAGACCCTAGCAATGTGCAAACAGCTAATCGAATGAGATGGACTGGAGTTCTTAACATGGTGGTGCACAGTGCGAAACTCATGTGAGGGGGTGATTGAGTCACAGGCCATAGCCTGGTTTGCGCAGGGATGTAGATATGCAAGCATGTTGTGGCAAAGGTTGCAAAGGGATATTCCCACCACACTGGCAGAGACAATCCGGATTGTTGATTCATATGCATTCGTGATCTAACTCAACCTAGGCTTGTGTGAAACGAGTCAAATAAGGAGTACTACCAGAGATGGAGCCGGATCATCTCGCTAAATGATTACCGGGTAAGAGAAGAGATGATAATCGGATTATAGGTACAATTCGCAACAAGTTGCTGCTGTAAATCAAGATCAACCCGGAGTAGGGAGTAATCAGTGTCAGAAAACCGGAGGACAACAATGGAATCCAAGAAATGATGGCAAGAAAACTTGGACGCCAGAGCGTAAGAAAACAGGGCAAGAAAAGAAGGACCATCTGAGGTATAGCTATGAGGCAATGCTGATCAGACGCAGTAATTTCACATCGCCACATCCGAGTAACCTGACGGGTCACACGACCGCAATGTGAGTGGATGAGAAGATAGAACAAAGTGGTTGGGGAATGCTCAGCACCTTGGAACGATCAACCTCGCAGGAGTTACCCTGCAAAGAATTGCTCTCCGAGCAAACACGAATAGCTTAATGTTGCCACCCCTCCGCCGAGGTATGAAAACCATGAGAAGAGATGTGGCATCGTAGAAAATCAGCATCAGCCAGATCAAATGTATCCCGAAATGAAGGAGAAATGAATACAGAGAGCATCACGAAGTTACTGTGTGTTTACCACGAGGAAACAGAGTAGAAAGAGTTTGCACCGACATATGGAGGTGAATGCAGAATGCCCGCAGAATAAGGTATATGCCTTGGTCGGATCGTGAAATCGCTCGAGTATCAAGAATCACCCCAAGCTTATGCCTATCCCCGGTTCATATGTGTTAGTGCTGGACCCAACATTCATCGGGTCAAATATCAATGTGAGATTTTCTAAGGTGCTGATAGACAATGGCAACAACATCAATATCATGTATTCGGATACAATGCGCAAGTTGGGTATCTCGGAGAACATGCTCCAAGCTACCGTAACAACGTTTCATGGTATTGTGCCGTATATCATGTGATCCCATTGGCAAAGTCCCGATCGATGTGTTATTCGCACGCGATTATCACCGAACGAGAACTTGGAGTTTGAGGTAGTGAACTTAGAAAGGCGATCACGCTACTCGGCAGCTAACCTAACAAGTTCATGGAAAGGTCACATCAGTTACTTGAAGATGAAGTTACCGGCCAAATGGAGTAATTACCATAGCTGGAGATTTCGACGTTCCATTGAGTGCAAAGGCCAGCCGGTCTAACCTAGCCGAGTCACTCGTGATTACGCAAGAGAAAAGAAAAATACAGGAAGTGGCGGCACTGGCTCAGTCCGTGCAGCAGTATATGCCGGCGCAGAGTAACCCGCATGGAAGTGTTTCGTTTCAAGCAATGAAGGATACGAAGAAAGTGCCTGTTGACGATCTGTTCCCAGAGCACACCGAATAATTGGTGCCGGGTTAAATGACAAATAGGAAAGCGAGCTCGCTAACTTCCTCCGTGAGAATCGATATCTTTGCTTGGTCCACACATGACTTGCAAGGTGTTCCGAGGGAGTTAACAGCACTCTTGAATGTGAGACCCGGAGCGAAGCCGATGAAGCAACCTCTCCGCCGCTTCACCCAAGATAGGACAAAAGTCACTGTGGGATGAGATAGCTCGGCTCCTCGCAGCCGGGTTTATCATGGAAGTGCTTTACCCGGATTGGCTATCTAATCTGCGCTTGTGGAAAAGAAGAAAGATGATCCCAATGTGGCGGGTTTGGTGTATGTATCGATTACACGAACCTGAATAAGGCGTGTCCAAAAGATCAATTTCCACTATCGAGGATAGATCAGGTCATAGATTCTCCGGTGTGAACTATTGTCATTCATAGATGCATATTCGATTCACCGCATACCTCGGATCCGAATGATCAAATAAAGATTGCATTTATCACCCCGTATGGGGCTTATTGCTATTGCACCATGCCTTTTGGTTTACATAATGCAGGGGCAACATACCAAAGATGTATGCAAAAATGTTTGCACGATCAAATTGGTGGAAATGTGCAACTATATGTGGATGATGTGGTTATAAAGACCAAGGAAAGCAAAACGCTCCTTGATGATATGTGCAAATGTTCGTGACCCGAGACGATTGGGATGAAGCTAACCCGAAAAATGTACCTTCGGTGTCCCGTTCGGAAAATTACTCGATTTCAGTATTCAACCGAGGTATCGGGTTAACCCAACTAAAATCCGAGCCATAGAGCTAATGGAGTTGCGAAGTGTCTTAATGATGTCCAGTTCACCGTTGCTCGCATCTTAAGTCAGGTTTAGTATGTCGAATGGGGAGAAAAGGCATTGCCTCTCTATCAACTAATGAAAAAAGCGGATAAGTTCATATGAACGCCGCAGGACAACGAAGCCTTTATCCAATAAAAAAAAATGTAAGCCGCTGCACCAGAGTTAGCCTCTCCACTCTCAAAAGATCCAATGTTGCTCTATATAGCCACAACAAACCGAGTTGTAACTGCAGTGGTAGAGGTAGAGCACGACGAAGAGGGTAAGTCGGTGCAGAGGCCAGTCTATTACCTGCGCGAGGTGTTATCCAGATCAAAACAAAACTATCCTCACTATCGAAAATGGCATATGGTGTATACATGTCAGCAAAGAAGCTAAAGGACTACTTTGAAGAACACTCCATCAAAGTGATATGTGAAGCCCCCATATCTGAGATAATGAGTAACAAGGATGCGAGCGGCCGAATCACAAAATGGGCAATTGAGCTAGCCCCTTATGCTCCACAATACGACAGGAGAGATGAGATAATGTCTCTGGTTGTGGGCGACTTTTTCATAGATTGGGCCGAGATGCAATACGAACCACCGCTGCCGATCCGACCATCGAGAATGCACTTGACGGATCAAAGACGAAAACGGGTTAAGCGCCAGAGTGGTACTTACCTCGCCAAAGAACGACCAGCTGAAGTATGTGGCAAATCGGTTTCACCGCGTCAAACAATGTCGCTGAATATGAAGCACATGTGCATGGGCTCAAAGTGGCAAAAGAAATCGGAATACGTCGTATCCAATGCTTTGGTGACTCGGATTTGGTAGATCAACAAGTCTCGGGGGCAATGGGATGCTCTTGATCCAAACATGGTATCAGCAGATTCCATGTGCAAGATATCCGGGTACTTTGAGGGATGCGAGTTTCACCATGTACCTGGCTGGAAAACGAGGTCATCGACGTATTGTCAAGCTTGGATCAACCCGACAAGCAATTCCACTGGTATACCGAGCACCTCAGCAAACCATCTATCGACCGTCCCTAGAAACCGACTTCACCCAATCTATATCTCGCAGATCCGGTGGGGATCCGAGCTGTATGCCATGGACATTGACGTGGGAAGTGGTTCAGGAAACCCGAGGAGTGCTTCGCAGAACCCGGGGACTGCGCAGCGTGATTCGGCCGAGGTTATGCCGGTGGAGCAAATGGAAGTAGATGAGGAGTTGTTTCTAGTGCGAGCTATACCAGCTTGGTAGCGCCTATTTCAATTCCTAAAGGATGGATCTTTGCATGAAGAGGTGCTTCGGCAAATTCAGAGGCGCAAAGTATGGGCCACAATCATCAACGCTAACTATACAAGAGAAGTGTCACTAATGTCCTCCAGTGATGTGTTGACCCAGAAGAAGGGCTGGATATCCTCCAGGACATACATCAAGGGGATTGTGGGCATCATGCCTCATCCAGAGCGTTGGTGGCAAAAGCTTTTCGGCATGGATTCTACTGGCCAAGTGCCTTAGAACAAGCAGAAGATTTGGTGAGAAAATGCAATGGCTGTCAGAGGTATGCAACCAAGACACATATGCCAATGTCGGAGCTCAAGACCATACCAATCACCTGGCCATTTGTCATATGGTGTTTGGATATGGTTGGCCCGTTCAAACCAAAGAAGGAAATATGACCCATATCTTGGTTATCGTGGACAAGTTTATGAAGTGGATTGAAGTGAAGCCAATAAGAAAATGTGATGGAGCTACGGCCATAACATTCCTCATAGATATCATCTTGAGATACGGCTATCCTCACAGTATCACAATAGATAATGGCACAAATTTTATGAAGGAGCATTTGCACGATTCTGCCGAGATAAAAAGATCCGCCGGACGTTGCCTCGGTGAGCCTACCCGCATCGAATCTGACGCGGAAAGATCCAACGGATTAGTATTATCCGGATAAAACCCGGCTCATTGAGCCGCTGAAAGATCAGCGGTGCTGATAGAAAACTACCATGGTACTATGGAGTTTAAGAACAACTCGAATTGATCAAAGTTATATGCCATTCTTTTACGGTATATGGGGCGTCGACACAAGTGTCAGACATTAAATAGACATAGAGCATGATTCGCCCAGAGTCACCCAATACATAGAAGCTTGGGCAAAAGGAAGTAGAAGCCCTAAATGATGTTGATCTTTGGAAGAAGCGAGAATTGGCATTGTCGGATCCTCCATATATCAGCAAAATCTCCAATCCTATCATAGTTGAAAGTTAACCCCGAGTCTTTCGGAAGGTGATCTGCGTCTGTTGGTACAACGCATCATTGCATGCATAAGCTTATCCCCATGGGAGGGGCTATTCATTGTAAGTAAAGCATTGCACAATGACTCATATTATCTCATCGATGCAAAACTACAGAGAAGAACAAGTCGGACAGGTCCGCGAGGAATCTAAGCGTCCGTGGAATGTAGCTCTATCACCATTCTACACTTAGCAAAGAAGTGTGTGTATCCGAGTCTCTCATATGTCGGTATGTATGCCGCAAATGAGCTTATCAATGAAATCTTGGCAAATTTCCTCGGCAAGAACTGGGGACTGCCTTAGTGGTGTGAGTTGCTTCTACCTAAGCCGAATTAGTAGTGTGTGAGCACCAAAAACTCGACTATTCGATTTGCTGCTGTCCAACAAGATTTGGCTTCATGGCAAGCAAGAGAACAAGTTTGGAATTATGAGTGTTAGACACGAAAAACAACTAAGGAAAAGAACTTAATCGCGACATTTGTTATTTCGACTAACTTTATTTTTACCATGTTTTTATTATGCTGAATTATTTTGAGCAAATCCTCAAGTTTCCAAGTATTGTTAAATCAATTTTTGAAACTTCGGACTGTAAGTCATAAACCGAACCAAGGTAGACACGACCCGAGCCAAGAAATTGAGGAACAGAAAATGAAACTTCGGGGACTACGCCTAAGTTAATCCGGCACAAACAACTTAGTAGCAAAATATAACGGTGTTCTTAATACATTTGCACCTAGCATACCGGGGTACGATAAACTGCAAAGTGTTTCTAATCAAGGAGCAGCGAGGCGAGGTAACTTCGGCTCCGGCCGGGTGCAGCTCCGACCTCGGCTTCACCTTCGTCTTCATCCTCTTTGACATCCGAGGCTTCGTCCTCTTCTTCCTCACCCGAACCATCTTCGACATATTCGTCGCCAACAGCGCCAAGGAAACTTGGTCCCTCATTCCATTGATGGATGGGGGCATATTGAATGAGGCTATGGGCGCAACCTTGCGTCGATCAATCCAATCTGGGTCATGGACCACCTTGATCCGTGCGCATGCACTCAAGAAGCTTCAGGTTTATCTTTTCATACCATGTGAACACATAGTGGAGGACGATTTTAGCTCGGGCGTCTAGCGGATTCCCTACAAAGATGGAGTTGGGTCTCGCACTCCATTAGCTTGGCAATAAGAGCAGTAGCCCCCTCCGGAGTATCTTCTTCATGCCAAAAGGCATTCAAGATCCGGATTGCTACATCCAAGATATCCTTGCCATAGTTCTTCACGATCTCGACTCGGGAGGACAAGCTGACTATCAAATCCTCTAGATCAGGAGGAATGGTGTCAGGACCAGATGGAGTACCTCTATGCTAGCGGAACTTGGCAACGGCATTGGATGCAATAACATTGCCCTCCGGAAATTTGTCTGAAAAACGAGACAAGTGAATTAAGTAAAGGAAGTAGACCCAGAAAGATCAATGTCGGTTGAAGGAAAAGAACTTACGAGAAATATGGTTGTGGATCCGGGTCAGCTCCTTGGTGCAGTTGTCGCGCCTCTCCCAAGTTCGGCATTTGCCGACTCAAGCTTAGTGTCGGCCTCTTTCAGCAATTCTTGGTCCTTGGCAATTTGGAGGTTCAGACGCTCTTGCTCTTCGAAGAAATCTTGGCCAGCTTTATCCATCTCGGATTTGTGGAAGCCTTGAGTTTCTTCATCTCACTTAAGCTTGGCAATTTCTTCATCCTTGGTCCTAGGAGGGCAAGCTCATCATCCTTCTTCTTGAGTTGACCTGGTGCTGCCACGCTTGTTAGAAAATGCAGCATCATATCGAGGCATGGGCATACTATCTTCAAGAGATGCTGAAATAGTTTGTTGACCCAAAGAAAGCCGAGGTATGAATATTTGTCGAGCCAAGAAGAAAAGAAGATAGGGCATAGAGGGAGATTAAGCAAAAAGACTTACCCTTTATCTGATCCAAATTCTTTCTTATAAGGATGTTCTCAGCCTCCACTCTGGCTGCACAATCAGAATATCAGATTAGTTCGGCGGAAAAAGACGAAGAGAAATGGGAAAAATGCCAAGGAGAAAACTTACCCCTTTTCTTGTATTCAAGTAGAAACATAGTATGTTTCGGCATGTAGCATCTTGTGAGTATCCAAGAGGCTGAAACTCAGCACTCCGCGATTGGAGGTCACCGAAAAGAGTACAAAAGGATAGCTTAGTCATATGCATATTTGAAGTGTACAAGATCCGGGCCAAGCGGAACTTAACCCGGCTCTAGGTGTGTGCATATTCGAAGTGTACAAGATCCGGGCCAAGCGGAACTTAACCCAGCTCTAGGTGTGCATATTCGAGTACAAGATCCGCCAAGTGGAACTTAACCCGGCTCTAGGTGTGTGCATATTCGAGTGTACAAGATCCAGGCCAAGGGGAACTTAACTTGACTCAGGTGTGTGCATATTCGAATGTACAAGATCCGGGCCAAGCGGAACTTAACCCGCTCTAGGTGTGTGCATATTCAAGTGTACAAGATCTGGGCCAAGTGAACTTAACCCGACTCTAGGTGTGTGCATATTCGGTGTACAAGATCCGCCAAGCGGAACATAACCCGGCTCTAGGTGTGTGCATATTCAAGTCACTAAGTAGCTCGCTAGTTCTCTAGTGAGCATCCGTGAGTAACAAGTTACTCCCGGGAGGCTCGAGGACCAATGGTTATATCACTAATATCTAGTACATGTTAAGGAAAAGGCGAGTAGCGTACCTCCATCATCTGACCCATAAGGTTGATGGCCTTAGCAGCGGTGTTCATCTGCGACAAACTCGGCAGCCCAAATTTCTCCCAGATCATCATTATGGACGAACTCGCCTTGTTCCAGTTGTTAACAAACTCGATCAGGTCGGAGGATAGCGTTCTCAGCTAAGCATGTGGGGTGCGACCAAACCCTTAGCATGGTCTTCCTCACTTTCAACTTGGGCAACAACGGGCTCGTGTGCAAAACGAAGTTGCACATCACCGACCCGACCGAGGTGTCCTTCGCCAGAGGTGGGGTCTTCTTGGCATGGATGCAAGTGCGCATCCAGCCTCGATAGACGCTCCTGGCGATGCGGAGCCTTTTGCCCTTGGGATGCTGCTTTGAGAGGTTGAAGTTGCTGCGACAGATTTGCCCTTGGGAGCTGCCTTAGTGCTAGCCTTGGTGCTGGTGCCTTCTCTTGAGTCTTGGAAGACTGGGACAAGGCGGAAGGACTTGGTGTTATTCTTGTTACTTGTCTGCTTCTGTTAGTTGTTAGCCGGGTGATGCTGGTGCTGGATTTTGTCTTGGCGGAGGTGCTATTGGTATCTCGGATGAAGCTGGTTGTGAGGCGAGCCGATGTGGTGGTTAAGCCACTGCCTCGTGAGTAGTTCCCCTGCTCAGAGGTTGCCCTCCTCGACGAGGTGGGCTAGAACGGAGCATTGGCGAACCCTCCTGAATGGGGCTCAGCGGGCGAGAATCATCGCCATGAGGGGTAGAAGGGCTATGTCGGAGCGGCGAGGCGATGCCAGATCCGCTCTGAGGAACCTCCACCACGGCCCTGCCGAATCAAATGATGAGTGAGAACAAACTATAACAAAGGAAGAACAAATGAATAGTAAATCACGAAGCGTAAAATTGGATAAGGAAGAAATGACTTACTGCGTGAGGTCAAAGGCTCCTTGGGCTTGCAAGCTCTCCGAGTTATGGCCTTGGTCGTAGGCTTGGTGGCAGCTTTGTCTCTACAGACTTCTTTTGTCTCTTCGCTGGTTTGGGAGGTTCATAAGAAGAAGCATCTGCTCCTTTTCTTTGGCACGACCGGGACAGCTCTCTCGTAGCAAGGGGTCTTCATGGAACCGCCCACCGGGGTTAGCTGATCTTTGGAAAGGCGTAAGAAAGGGGGACAGCGTCAAATGCTTCCATCACCTCAACATCGGAATCATTTTCATCCTCAGGCCAATCTCTAATGGAAGAGAGTTTACCGGTATGTCACTTGGTCCCATCGGGGAACAAAAAGAACATCTCTAATCCGGCTCCTCCTCGTCAGGACATCTCGATCTGGCACCCACTTGAGAGAAGGCTCGATGCCATCCTCAAGAGTTTGCTGAAGAAACATCTAAGAGAGAAAATGTGAAGGGATCAAACATACAATAAATTCCGACATAAGACTTAATTCGGAAAAAGATTGGAGCACGAAAGTTACCGTACGAGGAAGCCTATCTCGGCAGAAGTGCTCGATCCCCGACTCCCAATCACCGGTGAAATTTTTGTTGGTGGTGAAGAGGGCCTTGACCCGACGGAAAATTTCGGTGTTGCTCAACTCGAATGAGGATGTCCCGTTGGGGTCAAGGCGCCAGCTCATGTGGCAGAGCTTGTGAGTGCGTTTCTGGAGAGGGGAGATCTGGTTGCGAACGAATGTGATCATTGCGTCCTTGTTGCGCAGTCCTAGATCTTTCAGCTCCTGGAACCTTTTGTTGACTTGGTTCGCCAGGATGGTGGGCTTCTTGGGGATCTGGTCCCAGAGATCCGGATTAGGAGGACCCGGAACGTAGGGGCGCAACCGGATCAGATCTCCAGTTGTGCCATTTCTGACATAAAAGAAGGTTCGGGCCCAGCCCTTGCAAGAGTCAAGCCCCGTGACTCGGGGAAAGACGGACTGTTTCCGAGGAGAGATGGAAGCAGCGCCGAATTGCGTGAGTTGCTTGTCCTCCGGGTCAAGCTCTCTATTCGGAATCACGTTCCGGCGCAGACCAAAGAACCGGATCCAGAGCTCCTTAGTGGGCCATAATCCGGCGTATCCCTCTATGGTGGAAGCAAAAGCAGAGAGGGAGGTGATGGCATTCGCCGGAAGGTGATGCGGCTGAAGCTCATAGGTATTGAGCCAGTCGTGGAAAAAGTCGCTGACGGGGAGGCCAAACCCGCGCTAGAAGTGGGAGAGAAACACCACAAACTCACCCGGCTTAGGTGAGGGAGCAAGTTCCTCGGCGGCGAGATGAGCCACCACACCCTCCGGGATGCGACATGTGCGATACAACCAGTCCAGGTCGTCCTACATACCCAGGACCCAGCCAGCAGTGCTGCGCTCGGCGTTCTCGTGTCCTCCTCCATCTGCCGCCCGTGACGAAGTTCTTCCTCTGTCATCTCTAGGTCATCGCCCTCACCGCCCCTCGGCGGTGGGTTGCGTGGGTTTGGACTAACGCGGACCCATGGAAGTGGAGATGCGAGGAGTGGCGCGACGTCCAAGGTGCAGTGGAACGCAAAAGCAGCGCAGCTAGCGATTGCGGCGGCAGACTGTCAGCTGGGAGGAAGAAGACGAAGAGGCAAAGGGGCGCGAGAATGGGGAAAAGTCCCAGGGGCACGCCCCTCCCCTATTTAACCACGCCTAGGAAGGTAGTGGATCGAGCTGTGGAAGAGCCACACGGTGTGGCCATGTATAATCCGGATCAACCAATTAGAAATGAGCCACAGGAAGGCGGTAGGAGATCCCACGGCGGTGGTGACACGATTAACGGACAAACACGATGTGGCGTGCAGCGGTAACACGACATTAACCGGTAAGCTGAATCGCATGCACCTTAAAATGAGGCAAAATAATGATTACCTCCACGTGCGTGGGGAAGCGTCTGAGAGAAGGAAGAGTAACCCGGATAACTATGGGATGACCCGCCAGCGAGTAAAAACCGGAATGAGCCAAGGTAAAAGATAGTCAATGAAATCCGGGATATGATGTAACTCAAAGGGAGCAAAAGGCTCGGTGAAATTGAACCTGTTGTGGCCTTAGCGGCTAAGGCAACTAAGACCGCACCAGCTTCGGGGACTAATGTTGGGGGGATACCCCGGGTAGGGTCACGCCGGGGTATAATGTCCAGTGCTAGCGAGGCACGCAAGGTCAAAGCGAATGCTTGGCGAGTCACCTCAAGGCAGGCTGAATCACGAGTAATCTGACACGAGGATGTCCACCTAAGCGAGTCCGGTGACTCATGTCGTGTGCCGCAGGATTTATGTAACTTGTATGCGTGTATCGGTGTGGCGGATCAACTAAACACGATCCGGGTTATATCAAGCTTGCAAGAGAAGGAAGGTATCTCACTGGTCAAAGGTGAGCACTATACGCAGAGCGTGAGCAAGCGGACAGAGGCCAGGACCACGTGGCATGGCCGACAAAAGGTGACGATACGTGTTTGATGACACGGCGCCAGAGAGGCTCGCGTAGCCTCTGCAAGGGGATGACGCAGGCAAAAGTGACCGGTCGGCTTACTATTTTGGGAGAGGCATATTCCCTGGAATATGCCTCCACGTATGTCTAATTAGAGACATATCCACCCCTATATAAGGAGGGCTAGGGCATATGTAGAAGGGGTGGTCTTTGACTAGTTGATCTCGAGTTGGTTGAGTTTACTAGTATGTTCTCGAGGGCTAGCTAGTGGTGAGTGTAAGAGAGTCCTTCTTCCTCCTCTCCCCAATACATAATGAGCACTTGTAAACCTTGGAAGTGAATCAAATACAAACATCATGTGTGGAATCACCACACTATCCCTCCCTGGATTCCTCTTGTGCATCTTGTCCTCACCTTTAGCCTATCCATGGCATCTGCCGTGACACCACCACGACACCCACCTCGTTATGAGGAGGGCAACGTCGGTGCGGGGAGAAGTGGCATTGCCGAGGATACGACCTTGCCGGATCTCCCAGCTCCTCTTTGGCTCAGCCACAACCTACCGTCACCGAGGTCCTAGTTACATTGGCACCGACCCAAATTTCTTCTCCACCTGCACCAGCACCAATACCAGCACCAGCATCACCACCAGTACTAGCACCAGCACTAGTACCAGCACCAGCACGAGCACCAGCTGCAGGTTCTGCACCAACTCATCCTGCCTCATCCGAGTCTTCCAAGACTCGGCAA
The DNA here is from genome assembly GCA_023614405.1 of Avena insularis. Lineage (NCBI taxonomy): Eukaryota > Viridiplantae > Streptophyta > Magnoliopsida > Poales > Poaceae > Avena > Avena insularis. Next base: position 8,099,827 of record CM042686.1, on the reverse strand, counting down.
GAAGACCATGCTCAGCCTAGCCCAAAGGCCAAAACTCTAGTGCCTACAACTTTTGTCAAGGATATCTTCCAGTAGAAAGCTCAGGCCAAACCTGGCACCAATGCCAAGAAGGCTGCTTCCTAAGGGCCAAACACTGCGGATGCCGCCAAACCCCAATGGATCAACATGTGACTGGACAGCGTACTATCACGTCCATGGTAAAGAAGGGGAGTACCGCCTCCGGCTCAGCTGCTTCCGGGTCTGCTGGTAGCAAGTAGATCACTCTTCATACTAGCCCATCTACTGCCCAGATCGCAAGGAAAGAGGCCCATGCCAAGGGCTTGGTGGCGACCTAGACGCTCAGAAGGGAGAAGTATGGTCTGGCATTGATCGAATATGTCAACAACTGGAATGACGCTGAGTTCATCAACCCCAATGACACCAAGTTCATCAACCCCAATGACGCCGAGTTCATCAACCCCAATGACGCCGAGTTCATCGAGTTTGGTCCCGCCGAATTCAGCGCTCAAATGAACACATCGACCAAGGCTATTTCCCTTGTCGGACGAATGATGGAGGTAAACCTTTTTATCATGCCTTTAATATGCGCAAGTACGTAGAGATATATCCATTAGTCCCCGAGCCTCCAGGGGAGTAACATCTTACTTGACGATGCTCCTAGAAAATTAGCGTAGTTCCTTAGTAGCTTCTAATATTCACACACCTAGAGCCGTTAAGTTCCACTTGGCCCTGATCTTGTAAACTTTGAATATTCACACACCTAGATCCAGGTTAAGTTTCACTTGGCCATGATCTTGTAAACTTCGAATATTCACACACCTAGAGCCGAGTTAAGTTCCACTTGGCTCGGATCTTGTAAACTTCAAATATTCACACACCTAGAGCCTGGTTAAGTTCCACTTGGCTTAGATCTTGTAAACTTCGAATATTCACACACCTAGAGCTGGGTTAAGTTCCACTTGGCCCGGATCTTGTAAACTTTGAATATTCACACACCTAGGGCTGGGTTAAGTGCCACTTGGCCCGGATCTTGTAAACTTCGAATGTTCCTTCTTATTCATGAACTAACACTTGCCTCTTTAGATCACCACCAACTGCCGAACCGCTGAGTTCCAGCGTCTTCTGGACACACACAAGGATCTTCTCTCGATGCATATTAAATTCATTGTTGAGCTAAAGAAGAAATGTAAGTTATCTCACTCAGTATTTTTTACTCTTACTTATGCTGCCTCATTTGTTGTCAGAATTAACTTGCGATCCGGATTGCATAGCCAAAGTTGAAGCTGAGAACATCCTCATGAGGAAGAACTTGGCGGAGATTAGAGGTAACTCGCCTTGGCTACTCAACCTTTATCCTTTCCATCCTAACTCAGCAGATAATTATCTCTCAGCTCTCTTAGGGCAACAAATTATTTTACGGTGTCTCTTCAAGATAGCATGCCATTGCACGATATGATGCTTCACTTTCGAGTAAAGGGCAGCATGAGGCGAACTCAAGAAGAAGGAAGATGAGATCGCCGAATGCCGGCTAAAAAATGATGAGATTACTCAGCTGAATGCTGAAATCAAAAACTTGAAAACTCCCACAAGGTTGAGCTGGGCAAGGCTGATCAAGAATTCTGTGAGGAAAAGGACCACCTGAAAACTCAGCTTCAAAAGGACCAAGATATGCTGAAGGAAGCCGACATCAAATTTGAGTCGGTGACCATAGAATACGAGAAGCTCAGAAAAAGGAATGTTGACGGTCTCAAGGAGCTGACCCGGATCCTCGGTTATATCTCTCATCAGTTCTTTTCCTTCCACCAACTTTTATCCGGGTCATGCGCCCTTACTTACTGATGTTGCTTGCCTTGTTTCTAGGCAAATTTCCAGAGAGCGATGGCATTGCTTCGATGTCGCTACAAATTCAGCCTACAGAGAGGTACTCCAATTGGTCATGGCGCTAAGCCTATTCCTTACGATATGGAGAACATGCTGGTGAGCCTCGCTACCTGAGTTAAAACTATGAAGAATTATATCTCCCGAGCCCGTGCAGCGTGCCGCCTCCCTCGTAGGCGCAACAACCGCCGCCGGCATCGCATTTGCTAGAGCCCGAGATCCCGCCGTCCTCCAGGCCTGAGTGCCTCGACGCGCCACCCTCTCCTCGTTGACTCGGTCGCCGCCCAGATGACCTCTCCTTGTCGCGCTTTGAGCCGACCTCGCCGGAGCCCGAGCTCTTCATCGAGCCGCTGCCGTCATGCTCTTCCCTCCAGCCGCGACGCCCGGATCCCCTTGATGCCGTGCGTGCACTGCCACCTGGCCACCTCGTTACCGTCCCATCGATCTCCCTCATCTCTGCCAATCCCCTAGCTTTCCATCACGTAGCACTGTGTGCTGCCGTGACCTGGCCCTTCTCCGCCTCAGCGCCCCTGCTTCGTCCGGCCTTCCTCGTCCCGTGCTTTGCCTCCAAGGTCCATGCGGCCAGTACCCCGCATGTGCCGAGCCGCCGCTAGCCTTCCCCTCGCCGCTCCCTCGCTGGCGCCCCTCACCTCCCCAAGCTCTACCTCGCCCCGGTCGCATCACGCCACTGTCGCATTGCTCGGCCTAGCTAGCCTCGTCCTCCTCTACTTCCCCGTGGAGCCTGGCCCTCCTCTGCAGCAGCTCCAGCGAGCCCGCGAGCCACCTCGACATTCCTCTCCCCGCATCCCTCCACCCCGCCTTTGGCTGCAGGTCGCGGTCGCGCGCCGTCGAGTCCTCCTCCAAGCCGTGGCACATCGACCTCTGATGCCTTGCTGTGTTTAGGACGTTTTGTTCTAGTGCCTTGTTGCTTCTGTGAGTGTGGAGATGCCGAAGAAAATAAATCAACACCACAACCTGCGACCGCTGTCTGTTATGAGTGATTGCATTATCAAGGTTCATCCGAGCAGTTGGTGTTCCACGTCTGATCCCTGACGCCCAAGACTGGCCTCAACAAGATCTACATGGGAGCCATGCACCGGTGAGGCGAACCAGATGCAACAAGGTCTTCACGTCATCTCGGGACCTCGGGGGATGTGCACGGTAATACTTGATGACCATCGACAAGTACTCTATCATGGAAGATCGCAAGGGCTTCGACATGGCCAAGATCTACCCGATGACGAGAACACCAAACCAAGTCCGCATCGACAAATGAAGTTGGAACCACCAAGACCTTCATCACGGCATGCAAGTCCTCCATCCCGGATCCAAGACCGATCCTGCTGAGACCCTCGGAACCCAAGATCTTCGAACCCCAATGTGTGATCCCCTTATCCGAGACCCCATATTTTTATAATATGACATTGTAACTTGTTGCATTTAAATTGTTCATGTCGCATACAAATTTGGTGGTTGGGGGCATTATGTTGATTCACCTAAATTAAATATGGAGCACATATGTGGGTTATTCCTGTCTATTAACGTCTCCATTTAAATTGTGTAGCGAACCGATGCCATGGTTTGCCTTGTTAGGACAATGTTTAAATTGTGGGGTACCTAAACAACATGAACCTTCTAATTAATTGTCGGGATTCTAGTTCCGCTGAATATTGCCTAGTCGCATCGCATCTTTTCCATGTCATGCATCATACATGCATCATGTCCGATCTTCTACCGTAGTATTAAATAGTGCATTCGGTGTTTCTTTTAGTTCTTTGGTTCTTCGCGGATTAGGCCATTGAGTTGATGCGAGCATCGGCAAGATCTTCGGATAATGTACCTTTCAACAGTGTTTCCCAGGCGAGCATTCTCCCCCTTTCTACCTAGTTTGCATTTATAGTTTACTTCCTCCATTTGATCTATTGCTATCCTTGTTGCGATGCTTTAGTTTCCGTGCACCGTTTATATTCCCTGCAGCCTCTATATTGCCTTGGACACCCCCTATTGCCTATTGTTTGATAGATAGTCGGCCTTGTGAGTCATTGTTGCTTGCTTAGGTGCTGTCATGTTGTTGCTGTTCCACCGTTGTTGGGAGGTTGGCACATGCTTAATGGTGGAGATGATCATGACTTTAATTACAAGTTGATATTAAAATGCTGGAAATAGATATAACTAATGCAGAGGCATCGGTGGGCAATAGATGTTATTTGGTTCTTCCACCCTCACTTGTGTCCCGTAGGACCCCGAGGACTTGATACCTGTTCCTTGACTATCACACTATCCGCATGTGGGACCATGAATCCCCTTAGCCAGAGCTTGATTCATTTCTTATTTCTTGGGTCCACAAAGTAGTTTGGGGCTTTATTACTATACTGTACTCATGCCATGCTTTACTGCTTTATTTACGATTGTGCGTGGAGCACTGTATCGCTTAGGAATTGCGGAGTGTTTTCATGTATCGACAAGCCCACCACATTTTCGGTTCCAGTCATTCACAGCCATTGGCGCAAACCTTGGAGTCTGCTCGAGCCCGGCCAACATCGCTATGGTAGCTTAATGGGTGGCCCTGAAATATTTTATGAATCCTGTGATTGCTTTGTCGTGAGGCCTCATTGCATTTTATTTGGTTCTTCAGGGTTGATCGTGTGTGTGTTGCTATTTGTGCCCTCAGGTAAATCTTCAAAAGCCGTGTCCGCTGTTATGGACGACTTAGAGCACAATATCTCGATCATAGACAAGCATAACTAAAGTAGTGCTATAAATTTGACTTAATATGTGACTAGTAATCAGCTTCACTATAATGGAATGGATAATAAAAGTGCCAACAACTGGTGGAATTGGGGTGTATCGTGTCATTTTATACCTTCCTAGTAAGTATCGCAACTCCAATGGAATGAAATAAAAGTGCCAACAACTGCTGGGTTTGGGATGTCACATGCTAATTGTATCTGACTAGTAAGTACTGCAACTACAACTGAATGATTAACAAAAACTGCCCACTACTTATGCTATCAGGATGACTCATGCTATCTATATCTGACTAGTAAGTGCTGCAACTATAATGGAATGAATAAAACTACCAACTGTGTGAGTTCCTCGGTTTGACTTCCTCGTTTGGTCTCGAGGGGGAAATGCCATGATGGGTATGATTAGTGTTACTATCAGGTTGGTCCCGAATAGGTCTCTCTTATCCCTCTCTAATAGCCGACAGTTGCATCGAGTCTCTATAGGTTGTTTATGCATGCGGCGCTGCCGCATCAGTCCACCATACCTATGTAGGCGAGAGCCGCCGAATTCTAGCCTTGCCGTACTCTCGATCTTGCTCCCTTTTCCTTCGCCCTTTGTCGGCACCCTTTTGTTTCACAATTATCGTTCGATGTCGTTAGCAGGGTTACCCTTCCGGCTTGGCCTCGGCAGGGTTATGGATGTCATTGGTTATTCTTCAGGGCTCTTAGCCCCATTTGCATCTTGTCCGTACTCGGACGCTATATCGTTTTCAAGGTGATTTGGATCTTTGTACTGTATATGTGTATTCTTGACTCATGGAGTCATTGTTGTACATATATGTTTTGTGGGTTCCATCATGGACTATTGTGTAATGATATTTGTTCGTTTTCCACCCGCACGAAATTGCCTGGTGGGCGTCCTTGAATTTTTTCTATGCGGGTTTGGCGGGAAGCGCTAAAACTTGCATAGGGTCGATTCGAGGTGTTACAAATGGTATCAGATCTTAGCATTGCGATACCCCACTAGTCCAGCATGTAGGGTAACCTAGCTAACGGCTGATGTAGAGTGTCAAAACTATGTTGCAAAATCGGTTGGATAGATCTGATTAGGTCTGCTTTTACTCCTTACCCCTATGCTATTCTCCTCTTACCTTTGCGTGTTTTGAATCTGCTCTTATCTTTTCTTCGAGGCCATGAATTCTTGTGGTTGGGTTTCCTTCGTATCTTTAGGGTTTCGCTTCTTTCGTCTTGTAACGGTGCTTCTACCTCCGACCTTCACGCTATCTAGTGAATCTTTCATCTGATGTACCTTTCAGTGGACCATTTTTCACTAAATTATTTCTTTGTATCTTCTGGTGGTTTCCAACGCGACGACATCATATATGAAGAGCATGCATCACTCCTTTGTTTCCAAACATTGCTTGTGAAGATCATCAGTCTGAATTCTGAGAGTGGTCGCATGATTCTTCTATTCGTGTACAAAGTAATGCTTTGAGTGCGGGATGGAGTCATGACCAGACCACTACTCTTATCATTCGCTTTTGTACGTTGGATGGTGGATCAATGCGATTTTATTCCTTCCATGGAAGTTAGAGGTGACCTTCTCTTTTGTATACCTCTACCTTCGTCCTTGTTTCTCCAGAGTGTTCTCTCGACGAATGTGAGCAACGATCCCTTGTTGGTGGTGTCGCCGATTTCAAGATGGGGCAAGGATCCTTGTTAGTGGTGTTGCGAGGATTTACACGAAACGAGAAAATTCAGATTGTCGGCCTCCTTCCCCGTACCATGAGGCGGATCTCGAGGGCGAGATCCAGTGTTAGTGGTGTCGAATTGTAGCACCCCGGTAAAACCACTACTAGAAAATCGCGTGTTGTTTTTATTTTCTGCATCATGACCGCATGCTCATGTCATTATGTCGCATTGCATTTGAGCATCGTCATGTCATCATGCATGGTTTGCCTAAAACTATTTTCTAGGAGTCTATCCTTGTTTTCTATTTGTGTCCCTCTGTATTTCAAATGTAAAACCCGGTCCTTCCGTATATTTTATTTTGTCTACAAACTCTTTGCAAAAAGCATTTGTTCTAAAAATAAAAATGAAACATTTTTTTATAAAACCCTGGGGAGGCTGACATCGGCCATGCCAAAAGGCCCAGCTGGCAGCAGCCTACTACCTAGATAAAAATTCTAACCCCACCCTGTCTAAACGTAACCTAGCTACTCCATCACCCACCTCCCCGTACTTCCATGTACACGACACCCACCCGGTCACCACCGGCCGGTCGTATACACACCAAAGACGCACTACAACCAGTGCACAGCAACCGCGTCCACCTCCTCTGTCCCTTTGCAGCCGCCCCCTTCTTTTGTTTTTCCAAACGCGATCAGGTCCTCCCAACCCAGGTTGCCACCAACCACCCTTGCTCCCCGTTGTCGCTCGCCTTCTCTCGAGCCCGCGCAGCGTGCCGCCTCCCTCGCAGGCGCAGCAACCGCCGCCGGCATCGCATCTGCTGGAGCCCGAGATCCCGCTATCCTCTAGGCCTGAGTGCCTCGACCTGCCACCCTCTCCTCGTTGACTCGGTCACCGCCCAGATGGCCTCTCCTTGTCATGCTTTGAGCCGACCTCGCCGGAGCCCGAGATCTTCATCGAGCCGCCGTCGTTGTTTTCTTCCCTCCGGCCGCGACGCCCGGATCCCCTCGATGACGCGCGCACGCTGCCGCTTGGCCACCTCGTTGCCGCCCCGTCGATATGCCTCGTCTCTGCCAATCCCCGAGCTCGCCATCGCGTAGCACCGTGCGCTGCCGTGACCTGGCCCTTCTCCGCCTCAGCGCCCCTGATTCGTCCGGGCTTTCTTGTCCCGTGCTCTGCCTCCAAGCTCGACGAGGCTAGTACCTCGCACGTGTCGAGCCGCCGCTGGCGCCCCTCGCCTCCCCAAGCTCTACCTCGCCCCGGTCGCATCACGACACTGCCGCATCGCTCGGCCTAGCTAGCCTCGTCCTCCTCTGCTTCCCCATGGAGCCCAGCCCTCCTCTGCAGTAGCTCCAGCGAGCCCGCGAGCCGCCTCGACGTTCCTCTCCCCACGTCCCTCCACCGCGCATTCGTTGCAAAGCGTGCCGCGTCGAAAGTCCTCCTCCAAGCCGTGGCACATCGACCTCTGATGCCTTGCCTGTTGTGTTCAAGATGTTTTGTTCTAATGACTTGTTGTTGCTGTAAGTGTGGAGACGTCGAAGAAAATAAATCAACACCACAACCTGTGACCGCTGTCTGCTATGAGTGATTGCATTATCAAGGTTCATCCGAGCAGTTGGTGTTCCACGTCCGATCCCTGGCGCCAAAGACTGGCCTCAACAAGATCTACATGGGAGCCATGCACCCGTGAGGCGAAAAAGATCCAACAAGGTCTTCACGTCATCCCGGGACCTCGGGAGATGTGCACGCAAGTCCTCCATCATGGATCCGAGACCGATCCTGCTGAGACCCCGACCCTCGTAACCCAAGATCTTCGAACACCAATGTGTAATCCCCTTATTCGGGACCCCTATTTTTATAATATGACATTGTAACTTGTTGCATTTAAATTGTTCATGTCGCATACATATTTGGTGGTTGGGGGCATTATGTCGATTCACCTAAATTAAATATGGAGCGCATATGTGGGTTATTCCTGTCTATTAACGCCTCCATTTAAATTGTGTAGAGAACCGATGGCATGGTTTGCCTTGTTAGGACAACGTTTAAATTGTGGCGTACCTAAACAACATGAACCTTCTAATTAATTGTCAGGATTCTAGTTCTGCTGAATATTGCCTAGTCACATCGCATCTTTTCCATGTCATGCATCATACATGCATCATGTCCGATCTTCTGCCGTAGTATTAAATAGTTCATTCGGTGTTTCTTTTAGTGCTTTGGTTCTTTCTTCGCGATTAGGCCGTTGAGTTAATCGACAAGTTCTTTGGATAATGTACCTTTCAACAGTGTTTCCCAGGCGAGCATTCTCCCCCTTTCTACCTATTTTGCATTTATAGTTTACTTCCTCCTTTTGATCTATTGCTATCCTTGTTGTGATGCTTTAGTTTCCGTGCACCGTTTATATTCCCTGTAGCCTCTATATTGCGTTGGACACACCCTATTGCCTCGTTGTTTGATAGATAGTCGGCCTTGAAAGTGTAGTTGCTTGTTTCAAAGCCGCATTGTTGTTGTTCCATCGTTGTTGGGAGGTTGGCACATGCTTAATGGTGGAGATGATCATGACTTTAATTACAACTAATGCGGAGGAATCGGTGGAAATAGATGTTATTTGGTTCCTCCGCCACTTGTGTCTAAGAGGACCCCGAGCACTTGATACCTGTTCCTTGACTATCGCACTATCCACATGTGGGACCATGAATCCCCTTAGCCAGAGCTTGATTCATTTCTTATTTCTTGGGGCCACAAAATAGTTTGGGGATTTATTACTATCTGCATTTATGCCATGCTTTATGCTTTATTTACGATTGTCGTGGAGCACCTGTACTATTTAGGAATTGCGAGTGTTTCACGGTTTCGACAAACCCAGTCCACACTTCGGGTTCCCAGTCGTTTACAGCCATTGGCGCAAACCTTGGGTCCATCTCGGAGCCGGCCAACTTCGTTGCGGGTAGCTTAATGGGGTGGCCCCCTGAAATATTTTATGAATCCTGTGATTGCTTTGTCGTGAGGCCTCGTTGCGTTTTATTTGGTTCTTCCCGAGGTTGATCGTGTGTGTTGTTATTTGTGCACCCCTGTAGGGTAAATCTTTAAAGTCGTGTCCACGGTTATGGGCGACTTGGAGTATCTACGGTCATGAACAAGCATAACTAAAGTAGTGCTATAAATTTGACTTAATATGTGACTAGTAATCAGCTTCACTATAATGGAATGGATAATAAAAGTGCCAACAACTGGTAGAACTGGGGTGTATCGTGTCATTTTACACCTGCCTAGTAAGTATCGCAACTCCAATGGAATGAAATAGAAGTGCCAACAACTGCTTGGTTTGGTATGTCACATGCTAATTGTATCTGACTAGTAAGTGCTGCAAATATAATGGAATCAATAAAACTTCCAACTATGTGAGTTCCTCGGTTTGACTTTCGTTTGGTCTCGAGGGGAAATGCCGGATGGGTATGATTGGTGTTAGTATCGTTGGTCCGAATAGGTCTCTCTTATCCATCTCTAATAGCGGCGTTGCATCGTAGTCTCTATTGGTTGTTTATGCATGTTGTATGCCGCTTCAGTCCACCATACCTATGTAGGTGAGAGCACGCCAATTCTAGCCTCGTCGTAATCGCCTCGATCGACCGCTCCCTTTTCCTCCGCCCTTTGTCGGCACTCCTTTTGTTACACAGTATAAGTTCGTCGTTAGCAGAGTTACCTTCCGCTTGCTTTGGGCAGGGTTATGGACGTCATTGGTTATTCTTCAGGGCTCTTAGCCCCATTTGCATCTTGTCCGTGCTCGGACGCTGTATCGTTTTCAAGGTGATTTGGATCTTTGAAATGTATATCTGTATTCTTGACTCATGGAGTCATTGTTGTACATATATGTTCTGTGGGTTCCATCATGGACTATTGTGTAATGATATTTATTTGTTTTCCACCCATACGAAGTTCTGGTGGGTGTCCTTGAATCGTTTCTATGGTTTCATGAAGCGCTAAAACTTGCATAGGGCGGTAGGCGTTCTACACTACCTATTAGCTTATGCTATTCCAAGTATATTCATGCTTTTGTTTACCTTCCAAATTAAACTTGTTATGATAAAACTAGTCATTAAAGCTCTCACGAACTTGATGGCACACTTTACTTTTCTTGCCCTTAATAAATTTGAACCATCATGTCGTCTATGTTGTATATGCTTGCACTTATTTGTTGGGAATTAGCAAAACCATGTCATGGGGAACGCTTTCAACATTGCACTTGGTACTTGTACCTAGTTGATATCATGCTCTTTTGTATATGGATGTCATCGATTGTGAAATGAAAGGGAGCTTGTAAGTCCATGGAGTTATGTATGTGTTAGAGAAAGCACTTTGGGCCGCTGGTCTAATCCATAATGAGCGTCTATGAACCATTATTCTCATTTATTGAGAAAAAGAGAAAAAATAAAACAAGAGATATTATGAAAAGAGGAAAGAGAGAAAAAGCACCATATTCCCATGGTAAATAAGAAGATTGCTGAGATGCTCTGTCCTTGCCTTGTCACTTTGATATGGGATTCTTCCGTATCATCGGACAAGGGTACCAGATAATGGTTCTCTATGATACACATGTACCTACAATGACAAGAACTTAGGTGACTAAACTGAGTAGCATGAGGAGAGGCCCTCGATACAAGGGACATGAGATTTCTAACTTATACTTCATCAAGCATGTACCATAGTTTATTCACTTTAACCTTAATCACTTCAAGATGCTTATGATAGTGGCAATGAGAGCAGAAAGCTATTAAGTACCATAATTTTTGAAGCTCTTCATGAGACTTGAATCCCTACTTCCTTTTATGAAGGCCTTTCTTCCACCATTATATTGAGTCTCCACCTTCACCTTTATGCACCTACTTTGAGAGCATAGTGGCCATTCTAGTTCTATGTGCATTGTCCCAAGACTAGTTGATTGATGCATAACTTGATATTGCTTGTTTTAAATATTTGTATCTAGTCACTCTTATGAACTTTTGAAGGTGTCTATGCAATTTTATTTGCTACTCTAGTGAGGGATAAGCTGAATACTATTATGCTATGTTTTCTTTATGAAACAAACAAAGCGTCTTGCAAAACATTGTTATTCATGAATCTTTTGTTTATGGCTTTTCATGTTGCAAACAGCTTGCTTTGTCTTATTGCTAGAACTTTGTCTTTCATGTTATGATTGAAGTACTATGATCCCCGCTTTGAATGTTTTACAAATACTTTGACAAGTTTATGATGGTGCATGTCACCTCAAAATTATTTTCTTTTTATCACTTACCTACTCGAGGACAAGCAGGAGTTAAGCTTAGATGTTGATACATTGCAAATGTATCTATAATTTTGATGTTCCATGCTTGGTTTTATCTACTTTCTTGTGTTTTATTCCAACTTTGCAGTACTTTTCATATGATTTCTTGGACTAACCTATTAACAAGATGCCACAGTGTCAGGTGCCTGTTTTCTGCAGTTTTTGGTTCCAGGAAAGTCAGAAAATCAATATTGTCGAATTGGACCCACAAAGCCAAAGTTGATATTTTCCGAAGATTCATGGAGCGAGAGGGAGATAGAGGCACCCGCGAGGTGGCCACACCACCCCTGTGGGCCAGCCCAGGCGCCAGGGCATGGTGTGGGCCCCCTCGACCAATTAATTCCCACCTTGCCTCCTTCGCCTATAAGAGCCTCCCGATACCAAAACCCTAGGTCGCCAACAATCAGAAATCCACGAAAAGTTCAGGATGCCGCCACCGAGGAGATTAGGGATAGAAAGTCTCTATTCCAGCACCCACCGGGACAGAGAAGTGCCCAGAGCCATCTCCATCAATCTCCACCACCATCTCCATCACCATTGCTGATTCCCATGATGAGGAGGAGTAGTTCTTCCTCGGTGAGGTTTTACCGTAGCTATGTGTTCATCTCTCTCTATGCATGATCTTATTGAGATCATGAGCTTGTAATCTATAGATCTTTATTTCAGTTTGCCTTTAGTCTCTTCCACACCATCAAAAGTATTTTCTCGCATCGTTGTCTTATATGCATACCCTTGTATTTCACTATCTCTTCATCGAACTAGTGCACCTATACACCGACAAGTTTATTGGGTGTATTGGGGACACAAAGACTTCTTGAATATTGATTGCAGGGTTGCTTGAGAGGGATACATTTGACCACTTCCTCCCGAAGTTCGATAACCCTTGGGTAATCCAATTAAGGAAACTTGCTATTGTTCTACAAACCTCTGCACTTGGAGACCCAACAACTGTCTACAAGAATATAAGTGCATAGACATCAATCCACTTGTCATGTTTTGAACAAGACATACCTACAAAATACAAAGAAGCGAGATGGACCTAAGTGCGAGAAATGAATGGTCATTGAAATCTCGTTTGTGGAATTCTCCATTTGATGGTGATCAAGGAATTTTGGAATGTCCAAGATTGTCGACAGGACCTAGATTTGGGTGGGAGCAAATCAGATTGGCTAATTCATAATATGTAGATGACATATTTTGAGTGGGAGCTAAGTGAAATCCCTGGATCTCAAATATGGATGCAATATTTGAGTGGGAGCGTGAAATCATTCTGTGATATGGGACATATATGAATGATGTGATTGGTAATAATAACGCTTGTTAGATTAGGCCAGATAAGGATGAATTTGAAGTTATTAAACAAGAAAATCTATTGAGATAGATTAGTGAGTTTAATAAAAAAAAGATTCTGAAGAAGCTCAGAATGGAACAAGGTGATAAGTAAGTTCTTACTATATGAAGCATTGAGTCAGTATTGCAACTATGGTTGAAAGAAAGAAAGAGACGCGTTGCATCTCCTATGCCTCAGTCATAGGTTCTTCCACATAACCATATTGTATACTCGACGTAATGTGACCCGAGGTTCTGGTTGGAATGACAAAGTCTTGACTATAAGAGCTTGTCCTTTAAGTGATTCCTAAGTTGATCACTGAACTTCAGGAAATTAAGTTTGTACATAAATGGCAAGAAGCAATGTAAGTGGTATGATGCATTTCATGCACTAGGATCTACATAGATATAGAAGTATAAGGGCTCCATCTGATGTGATGTATATGTTATGGTAGCTAGTTAAACGCTTAACGTGAGGAATAATGTGTCCTAGGACCTAGTGCCCATGAGAAATCCCTCGAGGTTGATCTAAAGTCACTTTCGTAAGCTCCACGGAATTCGCCTCGCTTTTGCTGCCATGATTACAGTATAAACACAAAGGATACAAAGTGTGTTTGAAGTTTAGATGACAAGCAATTAAAACGCGATCGTCATTACAAATACTAGAAACAAGTCTCATTTCATCGCCGTAAACAATGCTTGAAGCTACATTATAATGTATAATGGTATGAATGTCAAAAAGTATGAAGAGATTAACTTGATCACAAAAAAAGACATAATGATCTGGTAAAAAAAACATAGGACATGACGCTTTCCATGAGAATGCATGATCTATAAACACATATGTTATATGGTTTATATGAGTAAAATGGGAGCTAGATTATTTGTACTCTAGTGCAAGTGGAGACTCAGAAGGAGATATGCCTCTAGAGACAAATAATAAATAGGTATTTATTGTCATATCTCAATTAGTTTTATCATGATTTCATATTATTACTATAAGCATGCCAAGGTAGAAAACATTGGTATAGGTGTATGACAATAAACCAAGTCCCTAGTAAATGGCCTATTCATACTAAGCACAAATTTGGTCATGAGGATGATCACGGTTTCAAGATCATGAGCATTTTATGCCAATTGATGTAACGGGTCATCATCATTGAGAACTGATGTGATGGACATTCCTCGAAAGGATTGCAACACGATCAAGTCATATAAGTTCATTGTTGCAACAACACAAATTTAGACTCCCTTTTTCCTGTAGACCATGAGCCTCATATTACTCCTTTGTTTCCGAGGTACGCTTAGGATTCCAGCATCAACCATCATCACAGTGTAATGGTGGCCATATTATAATGTCATGGTGGTGGTACGGAAGATACCATGCGATGCGCTTAAAAGATGGGGCCAATGAGTGCTAGGGGAATCCAGGGAGGGAGAACATGGTGATTCCACGTCGGAAGTTCTTGTATATTCTCTATCAATGTGTTGTTTTACAAGTTCTCCCTTGAGGTCTCGGCCAAGAAGGAGATTTATGTCTCTTACCCTCTTGTCAACTTCAGCCCTAGAGTTCTACTCTTGGAATGCAGAATGATTGATCGATTCGTGGAGCCCTCTCTATGGAGGCCCCGGTGCGTTCCTATATAAAGGAAGCCTGGGTTACAATTCTAGGGTTATTAAGTAAGGCAGCATATTCTACTGAATATGTCCTTTCCTAAAGCGAGATCTTCTTTATTCTCTTTAACGGCTTGTCCGAGCTTAACGTAACTCCACAAGTAGTAATCCTTGTCTTTTGGCGTCACGGACACTTGACTCGCCATCCCATTTTACCAAGCATCACCTTGAGTAAGCTGAATTCATTGGTCGATCTTCTTTACTTTACTTTGCTCATGCTTACAGCCTAATAAATCCACGACTTGACCAGCGGGGATTCCTTCTCTTGAAGCTAAGATAATCCCGCGAAGTATAGCCATCCGCTTACCTAGTTACCCGCAAAATAGATAAACAGGGCCGCGATAAATCCTATGCCTACTGCACCACTGTCAAGGAGATGTTTATAATAACACACCAAGTGATCTTACTTAATTTTGATATGACCCACAAGACTTGCTTTTGAATCGCGTTGCACTCGCTAACTCGCCTTTATACCGGTGTTATCTTCCTACCGGTATCTCAAGATTGTCCCCTCAAGTCGGTGCGCTTTAGCAATTTTTAGTTGTTAAGGCCACAAGAGTTCCTATATCCCATCTGGCTCCTTTAGGCCAGCGTTACTCAGTCTGAGTTTCATCTTTGCTAATTCTTTGCTCATTTCTCGGTTATTCCTCATTGGCTGTGGTCTTTTTCTCGCTTATCTTGCTACTCTTCCTTCCTGCATGCTTCCACATCCT